>CM041295.1:164443365-165698365 GCA_023052935.1 Piezodorus guildinii | reverse complement strand
TAATATGTGGCCTTTACCTCTAATTTGGACAAAAACGTTTCTAAAGACTTATGTAATTTCACTAATAACAAGGCCGCACAAAGTTCAAGACGCGGAACTGTTAAAAGCTTTAGAGGAGCAAGCCTAGTTTTGGCAAGAATCAAACGGACCTCCACTCTCCCAGTTTCATATTCGGTTCGTAAATATTGGACCGCTGCATATCCTAAGGTAGAGGCATCTGCAAATCCTACAACTGTTACTTGTTTTTTAGCACCTGAAAACAAGCCCCGAGATATGTTAAGTGATTTTAATAAAGGCAAATCATTAACAAAATGATCCCACTCAAGCAATAAATCGGGCTGAAGCTGAGAATCCCAATCCAGCCGTCGTTTCCAAAGCTATTGTAGTACACATTTAGCTTTGAAAATCACGGGTGCTAAATAACCAAGGGGATCATACATCCTTGCTATAGTAGACATTACCCCACGTTTTGTATTTACGCGATCGAGCTCTTGCACGTTATAAGATATAATATCTTGTACAGGGTTCCATTGCATTCCCAATAATTTAACAGATGAATCATCGAAGTCGGATAAGGATATTGTGAACTCATGTGGCACGTTAGTAAGTAACAATGGATTGTTACTGGCCCATTTTCTTAAGGTGAAGCCTCCTTTTGCTAAAAGATAAATGAGTTATTGTTGCAATCGTAAAGCCGTATCAATGCTATCTGATCCCGTCAGGGCATCATCAATATAAATGTCGTTTGATAGGGACATAGACGCTAATGGATATTCCTGTCCTTCATCAGCTACCAACTGTTTGATAACACGTAAAGCCAAATATGAAGAACAGGACAGGCCAAAGGGTAACCGATTTAATTGGTAAGTTTGGATAGCCTCTGTCGAGTCGAAGCGGTATAGAAACTGTTGATAGCAACGATCATCTGGGTGAACGATAATTTGCAAAAACATTTGCTTTATATCAGCTGTCATTACATAGGTATGTAACCTGAAGTTGAGCATAACATCTCAAATTTCAAGTTGAAGTTTGGGACCTTTATGAAGATTTTCATTCAACGACCCACCATCAGCTGCTGCCGATGTGTCGAATACTATTCGTAATTTTGTTGAAGAGCTGTCCTTTGCGATTCCACGATGGGAAAAAAAATATCTCCCACCCTTAACGACAGGAGAAGAGATACCATTATCCAGATAATCTTTTAACGGAATATTCCTTTCGTTTAAGTGGATGATTATTAAAGTCATATTCCAAACGCTGAAATCTTAAGAGCCACGTTTCTAGAACTGTGAAAAAATATAGAACGTTCGTTCTTAAAGGGCAAGCGTACGATATAGCGCCCAGTTCTGTCGCGAGAGTGGGTTCTAGAAAAATTAGATTCACATATAGCATCGTCAGGATTCTCCTGATTTACGGGTTCCAGTTCTTCGATTTTCCAAAATAGAATTTAGAGACAGGTCTGCCGTTAACAGAATATTTTGCGGTGAGTGTGAGTTATTATCAGGTAAGGGTCCTAGAATTATCCCTCCAAATACCGTATTTAAGAGACTGGGAAAACTAGAAGTTGTTTTGATATTTCTAAAAATATCTAGAAACAAATCAGCTCCTAAAAGAAAATCTATAGGGCCTGGCTTCCAAAAGGAAGGGTCTGAAAGATCCTCACTACTTAATTGTCTCCTAATATGCTCAGAGATTGGTTGAGAGGGCATATTATTACTTATTTGCTGAATAATTACAGCATTCGTTCGTAACTTGGGATTTTCAGAATTTAATGGAACCAATGTGCAGTCTACCTGCTGAGTCCCATCAGCAATTGGACTATTCGCAAATCCACAGAGTTTGTGGGGGTTTTGAGAGGGTATCAATTTCAATTTTCTAGCACACGAAGCCATAATAAACGAACGTTGTGCTCCACTGTCGATGAAAATTCTTATTTGGTGATAGTTACCTACATGGTCTTCTGAATTTTTTGTTGCAGCCTGACCTATTTCATTTGTTTCGTGTATATCGTCCTCTAATTCGTCCAACAGGGAGCTCAATACTAACTCATTATCAATTTTTGGACCCATTTTTAGTTTAAACAATTGACAAAATGTATATATTAAACAAGATGTGAAAAAATAAATGTGATTGATCACAAAAAAATAAACTGAAATTCAAATAACGATATGTTTCCCAACTGGCACCTAACAATTGCTGAAATGTTTAAATTCCAATAAATTTAAACCTAAATTAAATAATTATTTAGAAGGCTAAATAAAACAATAAGAGATAGCAGTAGGAATGTATTGTGATCCGTTCCGCCAGAGGGCCGAAAATTTGTAGACAAAAAATAAATTCGCGACCCGGAGTACCAAAAATTTGTATACGCTGGGCTATCCGTGAAATAACAGTACTTCCAAGTGACAACTCAAAATTGAGGGTGGTTCTATTGAAATAAATTAGTGGACTGTATAAATTTATTATAAATAAAAATAATGGAAGCAAACGACGAATCACAATACATTTAAAACAATGAAATACATATAAACAAGATAAGAAACAAAGTAACCTAATAAATTTATATAAGAAAAAAATCAACCTAATTATGCTTAAACAGCTGTAAGAAAATGTAGGAAACAAAATAAACCTAATTAAAATATTGTAGAAAATATAAGAAACAAACTTAACTTAATTAATGCTTAAATATGTAAAAAAAATAGTTATCAAAATTAAACAGTTTCTTGAATAAGAATTAAGAAATTAAATGTTCCATTAATAGATAAGGTATATTCACGTGAAAAAGTCCAGTTGCGTATTGTAGAAAATCTCCGCAGGGCGGCTTGGACGAAGTTCTCAGGTATGTTGAAAATGACCGCAGGGCGGCTTTTCCAAGTTCCATGGGGAACGATGAGAAAATGAAGAACTTCGTTTGCAAATGTACTAAGTATGAGAGCAGACTCGGGTCTAAGGCCCATTTACCCTTTAGACCTTAGCTTAAGACCCCCTGCCACTAGGCGGTAATAAAAACAATTGAAGTACGATCGTATTCTTTTTCTTTCTCTTCTATTCAAAAAATTTAATTATATTTAAAATAACTATTTTTAAAATAGATAAAAAAATAAAGATTAACACAAAATGATCTATTGATAAATATCGTACAAATTATACAGTTTTCTTTTTTTCCCATGAAACAGTCATGAAACCTCATCAGGCCATAACATATGGCGTGAACATAGGTCTCAAATTATTGTTTTTATAAGGCCATAAATCCTAGGTATATTGAAGTCTGCCACTTGTAACTTATTCTTAATCTTTTTATTGATGTATCCATTTTTATACAGTTCAGTAACAAATAAGTTAATTTTATTTATTAAATCTTTAAAAGGATAATTACCGAACAAAATAAAGATATCATTGTAATTAAAACTGATAAAACCAAAAAATTAGTATTCATGTATAAAAATGGATATAATGAAAAAAATGCATAATGAGCTTGGTGATAAAAATAATTATAGAAAACTGCGGAATGATCCTTTTCAAGATTTAATAAATAAAATTAATAGAAATAGTAACCTACTATTTTAATTATATTAAATGTTTTATTTTGGGATTGAACCAATGAGCGGGTTTCTTTTTATAAGTTACGGATTCATAAAGAGCATATTTATCTATAAAAAAAAACAAGTTTCGAATTTAACAGTCTAATTTTATCATCAATATTATTTGAATTAGCTATATCTTCCCAGCCCATAGTGTCTCCAGTTCATCATTAAATTTACTATGATTAAAATTGTTTAAGTCTCGAAAAATCACATTCCTAAATATTTGAGAATCCCAAAGCCGATAGCACAAAAATATAATGTAATGTAAGGCATAAGGCATATAAGGCAGATAGAAACTGATAGTTGACCCGATGTGATTACTCTGTCTATATTTTTATAATCGACCACCATAATATCCAGACAAGTATTATTTGTTTTAGTATGACAAGTAGGGTTAAATTTTACGAGTGACAAATTAAAGCTACGAAAAAGGTTATTTAAAAATATTTTGAGGAAATTACCAAGACATTTTCGCCTCTTATTAATTGAAAAACGCCGAGCAAGAACGAAGTGGCATAGAACGAGATATCCATCAGACAAAACCCACTACAAAAAACTGACTAACAAACTTAAGACAGAAATACGGAAATTCAAAATTCTCAGGACTTTACAGAACACCTAACAACTTCAATCAAATCATTATGGATCACCACTAAAAAACTACTAAAATACAAAAGCTTCAATCATCCACTTCTCACTGACTCCAAGACTTGGACACGTTCCGACGAGGATAAATCTCAAACATTCGGTGAACACCTTTCCAGGCGTTTGATCCTCACCCTGATATCCTTAACCCAATGCACATCGCACATGTTGAAGCAGAAATAACTGTTCCTCTAATGTCACTTATGTCTCCAAATGTCTCAAATGTGACTTCCACCCAAGGCGTTTCGCCCATCTGAAATCCTTTAAATCATTAACAAATTAACATCCAAAAAAGCTCCTGGCCATGATCCTATCACATCTCACATCCTAAAAAAGCTCCCTCACAAAGCAATCCTTTTGGTTACCTACATATACAATGCCACACTCCGCTCTACCTATTTTCCCGGCACCTGGAAACATTCTATTATCAAAATGAAACTAAAGCCCAAGAAGCCACTTGAGAACCCATCATTCTATTGTCCCATTTCTCTTCTACCCATTATTGGAGAAATTCTAGAAAAACTCATCCTAAAACGTCTTTATCCCATCCTTGATTCAAATAAAGTGATTCCTGACCAGCAGTATGGATTTCGGTCATTTCATTCACCTATACAACAGTGACATCGTGTAGTGGATGTAATATCTTCCACATTGGAACGCGGAATGTACTGCACTGGAGCCTTTCTCGATGTAGAACAGGCAGAGTTTGGCACCCAGGACTGCTTTACAAACTTCTCCGATTCCTCTCCCCAACGTATTTCCTTTTAATCCGTTCCTTCCTTACAGATAGAACCTTCCAAGTTCAACATAATCTCTCCTACTCATCCGTATTCACCCAATCAGCCGGTGTACCTCAAGGTAGTATCCTGGGTCCGATCCTTTATACAGTGTAGACAGCTGATATTTCCATCCAACCAAACACTACCCTTACCACCTTTGTGTGTTATCTGTGAATAATGATCCTGTTATTGCATCCCGAATCTTACAGAACCATCTATCAGCCATCGATGAATGGTGTCAGAACAGGAGAATCAAAATAAATCCTAATAAATCACATCAAATAACCTTCACTCTACGACGTAAACCTATGACTTCCTGCCCCACCGTATTCTTTAACAACATCGTACTTCTGTTGAACAGATCCGATACTTAGGACTAAACCTAGACAAGCGCCTCACATGGAACCCTTATACTAGACTGAAACGACAGGAAACTGCTCGTAGATACCGATTACTACAACACTTGACAAACGCTTCAAAAACTTTTTATTTCCTACAAAAAACTCATTTATATAACCATTATAAGGCCTATTTGGACCTACGGCATTGAGTTATGGGGGTCCACTAAACCATCAAATTCCTCTCGCATCCAATCCCTGCAATCCAAGATCCTTCGAAAAATCCTTAATGCTCCATACTTTGTTACAAATAAAATTATCCATAAAGACCTAAATATCCCACTAATTGAAGACTTGGCCCGATCCAAATATACATCCTTCCATTCCAAACTTCCTGCCCACTCAAACCCGCTTATCCGTGACCTCACCTCAACATCTATTCCTGACAATCCACCGAGGCGACTTAAAAGAAGATGGCCAAGAGATCTCTTACCATAAATTGGCCATTGGAGTTCTACCAATGGGTAGTTTCTTCACAGAACAATCATGTGTCTTAATCTCAAATCTATCCCATTTACTTGTTGTATTTAATCAATACAGTTGTAAATTTCTTTGAATAAATAAATAAAAACAAATTTGAGTCATAAGAAACAGTTGAAAAATTGACATTTAGATCACCATTTAAAATTATATAGTCATACGTTGGAACGAATATTTCTAAAATTCAACGCAAGTCCATATAAAAGCAATTACTCGGTGCTCCATAAATTGTAATGAGTAAAATTTTTCAAGGTCGTGCCTAATCTCTAGAATTAAATATTCGAATGAGAACGACTGGTGGGTCTTTGAAGAATCCAAAACTTTACAAGATAGGGATCGATTTACATAAATACAGACCCCACCTCGATTTTTATCTTTCCGGTCAGACCTAAAAATATTATATCCGGTTATTGAGACAGAAAAATCTCCAATACCGTCATTCAACCATGATTCGCTGACACAAACCACATCATAATTATTTTCAAGTACGTATTTTTGAAAATGAGACCAATGTCCAATAAGTGATTCTACATTCAAATGACATACCTTAAGTTCCTTATGATTCCATTGAGAAATTATGTTATGGTTTTCCATTATAGTAGAATGTGTTTAAATTATTTTATCTTTTTCGTTTTAACAAAGAGATGCTAAATCATTTTTATTTCTTATGAAAATAATTTTAGAATTTTCATCCTTTCTCATACAGAGAGTTAATCTTCTGTTAAACCATACGAATTTATAATGTTTTTCATTTTTTATTATTTTAGCGTCTCGTAAAAGTTTCCTGTTGAAATACGTCAAGTTGTTGTTTACGAAGATACGGCTTGGTTCCCCATCGATAATTCCTAGATCTCTTGTTGTTATAGATGTTTTCTTCCTAGCTCTGTAGATAAACTCGTCCCTTATCCTTTTGCTTACAAAGTTTGCTCGAGATCATTATTTTTAACCTCTAATTCTATTATTTTATTTTTTAATTGAGTATTTTCAATACTTAATTCGTTAATCTGATTAATCATAAGATCAAATTTTTCATTATTATCTTCAACGGCTGTTGATAATTTTTCGACCACTTCGGAATAATGGTTAAGAGAACCATCCATACTTTTTTTCATAGAGTTAATTGTTAATTGAGAGAGAGAGAGAGAGAGAGAGAGAGAGAGATTGATTGATTGATTGATTTTTATTGTCTTAGGGCCAGAGGCCCTTTCTTACAGACAAAATTATAAACTTTTTACATACAAATGTGCTATTTAAAATATAATTGAATTTCTTATCTACTAATTTGTACAATGTTATGTTTATAATTAACAGAAAATTTTTTACATATTATCTTTTCCAAATTTTAGAAAAATATGAAATAAAATATAGGCAATATGCTGAAGGAAGATAAAAAAAAAAACATAATAATAGAGAGAGAGAAAGAGAGAGAGAGAGGGAGAGGGAGAGGGAGAGGGAGTGGGAGAGAGAGTGAGAGAGAGAGAGGAAAAGTAAAATAGAAATGTATGCGAAAGTAAGTAATTTGTATTATTAAGTATTAAGTAGTATTTGGAGAATCAATTATATGATAAATCTGAATATGAAATATAAGCAGTATTTAGAAAGAAAAAAAAAAATGATATATGATGTTTAAGATAAACAATATGATGGTAAAGTTTTGACAGGGAATTAAACAGAAAATCAAAACTGTATATACAAATTTATTCGATATTGGACTATTTACATTAAATTATATATTTGTATAAATGAAATTATAAAACAAGAATTTAATTTGAAATACATTTTTATACAGTTTGCCACAAGGCTAAGATTGAATACATAGATTACAACACATAGATTTGAAACATATAATATACATTTGATTTACATATTTTATGTACACTGGACATTTCTTATTAACAAAATAAAAAAAAATATTTAAAAATCCAAAAAACACACACACAAACATACAATCATATACATATACATATTGTAAAAGACACAATAAAAACAATATTTACAACATTGCTATACATTAGATGCTACAAATTCATAGATACATAAACAAAATTATACTATATGGCGTAAAATTTAATTATGTATATTCACCCTATTAAATCCTTAAGGTTTATAAAAAAAATTTAAATGGTCATTTCACAGAAATGATAGTCAATTTATATATAATAATAACTATTTTATTAAAATATATGTACAAATAAACTGAGGATATGATACCAAATTTTAGACTACTGCAATACATTAAAAAATAAAGTAAATAAAAACAAATACGTTTTTATACTTAAATAATTACAAATGAGTAAAGATTTTCTTTCCATCATGAGATATTTCATTAGCACCATAAATTACTTTAGTAATTCAAAATTTTGGGTAAGTTGAATTTATTTTTAAATGAGATTATACTTAAATCCTGCTTATCCAGATTTTTTTCTTCTTTTACATTCAGATAATTATGCAACAATGAACACTATTTATTTATATCATTCTTAATATTAATTTTAGTTATGTAATTAAAGATGCACAAATTAACAACATTAAATTTTAATAAAGTTGCATATTACCATTAGTATAAAGTTTTATTGCAGTTATATTAAACATGTGTTAATATTTTAATTTGTCTGCACTTTTTATTTTAATATCAAGATTTCTTGTTTCTTAACATACCACCTCTTTTAAGTAATCTGTAATTCTCATGTCTACATCATTCCGGATAAACAGGGCTCTAAGATAGATATTAATACGTAATATATTTAGCTTCGGTCTATTATTATTTAGGATTAATCATGATGTAAAATGAGATAATTTTTACCAAGTATGTGATTAACTTAAATCTTTTTTGGATAGTATTATAAAAAACAAAAAAAACAAATGGATATCAAAATTTTAAACAATATTATAAAAAGAAAAGGAACAACTATGACTTCCATTTACATTTTTACATGAACCTTTTATTATATTTTAGATGAAAAGTTAAAAAAAAAAGTGTATGATTCTACAACTTAATTAAGCTTTTACTCCAAATTACCAGTCCACCCAAACCCACTAATCCGCAACCCCTCATCTCCTTCTATTCCTGATCCTCCAACAAGGTGGCTGGAAAGATGATGGCCTTGAGACCTACTTATCTGAATAAACTCTGAAGTGCTACCACTAGATAGTTTCTTCCCACACCTATCATGCCCATATCTCAATGTTCACCTTTACTTGATGTATTCTTTTTTGTTTGTTAATACAGTTGCAAATATAATAAATAAATAAAATAATTATTTACTGCATGTTCACTTCACATGTCTATTATATTTAGATTTATACGGTGCGGCCCACCCAGGATTATAAAGAATTTATTTATTATTTTATTTATTTCTATTATATTTGCTTGTATTTGTGCTGTCAAGTAATTATTAAAAGTACACTTTCTTTAAAAACCTGTTAGGGATATAAATATGAGAACAAAAATAAATTCTGAGACTTTAAAATAGGGTTGCGTATTAACTGATAGCCTCAAGAACTTCAAAACCTTAAATTATTCCGGAACCAGGCATTCTATGCTGGATACTGCCTCTGGCTGTGGCTTGGATTATGAGTGGTCTCCAAAAGGATAGGTTTTGCCGATGATATTGCTTTGGTGATTAAGGCAAACCACATAGAGCAAGTGATACTAATCGTAAAATACTAGTGTATTCCTCTTATTCGCAATTAGCTACCTACAGCTGACAGATTGATAGACCAAGGCTTTGTATCAGTAGCAGAAAAAGGAGAGATGAGATCACTGAAGAAGGTATTCATATATTTCAGAACCCAACATTTCTAGGACTAAGGAAAGAAAGGTAACAGTGGAGGAAAGGCAGTAACTCTGGGATGTGGCAACAAAAGAGAGGTGGATCCTCAGACTGGTTCCTCAAATTCAACTTTAGGTGCCTGGTAAATATGGCAAGGTTGAACACTACATCACACAATTCGTTATAGGACATGGATGCTTCTGCGCCTACCAGAAAATTTTCTAGTTAGATGATCGCAAAATGGCAGTGGAAGAGAGTGAAGCATGTCTCCTTTTACAACACTCTTAGGAGTAGTAGAATAAATGCAAAGTGGATCTGAACCATCAGCCGACAATATTCTCAGCAATATTATGCTATTCTCCAATGAGTGCTCAGTCATAGGGTGACACATAGCAGCAGATATGAGGAATAAGGAGAAAGAATGGCTAACTATAGGATAGCCTGATATGGTACAGGTGCACACAGCCACTTCAAAGACACACCATGATGTTATGCCTTACTCCAGTGGTGAGGGGAGGGGGAGGCGGTTCGAAACAAGTGTAGGAAGGTGGTTTTATGGGATGATAGAACACACATACGGTATGGGACTACCAATCCATTCCTTTTTGAAGATATCCATCAATCCTAGTAAAAGAAAAATAGATAAATTCTTCTTCTTCTTTAGCTTCTCCCTATAGTGCCGTGTCAGGGTAGGGGATAAAATAAATAAATTAAGACAACTAAATGAAAAAAAAAATTAAAAATATCATTATAATGAAAATTGTCTTCTCTACTCCACTATATGGTTGCAGGAATGAATAGTATCCAACAAGGAAAGCCGCAGTCAACTATGATATTTAATGTAACTTTAAATTTATGACTTAAGAATACAAAAAAAGAAATGTTAATAAAGTGATGTCCCAGTGCCTTGGAGAATGAACTTTTTTTTTTCTTCCAAGTAATATGTATGCTCCAGTAAAGAAGAACCATCTCTCTCTTGGTATAAACAAAGTAATAAAGTAATCTGAATTCATTTTAAGATGAAGAAGATGGTTGGTGGTGCTGTATTAAAAAAAATACGCACTACTAAGTAATACTTATTTTAATTGTGTACCGACGTTTCTGCCTACATTGTGGGCTTCATCAGTGCTAAGAGAAACAAGATAACAATTAATGCAGTTAGAAAATTGATATTAAGTTAAATACAATAATATGATGACAGTAATATAATATGGAACCAAATATAAAATTAAATTAAATTAAAATGAGAATATTTGAAGACTATAAATAGAAACTAAGCAAATAATTAAAAAGTTAAAAGAAGAACAATGTGTGAATGATTAAACTTTTAAATATGAACAGTTTTGAAGTGATATTTGATGGTAGTATATACAAAGAATGTAGTCATTAGAAACGAGAAACAATAAGGATAATTTTTTAAGTAATATAATATTGAACTAACAATTATATGTGAGGGTATTTAACAGAAAATGATATGAATAGGGAAAGGTGGAGAAAGAAGTAAGTGGTAAAAAGAGAACATAATCGATAAGAAAGAAAATACATACTGACTCAGAGAAGGTGTCTCAAAAAGTGCTATTTGCTGTAGAAAACACTCACAGCCTGGTACGGAAAATATGTGAACTATAAAAACCTTTTCTGTTAGACACTTAGACTTACACTTCTGAACTCACGATGTCCGAACAACTTATCGAGTTATTGGTGGCAGCTCTTCAACGGATTCAAGTCCGAGAAACTGCGGCTACAGAACAGTCCAAACACCAAGTTCACGGACTTAATTTTCAACCTTTTGATGACCATGAGGAAACGTTCGAGGCCTACATTTTGCGGCTAGAGAACTTCTTGGCTTTAAAAGGACTTGAAGGTGCAGATGAAGCCTCCAAAACTCGTAGGTTACAAAATTTTATAAATAGCTTAAGTCCAAAAATATTCCAGACTTTAATTTCCTTAGTGGAACCTAGGAAGCCGCAAGATCTAGCTTATGAAGAAGCAATTAAGATTTTAAAAACTTATCTGTGTCTGCAAGCCAGCAAAATAGCAGAACAACATCGATTTGTCCTTCGACATCAGGAGTCTGATGAAACAATCGGTCAATATGTTGCTAATCTGCGACAAATTGCCAATAATTGTGACTTCACTTGCCAAAAGTGTCAGGAGTCCACAATGGAAACTCATTTAAGAGCTCAATTTGTACGGGGGATTACTGATAATGACATCAGAGAAAAAATATTACAGCAGGGGGAAAATATGACATTCCATGATGCTGTCAATTTAGCTCTTGCTACGGAGACTGCTAAACTAGAAAGCCAACAAATGAGAAGCTCACATTTTACTGTCAATAAAGTGAGCAGGGAGAAGAAACGATCACAGTACACAGGGTCTCCCACAGTACAGGCTAGTTTTAGGGAGAAGCTGAAAAAACTTCAGGGCTGTTGTTACCGATCCGGGAAGAAGAGTCATCGTAGCGAGGATTGTAATGCTAAGAAAATAAAATGCCGAGAATGTGGGAAAATCGGACACCTGGCTCGCGTATGCCTTACCACCGGACGGCCTAGAAAAAGTAAACAGAACCAAATAGACGTCATATCATCGAAGGAGGACGACTCGGAGATAGAAGAGAATTTTGAAGTTCATCAAAGTCGAGATGTATACGAAATTCATCAGTTTCAGGGACGGCCCGAGGGTAAAATGATGATCAATGTCATCATCGAAAGTAAGCATCTGGAACTAGAATTTGATACCGGTGCCGCCGTTACGACCATCTCGAAAAAGACATTCGAAAGACTACTCCCTGGCAAACAACTCCAACCTACCAACGTAAGACCTCGAACATTCACCAACGAAATAATTAGACCATTAGGCGTCTGTCAGGTCAAGGTTCAATGTGAAGGCAAGAGAATCACAGGTAACTTAGTTGTTATTCCCCAATTAGTGGATTCTATCATGGGAAGGGACTGGATCCGGAAACTTCGTGTCAACTTAGCAGATATCCAGGCAGTTAAAACATGTCAACCACCTGAGTTAGAGTTAAATAAATTGTTATCTTCTTATTCAGATATATTTGCTAATAAGGTGGGGAAAATCTCCACATGTACACTTAAATTAGAAGATGATGTCCGTCTAGACCGAACGCAAGATAAGGAGGGGAGAGACGGATCTCTTATAACGTCAACCTGAGAAGAAGGAAATTCACCGGAGGCGCCAGCGTTGGGTCGTACGAGGAATAAAGAATGGAATTACGACCACCCACCATTGAGGAGATCTACGAGGCAGCGCAGGCCACCGGACTGGTTTCGTAAGTGAGGGAGCCGATTAGCGGAGGAGGACTGTTATATCTCTAAGCACATGTGACAGTATCGATTATCGGAACATATGTTATTAATATTATTAGAATGTGTATTGAGGTTATTCATAGTTATTAAAATGTTCAAAACAAATAGTACGTTATTTGATTCTTAAATATTAATGACATAACAATTGTATTTAACTTAATATCAATTTTCTGAATTCATTGGTTGTTATCTTGTTACTCTTAGCCCTGATGAAGGCCCAGAATGTAGGCCAAAACGGCAGCACACAATTAAAATAAGTATTTTTTTGATGACCGCACCCCCAATTATCTTCTTCTTCTAATATTCTCAATGGTCAACCAAACTCCATTATTATGAATTCATTATAGGTTTTGTTCTTTTATTCTATGATAATAAATTTTTAGAAGGAACATTTTGTATAAAGACCTTAAACCCAAATAATTATAGTGAGTCTTATACAGGTTTTAAGGCTCAGTCAATAAATAAACTATTGTGTTTAGGCTACTTTTCTAGAATTGAGAGATTGAGGTGGGGCATAGGCTTGTATCTTCCGGAGTATTTTGGCCAGCATTTGATTTATACTAAAAAATCATTCACCTCGAAGATAACCCAATCAATACTAAATTAATTCCGTGAAAACCTAATACATCTCACAGAAAAATCAATATCTAAAGTAAACCAAAATAAAGTAGTTGACCTCCTTTTAATAAATAGTTACCAAAAAAAACAAAAAAAAAAAGTTAGGAAACTACTAAAACATATAGAATATCCCAAAAAGAAATTATATTATTTTGTTGATGAATTTTCTATTCGGATAATAATTTTAATGTGTTCTTTAATGGAATTGATTTTTAGTTAGTAAGGCTTAACATAATTAATAAGGCAATCTAAATTAGTTCTTTATACAAAACATTTCTTAATGGAATATTAAGGTAAATAACTGCATTGCTCGCATACCATTTAATTTTCTTTCATCAACAGCAAAAGAACACTACTGAATAATATCCAGTCTGATTTCTCTTCCAACCAAAGTAAAAATGAAATCTTTGGTAAGAAACAACACCTAAGCTATTTGTTTCAAATTATAGCATATTTATTGATCAATAACCAAGTTGTAATTAGATAGGTCCATAAACAATGCAATATATCAAGTACCAAATTAAAGTTATGAAAGAATAGTATACTAGTAACTATTAAATTTATCAGAGAAATAGACAATGTTTAGTAGGGAAGTTATAGCTGATTCCTAAAAATACATAAAAAAATAAAATAAAATGGAACAGGAAAAACAATATTAACTGGTTATGATACATATTACACTATTTTCTCATAATAACCAAGTAATGGAAAAATAAAACAAAATATATGATGGAAAAGAATAAAATATATAAAAAAGAAAACAATTTATGTGATAATGTTACCAGAAGATACACATATCATGATATAAAATAAACAATATTTATATTTAACTTACTGGAAGTGGAACTATAAATTGTCTTAGAGTTCAAATCTAATTCATTCAAAATCACTTTATCATTGAGGTGTGTTACGTAATACATAAATACGTAAATCTTATTTTCTCTATTATATAGTATAACCTATCTTAGTGTTCAAGACAAAATAAAGTAATTCTAAAAATTGTAAAAAGAAAAACCAAGGAGTCGCAAATTGAAAATACAAACAAAGAACATGAACAGAATTATAACAAACTACATAACCACCCAATAGATCTGGCATAACCAATTAATTAAGTTATATTCATCTTTAAAAATACAAAAATAAACAACTTTTAAGTACATGTTGTTTATTTTTTTTTATGAATAATTTAATTAATTGATTAATCAGGAGTATCAATAGAAATTATTGGTACAACTGGTTTGGTAGCATCAACCTGTTTCTTAGATTTTTCATGTCTTACCCGATTACTTTGTTCACCATTGTTCTGTGTATTACTACTATATGCAATATTAGCATATTCCTGAAGAAAAGGAAACATACTAAGCAGAAAATGACAAAAGTCTTTTCTTATTCCAAACCACCCTGAAAAAAATACCAAATTAAAAAACTTCAAAACATTAGAAAACAAATTTTAAATATTGTTCTAAAATGATAAGTTTATAATAAATTAATTATTGTTTAAGAAAAGAATATTTTAACATTTATTCATATTAATAATATAAATTAATTTTATCCAAAATAAATATGCAACAAAAAATAAAAGCTTGAGAAAGGAATGGTATACAGTAGTGAATAGATACAGAAAGAATATAAAATATAAATAAAATTAACTAATTTCTCAAGTTGAAACTTAAGTATTAAAAAAAAAAAATTACTTCTGATCAAAATTTAATGCTTAATTAAAATTTGATTACAAAAGATTTTAATAGTAACATTTAGGAAGGGCACCGAGTATTAATAGTTTCATATTAGAAAGATCCAAGGAAAATGTTTTAGATAGAGTGGAATAACCACATTAATATGCCAGTTGGACACATGAGACTGCCACAAGGTACCAAAGACAATCTTAAAAAGTAGTTCATGGTTCACTTCAATCTATCCTTGATTACAAGTGAGATGCCATAGTTTACCAAAGAGCAACACCTAACAGAAGAAAAATAAAATAAGCGAGGATCTAAAAGATGTTCCTATCCTATTAAATATACCCCATTATGGTGCACCGTCATTTCCCACCTTTTAGCCAGTTGCTTGATCTATGCAGGAACCACTCTCTTGGGCAGCAGTAGAAATATTCATGAACCCGGTTTAGATATTGTGAAATGTGTTAATTTTTTTCTTTTCAAGATTGAAACAAATAAAAATATGTAATGTAAATAAGTATGTAGTGCCGGCTAGAAGTATGTGTCCAGTAAGCTTGATTTTCATTATTATCATTCTATTGCTCCATTTCCTCTTTACCCATAGGTGTAAATTGTAACACATTGTATTTTGACACTCCACACTCCTAGGCAAGATCAGGGGGGTACTGCTGAAGAAGCTGATCAATGTCGATCGATGGTCGCCCCAAGCCCCTCTTCATTTTTCAAGGATGTACCTCTTACTAGAAAATTGTTAAAACAAACACCACAAAATTTGCTAATAAACAACTTTTTCAGTTTCGTTTTGACAAGGATTTTGTAAGACATTGTAATGTTGCTTAATATATAATTTTTGAACTAACGCTTTATTGAGCCAGTCCGTAGTTTATTCATAAGTTCAGATTAGTGCTCTAAAAAGATAATATTGTTGGCATACAATAAATGAGATTAACGTTTTCACAGTTCTAGGGATTCATGAAATGGTAATTTTTTTTTTGTATACAGCCCATTATGTATTATTATAGGGATAACTGAGTTTGAAAAATGCTACTAGTGCACCTTACATATACCAAAAAACATTTTTGCACAGCACTCAAAAACAGAATTTCAAGTGGGAAAGTTTTAGTTAATTTGGAAAGGACACAATGACTGATGAAATCAAGGCTTCATTGAATTAACATTTAACAAACCTCTACCAGAAGATCATAACAACTAAAGGGTATAGTTTAATCAGAATATAAATAAGTCCTAGTTTATCTGCATTTAATCTTTTCAAACACTATAATGTTTAGCGTCAGGAGTTTTTTTGACGACAGATCATAAATTACTCTGTAGACATAACAAACATTTTCCCTTATTGCAGTTATTATGTTATTAAGCATATTATTATCAACACTCAAGAAAGCCTTGGATTGATTTGTGACCAGACTAATGGAATCAAATCAACAAAATAGAAAGTTGGAACATTAGAACATTAAAAAAACAAGAGAACAAAGAGGGATTCTTGGCAGAAAGGTGACCTAGACATAGTGGCCATACGAAAGGTGCAATGGTTAGACACAGGAAGAGTAAGAAGCAGGATTACAGCATACTATGCAACGGAAGTAAGCAGAAGTACAAGTTCGGAAGAGCATTTCTAATATCGAGCCAACTTGAACAAGCAGTGCTAGGTTTTTGTTATGAATTAGGAGTAAATTATAATATCTCTATTCAAAACACAAAGGTGTCACAACAGAGGAGAAACAGTCAGAGGCAAAGGACTATCAGTGCTTTGGCGCTTGTCATGACTTGAAGACTTCAACACACAAACTGGAAAGAAAGCATAGTTCAACCAACTATTGAAAACCATAGTTTGCACAACCAAACAAATGAGGATGGAGAAAGGCTTATTAACTTCTAAGGATGCCAAAATTTCACCATAATGTCCACTTTTTTTCTACATGAATTCATCCATAAACATATACAGTGTTCAACAGATAGAGTTAGCAGCAACCAGATAGGCAAAATTTTTAAATACAAGTGACAAGAGTTAATGATGTCCGTTCATAGAAATGGCTAGACATGACCTCCAATCACTACCCAATTGTTATGAATCAGAAGCAGCCTATAAAAGCAGATATAAAAACTTGAGAAAACAAAAGAGGGTCGACATGGGATCTCAAACAGCTCAATCCTCTCCAATCTGGTTTCCGCCCCACTTTTCCACACAATTCGCCCTCCTAAAATTCACAAGCAACATTTATACTGCCACAGTTAAAAAAAAAAATGCAAATATTCTGGACTTTTCAAAAGCTATTGATATTCTTGACCATTCTATCCTTTTTTCCAAACTAAAAACTTAATAATTTTCCAACAGTACTATTTGTTGGTTTGATTCTTTCCTCTCAGATAGGACTCAAGCTGTTACCATTGCCAATATTGAGGACGACCCGGATAGAATCTTAGCCTAGGCGACCCTAAATAAACTAAGGTTTAATGCTATAAAAACACAGGCCATTGTTGTAGGTTCCAATTCCCTTCTCAGATTCAATACTTCCTTTCCAAGTCTAATCCTAAATTATCACCCTATCACCTTCAGTTCTTCTGTCAAAAACCTGGGCATTACTTTTGATCAAACCCTTTCCTGGGAACCCTATAAGGCCCATATTTCCAGATGAACTGTAAGCACTCTAAAGTTTTTCATCACTCCCGACATCTTCTACCTCTTCCCACCTGTAAGCTTCTTATATCCTCATTAACATTCCCCCACTTTGATTATTGCAGAATGGTATATGGTGGCCTCTCGAATATACTCGAGGACAGACTAAAGAGTATCATGAATATGTTCATAAGATTCATCTTTGGTACCTTGAGGTCTCCAGTGACCCATTTTCTTTCTTTCTTTTTTTTTTTTTTTTTTGTTTATTATCTATATTTTTTGTATGTATATGTATATAGGTTTTATTTTATTATATTTAATATTTTATGTTTTCTTCCTCTCAGGTAACTGGAGCTTCATCTACTTCCTGAATATAAGTCAAGGGAAAGTAGAAGTTTTTAATTATTTAAAATTTTTTTAACAATTCTGCAGGTATCTTGCAGAACTGCTTTCTGTGCTAGTTTTAGATGCTTGCGGTCTAGGCCAAGCTCTTCTGTGCCCTCCTTCGTGCTTTTTAGGATTAGACCATTCGAAGAGAGAACTATTGGAGTTGTAACTTTTTCCAGGCGGTAGAGCAATTTTAGTTCAAGAGAGAGTTCTTGATATTTTCTGATTTTTTCAGCTCTAGTGCTAAACAGATTAGAGTCGCATGGGTCAGCAATATCGACGATTTTGGCCATTTTGTTGCTTTTATCTAACACCAAAATATCCGGGCGAGTATGCAGCTCTCTGTGGTTGGAGATAATCTGTTCATCCCAGTAAACTTTTACGTCTTTATTTTCCATAAGTTTTTCAGGGGTATACCGATAATAGGGTATCTCTTCACCCCCCAATCCCAGAGCTCTGCACAAACATTGGTGATCAATTTTAGCAACTTTATTATGTCTCATTAAATATTCCGTCCCTGCCAAAGTCTCACAACCATTTGTTACATGCTGAATAGACTCGTGGGTCTTGGAGCAAAGGTGACATTTATCTGTTATCATATTTTCCTTCATTATATGCCTCCTGTATACTCTAGTTGCAACAACTTGGTATTGTATAGCAAGAACAAAACCCTCTGTCTCGCCAAACAGTTGACCCATCCTCAACCAGTTGACTGAGAGTTCACTGTCAATATCAAGCGAATTCAGTTGATAGTAAAACCTCCCATACAATTCTTTCTCTTTCCAGACTGATTTATAGTGATCCGCATTTTTTATTTCATGCAGCATGGGGTCTTTGAGATTAAATGCTGTGAATTCCTCATCTAAATCTCGCATCATGTTGGTGATTGAAGATGGGCATGTCAGAAAATACTGCTTCATGGAATTTTCTTGTTTTCGGCACAGATCTTCATAAGTCTTATTATGCTGCCTACAGAAAGCCGCTGTTGTATATTTATTTTATTATTATTATTTTATTATTATCTTTTTTTTTGCTTATTTGTTAATAAAAATTAATTTGATTGGTTTCTCAGCCAGACATATATGTACTGTACAAAATATTTATTCTTAATGAACATAGTCCTAGAAAAAACATTTTTTTTATAAAAAAAACAAAACAAAAGTTTACAGCATACTTCTAAGGATCTATGAACTATCAGACAAGGTGATATAAGTTAAATATAGCTGGCATGACTTAAATCAGTAACTGTGAAAGAAAAATGCCCCAAAAAAGCAGAAAGACATTGTTTTCAATTTTTGGAATGATGCAGAAAATAAAAAAGACTAAATTACTAAAACATTAAACAGGAATACTTTTCAAATTCATAAGTAATATATAGATGCAAGAGTATAGGTAGAAAGAAAACTTGGAAACCAAGGAAGTTTTAAGTGCGACAGATCCATGATAGATCATATCAAACATACATATCTTTTCCCCGATTCTCCAGATAAATCATGCCAGATGAACCTCCTTCTTTCCTTAGACCTTTATATTGTCCCTTTTAAACCCACCCTCACACACAATTTTCCAGTACATGGCTGGATCGTTTCATTATTGACTCCTCCTCATCTCAGTTCCCAATGCCTTTTCTTTCGCATCATGATCTCCTATAATATTTCAACTCCACAAATAACCCCTAAGAAAGCCACTCTAAAACATTTCACCTGACGATCTACTATCCTCCATCCATAAATCCAGAACTAATGATTATGGCCCTAATCAAATCCCTGTTAAAATCATAAAATTGTGTTTCCCGGCTATCTTTCCTGCTCTCTTGCATATTTATAACTTCTCGCTCAAACGTTCCATTTTTCCTATTGTCTGGAAAAAAGATATAGTCCGTCCTTTAAATAAAGTTCCTATCCCTTCTTCAGTATCAGAATTCAGGCCCATATCGATCCTATCTAAACTCTCAAAACTACTTGAAAGAATAGTCCATTCCCAATTCTATAACTTTCTTGAACAAAATTCTCTACTTGTTCCCTTCCAGTCTAGCTTTAGATCCCAATGTTTCACACATTCAGCTCTGTTTAAAATCACTTAAGACCTTCAATCCTCCATAGACAAACAGAAAATATCCATTCTGGTCCTCTTTGACTTCTCAAAAGCCTTCGATATGGTGAATCGTGAAACCCTTCTCTCTAAATTCCGAAACCTCCCAGTATTCGACAGCACCATAAATTGGTTCCTTTCCTTCCTATCTCATCAATCTCAAACTGTGATAATCCCAAACAAGCCTCCTTCTTCACCTATTCCGTTAACTCACAGAGTTCCTCAGGGGCCAGCACTTTCAACTATCCTGTTCTCTACCTATGTCAATGACCTTCCAATTCCATACATCACTGCAAATATTACCTTTATGCCGATGACCTCCAAATTTACCTTTCCTTCCATTACACTGAGATGCCCAAGATGGTCAAAAAGCTACAAGAAGACATTTACAGTATCAATTTATGAGCCATCATGAATTGTCTAAAACTTAATGTAGATAAAACCAAAGCCATTCTCATCGGTTCCAAACATCTCCTCAACTCCCTCTTCTGCTACCCCTTACTTTACCTCTGCCTTAATCACCTTCCACACATCTGTAAGAAACCTAGTAGTATTCCTCCACCAAAACCTCTCCTGGAATAATCACATTTCCCAAATTTCCAGAAAATCCATAGCCATACTTAAACAGTTCTTTAAGCTATGAGATTTAATAACCATTAAAACCCACCAGCTTCTAATTTCCCAAGCCCACATTTCGATTATGGCTGTTTGGTGGACTGTCAGAGAGGCTTGAGATGAGGCTAAGAGACTAATGAACTGCTTCATTAGATTGATCTTTAGGGTTCCGAGGCACTCTCATGTCTCCACTTGGTACGCTGAGTTGAAATGGCTCTACCCAAAATTCCAATGGCAATACTTCCTAGAAGCCTATATTTATCAATCCCTTTGAACCAAAAAAACCTGTATATTTACAACATATTCACTCCACTCTCCACTGTCCACTCTATCAACACAAGATCCCAGCCCTTCCCTTAAACCTTCTCATTGACTCTCATAGAACTACTTTTTTTAAGACATCCTTTGTCATTCTTGCATCATTCTTCTAGAATTCCTTACCAAAGTCCATTTGTACATCTCAATCCTTAACTGCCTTCAAATATCAACTATTCATCCATCTCCTAGAATATCAATCAACAGTGCTGTTGTTTAGTTTAACTCTTTATTCTTTATTCAATTTTTATTTTTATTTTTTATTGTTAAGGTTTTATATAAAACTCTTAAAGATAGCAAGCAATATTACCTTTGTAAATATAAATTCATCATTATTTACTATCCATTATGTATATAAATGATGTATATAATATTATAAACTTTGTATAGCCAGAAGAGGGATCTCAAAATTGTACTTTTATATTATTCTTAGGGGACTTGCTGTCCCAGAAAAAAAAAAAAAAAAAAAAAAAAATGCATTCATATTATGGAGATGATAAAAGAGTTTGGTAGATCTGTATGGATGCTGCTTATTGATGTTGAAGCAGCACAAGACATTGTAAATAGGAATGTCTTGTACATGGCTATGGAGGAATAAGGAGTGCCCTCTAAGCTCATCAAATTAACTAGGTGTACAATGCTAAAAAATGAATGCCTAGTGAAAACCTTGGATGGGCCAACTGACTCATTTGAAGTAAGGAATGAGCTGAAAGGAGGAGACTGATAACCTTCACTCTTATTCAATATCACCCTTCAAAGTAAAGTGAAGTGAGCTGAATTAGACCTGAGACCATATTCACAAAAATGGCTCAGGTATTGGCATATGCCCTCATGATCATTGAAACAACACTGGAGTGTATAAAATATAGTCATTAAGTTTGATGTATAAGATAGGCATGTGGATCTCAGAATCAAGAGGGGAAAACCATTAGGGAGAGTAAGAAAAAAGAAACCGGTACATACTCATCTGATATTTATCATAAGTGACAATAACTTACATTTGGTGTGCAATTTCAGCTATCTAAATAGTTATTATAGAAAAGCCTAACAGTATAACACTGGAGTTCATTAATAACCTACTTGAGATATAAAGGTGGCTGACTTCATTATAACTCTGCCTCTGGCAGCAGCACAAGCTAATAAATTGAATTTAAGAGATAATTATTTTATTTTTTATTTATTTTTTTTGTTTAAATGGCATGTATTAAATTATATGTTCTATTTTATTTTCTGTAGTGGAAGTTGCTTATTGGGGTGGTCATCGAAAATAATACACTCCTGAGGTAAAACCTATTTAATTGTTTGCCCACTCTTTGTTCTAATTTTAGGCTATCATTAGGGTTGATTGAAAGATTTAAAATGATAGCTAATTTATAATATTGGGTTTTCCGGACAATAATGCAAGATTGTGTTTTAAAAACAAATCCAAAGGTTTTGATTTGAAATTGTCCACCAGAGTATATTTCCATCACCACTAAATTTTAAAATGACTTCTAAAAATTAAATAAATATCATTACTTTTTCCTTCTTTACTCACATTTTGATTTTTTTTTTACAATGAATTAAATAAAAATGTAGACTTACATTTATTTCCACCTTTAGCACTAAATGACATCAAGATAAGAGTTAAAAATGATATGAACAGAGGTGAAGTAACTCCAATATAAGACATTGCAATGTCACCATCCAACTTGTTGGTAAGTAAAACCTTAAAAAAAAACAATATTTAATATAAATGATGACATTGACATTATACAATTATTTATTTGTTTCTTTAGAACATACAAATAAATATGAATGTGCATATTCAAATATGCTATATATATTACTGCATTTTTTTTCATATCTACTATATACATAGGCAGGTAACTATATAGTATATAATAGTTACTATTATAAATAGAACCAGTGTAATAAAATAATTTACGAAAATGAAAACTATACATAGTCAGTGGCGCACTGTAGTGATGGTGAGGATAGTCTGCTTAACGAGCCTAATCCTACTTGCCGCAAATAAACACACAGTATTATTGTTGCATTATAGCATTATTATTTTGTTTTATTTTTGATATAACTTAAAAACATTTTTGAAAAATGGTGAATAGAAAAGTATGTGGCAAAACAGTAAGAAGAAATGAAAAAATGAAATTGTCTTGCACCACATATCTAAATATTTACCATATAAAATGTGTAAAAATGGAATCAACAGATCCAGACGCACATAAAAATTGGCATTGCAATGACTGTGACTCCTCTTTAGCGGAAATCACCAGCCAACGAGCCTGGTACTACGATTAATTTGTTGATGGAGATGAACAAGGAGATTAAGGAGAAGAAGGCCAGGCTTCAAGGAATCGACGAGCTAAAAGGGATAAAACAAACTTTCGAAAAGCAATCTGAACTCTCGTTCGAAAATATGGAGAGGTTGCAGAAAAATTGAGAATCTCCACGAACATTTAAAAGAACAAATTTCAAACATACAAGGTCGGTTAAATAATGAAGAACAAAACCAATTAATAAATAGTCTCGAAATCAGATCCCGAAGAGGCAAGGTGAGACTGGGACCATTATAAGCGATCTGATCTAGAATCACTAAATTGGAGAACCATATACTCCTGTAACTCTATCAATCCTATGATTTCCTGTCTCACCTTTTTTTTTTTTTTTTTTTTTAATTCATTTATTGAAATTTACAACTGTATGTTCATACATCAAGTAAATCGGCTACAAAGATAATACACATGAAAAAAAACATGAAGAGAAACTGCCCATTGGCAGCACTCTAGTAGTGAATCTACACAAGAAGGTCTCGAGGCCATCTTCTTTTCAGACGCCTCGGCGGATTGTCAGGAATTGAAGTGGAAGCAAGGATTGAAACTAGTGGATTAGAGTGGGAGTGGAGTTTTTCATGGAAGGAGTGATACCTGGTACAGGCCAAATCAGCAACATATGGAACATTAAGGTCTTTGTGGATGATTTTGTTGGTGACAAAGTAAGGAGCGTTAAGCGCAGTGCCATCGTGTGGTGGATGTAGTCTCTTCTGCATTGGAGCGCGGATTGTACTGCACGGGAGTCTTTCTCGACGTGGAACAGGCCTTTGACCGAGTCTGGCACCCGGGACTGCTGTACAAACTCCGTAAATTCCTCCATCCAACATACTTCCTCATCCTCCAGTCCTACCTCTCTGATAGAACCTTTAAAATCAACCACAATAGTTCCTATTCATCCACTTTTACTCAATCTGCTGGTGTTCCTCAAGGCAGTATCCTAGGACCCATTCTCTACACAGTCTATACAGCTGATATCCCAACCCATCCTAACACATTCCTTTCTACCTATGCCGATGACACTTGCGTGCTATCAGTTAATAACGATCCTAGTATTGCCTCTCAAAACCTCCAATCCCACATCAGAGACCTTGAGGTATGGTGTCAGAATTGGAGAATTAAAATCAACTCCAATCAAAAATCAACATCGTAAACCTATGACATCCTGCCCTACAGTGTCCTTTAATGATATTCCGCTTGTCCCTGTTGAACAGATCCGTTATTTAGGCCTCCTGCTTGACAAACGTCTTACATGGAATCCGCATACAAGACTGAAAAGACAAGAGACTGCTCGCCGATTTCGGTTACTGCAACATTTACTTGACAGACGCTCTAACCTTTCTCTTTACTACAAAAGACTAATTTACATGACAATCATAAGGCCTATCTGGACTTACGGAGTTAAGCTTTGGGGCTCTACTAAACCATCAAACTTTAGATCGTTTCCAGGAGCTTTTCGGGAAGGTAATCTATGGATTAAGTTTAAGATTTCTGACGGATGAAATGCTTTAGGAGGAAGGGTCAGCTGGAGTGGAACATCCAGTTCTGTTTCAATGCATTCGAGGTGATGCTGGTTAAGGATATCAGGATGTGGATTGTAGGTTTTAAAAAGATGCTGAGCGAATGTTTGGGATTTCTCTTCATCGGTTCTAGTCCAGGATTGAGATTCATTAAGGAGAGGGTGATTAAAGTCTTTGAAGTTTAACAGTTTCTTAGTAGTAGTCCATAGTGACTTGTCAGTAGTAGTAAGTTTTTCAGTCATACTCAGTAAGTTTTGAATCTTGATTTCTATTTTTAGTTTGTTCGTCAGTTTGGTATAATATGTTTTGTCTCCTGGGTATCTAGTCCTATGCCACTTCGATCTTGCTTTACGTTTTTCTCTTAGCAAGATACGAATGTGTTGTGGCAGGTTTGTTTGTTTGTGGTTGTTGATGTTGGCGTTAGTGTTTGTAGTGTTATCGAAAATACTGGTACGTATTGAGTCTGTAAGTTTATCTACGGCACTGTCAACGTCTGTTTTAGTTTTTAATGGAATAGTTAAGTCTAATCTGGTTTCCAAGTCTGTTCGAAATCCGTCCCAGTTCACTCGTCCAATGATCAGTTTAGGAGGGCTTGGGATAGGAATAAAGTTTGAATGCAAGGAAAGCAAAACTGGACTGTGGTCTGATGAGAGGTCGTTCAAGGATTTAACTATTGTTTGCGAGGAGGAAAGCTGTGAGGTGACAAATATATCAAGGATATCCGGACGTTTTTTGAGAGATGTAGGCCAGTAAGTAGGGTTCATGGGCGAGAGGATAGAATAACTATTGGAGTTTGAGACGGCAGAAAGGATATTACCACGGGTGTTGGACGTTCGACAACCCCACCGTTGGTGTTTAGCGTTGTAGTCTCCTCCGGCAATAAAGCGCGGACCAAGGGATAGAAAAAAGGAATTAAGAAGGGTGTGGGAAATGGAATTTCCAGGAGGACAGTAAACAGCTGCGAGAGTTACATGGAAAGGACGAGCTGAAATGATTAGAGAGGTTGATTGTATAGCGTCAGTTGGAGTAGACAGAACAAGGGAATGGGGTATGGATTTATGAATAAGGATGCCAGAACCAGCATGGGCAGTGTTGTCAGGATGGTCTGTTCTGTAAGTAATGTAGTCTCGTATGTAAAAACGTGATCGTTGAGTGAAGTGAGTTTCAGTCAGTAGTTATTATTATTGGTTTGGCGCTACAACACGTTGACGCGTCCAGGCCTCCTCAACCAGCAACCTCCAGAAGTCTCTGTCCTGTGCTGCAGCCATCCAGTTGTGGACTCCTAAGCTCCTCGCATCCGCGGCCACACAGTCACTCCATCGAAGACGGGGGCGGCCAACTCTCCTCCGGCCATGTACTATATCCGTCAATAATCTTTTAGGAGTTTCATGTTCCTCCATCCTGGCCACATGTCCAGCCCATCTTAGGCGATGTCGCTTGATGACGCAAACAACGTCAGGCTCTCCAAAAAGGTTGTAAACCTCTTCATTTTTTCTTCTCCTCCACTCTCCACCAACCAACACCGGTCCAAAAATCTTTCTGAGTATCTTTCGCTCAAATGCTGCCAACCTCTGGTACATCTCTTTTGCCATGGTCCATGTCTCCGCTCCATACGTAAGGACTGGGCGAATCAATGTTTTGTACAGAGTGACTTTTGTTTTCCTGGTCACTGACCTGCTTGACAGATGCTGCCTCAAACCGAAGTAACATCTGTTCGCGGTCCAACATCCTTCCATTGATCTCCGTTTCAATGGCATTGTCTCATGTGACTTTTGAGCCAAGATATGTAAACTCAGAGACCCATTCGAAGAGACAATTTCCAAATTTCACCTTTTCCCCAGGATGTCTTGGGCATTGTTCAGCGATCATATACTTGGTCTTATCATGGTTTACTACTAGACCAAATTTTTTTGCTGCTTCTGCGAGAGTTAGGAATGCCTCCTCGACTGACTTCTTTGTGCGTCCAATTATATCGATGTCGTCGGCATATGCTAGGAGCTGTACAGTTCTATTTATAATAGTCCCTGTAGTCTGAATTGCTGAATCAGTCAGTAGTGCTATGTCTATGTGATTGTCATGGAGGAATATGTCCAGTTCGTCACGGTGGTTATGCAGGCCGTTAGGGTTCCACAAGAGGATAGCTAGGGGCTTTACACTCATCGTGAGACATTGAACGGAATTTCAGAAAGGATTCGAGTGAGAAGGGTGATAAGAGGTCTCTGTCTCACCTTAAATCTGAAAACCATACTAGCATACATGCTCCTATTAAAACCCGAACCTTACGCCATCCCACAGCTCCTTGGCTGACTTCCCAAATAAAGGAATGATGAGAAGAAGGGAAGCCGCCAGACGTAAATTCCGCCGCACTCGCTTTCCAGATGATTACGTAAATTATAAGCAGCTTTGGAATGAAACCCAGGACACAGTGCGATGTGTCAAATCCCTCTACATCCATAGTGCTCCAAATTCTCAATGCAAATGGAAAATCCTCCAAAAACTATCTCTTCCAGAATCTTATTATTGCAATTCCATTTATGTCCCGCCAGAGGATCTTAACAATTATTTCGTATCCTTACCACCTTCCTCATCTTCCACTACCGATATTGGATATAATAGTTTTAATCCAGAAAGTTTCTTCTCCCATATTCCATATGACGAATTAATAACAACTGCTCTTAAATCCCACACTAAAGATTACGGACCCGATAAAATACCAGTAAAACTAATTAAATCCTGTCTACCATTTCTTAATCCAGTTCTCTATCATATATATAATTTTTCCTTTCAAAACTTCAAATCCTTCCTCACCGTCTGACTTTCATCCTATTTCTTTATTTTCTAATCTTTCCAAAACTTTGGAACACTTTGCACAAAACCAAATATCAAATTTCCTGGAAGAACGCGCCCTTATCAATCCTCTCCAATCTGGCTTCCGACCTGGTTATTCAACACAATCCGCTCTCCTAAAAATAACCCATGACTTCCAATCTGCCATTGACCACCAAAAACTAACTATCCTCATCCTTCTAGATTTCTATAAAGCATTTGACATAGTTGAATACTATGAAATCTCCCTTTATCCTAGGGAATCTCTGCGCTGGTTTCAATCCTTCCTCTCTGATCGTTCATATCAGTATGTGATATTTCCAGGTCAACCTCCTTCCCGAACTTTACCTTTATCCTGTGGTGTTCCTCAGGGTTCATCACTGTCTTCCACTTTATTTTCTATTTACATTAATGACCTTTCGCTCCATATTCATCACTCCTAATATCATATCTATGCTGATGACTTCCAAATTTACCAATCCTTCGCTCCTTCAGACCTATCACTAGCAATCGAAAAGCTGTAAGACGATCTCAATCAAATTAGTTCTTGGGCATCCGACAACAAGCTAATACTAAATGTAGAGAAAACTAAGGCTATTGTGATAGGATCCCACCCTCTCCTTAAAAACCTTCCACCAATCCCAACACTGTTTCTCAATGATAATCCAATTTTTCCATGATAATCCAAAGTTTCACTAAACTGTTAAAAACCTAGGACTGACCTTCAATCAAACCTTATCCTGGAAAAACCATGTCTCCGAAATCTCTCATCGCACATTTTCCACCTTAAAACATCTAAATTACCTTCATCACCTTCTTTCATTTGAAACCCATAGGCTTTTGGTTAGTTCCTTAATATTCCCCCACTTTGACTACTGCTGTGCGGTGTATGAGGGTGTCTCTGGAGAGCTCAAGGCAAAACTAAAACGATTATTCAACTGCTGTATCCGCTTCATCTTTGGGATGTCCAGGGACCTTTATCCTTGCTACCGTTGTAAGTACTTTTTGGCTTCCTTTCTCTTCCAAGTTCTCCAATCCCGCCGTCCATCTTACATATCAGATATGTTGCTTTTCAAATCTATTGTCCATTCCTGCCACACTCGCTCACGGCCTTCGGACATGTATATAACACCCCATTGAACCGCAGCTTTCCACAGATCTTTCCTGATTCAATCCTCATCCTAATGAAACTCCATTCCTTCTTATACCCGTGGCTTCAATACTCTTCCGACATTCAAATATCGTCTTTTCAATCACCTCCTGTCCCTCCAATTTCTGAAGAATCCTAATTATTTTCCTAATTTCAATTAAAATTAATAACAAAACAGATAGAAACGTTTATTTTCCAATTATATTTTATATTATTTTGTATTTTTCACTTATTATATTAATAAAAAAAAAAAAAAAAAATCACTGTAAAAATTTATATAATCGAAATTGTATAAATATACATATTTCTTATTATCTAGTTTAATTTTCATTATTATTATATGATGCTGCTTTTTAATCTATTATTTGTAATTTTTATTGTTTATTTGTTTTGTTTTTTTTTTACTTTAAGACCTTAAAGTTTTTATTATAATATTCTTGTTATGTTATGTTGGGTGAGGCTAGTGACAGTTATTCAGTTATTCCTTATTATTTTTCTAACAATACTCGCAATACCGAGTAACACAGTTTTCTGCATCTCATCCAGAGTGTTGAGGGGATGATCCAACTCCTTTATTGAATTAACAGTCATCTCTGGGATCAAGCCATTAGTTGAGATGATCAAGGGCAGCACTCTCAATTTTTTCAACCTTGTACAACTGCTTCAGCTCTTCACTTAGATCCTTATATTTTTGGACCTTTTCTGATACTACCTTATGAAGGTTGTCATCTGATGGCACCTCTATCTCGATGATCTTCTCATATTTTTCTCCCTTTAGCATTAGTAAAATATCAGGCTTGTTATGCGGAATCATGTGATCTGTAATAATTGCCAGATCCCAATATAGCTTGACGTGCTGTCTATCAATAACTGGCTGTGGGCTGTATTTGTAATACGGGCTTATAATTTATAATATGGGAATGTGTCCTTCAGAATCTAAAATTTCTCGGCCAGTGCTTGGTGAACAATTTTAGCCACATTATTATGCCTCAGCAAGTATTCCTTCCCAGCGAGCACTTGACAGCCAGATGTGATATGTTGAATTGATTCCGTCACTGTCCAGCACATTCGACACAATTCAGATATAGAGCTTCCCCACATATACAGTACCTATAGGTATGTGATCATTCCGAAGATTTAATGCGGTAAGACCAATATCTACAGCTACGATAGTTGAGATGATTCTTGATGTCCCAGTTGCTCTAAAATAGTTTCTGAGATTAATTTCTTCTTGTCGGCACACCTTCTACTAATGAGGCCTCGCCCTCCTATTCTTCATGGAATACACATTGCGACTACTGATGATTTCGGATGGAGCTTTCTTCAATTTACTATCCGCACTCTTAGATAGGAATCTAAAGCATCAAAATCAGTAGCAGTCCATTTGAAAATTCCAATGGAGTACATTAATGCTGGAATTTCCCATGTATTCAAGATTTTATTATATTTTTTCCTTAAAGATATGTACTGAAGACAACCTACACTCGTTTTTTTTTTTTTTTCTTCAAATATCTTTTTTATATCTTTCTTAAATTTCAAAATTTGTTGTATTCCTAGATATTTGTATGAATCATTTTCATTCAAACTGTTGATTACAGCATTGTTAGTGAACTCCATGTGACTAGATTCCGTCATCTTTCTTTTATGAATATGAAGCACTGCACGTTTACCTAGTCCCACCTTTATATGAATATCGTCACTAAAGGTCCTTACCACTTCAAGAAAGCTTTGCAGATCGTTCTCATTCTTGGCGTATAATTTGATATCATCCATTTAAAGGGGATAGGAAACAATAATTTCCTGTCCGAGATGATAACCCTTGCCTGAAGAGTCCACTATCCCACTTAAAAGATTGATAGCCAAACAGAACCAAAGAGGACTTAGAGAATAATCCTGAAATATACCTCTAATAATAGGCATTTTTCCATTTAATAGTTGTGCTGTTTTACCAGGCACTATCAGAGACACTTTCCACAAGTTCATAAGGCGTTCAAGCAGTACAATTATGGCTTTGCCTATTTCATAAATATGTGGACTTTCCAATAGCCAATCGTGGGGCGCTGAATCATATGCCTTCTGGTAGTCTATCCAGGCTATGGAAATGTTGCGCTTCTTGTTCTTTACCTGTGAAGCTAGGAAGGTATCAATGACAAGCAATTCCTTGCATCCCTTTGCATTCTCTCTCGTCCCTAACTGTTCATCAGTCATTAAATTGTGATAATTTAAATGAGATTTTAGCTTGTTATTAATAACTGATGTTAGCAGTTTATAAGTTCCATTTAGGAACTTACCATACAATTGATCTGAAATCTTTTGGTTCGAATTTCTGTTTTTCCCCTTTTGGTATTAAGTATGTACGACCGGTACAAAACTCTTCAGGAATTTCGACTTTGTTTTCTAAAACACACTGAAAGCAAGTAGCGAGTAGTGGAAGGAAACATGTAAAGTTTTTCGGCCAATAATCATGCAGCTTCTCTGGGCCAGTTGCCTTCCAATTTCGCATCTTCTTCAGAGCCAAGACAACATCATTTTCAAGAATTGACTGCTTACATCATACAAACTATCTCTCAACTGTTTTAACTAACATGCATCCTTTTTATATGTCTTTGTAGTACCCCAAATAGTTTTCCAGTAATTGGTTAAGAGCTCAATGTTTGGAAAACTGTCGCTAGTCCTTAATCTTCCGTTTGATAAACGCCGATAGAAAAGCTTTTATGTATTGGCAAAATATTTGTTTTGCTTCCTCCTTTTAGCTGCTTCAGTGTATCTCCTTATTTTATTCGCATATACTGTCAGTCTTTGTATCATATTTTCCACAAGTGTAGTTAATGCTAGGTTCATTTCCGACACTTGTACCCCTCCAATGTGTGAGACAATTATTTCATCTATCTTCCTCTTTAGTTTGATTGAAGCGTGGCCTGGGTTCCTAAGAATTCTAATTTTACGGCGCAGAGATTCAATCTTATTTAAGAGCCTTTCCTTCCATGGAGGATTCTTGTCCTTATCCTATTTAGTGCCGTTCTCTTTATCTGTTCATTTTCTAAATAAACATAGTTTTAAGGATACTGTTTTGGCAGCAACATATATCCATTGCCCGATTTCTAAAACCATCATTTTATTCGTTATATTATCTGATAAAACTTGGAAAATGGTTTTGACAATTTATTATGTAGTTTCCCATAAAGCACTCGAGACAATGACTTTCTGTTTTGGAAAGAAATACCTTCATATTTAACGTGTTCTCCCATTAATTTTCTTCAATTCTAGCTTTAAATGGTCATCTTGCTCACTCTGTGTGTCTGGTTACTCCTGTGTAAATGTTGCCACAGTAGGCTCCTGAGCCTGCTCAGTGAAAGTACTAATTGCTCCATGATTGGTTGATACAAGTATTGAGTTTTCTTGCCAATCTGATTTCATTTATTTCCGCTTCTGACAGAAACTTTTGTTTCATGATTTGTTTAACTTGGTCAGCAAGCAGATGAGATGTGATTTCAATCTCTGGGAACTTAGCACTCCACTATTCAGTTATTCGGCTGTGATATCCAGATTTTTCTGTCTCCGCTTTTGTAGCCAAGAAATACGCTTGGATTACTGCAGGGTTCATATTGTGGGTCCACTTCATCTGGGGTTGCAAATTCTTTTGGTGATATGTTCTTCTTCGCATGGGATGCTCAATGGGAGCTTCCAAGCTCAATTCAGAGTTTAAGTTGGAGAAACCCGTTACTGCCGGTCTTACAGTTCCATATGACATCATGGTACCACTCGCACTGCCTGCCGATGTCGAGGGCTGTAAATCCATTCCCTCCAGAGCAGTCCACATTCTGGATTCATCCGAGGCTATTTGTCTTCTAGTTCGCAACATCGTTATTTGGGTAAATAACCTAGGAAACGTAATTGACTGTGCTTCATGTCAGTGTGGATGTGTTAGTGGGCTGCTTTGTGTGTACTTTGGGTAGTATAATGTACTGAGGAACCCGGGAAACCGTAAAACCCCAGCAACTGGACCCATCAGTCACCTCCTGCGGGTTATTATTATTGTTAATAATAATAATAATTATTATTATTATTATTATATATATAAGTAAGAGACCAAGGCCAGCCGGTATTGGGCTTAATCATGCCTGTACCTTGTAAACATTCTATTGCATATATCTAGGGCTAAACAAGGAAATAAAATCAGTGTTGTTCTAGTTATCGTGCGTATTGTTTCTATGTTCTTTTACTTTCATTATTTACTCTTTAAGTGAATTAACATAACTTTATTTATTATATATATATATATATATATTATATATATATATATATATATATTGTTTAGTAAAATAATGTTAGTATATTGGTTTATGTGCGTTGGTCATATATTGGTAAAATAAAGATGCCAGGCTATGTTTAAAAAAAGGAATGTTTAATTAAAAAAAATAATACAAATAAAATAATAAAATGAATACCCACAATTCTAATATAGTAAAGTAATAGTTCTGATTCAAATAAAATAGTATAATTGTTAAATTATCAGTCCTTTAATATTATATTGATATTTAAAGGTAATCTTATCTGCTGTCCCCCTGTGGGACTTGTTTTCTTCCTGACAATAAGTCTCTTTGCTGTCCCCCTGTGGGACTCGATGGTCACCCTGTGTGACTTGATGAGAGGAAGTTCTATAGTTAGCGTACACACTCACTTATTACTCACGACTCGACTACGATATTTAAGCACAACACTGTCTAATTCTCGGTAATGCGCATGCGCGCCTTCCTTTTTACTGTGTCAGTGTATATTTGAACCATTACTATGTAATTTTAATACAAAGAAACCTTAAATAAATTTACAAACCATAATTTTTCATAGAATCACCAACATATATATAACCATTAATTTTGTTAAAAATTTCCTTTATTCATTAAAGAAAACTCTGTAAACTGCTGAGATTCATTATTAATGAAGGAACCAATAATAAAATTAGAATTGTTTATTTTACTTCTAACAGCCAAAAAAGTTAGATTGTATAAAACTAATATTATTCTCCCTATCATTCTATACGAGTAAAATATGACAATCCATATTAAATGAAGAACAGGGCCTAAAGGTTTTTAAAAATTAAGAGATAACTCATATAGGTAGTAAAATATAGACGGTTGAGCAACTTGTGAATATCTTAGAACCATAATGGTTGAAATGGATGTCTATATAAGTAGAGTAGTTGTTAGTTGTATCAGTCTTAAAGTAGCTGTTGTAGTGTAAGGAGCTCTGCTGTTTATCTTGTGACATTGTTTTATTTCTACAGAACATTTATACCTTTCAACTTTACAGATTGATTATCCTCAATAGGTAACTATATAGTGCAGTATAGTTAATATTAATAATCAAGTCCTAAAACTATACAAAAATAAAAACTCTATATACTTGGTGCTGTTGAGTGTTAGTGGTGGGGATAGTTTGTTTACGAGCCTAATCCTACAGGTCTTCGAATAAATATGCTATACTATTCCGTATTATAGCCATAATTTTTTTCACAATATAATTTAAATAATTAAAAGGGAAAAATGGCTAATTGTAAATTGTGTAGCAAATCAGTTGGAAGAGAAAAAAAAGCAAAATTGGTATGCACACTTTTGACAAAATATTTTTCTTACAAAATGCGTCTAAGTAGAAAAGAGTGACCCAGAGGCTTATAAAAAGTGGGTTTGCCTCGATTGTGAATCGACTTCACAATCATCACCAGCCAATGAGCCTGCTACAATGATTAACTTACTAGTGGCGCTCACTGAGGAGGTTAAAAAGATGAAGGCTTGGCTTCAAGGGATAGACGAGTTAAAGACATTAAACATACTCTCGAGAAGCAGTCCGAACTCTCATTCGAAAATATGGAGAGACTTCAAAAAATTGAAAACCTTCTCAAACAACAAAAAAACCAAGTAGAGAATTTATCGTCCGAAAACAATTAATTAATAGAAAAATTTCAGTTTTGGAAGACCATTTGAATTCCAAACAAATTCAATTAAAAAATACTATTTGAAATACAAGGTGAGACCGTGACTGGCACCATACTGAATGTCGGCGCAACCCTGGGCGTGAAGGCGGGCCTGGAAGATCTGAACCCCGCTGTACGCCTCAGGCCCAAGGAGGCAGGAGTGACAGAGACCATTATAGCACATTTTGTCCGCCAAGTGAAGAAGGATGACCTGGTACGGCAGAAAAGGATCAAAAGGAACTTTTCTACTCGGCACCTGGGGTGGGACGGAAATCACAGCCATCCTATCTACCTCAGCGAGGAGATGACAGACACAGACACCTTTACTGGCTTGCCAGGCAGAAAAAGGTGTCATCCAAGATTAAGTATGCATGGTTTAGTGGCGGGCATGTCAGGTGTAAGACGTCCGGTGGTTACCCAGCGGTAATTGTAAACAAACCGTCCGACTTAGATGTTTTTTCTTGAGTTTTGATTTCATGTTACTACAATCTAGTAATATTTTTATTTTATCCGTTTAAAAAAGATCTATCATTTCAGTTAATTTTTTTCTTGCAATCTAAAAGGCATAAATGCCAATTTGTTATTTTGGAATATTTTTATATTCTATTTACAATCCAGTAATAGGTATATTTTATTTACATTACTTTATTTTAAAATTGCTATCTATATATTTTACCTTGCTGCAAATAATTTTTCTTTTAGTCTGAATTCATATTTTCTTTTACAAACAATCAATTCATTAATACTATGTTGTTGGTTTTTCTATTTCTTATTTGATACCAACACTGCACTTAATATTTCGCTCTCTATATTCCTTAATTCCCAATCTATTTACAGTTATCCCAATTTCCACCCCCATAGTTATGATTAGTATCCTAATCTCTTGCCACGTCAATGCTCGATCCCTCATTCGCTCACTACGCTTGGCCAGAGATGGCAACCAGTCAACATCATTCCCCTGTGCACTTTTTATTTACAACTTTTTACAAATTTCGTTCTTTTTCTTTTCTTTTTTCTCTCTTATTTGTGTATCACATTATAAGCAATAGTTTCTGTGTATTCACTCTTCATCTAAGTAAACACATTACTCCAAAAACTGGTGAGAAGGTTGAGAGTTTACTGAGATACAGCGGTTAGTTTGTCTTATAATCCCTAATATAAAAGGTATTGAGAATGTCAACACCTGTTACTGTTTATCATAATATCTCTCCTGTTAGTACTGTTTTATTTTATAACTTTGTAAAATCAAGAAGTTTATTATTCTTGATTTCATTATCATATATTAATATTTCATCAAGGGAGGTTATATCTCTGTTATGTTAGTTGAATGTATTAATCAAAGGACTGTTAAACAATTCTTTATTTTAGGTAACTATGTTCATTGTAAATTATGTTTGTTATCCAATTGATTATTTTATGTCAAACAAATTGTAATAATTAAATCTTTATCGTTTAACTCCTGATTCATTTTAATTAGAAGAAGAATTACAAATTGTACTTTGTCTAGCGATAAAGTGCTATGGTATGCGCTCCCTCCTCAATTGAAGAATTTAACCTTACATAAGGAATTGTTGGCCATTAAAACCGTTACAGGTAGTATGAAATCCATTACTAGAATAGGGGGTTATCGTAAAATTGCAGTTTCGTTCAGTACGGCGTTGCAAAAAAAGTATTGGGATGAAGAAGAAAATTTTTGTATAGACGAGAATTACCTAGAAGAATATAATGACGAAAAAATATCATGTAACAACGAATTAAAATCTAATGAAATTTTTTTTATAGAACGAATTAAAGAGTTAGAAAACCGTATTTTAGCAGCTAATGAGATCAGTTTAAGGGAAATTGAATACAAATTCTTAATATCTAAATACGACAGTAAGAAAAATGCAACGTCTTGGATAAATGAATTTGAAAAAGAATGTATTAGGTTCAGTATCACAGATGATGTAAAAAAAATAGAAGTTTTAAGACTTTTTATTGATGACAGGGCGCAAGAATGGTATAGTGCTAATCTAAATAAATTGCCATTAACTCGTTGGGAAGACTGGAAAAAATCGTTTTTATTAGTTTATAGTAAGAAGGGTTGGTCGGCCATTCGATCAGCATTCCATTATAAACACATGTTTGGCTCTTTGATTGAATATGTTTTGAAAAAAGAACGCTTATTGCTCGAAGCAGACAAAGATATTCTAGAGAAATTTAGACTTTATCAAATAGTTTGTAATCTACCAATAGACATACAGGATAGATTAGACAGAGACACAATAAAAACTGTTGATGATTTAATAAGAGAGCTGAAAAAAATTAATTAGTAACAGAAGTGTTTTAAAGACAATAACTGGTGTAAATTTTTCTCAGAACCGGGCTAATTTACATATCAAAATCGGTGAGATAGAAGACAAATTAGATCTGATTGTTGTCAAAAATAGTAACTTTGATTACGATTTATTATTAGGTTTAGATGCAATAAAAAAATTCAAATTACTACAAGATGAAAATTTACAAATTAAACAAAAAGTAAATCAAATTGATAAACATTGAGAAGGTAACTGATAACATACCCATAGACAGCAACATTAAAAAACATATGATAAAGAGGAAAAGTTTTGCTGGGGATGTAGAGAAAGAAAAATTAAAGGTTAAAAATGAATTTTGTAAATCAGAGTTTAATAAATTTTATGAAGACTCCAATGAAAAATTAGACCTGAATTATCTGCCAGAAGATAAGCAGAAGAAAATATTTAATTTACTTTATGAATATCAAACATATTTTGCTAAAAACAAATTTGATGTCGGGTCAGTTAAATCTTGTGAAGCCCAAATCAAACTAAAAGAAGATCGATATGTATCTAAAAAGCCATATAGGTGCTCGATTCCAGATCAAGCAAAAATAGATGCCCAGATTTCTAAATTGATGGATAATGATCTAATTGAGGAATCAGATTCACCTTTTGCTAGTCCAGTGACATTGGCTTACAAAAAAGAAGATGGAAAAAGAACGCGATTGTGTGTGGATTATAGAGAATTAAATAGGACAGTAATCCCTGACTCTCACCCTTTCCCTAGGATAGATGATCTTGTTGTCAATGTAGGAGACTGCCGATGGTTCACGGCGTTGGATATCAACTCAGCTTTTTGGGCTATTCCAATAAGGGAAAAGGATCGAAAGAAAACTGCCTTCATTACCCAAAAAGGACACTGGCAATGGAAAGTTCTTCCTTTTGGAATTCACCAGCTGTTTTCCAGAGAGTTTTGGCAAACATAATTAGAAGGTATCATTTAGACAAATTTTGTGTCAATTATATAGATGATTTTACAAATCTTTTGATGAGCACTTAACTCATATCAAACAATTTTTTGAAGCGGCTAGGCAAGAGGGCTTTAAATTGAAATTGGCGAAATGTGGTTTTGCAAAACATTCGGTTAAGTACTTAGGTCATGTGATAGAAAGAGGAAAAGTCTATCCTGTTAGTGATAATCTAGCTGCTATCAAAAATTTTAGGCGTCCTGAAACAAGAAAAATGGTTCGGCAATGGTTAGGGAAAATTAATTTTTATCACGAATTTGTTGATCATTGTTCACAAAGACTTGCACCGCTTCACGGATTATTGAAAAAAGGCGTGAAATTTAATTGGACAGAAGAATGTGAGAAGAGTTTTAAAGAAATTAAGGAATATTGTGTTCCAAACCGATTTTGGCCATTTATGATCCGGATAAAGATATTGTAATTGAAGTAGATGCTAGCCGAGTAGGTATAGGAGCTGTCCTGAAACAGCCTCAACAAGACGGAATTCTGCACCCAGTGGGATATTTTTCAAAAAAATTAACTTCAGGTCAGAATAAAAGGGAAATAATGTATCTGGAATGTCTGGCTATTAAAGAAGCAATTTTATATTGGCAACACTATTTGATAGGTAGAGAATTCACTGTAACATCTGATCACAAACCACTCGTCAATTTAAAATCAAAAGCTAGAACCGATGAGGCAATAGGTGATTTAATGTTGTATTTATCCCAATACAACTTTAAAGTAGTTTACAAGGAAGGGAGAGATAATGTGGAAGCTGATTCTTTATCTCGAAATCCGGTTTTGGAAAGTTTTCATAATGAAGATGATTGTTTAAAAGTGGTTAATATTATACAAATAGAAGAAATTAAAAAAGATCAGAAAGCTCATGAAGAGGAATTAAAAACGTCAGAGAAATCTATTCGAGACGGTGAAATATATTTTAAGTTATTAAATAATAGAAAACGGATTTATGTTTCCAAAACTTTTGGCTGGTATTTAGTCGATAAGATCCATAATTTTTATGGTCATATTGGAAGTAAGCAAATAGCAGAAAAGCTCCGATCTTTTTATTACTTCAAAAATATGGATGTCATCATAAATAGTTATTGTAAACAGTGTGAAATGTGTGCTAGAAATAAATCGAGATCAAGGCGACCGATCGGGTTATTGTCAAAGTTAGGACCACCAGAGTACCCTTTTCAAATTATGTCAATTGATACAATAGGAGGCTTCGGTGGAAACAGGTCTGGGCACAAATACATGCATGTCTTGGTGGACCACTTTACAAGATATGCATGAATATCAACTTCAAGAGGACAGATCGCTAATGATTTCATTAAATTATTGGAACCAATTTCTGAAGAAAATATCAAAATAATTTTGGCAGATCAATACAGTGCTCTAAATTCATCTAAATTTAAAACGTTTTTAAAAAAAATAGGTGCTCAGCTAATCTTTACAGCCGTTGACAATCCACAATCAAATGGCTTAAACGAACGTCTAAATCAGACGTTAGTAAACCGCATACGATGTCGATTGAATGAAAACTTCAAAAGAAGACCCTGGACAACCATTGCTAAAATCTGTGTTGAAGAATATAACAACACAGTTCATGGCTCCACAAAGTTTTCACCGGCTTATTTACTATATGGGCGTGCCTCTGAAATTGTTCCGAAAGAGTTGGAAAGGGAACATAATTTACAGACAGATAGAGCAGAAGCGTTCAAGAACTCACAAAGAAGTTTTGAACAGAACAAGAGCAGAGTAGACCAGAAAAGAATTGATCACGAGTTTAAAGAAGGAGATTTGGTTTATGTAACGAATGGTAATAGTTTGAACAGGAGGAAGCTGGACGAAGTCAGAATAGGGCCACTCAAAATTAGAAAACGTATTTCCAAATCTATATATGAAGTGGAGTCTAACAAAAAACGGAAGGAAGCGAATGTGTTCCACTCTAGTAAGTTGGTTCCTTACTCTTTTTCTCCTGGATAAAAGAGTCTCCGACCAGCGGAGGTGTAAAATCAAGAAGTTTATTATTCTTGATTTCATTATCATATGTTAATATTTCATAGTAAATGCTGTGTTGTTTATCACGGCAAATGCTGTAATTTGAAAGAAAAAGAAATTGAAACTCTGAGAGTTAATAAATAATCATGGCTGCGCCTTAAATGTAACCCAGAAAAAAAAAACCCTCATCACCTTCCAATATCAGTGAGCAGAAATCAGGTATGCCAACCTTGGCCGATGTAATGGCAGCAGTGACCAGTCAAGGATCCCAGGTCAACGAAGAAATTAAAAATATGCGCAGTTCCCTAGAAATATGGAGAACTTAGTTTTGAATTAAATGAGAGGCTCTCCAAAATTGAAAGTCATCTAGAAGGCCAGGAAAAATATATCGAAGAGCTCTCTCTGAAATAAAACTTTAAAAAATAAAGTAGGTGAGCTTGTCTGAATAAGGCTGAGCAGGGCCTACTTCGTAGGTCTTTGGAAATTCAGGGTATCCTGGTCCGCCTGGGCGAAACCCCTGCGGCTCTGGTGACCAGTGTAGCGGCGGGCTTAGGCATGAAGATTTCTCCGGAGGACCTGGACATGGTTGCACGATGCAGATCGAAGCCGGGAGACGAAAGAACACCTCCTGTCGTTGTCCATTTCGTCAGGCAAATCACAAGGGACGAGCTGGTGAAGCAAAGAAAGGTCAAAAGGGATTACACCACGCTGGATATCGGGTGGGAATCCAATGATTGCCACTGTATATACCTGAGTGAAGAGATGTCTCCAGGAAACCGATACCTTTACTGGCTCGCCCGACAGAAGAGATCGCCAGGAAAACTAAAATATGTTTGGTTTTCAGCCGGCAGAGTTCGCTGTCGTAAGGACGATGGACATCCGGTGGTCTTCATCGACCGAGCGCAGGACCTAGAGGTCTTCGGCTGACGTCCGGGCTACCGTCTACTCTCTGGCTAGAAACGGATTCACACCACAGACTCTATATGTAATTTACTGACTATAATGTTTAATGTCGTGGTATATTTTTATACAGTTTTTATTTTCTTACAATCCCTATCCTTTTCCAACAGCACTATTTGTAGGTTTCACTCATTTTTCTCTGGTAGAACCTAAGCTGTCACCATTCCTAATCATCCTCTATCTTCCTTTCTTGCCCTTTCGGCAGGTGTGGCCAGGGTTCAAGTATATCTCCTCTCCTTTTTAATTCATATATCAATGATCTTCCAAACTCTATCCACCATTGCTCCCACCATTTGTATGCTGATGATTTCCAGATCTACCTATCCTTCTCCCCCTCCGAGACATTAGCAGCATTTTCAAAGATTCAGGAGGACCTGGATAAAATCAGTGCCGGGGAAATCTGAATAAACTTAAGCCAAATACTATGAAGACGCATGCAATAGTAATAGGTTCCAATTCCCTACTCAAACCTAATACCAACTTTCCAAATCTAATCCTTAATAATTACCCAATTACCTTCAGTTCCACTGTCAAAAACCTATGTATCACCATCGACCAATCCCTTTCCTGGAAACCCCATATTGCCCAAATCTCCCGATCAGTACTCTTAAATTTTTCCATAGCTCCCATCATCTACTTCCCTTATCCACTCGTAAGTTCCTAGTTTCCTTACTCATTTTCCCCCACTTTGACTATTGTTGTGTGGCCTCACGGCTGTGCTTGAAGACAGGCTAAAGCACATTATGAACATTTTCTTAAGATTGAAGAGGTCTCATGTTACCCACTTATACGGTGAATTAAAGTGGCTCCTTCCCTCCACCTGCAGACAATATTTCCTTAGATCATACCTATACCATACTATTAACTCCCCGCGTCCTTCCTACATCCACAGCCTCCTTCAATTTAAATCCTCAGTCCATTCACTCAAAACTAGATCCCAACATTCTGACCTTTATGCTCCTACCCACAGAACCTAAACATTTGATCGTTCCTTTATTGTTCGCTCTACTGCACTCTGGAATTCTCCACCAACTCATATCCGCCATGCTGCTTCTTTATCCTCATTCAAATCCCAACTTTTCTTAAACCTACTGTCATCCCAAATAGAAGATCAGCAAATGTGATATGTCAATTCCATCTAGAAATCTATGAATGAATGAAGATTAATGTTTACCGCCCAAATTTTAATTTGATTTTGTTAAAGTAAGTACATGTATTGTATATACATGACTCTCTCAAGGCCAAAATCCTACTCCAATCCCCTTCACATGGTGATCCACATATCGAATACCTGTTTGTGGAAATCTCAACTGCCTCATCTCCTATCCTGTATGGTGTTGTATACCGAGCTCCTCGTGTTCCTTTCGACAGCCTTGTTGAAACATCCCTAGTCCAATTGGTCTACAGTTACTCTAGTACTATCATCTCCGGAAATTTCAATATTAATATGTTAGCTGAATCATCGGATAAATCCTTCTTTTTGAACCTACTGTTTTCCCTAATTCTTTACCTTGTTCCTTACTTTCCTACCCATCATACTCAATTCTCTGACACCTGGCTGGACCTTCACATAACCAACTCATCTCTTAAGGTTTTATAATCCTCCCAGCATCCGGTCCTGTTTCTTTCATCGCACGACTTCGTAGAGATTTCATACAATCTACCTGTAAAATCCTTCACTCCTAAAGTAGTCTCCTACCGTAATTTGGACCTCCTTTCTTTCGAATCGACTTTGAATCTCTCCAATGGAACACCATAGAACACTCTTCTAATTCGATCAATCCTATGATTTCCTCTCTCACCTTAAACCTGAAATCCTTACTTGATAGGCATGCTCCATTAAAAACCCAAACCTTACGCCGCCCCACTGCTCCTTTGCTGACTCCTGAAATAAAAGATTTGATGAAAAGAAGATGGGCAGGAAGACAGAAATTTCCCCGAACTCGCTTTCCAAGTGATTATACTTGTTTTAAACTTATCCATAATGAATCCCAAGAAACAGTGCAACGTGCTAAGTCCCACTACATTCATAGCTCCCTTTCTAATGCTCCATATTCTAAATCCAAATGGAAAATACTCCGAAAATTATCCCTTCCAGAATCTAATAAATGCAATACCATTCCTGTTACACCAGACGATCACAATAATCACTCGTATCCCTATCTCCTGGTTCATCTTCCACAACCGATATTCAACATCATAGTTTCAATCCAGAAAGTTTTTTCTTTTCCCAAGTTCCATATGACTAATTAATAACTGCCATTCATAAATCCCACACAAACAATTACTGACCGGACAACATTCCAGTAAAATTAATTAAATCCTGCCTCCCAGCTCTTATACCGATCCTATATCATATTTACAACTTTTCCTTGTAAAACTCCATTTTCCCTGCATCTTGGAAAACCACCTTAGTTCGACCACTAAATAAAATTCCTAATCCTTCCTTACCATCCGACTTCTGTCCTATATCTCTGCTTTCAAATTTTTCTAAACCACTGGAATGCCTTGTTCAAAATCAGCTATCAAATTTTCTAGAAGAACATTCCCTTATCAATCCACTCCAATCCAGCTTCCGACCAGGTTATTCAACACAATCTGCTCTCCTAAAAATAATCCAAGACCTCCAATCCACCAATGAACACCAAAAATTAACCATTCTAATTCTCTTAGATTTTTCCAAAGCCTTCGATACCGTTGACTATATAATCCTTCTAAGTAAATTACAAAAACTCCCATTATCCAACAGTTCTTTGTGCTGATTCAAATCCTTCCTTTCTGACCGCTCACAGTATGTGGTAGTTCCAGGCCAACCTCCTTCCAAGACTTAGCCTCTAACCTATGGCGTTCCTCAAGGTTTATCATTATCTCCCACTCTGTTTGCTATTTATATCAATGATCTTCCCTATCATAAATATATATATATAATATATATATATATATATATATATATATATATATCACTCCCAATACCATATGTATGCAGATGACATCCAAATTTACCTATCCTGCCCTCCTTCGGATGTAATACTAGCAGTCGAAAAGCTTCAAAAAGATCTGAACAGAATTAGTTATTGGGCAGCAACCAACAAGCTTAAGTTAAATGCAGAGAAGACAAAGGCAATTGTAATAGGCTCTAATTCCCTCCTTAAAACCCATCCTCCAATCCCAACACTGTTCCTCAATAATAATCCAATAACCTTCCACCATACCGTTAAAAACCTTGGGATCACGCTCGATCAAACTCTTTCTTGGAAAAACCATGTCTCTGAAATCTCCCAACGCACCATATCCACCTTAAAACTCCTAAATCATCACAGTCACCTCCTTCCATTTGAAACCTGTAGACTCCTGGTTTGCTCCTTAATATTCCCCACTTCGACTACTGCTGTGCGGTGTATCTGGGGATTTTGAAGTAAAACTAAAACGATTATTCAACTACTTATTACCCTTCATCTTCGGGACATCCAGGGACACTTCTGTCACCCGCTTCTATGAAGAGTTGAAGTGGCTTTACCCTTCCTACCAATGTAAGTACTTCCTGGCAACCTTCCTCTTTTAAGTTCTCCAATTTCACCGCCCATCCTACATTTCAGCACTCCTGAAACACTCGTTCGCGGCCTTCAAACCTGTATGTAACGCCCCATCAAACCCTTTCTATCCAATTCCCATAGAATCCTTTCTATCCAACTCCCAAAGAACCCTAAATAGATTAGAAAATTTCAATAAAAAGCAGTAAAAAAACATAGAAACGATAATTTAAATATAATACTTTATTTGTGTTGCATTTGCACATTTACTGTATTATTTCATCAACATTTCACCAATATTGTAAGTTTTTAATGAAATTTGTATTTATAATTATAATATATATATATAATATATATATATATATATATAATAATATATATTATATATAATTAATAATATATATAATTATATATAAGATTTGTATGTTATGAAAATATATAATATATATATATATTATATAAAATGTAATATACACATTTTTTTATATAAATTATACAATTATTTATTTATTTATTATTTAAATATTATGTTAGGCAGGCTAACAATTAGATTCAAAATAGAATTAAAATAAAAATTAACAGCTTCAATTTGAATGTTAGTTTGTAAACATAACTTCCATTTTGGATGCAAGGGACAACCCAGGTAAAAACCCAGGTAGAAAAAAAATAACTGGGCATAGTCAGTTTTGACTGGGAACTTGGAGAGTGTGGAGCTGAATATGAAGAGGGATCTTGGTTAGCCTGCATATTGTCTGTGTTATTTAAGTTATTATTATAATTAAAAAGTTAAATAATAAAAATTTGCCTGATTGTCAAGAACCCATACCATAAAATGAGTAAAATGAGTTATAATTAAGTAAATATTGTGTGAATTAATTTTTTTCTTAAAATAATATTTTATAAAATAAGCATATTATAATATATATTGCTGTGATATAATATATAGGCATAAATAATAATAATTAGAAATAATCAAGAAGGCGCGATATGGTCGACCAATAAGACAATAAGAATAGAGGAAAATCAAGAAGGCAGGAATAAGAAAGCAGGAATCTATTAGTGCATCAGACCATGCTGTTTAGCGATGTTTTCCGGGAATGGTGAGTCACTTTGTTGCCAGCAGCCGATCGAAATGGATGCGTGCCTGCGAGTTTTTGGAAACCTTCTACTGATGAGATTGGATTATGCCACCAACCATCAAATCATTGAGTTCAAACCATATATTAGCACTAATAATACGTTCTAATCAAGTAATTATGAAGACATCATTGAAAGGAAGGAATGGAAATTCAACTGAAGACATCTGAATCAGATAATTTATAAGCATTTTTATTTGCAATTATTAGTTTTTTGGTTTAAGTTATGTATTTAATTGTAATATATTCTTTTAAGAATATAAGTTTGTTATTAACCTTGGCCGACTCAGAGTTATTAATTTGAAACCCTAAAATTATCATTCACTTTACATTTTTCATATAAGAAATTAAATATTATTTTTAAAAAAAATATTATAACATTTGGCACCCAAATAGGGACGCATTATTCTTATTTCTTTAAAAAAAATAAAATATTATAACAATATATATTGCTATGAATCGAGAATACTGGGAGGTGAAGAAATATTTTTGAATTGTACAAAATAGTGCAGTTTCCGGGCGACAAGCAAGAAGGCTTCTTAGAAGGGCTATACAAAAAATAGACCCCTCCACTCGTACAGCAGGGATAGCGGAGTACCTGGGGAGTCTGAGCCCAGATGGCAAGAGAAGCGGAAGTCAAGCCACGGACGGAAGAGGTCAGGGGGGTCAAGTGAGAGAATAATTATGCAGATCTGTCAAAGGTACTTATATGTCATATTAGGTGGAAAATAGAACCTCAGTATTCTCGAGAATAACAAGGCCTCGCTGTATCATGTTTTTATGTGTAATAATAAGTGCTACTTTATAAATAAATGTATATGTTAAGTAAAAACACTTTATTACCCTTTATGCCACCGAACATAGTAATATATATAAATAAATATATATATACACACTGCCAGACAAAATTAAAGGATCACTTTAATATTTTGAAATTACTGAACTGTATAGGGTATTTTTGAAAATTTCTTTGGAAGTCACACTTTATTATAAGGGTAATAAAAAATAATATTTTTAATAATATTTTTTATATTTTTAATAGGAAAACAAATCAAAAAATAAAAATGTCCTACAGTCTCAAAATGAAAAAGTAAATCTTTGAAATGAAATAAAATAACAAAACTGAATAAAAAGGAAGAATTCGAGGAAAACGATCAATAATTGGTATTCCCACCTCTAGCTCTGATAATTGCTTCCATTCTCCTGCCCATTCCAGCGACCAGGGCTCTTACATGTTGTTCTGGGATGTTGTTCCGCTCTTCCACTAACATTTCCCTTAAATCTGCCAAATTTTGTGGGTCTCGGGCGCGGACACGTCTTCCAAGCATGTCCCATACAGGCTCTATTGGGTTCATATCTGGACTTCTGGGTGGCCAAACCATAACGTCAATTTCTTCTTGTCTGAGGAAATTTTGCACTGATCGAGCAACGTGAGGTCGGGTATTATCGTGCATAAAAATAAAGTTACCTGCGATATTTCTGGCGAAAGGTATTACATGTGGCTCAAGTACCTCCCTAATGTACTTGTCAGCAGTTATAGAGCCACGGTTCACAAGAACCAACACTGTACAGGAGTTCAAATTTATGCCCCCCCCCCACACCACCACTGACCCACCACCAAACACGAGGCTTCAATCTTCCTGAGTCCAGCTTAGGTGCTCCCGAGCAAACCTCAAGCGCTGAACCCGGTGTTCCCTGGAGAGAAGAGGTCCAGTAGCTGAAGGATGGGAGGTCAATCCATAATCGTTGAGTCGTCTTCTCACGGTTCACTCTGAAATTTGCACATTCCTGAACCTCTGGAGGAGAACACGCAGACTGTTACCAGTTTTTTGGCGATCCCGAAGAGCATGCAGTTGCAAAAATCTCTCTTCACGGTGGGAAGTTGACCTCGGACGGTCTTGTCCGACTCTTCTTGTATGCCCTCCAGTTTGACGGTGCCTATTAAGCACCCTGGACACTACGGATTGTGACCGCTGGAGCCATTGCGCAATATGCCTTTGAGAAAACCCTTCTTCACTCAAAACAACAGCACGAATTGATTCCTCTTCGGTCAATGCTCTTCTGTTGACCATCACAACGTTCTTACTAAACTCACAAGTAAAAACTAAAGTCTCTTAAATGTTAGAAAATCTTCAATAAGATGAATCTTTGCTAACAACTAACCATTTACTGGTAGGAAGAAAGAAAAGAAGAGGATTAACTGACCCTTTTCTCCATAAACGGGTGGGAATATAAACAGGTAGAGGATTAACTTGATAAGATAAAACACAAAGTCCAGTCTGGGACAAAGGAATTCCTATTTTTATCTCTTATGTAATAATAATATAAATATTTGTAAGTGCTCCTTTAATTTTGTCCGGCAGTGTATATATGGATATATTTTTTTTTTGTCTAGTTTTGTAATTAATTATTAGAAGGTACCTTTTAATTTATTATAATAGTTCATATTTGTTTTTATTTCTATTATTTTGTTTGTTTTATTATACTCTAAGACACTAAAGTTTCTTTATGTAAAATTTGTAATATTATTCTAAAGGGACTCGTCCAAGAATAAATAATGAATTTATTATTATTATTATAAGTAAAAGCACTAAGCAGATAGGTAAGCATTAAAACAGTTGACTGAGGCAGGATCATCAACACTTATTATCATATTAGATCGACACTTATAGCTAGAGACCGGATTTTGGTGCAGTAAAAAACTCAAAAAGTGAAAAATTGTGAAGTAAAAATCTCGATATGTGCAAAATAGTGTAGCAAACCCCCAAAATATAAAACTGATTGTATATATTCCTTAAATAGTAAAAAAAACATTAATATTGTTTCACTTATAATGCTAATACGTAGAAATACACATGGCTTTAAAGTTACAGTCGTATTAAACTGAACATGTTTTGCGTAGTAACTTTTTTACTCTACAGGGAATAAATTTAAATTAACTTAAATCTATATGGAAGAACAACATAACCTATAAAAGCCATGAGAAATTACTTACCTATATTTAAAAATAAAAAAAACACACGAATCGCATGAATAAAACATGTATTTAAGAATTTTTTTTTAACTACACACAATTCTAAATAATTGACATATTGACATTATGGGGGGTAAACGGGTAGGGCAACAGGAGGACTAGAGAGGGAGATTGGTGCGGGTGTCTCCCCCTCTCTCTGTGAAATTTATCAAGCTACAGTGCCCTACCCATTACTGTGATTAACTTCAAGTCCTCCCTATCCCTACCAACACCTACTGTCATCTCCTAGTGGTGCCCCCCGGAGAGTCTAATGGGACTCGCGAACGACAGAGCTGGGGGTTGGTCATTTGTCGACTACCATTTCAAACACCCAAGCTAAGGTTGGCAGGGGGTGTATAAACATACACTGCCTTCAATCGACCCACTTGGGGCAACTGTCGCACCCCATTGTACTTTATTGCCTGCTGCAGGGAGAGGGAGTAGTACCTGTAGTATCTTTACACCCCCATACTCGTGGGAACAAAATGTCCGCTATCCGCTGGAACAGCTCACTCATGACCAAAGCGATACGCTTAAAGAAAGGATCGCCAATAAGGTAGGCCCATTAGATCCTTTTGGTGAACAACATCCTGCCTTCGATGGAGCCAGCTTCAAGTTGGGCGGCTGCATCGTATGTTGCCAGGATGAGACGACTAAGACCTGGCTTGAAGCCACTATACCCACGATGAGCCTGTGTGAAGGAATGTCCCTCCGCACTTGTGTTGCGCAGGAACTCACCAAAACCGTCAAGGTTGGTGGATTCTTTCCCGGCTGGGTACTCCCTGAGGCCGAACTGTCGATGGCGAACATTCTCCGTTGGCTGGCGGGCAGGTAGTGGCTGTCGCGAAGCCGAAGGTCACAGCTGCTGCTGGGACAGTAGGCAGACCCCTGCCACCGGAGTCATCGCCTGGTCCGATACCTCCCGGGGTTAAACAGTCGAAGCCTGATGGGAGGCAGGTGGTGACAACATCAGGCAGGGTGACCTCCAAGGGGGTAGTGAAAGCTGCTCCTAAGGACCAACCTGTGCTGCTGTGTGTGCCCGCCATCATCCCTGGTGGCTCAAGGTCTACCACTGAACATGAGAGGTCGAGGCGGCCTGACATGTCTGATGATGGGGAGAAGCCCAAGGGCTCAGTTCATGCTGAACCTAAGGGTGGACCCCGCCAACAGCAGTCTGGTCGTCCTCCCACTACTGAATAAACCATTCCATGAAGATGCTGCAGATCCATCTCCACCACTGCATTGAAGCTTGTGGTGTTATACAGCAATTATTCAGCAAAGAGAGGTTGATTGAGGTTGAGACTGATTCCTGTGGTTATTAATAAGTTTGTTTATGATCACGGTAGGGAAGTTATTGGCCGGGAGAATTGTCTTTATGCAGTTAATGTTGATGTCGTGGAAATGGGGATCAGAAAGAAAAAGGCTTCGGTGTATAATTTCCTTTCCGATCCCCATTTCCACGACATCAACTTTAACTGCATAAAGACAATTCTCCTTCATCAGTCTCAATCAGGAATCAGTCTCAACCTCTCTTTCTACTCCATCATTACCCAGTCTAACTCCCTTATATAGATCCGTACCTTACATTCCCTCTCTTTTAAAAAAATTTAAAATCCTTCAATCTAAACCTCAGACTTGCTTTCAAATCCCACTACAAACTCTCCAATATTTACAGCCGACTTAAAGACAGTATACCAAAAGGCCATCGTTCAAAAATTGTTTATAGAGTCCCTTGCGGAATTCCTAATTGCAGCTCTGCCTATATTGATGAAACCAAAAACCTTCTCAAAGATCGCATCACCCGACACAAATATACAATTTCCTCAACAAATTCTACCGCTTCAAAACTTTCAGAACATTCCTTAACCCTCAACCATTCCTTTGATTTTGATAAAACATCCATTCTTGCCACTGTTCACAATCATGACAAGCGACTCATAACAGAATGCATTTGCATACAACTAGAACCCCTTCCTGTTAATCAAAAGACTGACAAACATAACTTATCACTAGCTTATTCTCAAATATTAAATTTAATAAAGCATCCCTAGCTCATTTTTTAAACAACCATCTGATCATCTCTTCATAATTTTATTTTTATTTATATATTTATTTAATTTTTGTACTCCCCTTTTATTTATTTATTTGTTTACCTACTAGATTACTGTTTTATTTATCATTTCCTTCGACAGCTCCTTATCGTCATTCGTTATTACCTAATCGTCATTTATCATCGTCATTCGTTATTACTTAATATCTTTTAATCTTTACTTCGTCACTATTACTTATATCTTCCCCTTTATAGTCATACTTATATATTTTTCGCTTCCTATTTTCTCTCTTTTTTTTCACTAATTCTGGTTTTTTTAATCTCAATCCGCTATTTTATATTATTAATATGTATTTAAAAAAAAAAAAAAATCATTAGCCAATCCTTTAGTTTTTTCTTCAACAAACAATCGAATAAGTAAACATAACTTAGCTTCTTGGAAAAGCTCTAACGGACATTCTAGTTCTCATATTTTCCGTTCCACGCAATGAGCGTTTTTTAAACTGGAAAACATCACTCCTTTAGACACTGTCTCAGAGTCAAAAATGTATCTTTTTTCTTATTGATTAGGATTTCTTTCTCCCTCTTTCCATACTCATATCTTTCTCCGTTACATATCCTGACATATAATTCTTAGTTTAATATTACATTATTTTAAAATTTAAAATTATTTTTTATTCATACTGTTTCTCTTTTTTAATGACTATGTTCTTTTTATATAATACCTATACTCTTAACTATTTTTTTAATACATTACCGTCATATATCACTTCAAAATTGTTAATATTTAAAATTTTAGTTGTTCACATATTTTTCCTTTGTCATTTTTTCATTTGCTTAGTCTCTCTTTGTATATTCTCATTACAATATTATCATCTCAATTATGTTTACTTCTATACTTTATAACTATCATCTTAATTTTATTTATTTCCATACTTTATAACTGTCACCTTATTTTCATACTTTTATAACTGTCATCTTATTATCATTTTACATTTAATTTTATTCATGTTCAAATATTTTATTACTGTCATATTATTAATATATACTTAACGCATAATTAAGTCTATAATTACATTGGTTGTTATCTTGTTTCTTTTAGCCCTGATGAAGGCCCACATTGTAGGCCGAAATGTCGGCACATAATTAAAATAGCACTTATTTTAAATGTGTGTTTCTAATTTATGACCGCACCCCCAACCATCTTCCTCATCTAATTCCTCAACGGTCAACAAAACTCCATCATTACCAGGATTGAGAATCCATGGAATCTTGTACGTCTCAACTACTCATTAACTGATGCTCTAATGCATTCCTACTTTGAAAGCAACCCTATAAAGAGGTCTACGAATAATAGGAAGGCTCCTTGGTGGAATAATGACCTTAAAAGGCTGAGAGTTCTCACCAGGAGACTTTTTAATTCGGCCAAAAAAACTGGCAGATGGGATACTTATAAAGCAGCTTTAACTCTGAGTATCATAAATCTGTCAGACACGCTAAACGACAGGCATGGAGAAACTTCTGCAGTGACATAGTCAACTTACCGGCTGCTTGCTGTGTTAAGAAAATCCTATCTAAACAACATGACCAGGGGTAACTTGGAACCCTTAAGACTCATGACAAACAATCAACAAATGAATATGAAACACTACTCATGCTTGCGGAATCACACTTTACCAACTGCAAGGTTATAAGCTTAGACAACAATGATGTGGTCTACCCTATTGACCGAGCCAGCAAAGAGGCCTGGCATATGGACCTGGGAAAGGTATCTATACGGACCTTAAATCATTCAGACCTATATGCCTGTCCTCCTTCCTGATGAAAATTCTTGAAAAAATTTTGGGCAGGCATATTAGAGAACACCTATCACTTAACAGACCGTTACATTCACTTCAATTCGCCTACCAGGCAGGTAAGTCTTGCGAATTAGCCTTACACAATCTAGTCTCTAGGATTGAGATCCCTGGAACAGAAAGACATAATGATTAGCGCCTTTATCGATATTGAAGGTGCTTTTGACCGAACTCTCTATAACACTATCCTGGGTGCCCTGACTGACTGTGACATTGATCCTGTCATCAGAGGATGGATAATGGTTATGCTTGAAAGCAGAACCTTAGTATCAATACTATCTAATACTATACTAAGGATCAAACCACATGGCGGCTGCCCTCAGGGTGGCGTCCTATCGCCTCTACTTTGGTGTTTTGTGATTGATCCGTCTATCAAGAAACTAAACTCCCAAGGCTTCTACACACAAGGCTACGCAGATGATGTCGCAATTCTTATAGGGGGCAAATATCAATATCTTCCTTACTCAAACATGCTATCTGTATTCTTTGTGATTGGTGCAAATCTTCTGGACTCAACATCAATCCACATAAGATTAATGTCTGCACATTCACTCACAAAAGAAAGGTAAATATGAACTTACCCTAAAAGCATTTAGGGGTCATTCTTGACCACAAATTGCGATGGGACATTCATATCTCTTACATTGCTGGTAAAGCTTTAAAATGTCTTTGGGCATGTAAAAACTCTATTAATATTGTTTGGGGACTCAAACCCTAAATCGTCTATTGGCTTTATACAACGGCCATTAGAACAATGCTCACATACTCCTCCGTTATATGGTGGCACAGGGCTCACATAGGGAACAATAAAAAGGTACTTTGTAAATTGCAAAGGCTCGCTTGCCTTATGATAACTGGGGCAATTAAGACTACTCCAACAGCTGCAATGGAGACAATGCTGAACATCATGCCTCTAAATTTGGAGGTGGAAGCGCAAGCGCTAAGAACTATCTACTGCTTTACCAAATTAGGCAAGTGTTCCAATAAGTTTACCTACCAAGGCCATTGCAACTTACTTAGCAGGCTTGATGAAAACATAAAAAACAATATCCTAGCTATGCCCTCAGATTTACAAATCCGGAAGTTTATCAGTGCCAACTACAGTCAACATTGATAAATCAAGGAAACACAGACCCAATCATGGTATAAACTGCTACACTGATGGCTCACTAATGGACAACAGCTCAGGTGCTGGGGTCTGGAGGAAAGACAAACCGAACTCTGGAGCTATCATTCCACTAGGCAAACACACAACGGTTTTCCAAGCTGAACTTCTTGCTATTCTCCACTGTGCAACTGACTTATGTGCCGAGAATACTGGTGGCAAAAAGATAAGCATTTATACTAATAGTCAGGCTGCACTTGGGGCCTTGAACAATCACACAACTATCTCAAAAGTCGTTGAGGCATGTAATCTTACCCTAAACAATCTTGCTAGGAACAATAGCGTTAGCATCTAATAAGTACCTGGACACACTGGCTTCAGTGGGAATGAGAAAGCTGATGAACAAGCTAGGAAGGAATCAGCAATAATTCCCATCACACCAAAACTCCTATGTGGAATCAGTTTACCCCTATGGCGCACAATATACCGACTTGGTCGCGGTGCTAACCCCATGCCAGCTTAAAAAAAAAAAAAAATCATTGACTAATTTAATCAAATATTTATTTGAGTTGTCCCTTTAATAGTTAATTAGATTGTGAATTTACTAACATGAAATTAGTCAATCTAAAAGAACTCACTGGAAAAAGATTGAAGAATTGATCAGAAATGCTTGTGAATAATAAATGGAGGTATTTTATATAGACTAGGGTAATTAATTAAATATATATCATTTTTATAAATTATACCCTAAATCATAACATGGAACAATTTTTTGTTACCTGTTTTACAATGAACATCTGTTTGGGATTTTCTTTCACACCCGATTGATTTTGATTGATTACAAGCAATAAAAACCAGTTTTCCCATCTGGTCTAAGCTCAGGGTAATTAGATATCCAGGTTATAATTTCCGATAAGCCACTTGTTCCCCAGCATTATTTAAACATTGATATTAAACCACTAAAATTCTGAAGAAAATCTGAGATTTGAAATCAAACATAAAACTAAGTACTCAGAGAGAATCCTCAAAGGTTGTAAACAGAGTGGGGATGCAGTATAACATCAATCACAATGCAGGTCTTCAAATTAGCCACAGTAGTGGCTAATTCGAAAGTGACATTAAATGAATAAAAGTGACATTAAATGAATAACAACAAAGAAAAGCCTTATGATAGACAGATGTGTTTACTTACTGAAAACAACTGGCTTTCAAATATTTCCGTTCATTTTTTCTCTTCGTAACTAATAATTTAATTCTAGATGTAACCAGAGAAAAATCATGAAATAAAATTTTAAATATTTATTAGTATCTCTATGCATTTTTATTACTAAAAGTTTGGTTCGATTAATGGTGATATTAAAATTTAACTCAAAAGGGCAAAAAATGCAATTTAAAGCATTACAAATCAAAAACGTGCAATTTAGCCAAAAAAGAGATGAACATGCAATTTCTTGCGGATAAAATAGTAATATATTATTTCCTAATACATGAACGCGATAGCTGTAAGGGTTTGAACCTGATACACGCAAGCAAAGAGAAAGTGCAAATCATGGAAATCCGGTCACTACTTACTTAAGTCACATACTGATTTTGATATAATTCATATAAGGAAGATATTATAGGAAACAACTGTTGGAGGCATAGACCTCAAGATTTATTAGATCTTATAATTATTATCTCTATGTATTTAAAATGATACTACGATTCTTGTTTTCCAAGAACTCCTTCTAAACCACAGGACAGATTTTGATACATTTTTACTACCATTTAGGGCATTCTTTTCTGAAGGATTAAAAGTAAAATACATTGCAATATAGCTTTTCTTTAAACGGGAACAATAAATTTTCTGTAACCAAGCCATCAAAAAATTATTCCTGAAATATAAGTAGTAATATAGACGTATAATATACTGTTTGAAAGTACAATATTTTAGAAAAGTCAATATGCAATCAAAGAAATCGTACAAATTAATATCAAGTTTATTTGAAATATTAAATAGTTATAAACTTAATAGGATAGGAACCTTTGTTATTTCTATAGTTTTTAAATACACACATACCAATCAAGTATTCTTAATATGAGAAAATTAAATTTTCTGTTATCTGTGCTTCAATTTAAAATAACAAACATAATATTTTAACCAATTTTGATTTATGTTTTTCATTTTTGCCGATGATTGAATATAATAATGAATATACGTTATAAAATAAAAATATTTTCTTGCTGATTGCACTTTTCATCACAGTAAACTAAAACTCCCAAAGTGATAATCTCTACATCGGTCAGACAGAGACTTTCTGAATAGAAATGACACCTCATTGAAATCGCACCCATGCGAAGCAGTCCATTGCTTATTAATAATTCAAAAACTACAAATATAAGTTGAGATATATGTGACACAAAATTTCACAAACAGAATAATAAATAAAAATTATATTCATAAAAAGAAAAAACCTTCAAAAGTTAAAATATATTCTTCTTTATAAGAGTTAAATATTCACTTCTATGAGTTAAACTAATAGCACAACATTAAAGATACTTTACCTGAAATATTAAAATTGGTATCACTAAGAATGTGTAGGCTAAGGCAGAGTTAAAAGAAGTTCTCCTTTGCCTTGCATTTACTTGAGGTGTTCTTAGAAGTATTCCAGCAAATATAATAGTGTACAACACTCCAACTAAAGACAAGCACATTACAATCCATAGTGGGACAAACACTACCTATAAAAAGGACATAATGTAAAAACAGAACTATTTAAGGTTACAAACATAACATATAAGAGAGCAGAAAAAAAAGAAAAAAATATATTTCAATAATCAACCCACATAATATTATATTAATTGATTAATGATCAGAGCCATCATATAAAGGGGAACCATACATCAGAAACTATTATTATTAGCACTTTAATATTTTGTTTGAGTATATCGTTTCAAAATTTATATATCATAGTGGAAATGGCAACAGTAGCAGATCTACAGGGAAATGTCAGTCTCAAAATGACAACTGACAGATAATATAATTATGATGCCCAATTTAAAATATTGGGTTTTGGGGAAAATAATGACAGATTTTGGGCTAAAAAAAAAAAAAAAAAAAAAAAAAAAAAAGAGATTTACAATTGTTTTATTTAATCAAAATAGTCTCCACTGCTATCAATACATTTCTGCCAATGTGTTAGCAACATTTTCATAGCCTCAGAATAGAATTTCCAATCTTTGGAATTGATAAACTCCCAAAACGCATTTCCTAATTCTCTTTGTTGGATGTGGCCAAGTTTTATGTCCATGCTCCAACAGTTTTTTGTGAAATGAGACATTAGACCAGGCATTGTCATGCAACAAACTGGGCCACTTCTGATTGACAAAAGATGGCTTTATTATTGCCAATTTCTGATGCATTGCATTCATTTGGTTACAACACAATTCAGCATTGATGGTTTCTCCAGGACTTGAGAAGCTGTAATAGTGTTGTAAAAGAGCTGAGTCATAAGGCTCGAGCTTCCAGGACTCAAGTTGAGGCTCGAGCCTTATAGCCTTGTGTTATAACAGAGCTGAGTCATAAGGCTCGAGCTTCCAGGACTCAAGTTGAGGCTCGAGCCTTATAGCCTTGTGTTATAACAGAGCTGAGTCATAAGGCTCGAGCTTCCAGGACTCAAGTTGAGGCTCGAGCCTTATAGCCTTGTGTTATAACAGAGCTGAGTCATAAGGCTCGAGCTTCCAGACTCAGTTGAGTGGCCTTGAGCCTTTGTGAGTCGGGCGGCTCCCGGAGGCTTGGCTTTTAGGGCGAGCTTCTAGCCTTTTAGCCTCAAGCAAAATACTCGTGTCTTATCTCAACCTTTATGAAGCACTGTGATGGGCTTAATACATTGGTTACAACACAATTCAGCATTGATGGTTTCTCCAGGACTTGAGAAGCTGTAATAGTGTTGTAAAAGAGCTGAGTCATAAGGCTCGAGCTTCCAGGACTCAAGTTGAGGCTCGAGCCTTATAGCCTTGTGTTATAACAGAGCTGAGTCATAAGGCTCGAGCTTCCAGGACTCAAGTTGAGGCTCGAGCCTTATAGCCTTGTGTTATAACAGAGCTGAGTCATAAGGCTCGAGCTTCCACGAGTCGAGGCTTGAGCCTTTTGAGTCGCGGCTCGAGGCTTCTGAGCCTTCTAGCCTCAAAGCAAAATACTCGTGTCTTATCTCAACCTTTATGAAGCACTGTGATGGGCTTAATACATTTTCTTAAATTTAAAGTTTTATAGACAATTTTGCTGAATAATAATCATCAAAATTTTCTAAAATTTCTCTTGAAATGAAAATTAGCATTTAGTTTTATGCTAATTTTCATTCGCTTTTATGGCCGGTATGTTGTAAACGAATCAATTGGTTTTCATCATTTCCAAAATTTTCCTACTATTTTCGGGGAGCCTAATACGATAATCACCATATCGCTTTCCCCCGAATTTCCGGCTCTATCTCTTAAATTTATCAATGGATTTTCATCATTTCCACCATTTTCTGACTATTTTGGGGTAGCCTGAAATAACGATAAGCAGCATGTATTTTCCCCAAAATTTTCATTCACTTTTCCGACTCTATCTCGTGAACGAATAAATAGATTTTCACCATTTTAACTATTTTCCGACTATTTACATGCTGATTATCGTATTGCGATCGTGAAATTTTTCTAATTCCATTTTTTAACGGAAATACACGTTTCAGAGTCCTCTGAGTCAAAATAACCAAGTCCCACACAAAGGTCTCTATGTGCGTGGTAAGTTCAGCACGAAAACAAAAAGATGTACAAAACTAAAATTTCATATTTAAGACAAGCATATGCCCCAGATGTTACAGCAATAGACCAGAAGGGCTACTTTACACCAAGCATTTTGTACTTTTTTACCATTCACCCAGAAAAGACTCTAACAATTTTGATTATACTCACTATATTGATGTAGAATTTATATTTTGTACATTCCAAAAGATTAACCATACCTTCTTATTGGCATTGATAATGAACTGTTAAATATAGTAGTTAAACAAATTTGATTTCTAACTAAAGGAGAAAAGAGCAATTATATTTTTATTGTATTTTTTGATAATAAGGACAGTATTTTAGACTTATAATATACTGTAATGTATTGAGGATTCTGAGGGGAGTAAGTTAGGATTGGATAATTATTATATTAATTAAATAAATATCAATAAGATTTGTCGGCAAAAGTCAAAAGGCATTTCCCAAACCCTCTTGGATTGTCCGTGGGCTTGGGCTATCCCGCGGGCACTTCCCATATCAGCCCCACCTCCCTTTGTCCGATAAGAGATCGGCAACTTCCAAAATATGGGATTTTTCGAAAAGATGAGGGGAGAGAAGTGACGACATGGCAAAACCATGGGAAAGAGAAAGATTTTAGAAAAAATATTATCTTACACAAAACTTTGTAAAAGGTAATGGAGAGTGACGAATAGGGTATAAATGTATTAATGAAATGAAAACTAACTTTATTACTAATTATTATACGATTAACCTTATTAAGGATTAACTATACCATGTTATAACCATTGATAATTAACTGCTGAATACAGAAGTTAAATGAATTTGACATCTATAACTAAATGAGAGATGAGCGTAAATATTTTTTATTGTATTTTTTGATAATAAGGGCAGTATTTTAGACATATAATATACCATTGGAAAGGGAAAGATTTCAGAAAATATATTATCTTACACAAACATTTTTAAAATGTAATGAAGAGTGGAAATGGTGAAAACCCACTGATTCGTTGATAAGATAAAATCGGAAAAGCGAATGGAAATTTGGGGTGAAACGATATGATGATTATCGCATCAGGTTACCCCAAAATAGTTAGAAAATTGTGGAAACACTAAAAATCCATTGTTTCGTTTAGAATATACAATCAGAAAAGCGAATGAAAATCGACCTATAAATATACATATCTTTCTACCCTTCTGACATACCTGAGGTATCTTATATGCTACAAGTAGATAATGATAGTATTAACAGGTGGAATTCAGATGCATTGTACCTAATTCCAGCAAAAACCAAGGCAAACACTCCCTCCATATCTTTCACTACTATTTTTCAACACTCTTATTCAGTTTCAATACAAAACAAAACAAAAAAATAAACAAATTGGAAGTTAGCTTTGGGCTGTAAACAGTTCTTGCCGAACGGTACTTTGGCCTGGATTCGATACAAGATCATGGAGTACAAGGTAAACCCCAGCCACTTTAGAGAAGACACTTCACCAGCATGCGGAACTTGGTACCATAAAGGCATTATTATTTAAAAAGAGGAAAAAAAAAAGTCAAATTTAATGTCTAATCGGGAATGAAAACCTGCTATTCATATTCATATTTCAATAATTTCTAACTATTTAGCATTTTATAAAATTGTTTGCATTACCTTAAACTCTAATAATTTTAATTAACATAATAAATTACCTCCCAGCTCCAAGAAGTAAAACCATCAAGTCGTAGAGCAAGGAATATGAACTGGAGCATGTTGACAGCACAAAATAACTCCAGCTAAAATAAAACAGAAAACTTTTGGTAATAATTAAAAGAGAAAAATTAAACATTAAATATTTCAGTAAAGCTAAATAACTTTTTCAAAACCTCTGTACAGAAGGTTAATACGAATAGGCCTTCATTAATAATATGCAATATATATATGTATTTTGTAATAAATTAACCTTAATAGGATAAAAGGCTCATATATAATATATATATATATATATATATATATATATATATATATATATATATATATATATATTAATTATATTATATATTATATATGAGGCTTTTATCCTATTAAGGTTAATTTATTACAAAACTGAATATTAAAAAAAAAAACTAAGTTGATTCATAAAAAAGTTTCAAATATAAGTACTTTTTTTTTTCTTTCTAAGCCCCATGGGATTTGGGGTTGAAAATCAGAAAAATAGAGGAAGGAATCTGGGATCTCTTTTGCTGCATTAGATGCATTTTAAGAAGGGACTGAGGACAGGAAAATTTTCAGAATAGGGAACGAATGGGAGTCTCTTCTAGTGATGGGCCTTACTAGTCTTTATGAGTCAGTCTGTCAAGTCATGTTTTCTCAGACTAGTCAGTCTTGCCAGCGCTATAGCTGTCCTGTCGGAGTCAGTGTGTCGGTTTGTGCAGAACTGGAGACTATCAAAGAATTTGACGTCTCCAGGGGATGTACTCTGTTACAGTCGGAAGTTCAAAGGTTTCATGTATTTGGTCTGTCCTTGTCCTCTGTAGTGAAGAATGCCTCACTATTCGTCTCAGTACTCCATTTTGAAACTGCTGGAGCTTTTTTGCTATGGTTGGTGTTATGTTAGTTAGCATCGGTGCTCCATATATGAGGGCTGGTCTAATTAGTATTGCTTATATCTCTAATTATTATTATTTATATATAATTAATATTATGCAAGCTATTGTCAAAATTTAAGTTCACTGGGAAAGGAAAGAAAAACTAATAGTATAGATTAAATATTAAGAACACTTTGCAACTAATAAAATGTTTGTTAGTGTCTATTTCAATAAATTAAAGGGCCTAGCCAAATAAGCATTAAAAATCTGTCCCCGCGTGTATTAGAACCAAATCTATATACCATTGAGTCCCACCTATGAGAAACAAACTTACGCAAATTTTTAGCTCCTTAATCGTAATGGGAGGGAGGTGATGGAGGGGAGGGAAAGAAAAACAAAAAAAATTGTTTTCTCCTGAAAAGCTCAACCGATTTTCACAATAAAAATATGTCATGGATTTTACAAATAGGTTTAAAAAAAAAATTTTTTTTTAATTTTTCAAAAAAATATTTTCTGGTTATGATGGTTTGGCACACCTCCAATTTTTCCCTACTTTATTTCATTGGAGGGTCCTCCATAACATATATTTTTTTTCAATTTTATCGCAAGTGTACCCCATAGTGAAAAATAAAAAAAACAATTTTTTCTCCTGAACAGATCAACCATCACGAAAAAAATATATGTAGTTTTCTAAAAGAGTTTCAAAAAACACTTTTTTAATTTTGAAAATGTGAGTCAAAATTTTTATTTTTTCAAAATAATTTTTAAATTATGTTGGATTGGTACACCAATTTTTTGCTAATTTAATTCATTGGAGGGTACTGCACAATATATATTTTTTTCAAGTTGATCTAAAATGTACCCAATAGTGAAAAAAAACAGCACTGTTTCAGCTCTCTGAGTAGTAATAATAATAACGGTCCTCCGGGTTTCTCAGTACAGTACACCACCCAAAGTACACACGGAACAGTCCACTAACACATCCAAACTGACATGAAGCACACTCACAGTACAGACCCTAGGGTTAACTTCCCTAGGAAGACCTAGCAGCAGGTATAAAATGCATTTACCCAAATAACAATGGTGCGAACTAGAAGCCAAATAGCCTCAGACGAATCCAGAGTGAGGGCTGCTCTGGAGGGAATGGATTCACAGCCCTCTACATCGGAAGGCAGTGCGAGCGGTGCCCCGATGCCGTATGGAACCATAAGCCCGGCAGTCACAGGTCTCCAACTTAAACTCTGAATCGAGCTTGGAAGCTCTCATTGAGCATCCCGCACGGAAAAGAGGAACAAATCGCCATAGGAATTTGCAGCCCCGGATGAAGTGGACCCGCAATATGAACCTTGCAGTAATCCGAGCATATTTCTTGGCTACAAAAGCGGAGACAGAAAAAACAGGATATCGCAGTCGAATAACTGAATACTGAAGTGCACAGTTCCCAAAGATTGAAGTCACATCTCAACAGCTAGCTGACCAAGTCAAACAAATCATGAAACTGAAGTTTAAATGAATGAATGAAATTAGATTGGAAATTGCAAGAATACTCAATACTTTTACCAATCATGGTACAACTAGCAATTTGACCGAGCAGGCTCAGGAGTGTAATGGGACGGCAGTTGAAGAGGAGCAGCCAGGCACGCAGAGTGAGCAAGATGACCAGTTAAGGATAGAATTGAAGGAAATGTTGATGCACATAAGTATGAAGGTATTCCTTACAAAACAGACCGTCACTACCTCGAGTGCCTTATGGAAAAACAACCCTAAAAATTGTCAAAACCATTGACCATGTTTTGTCAGATAATATGACAAGTGAAATAATGGTTTTAAAAATCAGTCATTGGATATATGTCGTTAACAGAACAGTTGCCTTAAAACTTGGTTTAGTAAGAGAACGACCAGATAAAGAAAACTGCACTAAACAGAATAAAGATAAGAACCCTCCATGGAAGAGAAGACTCTTAAATAAAATTGAATCTCTGTGCTGTGAAATTGGAATTCTTACCAATTTTCTGAGGGGCCCCAGGCCACACTTCAATCAAACTGAAGACGAAGGTAGATGAAATAATTGTCTCACATATTGGAGGGGTACAAGTGTCGGAAATGAATCTAGAATTAGCTAAGCTTATGGAAAATATGAAACAAAGGCTGGCAGTATATGCAAACAGAATAAAGAGATACACTGAAGCAGCTGAAAGAAGGAAACAAAACAAAAGTTTTGCCAATACAGAGAAGCTTTTCTATCGGCAGTTGTCATCCAGAAGTTTAAGGACTAGCAACAATTTTCCAAACAGTGAGCTTCTGATCGATTACTGGAAAACTATTTGGGGTACTGAAAAATCATATAAGAAGGATGCATATTGGTTAAAACGGTTGAAAGAGAGTGTGGCTGATGTACCGATTATGCAAGCGGTCACAATTCATGAAAAAGATATTTATTGCCTTGGCTCTAAAGAAGATGTAAAATTGGAAGGCAACTGGCCCAGATAAGCTGCATAATTACTGGCTAAAAAACTTTACATGTGTCCATCCACTACTCGCAACTTGCTTCCAATGTTTTTTGAAAAACTAAGTCGAAATTCCTGAAGAGTTATGTACCAGTCGTGCCTACTTGATACCAAAAGGGGAAAAACAGGAATTCGAACCAAAAGATTTTAGACCAATTGCATGTCTGAATGGAACTTACAAGTTGCTAAAATCAGTTATTAATAACAAGTTAAAATCTCATTTAAATTATTACAATTTAATGGCTGATGAACAGTTAGGGACGAGAGAGACGGAAAGGGATGCAAGTAATCGCTTTTCATTGATAGCTTCATAGCTTCACAGGTAAAGAACAAGAAGCGCAACATTTCCATAGCCTGAATAGACCACCAGAAGGCATATGATTCAGTGCCCCACGATTGGCTCTTGGAAAGTCTACATATTTATAAAATAGACAAAGCTATAATAGAATTGCTTGAGCGTCTTATGAACTTGTGGAAGATGTCTCAAATAATTCCTGGTAATAAAGCACAACTATGCAACGAAAAAATACCTATTTTTAGAGGCATATTTCAGGGTGACTCTCTAAGTCCGCTTTGGCTTTGTTTGTCTATTAACCCTTTAAGTGGAATGTTGAACTCATCAGGCGAAGGTTATCATCTCGGACAGGAAATGATTGTTTCCCATTCCCTTTACATAAATGATATTAAATTGTATGCCAAGAATGAGAACGATCTACAAAGCCTTCTTGAAGTGGTAAGGACCTTCAATGAGGATATTCATATGAAGATGGGACTGGATAAATGTGCAGTACTTTATATACATAAAGGAAAGTTGAAAGAATCTAGTAATGTGGAGTTAACTAATAATGCAGTAATTAACAGTTTGAATGAAAGTGACTCTTACCTTGGAAATACCTTAGAATACAACTTTTGGAGTTTAAGAAAGATATAAAAAAGTTGTTTGAAGAAAAATTTAAAAAACACGTAAGGGCTATCCTCGGAACATTCCTTTCAGGCAAAAACATGATAAAATCCATGGATACAAGGACCATTCCAGCATTAATGTATTCCTTCGGAATTTAAAATGGACCAATACTGATCTGGAAGCTTTGGACTCCTATCTAAGAGAGCAGATGGTAAACTCAAGGAAGCGTCATCTGAAATCATCTGTGGTAAGAAAGTATCTTCCACGAAAATTAGGAGGGCGAGGCTTCACAAGTATAGTGAAGGCGTGCTAACAAGAGGAAAATAATCTCAGAAACTACTTTAGAACAACTGGGACATCAAGAATTGTCTCAACAATCAAAGCTCTGGATATCGGTCTTACTGCATTAAATCTTCAGAACGACTACATCCGCTTGCCTGCAAGTCAAGAACAAATGCATGAGACGTGGAAGTCTAAAGAACTTCACGGAAGATATTACCACAATCTAGTAGCAACGAACATAGACAAAGGTGCATCTCTAGCATGGCTGCGTAATGGTAATTTGTTTCCTGAAACTGAAGGATTTATTTTACCGATTCAGGACCAAGTTATTGCCACAAATACCTATAGGCACCGTATATGAGAAGAAGCTATTTCTGAGCTGTGCCGTATATGTAGGACAGTTACAGAATCAATTCAGCATATCATGTCAGGCTGTCAAGTGCTGGCTGGAAAGGAATACTTGTTGAGGCACAATATGTGTAGGACAGTTACAGAATCAATTCAGCATATCACGTCAGGCTGCCAAGTGCTGGCTGGAAAAGAATACTTGTTGAGGCACAATAACTTGGGTAAAATTGTTCACCAAGTATTGGCCAAGAAATATCATATGCTGGAGGACACTTGCCCGTATTATAAATACAGCCCACAACCAGTGATCAATAGACAGCATGTCAAGCTGTATTGGGACCATGCAATGCCGCATAACAAGCCAGATATTACTGATGTTAAAGGGAGAAAAATGTACAATGATCATCGAGATAGGGATGCCATCAGATGACAACCTGCACAAGGTATTTACAGAAAAGGTCAGGATTTGGCTGAAGAATTGAAGCAATTGTACAACCTCAACATAGTGATCATCGACCGTTGATCATCTCAACTAATGGCTTGATCCAAGAGATGACCACTAACTCAATAAAGGAACTGGATCTTCACCTCAACATTCTGGATGAGATGCAGAAAGCTGTGTTACTCGGTACTGCGAGTATTGTTCGAAAAGTAATGAACATAAAGGATTAAAAATAAAAATAATATAATAATAATAATATATATATATATATATATATATATATATATATATATATATTATTATATATATATATATTATCCATCCAATAGAAGATATTTATAATAATAGGTATAATAAATAGTATGTAGGTACATAGTGTGTAAGTAATATCTAATGATATTACGATCCTACAGCTCTATCCCTACTCCTAATGTGTGACCAGTTACTACTCACAAAGCTGAAAAAATTCTGTTTTTTTTCACTATTGGGTAAATTTTAGATCAACTTGAAAAAAATATATATAGAGCAGGACCCTCCAATGAATTAAATTAACAAAAAATTGCTGGTGTACCAATCCAACATAATTTAAAAATTATTTTGAAAAAATAAAAATTTTGACTCACATTTTCAAAATTAAAAAAGTGTTTTTTGAAACTCTTTTAGAAAACTACATATATTTTTTTCGTGATGGTTGATCTGTTCAGGAGAAAAAATTGTTTTTTTTATTTTTCACCATGGGGTACACTTGCGATAAAATTGAAAAAAATATGTTATGGAGGACTCTTCAATGAAATAAAATAGCGAAAAATTGGAGGTGTACCAAACCATCATAACCAGAAAATATTTTTTTGAAAAATTCAAAAAAAATTTTTGACCAACGTTTTCGTGAAAAAAAAATTTTTTTAAATATTTTTTGATACCTATTTGTAAAATCTATAGCATAAACTTTTGTTTGTGAAAATTGGTTGAGCTGTTCAGAAGAAAACAATTTTTTTTTTTGTTTCTTCTTTTCCCCTCTATAACTTTTCTCCCATTAGGATTAAGGGGCTAAAAAATTGCGTAAGTTTGTTTCTCAATTGGTGGGACTCAATGGTATACATTTGGTTCTAATACACGTGGGGGCAGATTTCACATGCTTAACCGGCTAGGCCCTTTCAAGATTTTTCTTTTTTTTATCAAATTTACTTATTTGTATTCACAATAAATAAATTTTGACTAGCACAGTAAATTATTTATGGTATGTAATTAAAATAAGTTCATATAACATGAACATCCAAATGACTATGACATGAGGAATCACACTGAGGTACCTATAAATCAAAACTTATTTGAATAATCAGAGAAAAAAATGTAAGCTCAAAATGAACAATACACTACCATTTACTTTTGACAGGAACTATTATATTCGCAGTAAAACATTATTCAAAATAACAATAAAAACAAAAAAACATTTAATGTATTATTCATTTATGAAATATTTGGATGATTAATCATTGAAACTATGAAACAATAATCTAACTATACAGAACATATTAAATAACTCTACTAGTTAAATATAATAGTTAATACCTCAAATGACCGATCATGCTTAACAGCCCAAATGCAAACTGCAATAGAAACAATAGATATAAAAATTAATGGGATGAAAACCAAAATCCACAAGTGTCTTCCAGATTGAAGCTTATCACACACCAACAATTCAAACATAAGTAAAATTAAATGAAGTGCTAAACTAATTAGCATGGCCTTATAATGTACATATGCTTCGCCTTCAAGCCTAAAACAATTTTTAAAAATCAATATTTTAAAATAAATGAAAAGTTCATAAAATCTCATTATAACAAACATTAAAATAATTTAACATTTTACAGAATAGTAGACAATAAAGGCTTCATCAAATTTATAACAATGGATTCATTGAATGTCAAAACAATTATTATGATCTTTTATATTTAACAGAAAATTTTAAGAGGAATTTCAAAGTTAAATAAGAGGTCATTCTTTAAATATCTGTTTATAATATATATATATATATAATATATATATATATATTGTTGTGATATATTATATAGGCAGAAATAATAAGAATTGTGGAAAATCAAGAAGGCACGGGGTAATCGGCCAATGAGCAAATTGAATTAAGGAAAATCAAGAAGGCGCGAGGTGATCAGCCAATGATAAAAAATAACCAAAAAGTGGGAGAATACGCGTGGATTCCGCGAATTGCTGTTGTGGACAGTCGATCCTAATGGAGGCTGGGAATCTCTCTCTTCTATTGTGAGCCCTGGATGGAGCAAGACGTTGAAGACATGTGATTGGATTATGGCACCAACCATCAAATCATTTTGATTTCAAACCATCATTAGTCCACTAATAATAAGTTCAAATCAAGAAATTTGAAGACATTTTGAAAAATAGGAATGGGGAATCAACTGAAGATGGCTTAATCAGATAATTTATAATTTTTTTTATATATTCAAAATTTAAATGTTTAAGTTTTTAATTTAAGTTATGTTTTATATTGTATACATTTCTTCAAGAATATAAGTTTGTTTTTAACCTTAGCCAAGACTCAGAAGTATTAATTTGAAGATCCTAAAATTACCATTCATTTTTCACTTTACATTTAAAAATTAAATAGTATTTCATTAAAAAATAAAATATTAGAACAATATATTCCATCCAGTGATTCCAATGATTAATAATGGAATTCCAAAGAAATAAACAATGTTCTTTAAGTCAGCATTAATTTTTTTAATCTTGAATTCAAAATATATGGGTTATTGTTTAAACCCTAAATAATAAAAAAAAAAAATTTAAAGGATCCACTTTGAGTAGCTTAAAAAAAATATAAAAACTTCAGAAAGTAGTTTAATCTATAAGTCATTAAGAATATAGAATCTGCAAGGATCCACTTAACTCTGAACATTGTAAAATTACTTTTCTCTCATATACTACCAAAAGTTACTTGCATAAAAAATATTATGCTGACAGGGTGTCTGCATAATGATCTCAACTTCAAGAAAGGGCTACGACTCGTGACCATACACAATTTATTTACTTTAACCACAAGCTTTCTTTTTACTCTTTACTCTACTTCTCTTTTTAATTTCACTTATCTATATATGAAATGTATAGTAAGGGAAAGTATTGAGATCATGAAAATTTTCGAATTCCAGTTTTCAACGGAAATACACGTTTTAGGGCTCCCTGAGTCCAAATGACCAAGCCCCATAAAAAGGTTTGTGTGTGTGACCATGTGTGTGTGGTAACTCCCGAGCGAAAACGAAAAGTCCTGTGAAACTGAAATTTTATATTTAAGACAAATATACGCCCAAGATGTTACAGCAACTTTTTTAATAAATTCGGCTGACTGGAATACCATGCATTTTGCAGCTTTTTATCTTCTTCTTCTTTCTCTTCCTCTTCGAGCCATTAATGGTGTAGAGGGGAATCGATCCAGCGCTGCCAGTTATCCCGGTCTCCTCTGAGTCGTTTCATTTCTACAAGGGTCTTGCCCCTGTTACTCCAAATCTTCTGGATCATATCCTGATAGGAAATTCTAGGTCGGCAACGTGGTCTTCTTCCTGTAGGTCTGGCTTCCAGTGTCCTTCTTTCGTCCATAAGGCAAACATGCCCAAACCATTTTAATTGCCTGTTTTCCATTATTGTCTTCAACGGTGGTACCTCGAGTTGCTCTCTGATCCTATTGTTCCAGACACAATCTCGCCTTGTCTTTCCCGCTGCTCTACATAAAAATTTCATTTCAGCAGCAGTGATTCGGCTGATATGCTTGTCGAGCATTACCCAGGTCTCGCCTTCATATGTAAGGACTGGTAAGTAAATGGCTTTATAAATGTGCATCTTAACATCTCGCCCTACTTCACGGTGTCCTATTATACTATTGTTGATCTAGTAGTACACCTGGTTCGCTTTATTGATCCTATTTCCTATCTTTTGGTCAATTCTGCCAGACCTGTCTATAATGGTTCCCAGGTAGTTGAATTCATTTACCACTTCTACGATCTTCCCATTGCATACCATATCAACATTTTCTTTTTCATTCCGTGAGAGAACCAGAATCTTACTTTTGGAGTCGTTGATTGACATTCCCTTACGCAACAGTTCTCCCATTCCCCCAGAGCTTGTTGCAGCTTTCCTTTTGTGTCCGCTAATAGAACAATATCATCGGCATATAGGAGCATAACATTTCACCAGAACTGTCAGCATCTTCCATTTTCCTATTTCAGTCCATGCCATTCTTCGTTTGCAGACTTTATGGATATTGTCCATCAGAATCACAAATAGGAGAGGGCTAAGGCTGTCCCCCTGTCAGACTCCTCTATCAAGTGGAAATGATTTGGATTCCCTACCATTGATTCTGACTACTCCCTTTGCATTTCTGTAAATGGATTGAATTGCCTGTATCATATCTGATGGTACATTCTTTGCAGCAAGAGCATTCTATATTTCATATCTAGGCACAGAATCGAACGCAGCTTTGAGATCCAGGAAAGCCACAAAGATACTTTTATTTCTGTCCCATACCTTTTCAGAAATGTTTCGAAGCACAAAAATATGGTCCTGGGTCTGTCTTCCCAGTCAGAAGCCCGCCTGCTCCTCTTCGAGTTTACTTTCCACAATACCTCTCAATCTTCTCTCAAGGATAGAGGTGTACATTTTATAGGCTACAGACAGCAAGCTAATTGGTCTATAATTCTCGCATATGGTTGAAGAGCCTTTCTTATGTATGGGGGCAATAGCACTATATTTCCAATCTAAAGGAATTATCTTGTTATCCCATACAGTTCGGAATAGTCCTTGGAGTGCTTTTTTGAGCTCTTCACCATCAAATTTCAGGAATTCAGGTGAAATTCCATCTCTCCCCGCTGCTTTATTTATTTTTATCTTTTGGAGAGCATTTCCACCTAGTCTTCTTCTATAGGCTCTAGATTCTCCTGTGTTGCAGGTTGTGCATGCAGCACTGGTGTACCATATTCTTGGTAGTGGTGTCTCCACCGTTCTAAGATATCATCTGGGGCAGTCATTATGTGGCCACTTTCACCCTTTATATTCCGAGTTGGTTTTTTTTTTCCTTTCAGGAACTTTATTGTCTACCAAAACCGTTTGGTATTTTCTCGGTGGTATCCATCAAGACTTTTGCCGAACTCCTCCCAAGTTTGCCTTTTCGCTGAGCGTATTGCTGTTTTAGCCTCATTTCTTAGATGGTGGTATTCAATTAGGTTAGCATGTATTTTATCTCGAAGATATGCATTCCACGCTAATTTTTTTCTCTTAACTAGTTCCCTAATGGTATCACTCCACTATTTGGTATGCTTTTTTTCTCCCACCGACCTTTTTAATCCCACAGACCTCCTTAGTGACATTCAATATGCAAGTCTTTAAATTGCTCCATTGTTTCTCTACACCTCCTGAAAGGTCCAGTCTCCTGATTCTTTCCTCCAGTAGAGTAGTATATTGGGCTCTCTTCTCGGGGTTGTCAAGCTCGCGCATTTTTATTGCTTTGTATGTTTTCATACATGGCCGGTTGTCTCTTAATATCTTGGTATTAGCTACGAGGAGATGATCTGTGCCTCTCTCTGCCCCTCTGATTACTTTTATCTCCGTGAAATATTGACTTATTTCAGCATCATAGATGAAGTAATCTATCAAACTGTTTCTGTTAAGATGTGAGAAGGTTATTTTACGTATCTTTTTGTGTGGTTAAAAAGAATTTCCAATTAGCATATAATTACCCACACAAAAATCGATCAGCCTTTTTATAATTTTCTCAAAAACGGCTCTAACGATTTTGATTAAACTCGCTATATGGATATAATATTAAATGGGCTTTAATATGATGTAGGTTTCATTCTGATTGAAATAGTATAACAGGGCTTAAATGCCGATATTTTAAATTTTCTTCATCTAAAGTACCTTTAATTCTGTAGATTCTATAAAAATAAGTATATTATCTTGCTACCATTGATAATTAACAGCCAAATATGCACGTTGAGCGCATTTGATAAACAACTAAAGGAAAAACCTGAACAAATATTTTTTAATGCATTTTTTGTGTTTTTGAACACAAGAATAGTAATATAGATGTGTAATATACCGTTGGATAGCTGAAGATTATAGAAAAAATATTATTGTAATGGAATTGTAAAGGGTACTGGAGAGTGATTAAAAGACGATAAAACTAACTGTTTCCGGTTCCCGAAAAGGGAAATTTATGTTGACCGTGCTGCAACCTGGTGGCTTGGCAATGAAGCAGAGCACCCTTTTTTCAACATAAGAACAGTAATATAGACGTATAATACACCGTTAGAAAGAGAAAGACTTTAGAAAATATATTATCTTATATACAAAAAAAAAAAAAAAAAAAAAAAAAAAAAAAAAAAAAAAAAAACCTGTACCACTACTACCCATGAAGGGTCTTGGGCTCAGTACATATAGAGATTTGTACAGTGTTCTAAGGCCAACGGCAGTGCAATGAGGTGATTAAGCCTTAATCACGCTCAGCCGCCAGGTTTTTTCCCCGATTATTTTAGGTACCCACTTTACAGAGGCTGGGTCTGTCCCAGGAGGGTCTCCATACCCTAGAGTCAGTATGTCCATACCCACGACTGAATTAACAGAATAAGTAATATTCTGCCACAGGCGGGATTCGAACCCAGAACCTGGAGCGCAGCATACTAGTACTCTATCCACTAGACCACGCCGGTCTCTTATCTTATACACAAGCTAGTAAAATTGAATAAAGAGTGATAAAAAGCCGATAAAACTTACTGATTATTTTAGATAATAATGTAATAGAGTTTTTAATAAAACACATGTTTCTATATTAATTCAATTAATTAATTCTTTAATGGTTTCACTCATTTTTATCTCTAACTGTATTTGGAAATTCTAAAATCAATTTTAAAAACGGAGGTAAGTGAAAGTTGTGTGTCGCCCGCACCAGATTTTTACTGAGTAGCCCGTGCCCCGATATATAACCCAAATATATCAACAGTACTGGGTGATAGAGAGGAATTGATTAAATCAGTTTTTGATTTTTACAAGGAACAATTATTGTTATTAAAATTATAAAGACTACAATCTTAATTAAATATAAAGTTATTCCTGGTCATTTTTTAATTAATTAACTAATTATTTCCTGGTCTTATATGTTGTCTTGATTTTTATTTTTTTACTATTGTACTGTTGTTACTTGGCAATCATATCAATTTTTTTTTTTTTTTTTATTATGTTTTACTTAATAATCATTTATTTATTAATTACTTGTTACCAAATACATATATTATCTATATGTTGATGACCTTAGGTTATACACCTTAAAACCAAAACAAACCACAATCTTTCATATAAATAACTATGAATATGTCCATAATATGCGCAAATAAACAAATTTTAATAATCAATAGGGAATATAAACATTACCAGATTATATTATTACCGTTTTTTTTTTTCTGTTCTCAGTGATCTAGTTATGCCTGAAAATTTGAGGTTTTGGCAATTTTCTTGACACTACATTTTATTTTAAGCTTCATTTTAAGGTACCTTCCATTTAAATTGAATGCATTTTAATTAAACAATAACAGGAATATGATCCATCACTGTAATTATTCGAAAACAGACCAATAGAAAAAAAAATAAGCCAATTTACTAATTCTCCATATTACTATTAGAAATCTTTGAGATTTAGACAAATAATTTATAATTTAATACCTGAAATGAGGATACCGCCACCAAACATAGCTACCAACTGTTGCACCAAGGATAACCATCAATTTCCAAAACCAAATCGGAGAGAACACAGTCCAATATGACCAGTCAATAATTCCATCTTGCCTCAAAGCAAAAAGGGCAGTGAACAACATCAATGATGTATGTACAATAAACTTGCTAAAAACAGTTTCATAATTAACACAAGCAACAGCAATATTTTAAAAAAAACTTCATTAATTTTGTTACAAACAAAACCAATAACTAAACTTGATTAATGGTAGTGAGATATATTCGATACAGACCTAGGATTAAAATCTTTAAATAATGTTTGGAGGTTCATAGCTATTAATAATGCTTCCTCGATTCATAAAAAAAAATAAACAATTTAAGATCCCTAATGATTTTATGAAAACTTTAATCCATCAATAATGAAAACAATGGTAACCCAATGAAAACAAGAAGGTTACGAGGACTAAATGAAAATAGTCAGCCAAAGAGCTAATATCACGTTTGAAATGGGAAATTAATGGTAATTTTAGTAGGGTTCCTAATATTACAGAATTTTTTAAGACTGTTTGAAATTTAACTCAATTTTTTATTAAATGTACAAGATAAAACACACACACACATATATATAAAATTTAATGAGAAAATATATGAAGTCATTTTTGTCAATTTTTTTGTTTCTCCATCCTTAATATAAGGTTTCCACAACGATTAAAAATCTGGCAGAACATGCGCTGCACATTTTTTTCGTTCCCACCCCCCTAGTGAGCGAAAATCTTGGAATCGGACTGTTCATTTGTTTCAACTCATCTTTGTAATTATTATAGTCTTGTGCGTGGACAGAGAACTAAAGACATACGGAAAAGTTAGAACATAGACTCCATATCCGAAATCGGCCATGTTTTATGCATGCGCAGAAACTTTATCAGGATCAGTCTCTAAGAAAACGTGAGGTCTAACCTTTAAAAAACAAACAAATCATTAAATTAACAAGATATTTTAATAGATTCTTACCAACCGCTTAGAAATTTGCCAGAACATTCGCAGTACACTCTTTTGGTTTCCAACAGCCTTTGAATAGGATACGCTGATGATTTTGACATCGTCACTAGATCAGAGCGTACCTAAAGGGAGTCTGAAAAATGTTGCAGAAAATGTCAGTGTCCTCGTCAAAAAGAATAAGACGGAACACACAAGATTCGGAGCAGAAAATAGAACCTTTGATGCTGGAACATAGAAGTTTGGAAGGGTGAGTAGCTTCACGTTGTACCCCAGAACTGAAGTCAAATCACAAAACAACATTTCTCAGAAGTTTAGGATTTCTACAGCCTAACAGTGCTGCTTTGGCCTGTTGAGGAATTTCAGGAGCGGATTCCTCTAGAAAGAGACATGTAGCGTCAACTATGGTGATGAAGTATAATTAACATACTAAAATATTGGGTTGTTTCACATGAAATGTCCGAATTTATAGTTTCTAAAATACATAAAGGATTTTGCAGGTCTCTGTTGTTTTCTTCCGAATATTTACATTTTTAAAGTAAACTGTTACTAATCCTCTACCTTTGTATTATAAACATTAGCTTCCCAATCAATTACCCACTTTTTAGTATACCTCCAAATATGAACATGGAAAAACGCGATTTTCAAGTAATATTTTTGTACGAGTTTAAGCTCGGCCATTCAGCAGCTGAGGCCGCTAGAAATATTTGAGGAAGGGAGTGTTAATGAGTGGACCATTCGCCGTTGGTTTGCTAAGTTTTCAGCTGGGGATACCGACTTGGAAAACTTGCCCCAAGGAAGGCCTCCGTCCGTAATAGACAACGATGTCCTCAAACATACAGTAGAAGGAAACCCCTACCAAACAGTTAAAGGACGCTCAGCACTACTAAATGCAAGTACATCTACCGTTTCCAAACATTTAAAGTGTATTGGGAAAGTAAAAAAGCTCGATACATGGGTACCTCATGATCTCACTGAGTGGCAGCAAGACCCCATGTTTCAAAACATACCGTGCAAAAATTGAAGGAACTGGGCTACGAAGTTCTTCCGCACCCACCATACCGACTTGTCTCCAACAGATTACCACCTGTTCAGGAATTTAGACAACTTCGTCAAAGGAAAACTTTTTGAAAATGATCATCAATTGAAAAGTGCGTTTTCAGATTTTGTTTCACTTCAAAGCTCAGAGCTTTTCAGTTCGGGGATAAAAAAGTTGGTGTCCCGTTGGGAAAAATATGTAGAAAAATAAGGTAAATACTTCGAATAAAATTATCTTGTTTTCATATCGTATTTTTATTAAAATCCTTGAAAACGGACATTTCATGTGACACAACCCAATACATGATTCTTGTCGGAGAATTCAGGTATGAAATACAGAAGAGTGAAACATTGAGAGCGGTCGCTGATGATCAGTTTTTCTTAATTGGAAGTTGGTGAACTTGTATCCATGGAGGAAATCATGGGTAAATTCAGGTACTTTTACATTATCAAAAAGAAGCAAGTGAAGCAAATTTTAAAATAAATTATGAAAAGATGTACACAGGATTTTCTTTAAGGGAGGGCCCAGTAGGTTGTATATAGTTAAGAGGACAAGTAGGTAGAAAGTTATTTTTTTCCAAACACTGAATATTATATATATATATATATATATATATATATATATATATATATATATATATATATTATATATATTTCGCCCAGTGATTCCAATGATTAATAATGGAATTTAAAGAAATAAACGAGGTTTTTTGATTCAGCATTAATTTTTTAAATGGAGACCCTCCTGGGGCAGACCCAGTCTCTATAAAGTGGGTACCCAATAACATTGGGGAAAAAACCTGGCGGCTGAGCGTGATCTCGGCCAAATCACCTTATTGCACAGCCTTTGGCCTAGAAACAGTACTAATCTCTATATGTACAGAACCCAAGACTCTTCTAGGGTTGTAGTGGCACAGGTTTTTTTTTATTCAGCATTAATTTTTTAAATCTTGAATTTCAAAATATATGGATTATTGTTTAAACCCTAAATTACAAAAATTTTTAAAGGATCCACTTTGATTAGCTTAAAAAATATTAACTTCAGAAAGTAGTTTATTCTATCAGTCATTAAGAATAGAGAATCTGCAAGGATCCACTGAACTCTAAAAATTGTAAAAATTAATAATTATTTCTCTCATAAACTACCAGAAGTTACTTGCATAATAAATATTATGCAAACAGGGTTTCTGCATAATGATCTGAACTGAAAATGGACTGGAAATGATCTAAAACTCATAAAAGCTCTAAAAAAACACGTGGTCAGAAGAAGGATTTCATATGTTATAATAGTTAAAATCAAAAAGAAAAATATATTTTTAACGTTTTGAAGTGTCAAAATAAGTAAATGATTTCCTTGGTATATTAATAGAGTAACTACATACATACACACATCTGGTTGGTAAACATTTTTGTATAATTACACAATCAAACCTATAACAACCGTCGCTAGTCGCTAGTTGTAAACTATTACAAACTCTTTGGTTTGGAACATACAATTACCTTAAGGATTAGTGTGAATATGAAAATTTGAAACTAGTGTAACGGTTGCACTGTCAAACACAACACGGAGGCTACACGACGGTTTTTCAGGTCCCTCAGTGTTGCCAGGTGGAAAGTAATTTAATTATTAATATTAATTTTTTACCTGCAACACTGAGGTAACCAACCAATTACCTGCATTTTGTGCATCGTCTGTACTGTGTTGTTTTGTGGTAAGATTGTTAAAAATATCGTGTGTGTGGACTTAAAAAACATTTTTTTTTAAATTTAATTTATCATCAAGAAAAAGCTTATTTTTTATTTCTTATTTTTCATCATTTTAATTGTGTTTTTAATCGTTTTTTTATTTAATTAAAGTAACTTTTTATTTCGAACTTTATTCATTTTATTATTATCCAACATCCATCAAAGTGGTGAAGCCCGACGTGATGACGGAAAAGATGGATAAGAAACCAGCAGATTTAGAGGTAAGTGCTAGTGCACATACTAATATTAGAATCCCTACATTCTGGAGGGCTGACCCAGAATTATGGTTTTGCCAGGCCGATGCTGTATTTGCCACATCAAAAGTCGTGAGCTCAAGGATAAAATTTCAAATAGTAGTGGCGAATTTAGAATTTTAAATTCTAAAACAAGTCTCCGACTTAGTGAAAAACCCACCTACAGAGCCATATGAAGCCCTTAAGGAAAGGCTTATTTCCACTTACGCCGTGTCCGAAAATCAGCGTATTAGGCGTTTATTGGAGGACAAGCACCTCGCCGACGGGGAACGGCCATCTCAATTTTTAAATGAATTAAAACGGCTGGCAGGCAGTTCTGTTTCTCCCGAATTACTTAGGAATATGTGGCTAAAAGCACTACCAGAAAGGATGCAAGCAACACTGGCAGAGATTGCCGACCGCATAGCTAAGGTATATGAGTCCAGTGTCAGTCAGGTAACCACACACACACCGCAACCCCGTTCTTCTTCTTCTTCCTTCGCAACTCAACTTGAGGAGAAATTCGAGAAGCTGAGCCTGCAAATAAATGAGCTCCAAAACGAAATGGCTAGCTTAAGAAGGAGCAGATCGACATCTCGTGACCAAGGACGGAACCGATCGCGTAGCCAAAGGCATAAACTATGCTACTACCACCGCAACTTCCGGGAGAAAGCTACGAAATGCCAACAACCCTGCAGCTGGAAACCATCGCAAAAGGGAAACTAATCTCAGCGACTGAGAAGGCGGACTCCGTCGCTGATATCAACCACCGCCGATTATTCGTCGCGGACAAGGCAACCGGAGAACGATATTTAGTCGACACTGGAGCGTCAATATCGGTCTTCCCAGCACGGAGACGAGATCGCAAAACACCCGCCACTTTCACCCTTTTTGCAGCTAACGGTACACCGATAAAGACCTATGGTGAAGTGAAGAAGATACTTAACGTTGGTCTTCGTCGCCCTCTTCGGTGGTCTTTCATCATCGCCGACGTAAACAATCCGATCATCGGAGCACGACTTCCTCTTCTTTCACCACATCCTGGTCGATCTCAAGGGCCGACAGCTCGTAGACGCCAAGACAGGTCTCACATCCAAGGGCAGTCTTAAACATAACAACACACCTTCCGTTTATTCTGTACCTAGTGGCGAGTGGTATTATGAGCTTTTACGCAAATACCCAGCTATAACTCGCCCATCTACGGTACCACAGGAGGCGAAGCATGCAATCAAGCATTTTATTGAAAAGAAGGGAGCTCCAGTCACCTCCAAAGCCAGGCGCCTTCCACCTGAGCGATACAACGCCGTCAGGGAAGAATTCCTGAAGATGGTAGATGAGGGAATCTGCAGGCCTTCAAGTAGTCCTTGGGCTATCCCACTCCTCATAGTAACAAAGAAGGAGGGCACAATGAGATTTTGTGGAGACTACCGCCGTCTCAACGCCCAGACCGTGCCTGACAGATACAGCGTTCCTAACATTCAGTCTCTCAACACCAACCTCTTTGGAAAGACAATCTTCAGTAAGGTGGATCTCAAACGGGCATACTACCAGATACCTGTAGCTGAAGAAAACGTCCCGAAGACTGCAGTCATCACTCCTTTCGGCCTCTTCGAATTCAAGGTGATGTGTTTCGGACTCCGCAACGCAGCTCAGACTTTTCAACGCTTGATGGACAGCATTCTCGTCCTACCGTATGCTTTCGTTTATCTGGACGACATTCTGATAGCTTCATCGTCGGAGGAAGAACATCGCACCCACTTGGAAGGAGTGTTTAGACGACTGGACCAGCATGGATTGACTATCAACCAGCTCAAGTCGACGTTCTGCAAGGATGAAGTCGAGTTTCTTGGCTTCCTTGTTACCTCGCAGGGCATCAAACCTCTCCCGAGTAAGGTCGACGAAATCGCCGAATTTCCACGTCCCGATACCAAAGGCCATCTTCGACGCTTTCTGGGGATGATCAACTTCTACAGAAGATGCCTCCCCAAGGCAGCAGAAGTTCAGCGCACTCTACATGCTTTGATTGGCAACAGTAAGAAGAATGATAGAACGCCAATCGAATGGACTCCTGAAGCAGTCACACTCGCGCATCCATCGTCTGATGCTGAAGTCTCTCTCGCTTGTGATGCTTCCAACACAGCGATGGGAGCAGTTCTTCAACAACGAGAAGGACAACATTGGAGACCCTTAGGATTCTTCTCAAGAGCTCTTACGGCAGCTCAACAAGGATACTCCACCTACGACCGCCAACTCACCGCTATCTTTAACGCAGTCAAGCATTTCAGGCCTTGCATTGAAGGAAGGGTTTTCAGTATTCTCATTTACCATAAACCTCTGGTTTATGCCTTCTATCAGAAGCCCGGAACAGCAACACCCATGCGGATTCGCTATGTGAACTTCATTAGCCAGTTCACTTGCGATATCCGACATGTTTCGGGAGAAGAAAACAAAGTGGCCGATACTTTGTCAAGATTAGAGGAAATTCGCAGTCCGGATGACATGGAGAGCATTGTCGAAGCCCAGCAGGAAGACCCGCTGATTCCCGAGTTACTTCGGAACCCGAACCTGCGTTTGAAACTGGTCGAACTCCCGCACTCGAACAAGCCACTTCTTTGTGACTTCACAACTTCGAAAGCTCGACCATATGTTCCTACTTCACTGCGTCAGAACATCGTTAAGAAGATTCACGAGCTCAGCCATCCTGGAATCCGAGGGACACGCCGCCTGGTGTCTCAGAGATTCTTCTGGCCGAATATGAATTCTGACATAACGACTTGGACCATCTCCCGGCATCTTCGCTCCAGCTGGTCGATTTGAGCACATTCATGTCGATATAATCGGACCTCTACCGACATCGGATGGTAAACGTTATTGCCTTACTATGGCAGATCGGTACACCCGCTGGCCGGAAGCTGAACCGATTGAGGATATCTCCGCTACAGTGGTTGCATCAGCGCTCTACAAATCCTGGATTTCCAGATTTGGCGTCCCAACACGCATCACAACGGATCAAGGCCGCCAATTCGAGAGCGAACTTTTTTCGAAACTGCTGAACCTCCTAGGAACTCGGCGATGTCGGACCACTGCGTACCATCCTCAGTGCAACGGCACTATAGAGAGATGGCATAGAACTTTAAAGGCAGCCCTAACTGCACATCTCATTACCTCAAGATCTTGGACGGAACTATTGCCCACAGTCCTCCTCGGCTTGAGAGCAGCTATTAGGGATGACAACTGCACAAGCGCCGCAGAAATGACGTAGGGCCAACCCCTGCGACTTCCTGGGGAACTGTTGGAGTCGACTTCAAAACCAGAGGAACCTGATGGATTTCTGCGTAGGCTAAGGGAACACTTGAAGCACCTGCAGCCTGCCCCGCATAGACCTAGTCAAGGGCCAACCTTCACTCCGAAGGACTTAAGGACATGCACACACGTCTTCTTACGAGACGACACGGCCAGGAAACCACTAACTCCTCCCTACTCTGGACCTCACCTTGTGATCGAGAGAGGGGAGAAGAGTTTTGTGATCCTGCTCGCCTCCGGAGAGAAGACCGTCAGCGTGGACCGCCTGAAGCCGGCCTACACCTTGGAAGACCCCACCTCTCCAGCCACGTCACCACCGACTACATCGCGACAGCAACCTCCACAAACTGACAACGCCCCCGCCACAGAAGCTGACCAACCCTCATCGGACAAAACAACTCGAAGAGGACGTCGCATCCGACTCCCTGTTCGCTTCTGTGACGAGGTCATTGGGGGGAAGTGATGTAACGGTTGCACTGTCAAACACAACACGGAGGCTACACGACGGTTTTTCAAGTCCCTCAGTGTTGCCAGGTGGAAAGTAATTTAATTATTAATATTAATTTTTTACCTGCAACACTAAGGTAACCAACCAATTACCTGCATTTTGTGCATCGTGTGTACTGTGTTGTTTTGTGGTAAGATTGTTAAAAATATCGTGTGTGTGGACTTAAAAAACATTTTTTTTTAAATTTAATTTATCATCAAGAAAAAGCTTATTTTTTATTTCTTATTTTTCATCATTTTAATTGTGTTTTTAATCGTTTTTTTTATTTAATTAAAGTAACTTTTTATTTCGAACTTTATTCATTTTATTATTATCCAACATCCATCAAATTAGTAAAGAAAAGGATATGATTTTGAACTTTTACCTTATTGATTGGATATAAAAAAAAGATATACTTTTCTATAGAAAAAGTAAATTGAAAAAATTAAATATGACAGTTAAATTTTTAACTAATACAAGAGACGTTAAAGTATGGTGCCAGAATAGGATGATTAAAATTATTTTTTAACAAATCCTACCAAATGACCGTTACCTTTTGTCGTAAACCAATAAATTCCTGCCATACAGTATCATTTAATGACACTCTACTAGGCCCTGTTGAACAGATTCGATACCTAAGACTCCACCTTGACAAATGTCTAACTTGGAATCCCCATAAAAGACCAAGAACCACAAAAAAACTACCCGACGTTTTCAACTACTTCAACACTTACTGGACAAACGCTCCAACCTTGCACTTAATTTCAAAAGACTTATTTAAATGACCATCATAAGTCCGACAGTGAGTGTCAAAAGTATTCGGAATTTGTATTTATTTGCATTTAATAAGTATATTTCACAACTGAGAATTTATATATTTTTTTTTCGCTCAGGAATATTTAAAAGAGACTCCCACAAAGGAAGACCACTGATCATGGAAAAATTTATTGTTTTTAAGAATATCCGATCAATAATGCAAAATTACTAGATCATTCAGTGTCAAAAGTATAGTACAATCGTAATATCCTGCTGCTCAATGATTTCAAATGTTCATGTACTGAATAATTTAAAGAAGAAGAAAAATGACGTTTAAATTATTTTTTTAACATGCGCGCGACCATGACTCTGGATATATATACGTTATCTTTTCAAATTTAGTTGCTGCAAAATTTTCAAAAATTTCTCAAAATCTCTCTTCCATTATTTCTGTCAAAATTAATTAACTATTTGTGGGCCCTACTTAAAAGAAAATCAGGAAATACTGCATTCAAAATGAAAATGGCCTTAAGAAACAATAAGTGCTTCAGTGGGATAATCTTTCACATAATACAATTAATTAATCACTAAGATCAATTCCTAGTTAGCTACAATGTATGATTATACAAAAAAAATTACCAATTGGATGTTTATTTATGATAACTGCTCTAAAATTACAAGGAAACCACTAAATTCCGAATACTTTTGACACCATTAAAACACACTATTTTTAATTTTTTTGTAAATGAACGTTCAAAACGTTAATAATAAAATGATTGTTGTCGTAATTTTTGGTTTTAGCTATTGTATATCTTCCTCCTAACTCTATAAAGTGCTTAACAGCTCCTTGAAAACATAAAAAATAAGTTAAAAACAAGTAAATTATATATAAATTTTCCGTCCGTATTGAAAAAAGCAATCGTACACCCTATTAATAAAACCTTTAACCCCATTTCCCCCAAAGACTATCGCCCTGTCTCTATCCTCTCAAATCTTTCTAAACCGCTCGAAAGAATAGTCCAATCTCAACTATCAAATTTTCTCGAAAATTCCAAACTGCTTGATCCTCTCCAATCTGGTTTTCCACCCGGCTTTTCCGCTTAATCCGCTCTCCTAAAAATCACTTGTGACATACATACTGCTATGGACGAAAAAAAGTTGACAGTAATCATACTTCTGGACTTTACGAAAGTTTTTGACTCTCTTGACCATTCTATCCTTTTTTCCAAACTTAAATCTTTAACATTTTCCAATAGCACAATCCGTTGGTTTCAATCTTTCCTTTCCGACAGGACTCAAGCTGTTACCATTCCTAATCACCCTCTATCTTCTTTCCTAGCCCTTTCAGCAGGTGTGGCCCAGGGCTCAAGCATCTCCCCTCTCCTATTCAATTCCTATATCAATGATCTTCCCAATTCAATCCTTCACTGCTCCCATCATTTATATGCGGACGACTTTCAGATCTACCTTTCAGATCTTTCCCTCCTTCTAAGTTATTAGTAGCATTCGCCAAAATTCAGGAAGACCTTGATAGAATCAGTACCTGGGCGACCTTAAATAAACTAAGGCTAAATGCTATGAAAACTGAGGACATCCTAATATGTTACAATTCCCTCGTCAGAGCTAATACTGCATTTCCAAGTCTAATCCTAAATGATCACCCAATTACCTTCAGTTCCACTGTCAAAAACCTAGCTATTACCATAGACCAAACCTTTTCATGGAAACCTCACATTGCTCAAATTTCCAGACCAACTATAAGTACTGTTAAGTACTTCCGTCGCTCCCGTCATCTATTCCCACTTTCTACCCGTAGGATACCGGTTTCCTCGATTATTTTCCCCCACTTAGATTATTGCTGCGTGGTATATGGAGGCCTCTTGAGTGTACTTGATGATAGACTTAAACGGATTATGAATATGTTTATAAGATTTATCTTCGGTACCTTCAGGAGGTCACCAGTAACCCACTTATACAGCGAATTGAAGTGGCTCTACCTTCCGTATACGTAGACAATATTTCCTCGGAACAAAACTCTACCAAGTCATTAACTCCCAGCATCCTCCATACATTCATAGTATCCTTCAATTCAAATCCTCAATTCACTTACTTGAAACTAGATCACGCGATTCTGACCTTTACATTTCTACCCATAGAACCAAATCTTTTGATATTTCCTTTTATATCAGCTCTGCATCTCTCTGGAATTCCCTACCTAACCATATTCTCCATGCTTCTTCCCTTCTCTCATTCAAAACCCATCTTTTCCAACACCTTCTAGGATCCCAAAAAGACGCACACTAAATGTAAATTTCTTAATCCACTATCCTACTTTCAACGTAGGACAGAATTTTTTATTTTAACAAAATCCTATAGTTATGGATTAATTAATTTATTTGTAAATTGTTCAGCTCTATTATTTTATACCAGATTTTTTTTTTCATTTGTTTACATCCCATATATTTTGTATATATCTATATAAATATGTTTTTATTTTTTTTAAACATTTGTAAATAAAAACTTATTTTATTGGTCTCTCGACCAGACATCTATATATTGAAGTGTTTATTTACTGTACGACATTGTTATTCTAAAGGGACAATGTCGACTACTGGTCTAAGCCCAAGGTGTATGTATAATAATAATAATAGGCCTACCGAACTCGAATTTAAGTACATATGTATATAAACATCTTGGTCTCAACCAGAACGAAATAAGTGTACTGCGCATGATCAGTTATATCCCTATAGTAAATAACTAAATTGGTAGGAGACCTATAAAATTCTAGAATATATATATTTGTATTTGTATGGTATTGTGTATAATTAAATCACATAAGTTAATTTATGCCTTCTTACTCCGACAGGGTTATTTTAGTAAATATTGAAACACAAAAGAAAAGTCGTAATTTTTATTTTTTTATAATTTTATATATTATCTTTCAATGATTCCCGAATAATGAAATAATAGTTGTAAAATGGAGAATTCCTGTAACGAGGGATTATTTGAAGCACTGAGAGATATTTCTAGGGAAAATGTTTTCAAGTGCATGGGCGGGTAATTTCTGTTGTGGGCTGCTCTGGTCTCCATGGTTCTTTAGGTGGGTTTGATCTACATACTAAGATTATTATATTGCTTGGAACCATCTCTCCTTAATGCATTCCAAAAGTTTTAATTATGATTAGTCTGGGACCATGGTGGTGAATAATCTAGAAACGTTTTAAAAATACCGGCTCAGAAAAAAACAGGAGAAAGTATCTCTTCTGGACTCCCGAGTTTATTTACATGTTAACTAATAGCCGGGAAATGATACCTGGTGGTTGATGAAATTAAAACAAGCCCAACTTTCCTAACTTGAGTAAATGCATAGTTTCTTTATCTAGTAATCTTTTCAGCTGTGATTATTTAATCTTAGATAACTTTTTTTAATGTCTAACCAACAGCCAACCAATAATTAAACATGGCCTTTTTAGATTAACGTTCATGAATAAATAGACCTGTTTTAAATCAGATCCTCTCTTTTAATTTTAGTACAAATAAATTGTTTTTTTACAAATTGCATTGATATGTCTGCAGAAGATAAGTATAATATATTGAGAAAAAAGTTAGACAGTATTGGTTACCATCAGCCTCTTTCATTTGGTTCTATAGATTTAGTAGACAATTTGTTAAATGACATTTTGCACTATAAGAGTGGATATACATCTTGTAAAGAAATCTCCGATAAATTATTACAGGTGGGTTCACTCAATCACTGAGACATATGTATATTATTCTTAGATTTAATGGTTTTAAAAAATATATGTATTTTCAAATTATCTGAAAGTAGCTTAAATAGGATTCCAGTCAGGGACATCCTCTACTGGTTCAACTGACTTTTTTACATGATTATATCTTAGCCTAAAATTTATTGTTATTTTAGTAAGAAAAATAAGTTTACCTAGTTTAGTTAGTTAGAATCTATGGGAGTTTTGTGATTTTCTACTTCCTTTTTAGACTTTTTACTAGTGTTGACTGTTTTTTAATTATTTAATATATACTTAATTTTACCTATTATTTATTATCATATATAAAAATAAAAATTTAATTTAAAAATGTAAAATTTAGTTATTCCTCATACAACCGTGTTGATTTTAATTGTTTAAATAAGAGGTATACTAGGGCACTGTTCCATTTTATATTACTTAAGTTTTATTATGTCTTATAGCAACTCAGTATACTAAAACATGGTCGAAAGCTTTTGGGACCAGAATGTACAAGTTTACAGCATGAAAATAATTATGTTCATCTACCAGTTATTCCTGAGCTAGTTTATTTACAACAAAATTCAAGGGGTGAGTTTATTTTATTATTTCTCTTACTGAAATGTTACTGTATACTGTTTTAAATATTATGTATTTTTTTTTATCTGATAACTAATAACATTAAACATCAATATGTATTGATTATTCATTTACTGAAATAGTAGATTAGGTGCGTTTGCCAGTTTTCTATGACCCATTATATAATGTATGGGATGTATTCTCAGGATTCTGCCATTTCGAGGGATTATTTTCCATGGCATTGTCGGTTAGTACTTAATGCTCAGGAATGCATTTATATGAGGTCCTTCCATTTTTCTGACAACTTATTCAAAGACATCATAAAAACAGTGTGTTGAAATACAATTCATGACTACTACCTTGTATTTAACTAACCTGCAAATAAGAAAACTTTCTACTGTAGTTTAATAAATAATCAGTAAAAATACAATTGAAAAAATTAAGTCTTATAATCAAAACATCAGAAAACTAAAGTTTTACAAAATAAATCGATACCTTTCAGTGAGAGTACATGTTAGGACTGAAAAAATTCTAGGGTGTGATGAAATATTCAATATTAGAATAAATCTCAGTGAGATTTTTAACTGTCACAAAGTCTAGATCGTAAGTTTTTAAAGTAGATTTAGATTGTATGTTAGAAGGGCTATCATTTCTTGAACAAGAAACTTAGCAAGGTCACACAAGTATTGTAAATATAAAGAGAAGGATAAGATTCTATATCATAAATTCCCTATTGGTAATAGTATAAGTATTCAAAATATTGTCTGAGGATGGAGAGGAAGAACAGTTTTAACTAGATACAGAAATGGAGATCTAATGAACAATCTATGGAAGCGATTATATGAGAGATTCAATTTTTTAATGTAAAGTTATTAGCATCTAGCTGTTTAAAATTATTATATAATTTCACAATACCATACAATTGATATATATACATATATGTGTTTAAATTAATTTAAATAATTGCAGTTCAAATGATGGTTTATTTGAATTTTAATTAATATCATTTTAGCATAAGGCTGAAGGGGAGGGAGGTGTAATAGAGACAGAAACTATCAAATGGTTTTTATCCCTTATCTCCTCGAAATAATTGTCCGATTTTTATTTCCAAATATAATGATAAACATGGGACAACCCAATATGGAATGGAAATATATACTTTCCTATTTTCATTTTATTTATTATTTATTTTAATTTTAATTCACCCTGTTTTCCCTGTTATAAATGATTTTATTAAGTATTCCAAATATTTTTTAATCTTCATTTGTTTAATGTTTACTTTGATACCATTGTTATCGCCAATTTTAGTTCATTTCCCGACTCATTGTTGTGACACTCTCCTTCAAACCGTACGTACTCATATTTGATTTAAACATCTCTCACCTCTTTTTTAAAATTTTAATTTTCTATTAACTTTCTTCTATCTTTTGTTTCTAATTTTTTTTATATTTGTCATTTGTCATAACCTTCATTTTACTTTGTTTTTAATTATCTGTAAACAAGTTTTAATAAATAATATTATTATTTAAAAACAACGTACACAAGTACAATCTATTTAAACTATGCCTGAGAATACTGTGGGACATTATTGTTAAACTTGCCATACAATATTATAACCAAAGAAAATACCTTTAAAACACTTCGGCTGGCGAAGGTAGAATCAGTCTTAGGCACCCCTACTAGGCTCTTAGATCTCCAGCTGCTCTCTCTGACCCCCAACGGACCTCGCTTCCTCTTGAGGATGGAACTCGACTCTCGTGGCAGGAATGAGACCCCCTCTTCGAATCCTCTATTTCGTCCTCGTCACCTCGGGCATGGCTGATATGGGAAGTGCTCCAAGCCGGGGGTCCTTTGTCCTAGGGTCTAGGGAGTTTCCCGAAGTATCGCTGGGGGGCCTCATGGAGGTAAATGCCTTTTGATGTTTTGCCGACAAAGGCTTATTACTATTTACTTGATTAATGTATTAAATATTCAATAATGAATTTAGAGCTCTCAGTGTTCTCAATACATAACATTTCTCCCAGTCTGCGGGGAATGAAAAATCAAAAACCATAGGCTTCAATTATCAAAACATAGACTTACAAAACCACTTCAAATTATTTCTAATACTGTACAACATCTATGAGAAAATTTAACAAAAGGACCTAACAAACATGACTTTTAGTATGATATATTTTTAGTAGATATATTTACCAACATTGTACATTTACGATTAATTAATTAGAAAAAATGATGATTAAAAATTTTGCAATGCTATAATGAATATTAATCCCTAATGCTTGTAACACAACTTAAGATTATATTTCATATGTACAAGTTTATTAGTATGTTTGTTTAAATTACTATGAATCCAAATAGTTCATATTAGAAGGTTTAATATTAGATTAGAAATAGTAAAGAAAAGTATTAAAAGAGTAAAAAATCATTTAAAAAATACTGAAAGAACTTTTAAATATTTTGGTTTACGTACAAAATTAATCCTTTACTTTTTGAATTCTCAAGTTTTTTGCACCTTCGCAAATATCACTTACAAATTACAAAATGTCTACAATTCTATTTTTTGATGTAATTTATTTTATACTGTCCCTTTTTTATTACTTTCACTTACTATATATAGTAAGGGAAAGTATTGCGATCTTGAAAATTTTCGAATTCCAGTTTTCGACGGAAATACATCTTCTGAGCCCAAATGACCAAGTCTCGAAAAAAGGTCTGTGTGTGTGTCCGTGTATGTGTGTGGGGTAAGTCTAGGGCAAAAACTATAAGTCGTACAAAACTGAAATTTCATATTTACTACTATATGCCCGAGCCATTTAGCATTTAGGACCTTTTGACGATTTTCTCATAAACGGCTCTAACGATTTTGATTAAACTCCCTATATCGATGCAGAATTTAATGAGCTTTAATATCGTGGTAGGTTTTATTCTGATTGAAATAGTCTGATGGGGCTTAAATGCAGATATCTAAATTTTTCTGCCTCTGAAGTACCTTTGATTTTGTGGATTTAAAAAAATTATGCACATCATCTTATTAGCATTCCTAAATAATGGCCAAATATGCAATTTCAGCGAATTTGATAAACGAGAAAAGTGCAAACATATTTTTTTTATGCAATTTTTGTGTTTTTGAGCCCAAGAATAGTAATATAGATGTGTAATATACCGTTGTATAGCTAAATATTTTAGAAAAAAACATTTGAAGGTAATAATCTGATACACGGAATTGTAAAGGTTAATGGAGAGTGATAAAAAGCCAATAAAACTAACTGTTTCTGGTTCCTGAGAAGGGAAATTCATGTTGACTGTACTGCCACCTGGCGGCCAAGTGTGATCATTAGAGACCGGATTTCGATGATTTTGCACGTTTTATTTGCTTGTGTGTATCAGCTTTAAACCCGGACAGCTATCCCGCTCATGGATTAAGGAATAATATATTGCACGTTTTGCCCTTTTTTGTACTAAATTGCAAGTTTTTATTTTTACTGCATTAAATGGCATTTTTTGCCCTTATAAGTTAAATTTCGATATCACAATTGATCGAACCAAATTTTAGGTAATAAAAATACATATACATATATATATATATATATATATATATATATATATATATATATATATGTATATATACTATTAAATATTTAAAATTTTATTTTATCATCTTTCTCAGGTAATATCTTATATAAAATAATTATTGAAGAAGAGATAAAATGAAAGGCAATATTAAGATTACTGATTTTAGTAAGTAAACACGTCCACCTAACAATGCGTTCCATTGTTTTTTTCACTTAACTTCACTTTTGAATTAGCCACTACTGGGGATGATTCGAAGAAATTCATTGTCATTCTGAATCCTCTGTTTACAATTCTTTAGAATTCTCTCTGAGTATTTAGTTTTAAGTGCGATTTCAAATCTTTTCTTCTTTCTCTTCAACCCATTTGCCTTTCAGCCTGGGCGAGTTCCCAGCCATTGATACCAACCGTCTCTGTTCCTGGCAAGGTTTCTTATCTCACCCAGAGTTTTACCTCTACGCATCCCTATTCGTTCCATGTGGATGGTATAGGAGGTCCTTGGGCGTCCTCTAGATCTCTTCTTAAGGGCCTTACCTCCATTGTTTTAATTGGGTTCCAGTGGTGGTCCATTCGGCAGACATGCCCGTACCATCCCAATTGCCTCTTGTCTAGAACTTCCGGAATGGGGCATACATTAAGCTCTTCCCTGACCCTTTCATTCCGGACACATTCTCTCCGTGTCTTCTCCACAATTCTTCTAAAAAACTTCATTTCCGAGGCAGTGATTCGACTTTGTAGCCTTTCATTCATAATCCAGTTCTCTGCTCCATAGAGAAGCACGGGTAGATAGATGGACTTGAACATGTGTAACTTCATGTTCCGTACTACTTCTCGTTTTCTGATAACCGTGTTGCAGATATGGTAATAGACGGAATTAGCTTTGGAAATTCTACTTGAAATTTCAGAATCCAATTTCCCAGATCTACTGATCACCGTGCCTAAATACGTGAAATCTGTCACCACCTCCATCAATTCTCCACCACAGGAGATATGTACATCTTTTTGAGCTCTACCAACTTGAAGAACCTTGCTTTTTCTGGAATTGATTGTCATTCCCTTTCTCTTCAGTTCATCATTCCACTCCCTCTCTGCCTGCTGAAGCTGCTCTGGGGATTTCGCTATAAGGACTATATCGTTAGCAAACAAGAGGAACTGTATAACGACAGGATATAGGTTCCATTGGCCCATGTGCATTCTGGCTGTGCGTCTTTTGCAAATTGAGGCAATCTCATCTATATATACAATAAACAAAAGGGGATATAGCGAATTGCCCTGTTTTACTTCCTTTTCCATCCTAAACACTTTGGATTCTTGCCCATTTAAGCGCACTACACCCTTTGGCTCTTGGTATGTATACTTTATAGCCCTCAGCAACTTTTGAGGAATGTTCTTTGCCCTCAAGGCTTCCCAAATTTCTTTCCTAGGCACTGAATCGAATGCCGCCTTCAAATCTAAGAACGCCATATAGACGTTTCGGCCATAGCCCCAGGACTTCTCTATCACATTCCGCAGGGTGAAAATCTGATCCTGAGTTTGTCTGTTGAATCTTAATGCACTCTGTTCTTCCTGCAGAATAGGCTCCACCATTGGCCTCAACCGGCTCTCCAGAATAGAGGTATACACTTTATAAATCTCGGGAGACAGGCAAATAGGTCTGTAGTTCGAGCAATCACTTTGAACTCCTTTTTTTTGGATGGGGGCTATAACATTGTACTCCCATTCCTGAGGGATTTTTCCATCTTCCCAAACTCTTTGAAAGAATTTTTGTAATGTCCCTATCAACTCTGGTCCTCCGTAATTAAGAAATTCTGGGACTATGTTGTCACGCCCTGCTGCTTTTCTTATCTTCATCTTCGCAATGGCCCTTTCGACCTCTTCCTCCTCAATCGGGTCATTTCCTTCATCTTCCATTTCGGATTCCCTGTTGTTTATTATCTAAGGCCTGGGGCGTTCCAGGTGACTTTTGACAATAATAAAATAAATAATTGATGGGCTGAGTTTTAAATGATTAGTGGACTGTATATTTGAATGGCTTGTATTTATTGCTATTGCTACATATGGTATGGAGGGGTTAGTATCTTAATTTATAATACATATCTGTATTTTCTTTGTTTCTTCTTCCCCCTCGTCCTCCTCCTTCTCGGCCCATGGGTAGGCCGGCTCCTATGAATTACTCCTCCATGGTAAAGTAATTCTTAATGGAATAATGTAATGAAAAATGTCTCACACTTTGGGCACATGTGCTCACTTCACTACAAGTCCCTGTCTTCAATTGCTGACTTGCATGGGGGTCTTGCCAATTTTTGCAGAAAGCCCCTTCCTCTAGCTGCCGCTAGATGGCGTTGTGACACTAATGATAAAAGTGTCTGCTAGATGGCAGTAATGAAGTGTTAAGGACTGTGTTCCCTTAACACCCCGTTGAGATGATCGATTTCTTCTTGTTGATTGCCCTCGAACTGTCTTGCGTAGTACCTACACCAGGTCTCCAAGATCTCTTTCTCCTCAGATACCACCTCTCCTTTTTCATTCTTTATGTTTCTTATTTGTTTGGGCTTTCTGCCTCTGAGGGTTTTTATTTTCCTCCAAAAGAGTTTAATATTCTCCCTATGGTCATTATCTAGAGATCGGCCGAACTCTTCCCAAACTTTTCCTTTTGCTTCTCTCACTGCCATGTTAACTCTGTTTTTCACATCTTTGTACATATCATAGTTGCTTCTGCTTTTTCCTCTGCAGTACCTTTTCCAGAAGTTCTTCTTTTCCTGGATAACAACCCTAAGCTCCTCACTCCACCAATCTGAACGCTTCAACTTAGCTGATACCTTCTTAACACCACATACCTTTGATGCGGACTCCAGTATGGCTACTTTCAGGTCCAGCCAAAGATCATCCAGGTCTTTATCAAAGTCCAGCTCTCCCAGTAGAATCCTCAGCTCATCCTCGTACTCCATCTGCCTTTGGGGTTCCCACATCTTCTTTATTTCGATCCTTTCAAAGGATTTAAATCTAGTCTTTTTCACAGACGGAATTCTGGTATCGGCGATCAGAAGCATGTGATCGCTTCCTATTTCCGCTCCCCCATATGACCTTAATGTCCATAAAGTAGCTCCTTATTTCCTTGGTGTAAAGAAAGTAATCTATCACACTGTTAGCATTTCTTTCCAGGGCTGAAAAGGTTATCTTGTGGACCTGTTTATGAGGATAAAATGAATTGCCAATGACAAGGTCATTATCAATGCAGAAATCCAATAAGCGCCTTCCGTTATTGTTTAAAGTTCTTTCTCCTCCATGGTAACCCATGCATCCATTGGCTCTTCTGTGGTCTCTTCCGGTCCTTGCATTGAGGTCTCCCATTATAATTAAATTCCTATTCCTACTTTTCCCAATTTCACTGGTCAAGTCGCTGTATAATTGTTCCACCTCTGTCACAGAAGAGTCCTCAGTTAGTGCATAAACCTGGATGAGGGTAACGTTACCCACTGAGAGAATGATATTGGCAGATATTATTCTAGAGTTGACCGGTTCCTAATCCTGGACTTTCTGAAAAAGCTCATCCTTAAGGATCATTCCAACTCCCTCTTTTGCTCTGCTACCTGGTGGTACTCCTGAATATAGCAGAGTATATCCCTTGTCCAGTCGCTTTTCACCAGAACCTTTCTTCCTTATTTCACATATCCCTAGGATGCCTATTTTGTAGGATTCCATCTCCTCGACTATCTCCACTTCCTTTCCATAGAGAGTGTGTATGTTCCATGTACCTATTCTAATATCCCTTAACATGCCAGATCGTTTCCATTGAGACTGTCCATATCCGAGGCTGTTCACTGAATTTCTTTGAATCGGTTGTACTCCACTATGGGTGATTGGCTCTGTAGAAGAGACACCGGTGCCTCGGGACAACTGGTTGCCAGTTATACTGGCTAGGGTCTTCCCAGGAGAGGTGATCCTGAGGTATGTACTGTTAGTGTCCTTAATGTCAGTATATGTCTTTAGTGTACTGTTCTGCTGTGTGAAACTGCACTGTGTACTGATCTCAGGAGACTGGGGGATCGTTAAACCCCACTAGTAGAGCACATCTACTAGCCCTTGCGGTGGATTTAAAATCTTAGAATTTGTAATTAATAAATAATGCCAAAAAGGTAACAATTGTCCCGTTGAAAAATAAAAACTGAATATCTAATTATCTAAAAATCAGATCTGATGGGAAAAACTGTTCGTATTGCTTGTGGGCAGTCAAAATCAATGGGGTGTGAAAATCCCAGACGTTTATTATAAAACAGTTACAACAAATTCTTCCTTGTTATAATTTACGGTATAATTTATAAAAATAAATTTAAAAATTATTTTTCGGCGTTTTACTGCACGTAAATCAGGTCTCTAGTGTTCATATTTACATTGAGTTGGAGGTGATTACACCAAACACTTACTGATTGTTGTAGATAAAAATATAATAGATTATTTAATAAAACACATGTTTCTATTGAAATTCAATTTAATTAATTCTTTGACGATTTATTTTTATCTCTACATGTATTTAAAAGTTCGTTAATTGATTTTAACAATGGAGGTAAGTGAAAGTCGTGTGTTGCGCTCACTAGATTTTTGTGTGGCAAACCATTACAAATCAAAGATAGCTTTACAAATATTGAGGATGTATGTACAGTAGAAGAGACTATAGAAACTGTTATAGGTGGAATAATCAGGAGTTAGTCTTTTTCTAAATATTTTTAATTTTGCCGACATTTCTTATGCTTGACATGGCTCAGTAATGCCCTGATGATGGCTCACAAGCTTGAGCTGAAACGTCGGCAAAATTAAAAATATTTAGAAAAAGACTGACTCCTGATTATCCCACCTATAATACTTTACTAATAGGTTTCTAAGTTACTTGTTCAACCTAATTTCTTTCTCTTCTTGTATTCTCATTATGCTTTAAATTATACTAAATTATTTAACATAATTGAAATTTGCTCTAAACAATTATTTGTAAAGTCACAATCGATGTATATTATTTATAACTCATAATGAAGGTACATTTCAAAAGTGGAATGAATCTCTGATTTTAATTATGTATCAGGAAGAGATAGTAAAATATTAAAATTTGAATCAGCTACTACGATTCCCAGCGAATTTGAAATTGTCTTTATCTCTGACCATGAAAAAATATTAGGTTTAGCCTGCAATGATGTTATGTGTACAAGTTTAGTAACAACAAATTATTGAGCCCCTTAAAGTTAATATACTTTTAAAAGTTACCCGGATGATACATAACAATACTACTTCAGTACTCTGGGTGTACAAAAAGAAATGCTAATTAACCAAACCACAAATATACATCCTGCCTTCAGGGTACAAGGAGGCCTACACAGCTACTCCATATTAAGGTTTTTTCCCTTTTTAAAAAACCTATTATTAGGTGATGATCTCATTTAAGAGATGATAAGGAGGACTTATGTCTACTCCACATTAGAGGGTGATTATTCCCAAATAATATAAAACAAATCCACCTTTGGATTGTAAATAAAAAAAATCATTAAATATAACGTATTAAGATGAATTTTAAGGGATGCTCATTTGTGCTAAATTATTACTTAAGGCTAATAAAGAAAAAAAAAATGTATTTCACTGAACAAACCAAACTAAGATTGGATACTACTATAAAAATTAAAATAAATTATCTTTTTCTTCCGAACTAGGCCAGTGCAAATTACAACTTATCACTTTTACACTTAACTTCTTTTTCTACACTTTACATTCTAATATTATAAAATATTCAAATAAAATAATAAAATTAAACAATTCAAAGCTTTGGTGAGGTCCGTTATTCTGAAAGATTTCTAAAGATCACTCTCATAATTGTTTATTTTTTCTTTTGATAAAAACAGAACAAGTAGAATAGAATAGATTTTATTTGTCTTTGGGGTATTCCCCATATAAATAGAGCCTGGCTTGGCTATTCACAATACAATTTTTTAAGTTATATACGTATTTTGATAAAGATAAATCAACAGTTTTTTTTTTTCTTCCAATACAGTTGAGTTAAAAAAAAAAAAAGATACATATGTTTTTGAAATAATAATACTTCTGTTAAAAAAAAAAATAATAATAAAAAAAATAAAAATAAAATAAAATACATATGGTTTTAAAAAAATAATACATCTGTTTAATAAGATAAAATAAATAAATATATTAATAAATATAAATTAAAAGTTTTTTTTTTGTTTTTTCAATATAGTAAAGATAAAATAAAAAACATATGTTTTCAAAATAATAATACATCTTTAAAAAAAAAAAAAAGAATAAAATAAAAGAAAAATAAATAAATTAGTATATTGATATAGATAAATTAACAGTTTTTTTCTCCTTTTTTTTCCCAATATGGTGGAGATAAAATAAAAATATATATGTTTTTAAAATAATAATACATCTGTTTAAAAAAAATAAAATAGACACTACAAATAAATTTAAAAAAACAAAAAAAAAAACCAAAAAAAAAAACAAAACAAAGAAAAACAGCTGTTTAAGGCTTTTTTTATTGAAATTTTACATTACATTGATAAAGTTCGGTTTGACTGGTTACATCAGTTACAATTTATATTAGGTTAATATTTACTTTAGGTATAATAGAATTGTATATGAGTTTGTCATCGATTTATATACGTCAAAACAGTCATTGGGGATGTAGTTATTGTTGACATATTATTGTTTTTGTTTACTGAATTGCTTAGGTTTTGTATGTAAGCATATAGTTTTTATTCGTTGATAATGAACGATCTCATTTTTAGGCAGTTAATTATATAATAATATATTTGGTTTAATTTTTTATGGTATTTTATTATTAATATTGTTGGGAACTGATTTTCATGATTATTGTTTACGTAAGGTATGTAGTAGTTTCTGATGGAGGAGTAGATTGGGCATACTGCGATTAAATGATAGAGGGTTTCATAGGTATTCATATTACATATGGTGCAGATTTCTGTGGGTTTGATATTATAAAAATTGTTTTTATGAGAGAATTTAATATGATATTTTCCGGATAGGCGGGTCTGTGTTATTATTTTTATTCTGTTAAACGGAATGTTGTCTATTGTTATATAATTTGGATACTGTAGAGTTGGTTGGTAGAGAAAATTTTAGTGAGGGCTGTACTGACTTGTTTTCAAGGATTCAAGGTCATTGTTGAATAGTAGCTCTTTAAATAGAGCAAGAATTTTCGGAATATTGGATTAGAAGATATATGGGTTATTTTCCAATAGTATATATAAACTGTTAACTTTTTCTAAGATATTGTATATTTGACTGAACCAATTGTATTTTGTTGATGATCTAACTTGATGTTTATGTTTGAGTTTCATATAGCAGGTTTTGGTAATTCTATCGTCTGGCATGCTGATTATTTTTTTAATGCAATTTAATATCCGTTTTAATACATTAATGGTAGAATGTCAAGACCAAACTCCAGTCTTATGAGCAAGAAAGGTACATTTTTATTGAAGTTGAAAAGTTTTTTAAAATATTGTAAATGTGCTTTTTCAATATCGTCGAGGTATCTAAGGCCCCATATTTCAGTGCTATATAAAAGAGTGTTAACAGTAGCGGCATCATTTAATAATAGTCTACTTCCCCAAGATTGTAGTTTTGATTTTTTACATATATCTAATACTGTTCCTACAGCACAGGCTGTTTTCGATTGTGAGTGTTTGCATGCTTGATATAGCATTTCCAAGTCAATTGTAACCTTTTCCAAGTCAAATGTAACCCTTTCCATTTCAAATGTAACCCTTTCCATTTCAAATGTAACCCTTTCCATTTCAAATGTAACCCTTTCCAAAGCAAATGTAACCCTTTCCAAAGCAAATGTAACCCTTTCCAAAGCAAATGTAACCCTTTCCAAAGCAATGTAACCATTTCTATTTCATATGTCTCACCTTTTCCATTTCAAATGTTACCTTTTCCAAGTCAAATGTCACCTTTTTCTTCACTTCTAGCCTTAAATATTTCGTTTTATTTATTGATTTATTGAAAAATAATTAGTTTAATTAAAATTATGACTTTTTTATAATTTTGGCATAACATATCACTGTTTTTTTTTTGTTTTTTTTAGATATTTGATATCAAGTTCTGTTTTTTACGAACTAATATTTTTAAAAATATTTAGTTTTAAAATAGTTGTTGATTTTGAATTTTTAGAGGGGAGGGATACTTTTTGGGAATAATTAATGTGTTATCGGGTATTTTAATTACGTTTTTCGAGATGTATTTTTTATAGCTCGCGTGCATATTAACTCGCATTTACTTTTAATGTTTTTTATTGATATAGGGATTAATTAATGTGTTTTCGGGTATTATAATTACGTTTTTCGAGATTAATTTTTTATCGCTCGCGTGCGTATTTCAACTCGTATTTACTTTTGATGTTTTTTATTGATATAGGGATTAATTAATGTTCTTTCGGGGTTATGATTACGTTTTTCGAGCTGTATTTTTTATTGCTCATGCGTATTTCAACACGCATTTACTTTTAATGTTTTTAATTGATATAGGGATTAATTAATTTGCTTTCGGGTGGCTATGATTACGTTTTTCGAGCTTTATTTTTTATCGCTCATGCGTATTTCAACTCGCGTTTACTTTTAATGTTTTTTATTTATATAGGAATGAATTATTGTGCATTCGGATGGTTATGATTACGTTTTTTCAGCTCTATTTTGTATAGCTCATGCGTATTTCAACTTGCATTTACTTTTAATGTTTTTTATTGATATAGGGACTAATTAATGTGCTTTCAATAAATAAAAAACATTAACAGTATATGCAAGTTGAAATACGCATGAGCTATAAAAAATGAAGCTCGAAAAACGTAATCATAGCCCCCCGAAAGCAAATTAATTAATCCCTATATCAATTAAAAACATTAAAAGTAAATTGCGTGTTGAAATACGCATGAGCGATAAAAAATACAGCTCGAAAAACGTAATCATAACCACCCGAAAGAACATTAATTAATCCCTATATCAATAAAAAACATTAAAAGTAAATACGAGTTGAAATACGCACGCGAGCGATAAAAAATTAATCTCGAAAAACGTAATTATAATACCCGAAAACACATTAATTAATCCCTATATCAATAAAAAACATTAAAAGTAAATGCGAGTTAATATGCACGCGAGCTATAAAAAATACATCTCGAAAAACGTAATTACAATACCCAATAACACATTAATTATTCCCAAAAAGTATCCCTCCCCTCTAAAAATTCAAAATCAACAACTATTTTAAAACTAAATATTTTTAAAAATATTAGTTCTTAAAAAACAGAACTTGATATCAAATATCTAAAAAAAACAGTGATATGTTATGCCAAAATTATAAAAAAGTCATAATTTTAATTAAACTAATTATTTTTCAATAAATCAATAAATAAAACGAAATATTTAAGGCTAGAAGTGAAGAAAAAGGTGACATTTGACTTGGAAAAGGTAACATTTGAAATGGAAAAGGTGAGACATATGAAATGGAAATGGTTACATTTGCTTTGGAAAGGGTTACATTTGCTTTGGAAAGGGTTACATTTGCTTTGGAAAGGGTTACATTTGCTTTGGAAAGGGTTACATTTGAAATGGAAAGGGTTACATTTGAAATGGAAAGGGTTACATTTGACTTGGAAAAGGTTACATTTGACTCGAAAAAAGTTACATTTGACTTGGAAAAGGTTATAATTGACTTGGAAAGGCTATAGAAAACACCGGAAGTGGAAAAATGCACTCCTAAGTAGTTATAATGGGTAACTGTTTCTATAGGTTCCCCGTTATAATAAAAATTTTTTAATTTTTGTTTTTGTTTACTTTTATGAAAATAAATTGTTTTGGTTTTGTTAAGATTTATATCTAAATGGTTTTTTTTGGAGCGCATGAAGCGAGGATTTCTAATATTTTATTCGTATCTATATAAGAAGAAGAGAAAATGACCTTATCATCTGCATAGCAGGAGCTCAGTACTTCACAGTTTGAATTTGATTGAATTTCTGTCCCACCCTTTTCTTTGAAATATTTTTCCATTTCGGATATAAACAGACAAAAGAGATATGCGAAAAAAGAACTTCACCTTGCAATACTCCTTTCGTGACATCGATCTCATCAGATAATAGCTCATCTATTTTAATTTTTAGTGTGGCCCGATCGTAAAGATTTTTTACAATTTTAATAATTTTTCCGCTTAGCCCAAGTAATTGTAATTTTTGCCACAAAAATCTGTGATCCACACTGTCAAATGCCTTTCTATAAGCAACAAAAATTGCGAATAATTCACTTTTGGAATATTCTAATTTTAAATCGATGAGGCAATTCATGAGAAAAAGGTTATCAAAACATGACCTTGCTTTTCGAAATCATTCATTTAGGAGATAGGTTCTCTGGTTGGTTTCAGTCCCCTTTTTTATAGATTATTGTAACATTTGATTTCGTCCAATTATTAGGTAATTTTACAGTTGCCAAAATTTTGTAAAACAGAGATACTAGATATAATTGCCAATTTTGAGGAAGATTTTTGAAGAACTCATTCCGTATGTTGTCTGGACCAGGGGCTTTATTAGATTTTAATTTATTTAAAGATATAAGTAGCTCTTCAAGTGTGAATTCCCGATCTAATACTGGATCTGTTATTGTTAATATTATGTCTTGAATTACACATCTTTGGCCGTAGAAAGTTCTAAAATATTTATTCCATTTTTTAGGAGGTATCGGGTTCGAGTTAAATTTTTACTTCTAAACTGTTGAATAGTGCTCCAAATTTTTTTGGCTTCTTTATGATTTACTAATAGATTAATTAATTTACAATTATAATCTGACTTTTTGCGTTTTAACAGGTTTCTGTAAGTATTATTTATTCAGTTTTTTTAGTGTTATCATAACCGGGTTTTTTTTTTCAATTTTTTTCTAGATATCATAAGTATTTAGCATTTTTACATTCGTCATCATACCATGAAATGTATTTTTCTGTTTCTTTATATTTACTGGGGACTGTACTATAAGAGAGTTGGAGTTAGTTAGCGGTATCATAAATTGCCGATATCATTTTTCGTACATTATATCAGGGTTATCACGCCGACAGTGGTGTAATGGTAATACCGCCAACTCGAGGTGAATGAGCCATTGATTTCTTAAATAATAATGCTTTTTCAGGTTGGGAATTGATAATTTTGATACGAGGTATAGGTTTGCGGGTTTTGTTTGCTTTATTTTTCCCTAGCCCCATCTTTAGTTCTACTTTTGTCGGGAGGTGATCTGAGAGAGAAGGAAAATTTAGTACCTCTAAATCATGAATATTTTGTAAACAATTATAATCACACCACACTAAATCGACTACGCTTTGCCCCTAATATTTAATACTTGTAAAATTGCCTGGGTTATAGAGGGGGCCCTACCGTTAAGCAGAAAAAATCCTTCATCTTCCATAAGTTCATTTAATAATCTCCCTTTGCTATTATCCGTGTTATCTAAGCTTGTGCGGCATCCGCTAAAGTGGGTACCGAATAAAAAGTCAATGTCATATTGATTAAGCTGTCCAAGCCGACAATTAGCATCGTCTCCGACAAGGATTAATTTGTTATCGAATTTTTTCTTAATTGAGATCAAGGTGTCTCTAAATATGTCACAAATAAATGTCATATCAATAGAGGGTTTGAAATATATAAAACCTAAAATAAATGACTAATTAGTGCTTAGACTTACTTGAGTAATTATCCAATATTCACAGATATCTATTGTCTCTCTAAATTATAAAATTATGTATGATACATATTTCGAGGTAGAGTCTTCGCCTGATATTTCCTGAGTAATTTGAACCGGTGACTGTGTCGAGCGTAAGATGTTGTCAGTTGCTGAGTGTTCTTTGACGAAAGCGAAAAGGTTCCAATTTTTCTTTTGCTTTTCTTTTACGTGTACTTTTGTCATCAGGTGCTATATTTTCATTGGAGAATTGAAAATCTGGGGGGTTAATTACAGGTTGTAGTTCATCTAGAGTGTATAAGTTTTCTCTGAAGTTAATTTTACTTTTAACTATTTCAGATTTAGAAATTATTCCATATTCTCTGTCCACACACTAACAGAGGTGGCAGACGAGCAAGCTAAGGATAATTTCTATCATGACTTGAAAAAAGCGCTTGCGGAATCCAACGAGAATGGAACAAGGCTCGTGAATTTTGCTGCATCCCAGAATATGGTTGTTGGCAGCACAATGTTCGACCGGAAAAATATTTATAAAGAACATGGGTTACCCCTGACAACAACACCAGCACCCAAATTGACCATATTCTCATTATTAGGAGACAGAGGTCTGGTCTCAAAGCAGTGAGAACGTATAAACGAGCGAACATATATACCGATCACTATCTGGTCTTATCACATATTCGAGCTAGAATTAGTAATGCTCATAAAACGAAAGGAGTTCGAATAGAAAGGATTAACACCGGCAAGCTACGTGATACTTAATGCAAAGAACAGTTCACCGAGATACTAGATAAGGCCTTAGAACTCGGTCTTACTGAGGACACAGTGAACGGAAGATGGAATCACTTCAAAGAGACCATCAAGCAAACGGCAGAGGAGGTGCTAGGGGCAGTGAAAACCCAAAAGCGGTCTGGTTGGTTTGACCTAGAAAGCCAGGCAGCGACAGACAGAAAAAAAAATATCAGTGTGATTTCCTGAGAGGAAGATCTACCACTGATCAATTCTTCGCTTTGAGAACCCTACTTGAAAGAACGAGATGAGAAATGAACATTCCACTTGAATTGATCCATCTTACAGAGTCACTGATGATGGAATCGAGGTGTCAAGTTAGAATACAAGGCCTGATACAAGGAGATGGTTTGTCATGCTTACTTTTCAACCTGCCACTGGAAAAGGTGATAAGGGATTCAGGTGTAGAGAGAAATGGCACTATACTAAATAAATATACACAAATCCTGGCCTATGCGGATGAAGTGAATATTATTGCTCGATCACAGAGAGAATTGAAATGTGCCTTCCTTGCATTAGAAGCTGCAGAACAGGATATGGGTCTCACAATAAACCAAGCAAAGACCAAATACATAGTTGCCAACCTTCGATTGCCATCACCACCTACCATCATCTTTGGAGAGCACACATTTGAAAGTGTTGAACAGTTTGTGTACCTAGGATCTTTAGTGTGTGCAGATAATATACCCAGCCCAGAGGTACAGAGGCGAATCACCGCAGCAAACAGATGCTATTTTGGCCTGGCGAAAACATTGAAAAGCCATTTGTTATCGAGGAAAACAAAAATCTGTTTGTATAAAACACTGATCCGGCCGGAACTAACATACGCTTCCGAATTAAGGCCCCTATCATGTGCCGACGCCAATTGCCTACAGGTTTTGAAAGAAAAATCTGGAGAAGGATGTTTGGCCTGGTGAAGGATGGGGAGGAATATAGACTCAGGCACAATGTGGAACTGTACCAACTATATCAAGAGCCGGACGTGGTACAATTCATTAGAATTTTAAGATTGCGGTGGGCCGGTCATGTTGCGAGAATGGATGGTGACTAACAAATAAAAAAGTTATTATTTGGGTACGTGGATAGAAGGAGGAAAAGGGGGCGTCCACGACTAAGATGGGTGGACGAGGTCGAGGAAGACGCGTATAAACTGGTGGGAACTAGAGCTTGGCGGACCCTGGCCCAGGACAGAGAAGAATGGAGGCAACGACTTGACGCGGCGAAGACCCGAACCGGATTGTAAAGCCTGTGATGATGATTTCAGAGTTGTCATCTATTTTTTAAACCTTTATCAATGCCTCATATAATTCTTTTCTTCTTTTCCTATCCAGAAATGTTCGGTCATGAGCAATCGATAAGTTTAAGATAATTTATGTATTTATGAAATATATAAATAAATTACTTACCTTAATTTTCTATGTTAAGTAGCAGACTTGTAATATTCATTTGTTTAATTAGCTTGATAGCATGCAGTACGAACACGAAGTGTATCATCTGAGAGACAAATACAATGTAACTGGGTAGCAAAAGCAATATGTTAGTCGTCGTAGCCCGTAGGATTCTTAGAACGCAAAACAAATTGAAGGATTATTAGAACGCAAAACAAATTGAAGGATTATTAGAACGCAAAACAATGATTTCATAAATATATAATTTAACTTAATTGTAAAATTCGGTACTTAAAAAAAAGGTCGCGGTACGCGGGATAAATTTTGAATAACCGTGACTGTCTGGTCACAGCGATGACAGCGGCGTCCAGCGGCCAAGCGGTGAAAGAATTGCATAAATAATTATTTTAGGTCTTTTCTCCTTTAGTTGTTAATCAAATTTGCTCAACTTGCATATTTAGGCGTTATTTATCAATTCTAATAAGATGATGTGACTGAATTTTTTAAAACTACAAAATTAAAGATACTTTAGAGGAAGAAAATTTTAAATATCTGCATTTAAGCCCCATCAGAATATTTCAATCAGAAAAAAATCTACATGATATTAAACCTCATTAAATTTTGCATCGATATAGGGAGTTTAATTAAAATCGATTGAGCCGTTTTTGAGAAAATCGTTAAAAGGTGCTAAATGCATGGGATAAAGTAGGACTTCCGGTCAGCCGATTTTAGTGAAAAAGCTGCCGTAACATCTCGGGCGTACAGTAGTCTTAAATATGAAATTTTAGTTTCGTACGACTAATGGTTTTTGTGCTAGACTTACCCCCCCCCACACACACACAGACATTTTTTCGGGACTCGGTCATGTGGAATTTGAAGACCTTAAAACGTGTATTTCCGTAGAAACCTGGAATTCGAACATTTTCACGATCGCAATACTTTACCTTACTATATATAGTAAGTGAAAGTAATAATTAAGCATGAAAATAATTTCTAACCTCCCTCGTCAGCGCGTTGAAGGTTTCAGTTGATGTAAATTTTCGCATTATATTCTTGGCTACTTAGGTAATGTGTTGTAAGGACCAAAATTATATTAAATACTCTCATCATCGTTGTAGCTTTTGTTTGGTTCTTAAATATGCAAAATTACTGGAGTTAATATTTTTTAAAGAAAACGTTATTTTCACAGTTAAGAGAATTTGATGAACTCCGGAACCAGCTTAGGCTCAAAGACAAACTTTATGTCACTTAAACACATCATATAGATAGTTAATCTGTATTAGTTTCATATTTTTTCACTCAGTCCCTTTTGAGATTTTTCCCTGTAAACATCGCAAAAAATGAATATTTGCCAATTTTGAAAATTCATAAAGAAAAAAGGACGGTGTTCTCAAGATCGAAATTTTTAGAGCAAGTAGGACTATGACTGTTGGCGAAGGGAAGTGGTGATCCCATCGCCCAGCTGAAAGGCTGCAATCAGCCACTGGTCCTCCAGGTTGGGGGAACACTTACATTGACGCCCAGACAGTACACTGGAACAGCACACTACAAACACACCCACACTACAGACTAAGGTCACTAACAGTACACACCCTAGGAGCATCTTTCCTAGGTGGATGCCCCTGAAGGGGGTGCAAGTATGCAGGCACTAAGGTGGCTGCCCCTCCAGCATACTAGGGTACGTAGAGAGGGTTGATTACCCCACTGCCCGAAATGAACATAATCATGAAACCTTAAACTTCAAAGGCCTCGGATACGGACTGTCACAAACGGATAAGACATGGCAAACGTCATAGGATAAATCTAGGATTTTGGAATGTTTTATCACTTTATAGACCCGGAGCACTACAATTGCTCCTTGAACAGGTTGACAGGTTTTTAGGTTGGACTTGAGTTAACTGCCATTCAAGAGATCAGGTGGAATGGTCAAGGGATCTTAGAGAAGAAGAACCATGCAGTGTACTATAGTGGTAGTAACAATCACCACACATTTGGCGTTGGCTTCGTTGTTGGGAGACAGCTTAGACGACATGTGATTGCATTTGAAGCCATCAGTCCCAGAATATGCTTGATCAGAATCCAAGGGAAATTTCGTAAACTAAGTGTGTTCAGTGTTCATGCTCCCATCGAAGATGCCGAAGAGGATGAGAAGGAAGCTTTTTATGATATGCTAGTAAGAGCAATTGATTCCTGTCCAAAATACGATATCAAATTAGTAGCTGGTGATTTCAATGCCAAGGTCGGAAAGGAGGCCTGTTACGAGCCCACCTCGAAGAATCTAACGATAATGGTTGAAGGATGATTAACTTTGCTGTATCAAAGAACTTGGTTGTAGCTAGCACCCGGTTTCGGCACAAACGTATACATAAGGGAACGTGGACTACCCCAGATGGCCGGCATGTTAATCAAATTGATCATCTTCTAGTGAGTGGAAGATTTATCAGCAGTATAACGGATGTGAGGGTCTTCAGAGGTGCTAATGTGGATTCGGATCACTTCTTAATCATCTCACACGTCAAGGAGCGCATAAATTGCCCGAGGCACGTGGCAGTACCTGCTATAAAACGATTTGATTTACAGAAGCTTAAGGAAGAAGAAATCTCGCGCGAATACTGTGAAAAGCTTGATCAAAGGTTTTCTCAGCAGCCAACTAGTGAGGATATTGAAAAAGAGTGGACAAGTTGCTCTACAACAATATCAAGTTTTAGGTCCAGCGAAGAAAGAAACCATGTCTCCTTGGCTCGATGAAGAGTGCAGAGCTCTTACTGACACAAAGAATACGGCCTATAAAGCCATAATCAATAGGCGGACGCGTGGAACTGTTGAAGAGTACAAGAGAAAACGTCGAGAAGAGAAACGCGGTCATCGACAAAAAAAGAGACAAAGAAGCAATGCTGACTTAGCAGAACTAGAGAACCTCAGATCTGCAAATGAGGCCAGAAAATTCTTCCACAAGTAAACCATTCAAGCGAACTCCAAGTATGTGTATAAACACAGAAGGAATCCTATTAACTGATAATGAGGCATGCATGGAGGAATGGAGGAAATATTTCGAGACCTTATTGAAAGGAGGAGAAGAAGGAGATGATTATCCTCCAGAACGTGACGTCTATGAAGGCGAATTGGAGCCACCAGATGAGGAGGAAGTTGTTGAGGCAATTAGTCGCCTAAAGAATCATAAATCTCCCGGCATTGACTTACTCCCCGCAGAACTGATTAAGCAGGAATCAATGGAGCTGATCAAGCGTTTACATAATGTAGTACTAACCATTTGGAATGACCAAATGTTACCTAGCGAATGGAGAAAAACGTTGATCTGCCCCATACACAAGAAGGGAGACATGTTTAGATGCACAAATTATAGAGGAATATCCCTGCTTCCGTGTGCATTTAAAGTGCTTCCAAACATCTTGTTTTGCCGGCTACTTCCGATTGTTGAACAAGAAACTGGTCATTACCAGTGTGGGTTCCGGCCAGGCAGATCTACCACGGACCAGATTTTTAGCCTCCGTGTTACAGTTATAATTTGCAAAAAAGAATTAATTTAAATAATTTTTAAATCAGAATTCCCTAACTGTAACTATGCCCCAGATTCTCAGTGGAGACGGGTGGGTTCCACAATAAATTTATCTCGAGCGCCACGCTATTTGTTAATAAAAAAAGAAATAAGGTAAATAGTGAAACCCTTTAAATTAATAATATTTTTAATGAAAATAAATAAAAAATTAAATTTAAGTTATTAATAACTGGTGATTACGAACTCGTTACCTCACAGTCTGGAATCTTCTACCTATCCCAAGAGCTACGTAATCATATGACGTCACCATACCTTAATAGATTATTAGACTCGACGCGGGTTTTACAGTATTAACTTTTTAAGGTAAATATTAATAAGTAAATATTCAAGATCCAATGTTTAAATTAAAAAAATACATGGTTAAATTGGTTTTACAAAAAAACTATAAAACAATTTTATTTCTAATTAAAAAAAAAGGAAAAGTAATTAATTATTCAACAACAAAACATATTTACAACTTATACTAACTTTTTTTCTATTGTCTGAAACTACTACTTTCGTTTATCAGTCACCAAACGCAAGCAGTAGTTGAGGCATTCCTTGCTCTGGAAGCTGCTGCGAAAAAGATAGGACTTACTGTCAGTGAGGCGAAGACCAAGTATATGGTACCGGATCAAGCTCCGAGATGAAAAGGCACCAATGTTTCTTTTGGACCTTACAGATTTGAGCAGGTCTCCGAGTTCTTTTACCTGGGATCAATGGTAACATGCAACACCGATGCAGCCGTGGAGATTAGGAGAGGAATATTAGCTGCTAACCGCTGCTATTTTGGACTCCGGATGCATCTGACAAGCAATTTGATAAGCAGCATAAAGTTATCATATAGAGAACTCTCATCCGTCCTGTACTATGTTATGGCTCGGAGACATGGACCACAACCAGGGCTGAAGATCAACTTCTTCTCACATTTGAAAGAAAAGTATTACGTCGAATTTATGGCGGTATATATGAGAACAATGAATGGAGGAGGAGAAGTAATCAGGAGCTGTACGACATCTCTTTCCTTATCAAGCTTGGAAGACTCAGGTGGGCAGGGCATCGGGCCAGAATCTTCTTCCAGCTTCTCATTTTCCATATTTTTTCTAATTTTACCCTGATATTTTTCCTTTATTTCTAACGCCCAGTTTAACTTTGGGGTAGTTTGAATGTATAGTTGCTATTTAATTCCGTTTCTAATGTCACGGCTATCGGCATGTGATCCGAGAAAATTTCAGTCCGACTGTAAAATCTTTTATTAACGATAATATATCTCTAGAGACACAACAATAATCGATTACTGATGAGCCTTTTTGGGTGATAAATGTTAATTCTCCTTTAGAATCACTTTTCACTCTGCCATTTAATATCACTAAATCACACGTATCTAATGCTTCAACCAACTTTTTTCCTCTGGCATTAAAAATGTTATCTTTAGAATTACTGTAAGAGTTCTGCGCATGCGCATGAGTATAGCGGTCATCTTTCAAATCGGCTCTTGGATTTCTTGCTTTTTCAGTTGGATATCACTTCAGAAAAGTCTTGAAAACATCACCAGGCTTCAGGATAACAACAACAGTAAATATTGGAGCAAACAATTGTAAGTTGGGTTACAATTTACACTGTAAAGTGAATGCTGAGTCACCTCTTCATATCAGCTGATTGCCAATAGCTAGGCAAGGCTGGTCTTGCTTAACTTTTCTTATGTTATTTTTTTTCCCCACATCTGGTTATTATTTAATTATTTTCCTTACATGAAATGCGATATTATCATCAAGTAATGTCCTCCAAAGCTTCAACTAAAAGATCTAGATCTAGTGGTTCAATCCCGTCTCCTACGAAACAAAGACCTCGCCGTGATACTAATAAAAGATTACAAGCAACCCCTTCAGGTACTAATTCAGAATCTGAACCACAACCTGGCACATCGTCACAAGGTATGACTGACGAATCGCCGTTTTTCACCCCAAATCCTTTTCAAATTTTACATAATGAAAAAGAAAACATGGAATCTACTCCTATACCCAGTGAACCACGGCCTCCTCCAATATTTGTCAAAAATATTAGAAATTTCCAGTTGTTGTGTGCGCAATTGAACAAAATTACCGAATCTACCAGCTACTACGGTATGAGTAGAACCAATGATACCAAAATATCTCCTACTACTGCCGAGACATATAGAAAAATAGTGAAATACCTAACTGAAACCAAAGCAGATTTCCATACCTATCAGCTACGCCAAGAGAGAGCTTTAAGGGTTGTAATCAGAAACTTACACCCCTCGACACCAGTTGAAGCTATTAAAGAAGAACTAACGGAGATGGGCTATAAAGTGCGGCAAGTCACTAACGTCCTAAAGGATAAAATTCCTCTACCTCTCTTTTTTGTGGATTTGGAACCAGCTGAAGGAGTTGAAAAAATCTATGACCTCAATAGATTGTACTATTCCAGTGTAAGAGTTGAAAAACCTTACACAAAGAGAGAGATAATTCAGTGCCATAATTGTCAAGCATATGGTCATACTAAAACTTATTGTCATCACATACCACGCTGCGTGAAATGCGGTGAACAGCACAGGTCTGTGGAATGTACGAAACCAAAATCAACACCCGCTGTATGTGCTCACTGCCTCAAGGACCACCCGGCCAACTATAAAGGATGCCAAATCTATAAGGAACTCAGGACCAGGTTTCAAAAACCTCAAGTACTGGATGAAACAACAAGACATGCAAGCACCAGAAGAGAACCCTCTAAACTTATTGATGCCAATGTATCATTTGCCCACCTACTTGGAGGTGGGAATCAAAGTACCGAAGCCGTGGCCCTGCCGGAACTAATAAATATACCTCAATTCATTCCACATATACCTCTTTCTCAAAATGTAACCAATCCTAAGAATCCTAATCCACCAAAAATCTCTCATATTCCTCCTCCTTCAACCGCCACAGACCTTACCAGTTTGATGACATCCTTTATCTCCGAAATGAAATCCCTTGTTATGCCTCTAATATCACTCCTTACGAACCTTGTATCAAATCTCATTCCTGCCTTACAAAAACCATAAATGACCTCACCTAATTCCTTATCCGTTCTCCTTTGGAACGCAAATGGTGTTAGAACTCACACTGACGAACTTACAGCCGTACTGCAAGACAAAAACATTGATGTTGCACTCATTCCTGAAACTAGACTAACCACTAAACAGTACTTCAAAATACCAGAATACATAACATATACCGGACAGACCATTCAGACGGCAAAGCCCATGCCGGTACTGCTGTCATTGTCCGCCGATCCGTCACCCATCACTTAACCCACTTCCCGCCCACGATTACCTTCAAGCAACTTCCATTGTAATCAAAACCTTTTCCTTTCCGCTTATCATCGCATCAGCATACTGCCCTCCTAAACATCCTATTTCCTCTGCCCAATTTGGATCCTTCCTCAACTCCTTGGGAAATCACTTCATTTTGGGTGCCGACTTAAACGCTAAGAATCAACAGTGGGGTTCTAGAACCACCAATTGTCGTGGACGGACTTGCAGTCTGCACTCAACTCTCGACGCTTTCATCTCCTACCTCCCGATTCTCCTACCTACTGGCCGACAGATCCTAACCGTAATCCTGACATCCTCGACTTCTTCATCCACTGCGGATTAGGCTCCCTGAACTATTCCGTAACTCGCCTTGATGAACTATCCTCTGATCATAGTCCATTAATCCTAAATGTATCCATAACTCCTATTCCGAAACCTTTCCCACCGTCATTCATTAGAGGCCCTGTCAACTGGAACCTCTTCCGCGAAATCCTTACAAATGATATTGACCTCAGAGTACCTCTCAAAACCCAAACTGACCTAGATGATGCCGTATATTCCTTTACAACCACAATTCAACAAGCTGCCTGGACTGCCTCCTCTCCCAAACAATCCCAAAGAATTCCTAACAAAAGCCATTTACCACAATACCTGAAGGACCTCATCAACACCAAACGCCGAGCCAGATCATTATGGCAACACACCCGTCACCCAGAAGATCGCCGCTCTTACAACTTTCTTTGTAGAAAATTAAAGCGGGAGTTGGCGATATTCCGTTCCCAATCCTACAATTCCTACCTCTCCTCTCTCTCGACTCGTGACAATTCCCTATGGAATGTCACGAAGAGAATTCTAAAATCCCACACCATTTCCAACCCTCTTCGGCGCTGTGATAGTTCCTGGGCTGCTTCCGACAAGGATAAAGCCGAGGAATTCGCACAGCACCTTTCCAAAGTTTTCACTCCTCATCCTGAGCTCAATCCAACCCATACTGCAACAGTTGAAGAGTTCCTTATGTCACCAATACCACTATCCTTACCACCTAAAGCAGTTAATCCATCTGAGGTTAAATATCTTCTTAAAAAGCTTCCTCTCCGTAAATCCCCAGGATACGACCTCCTTACTCCTCAGATCTTAAGATAACTTCCTCCCAAAGCCATTACATTTCTTGCATATCTCTATAACTGTATCCTACGCACTACCTATTTCCCTCTGATATGGAAGCATTCAACTATCATCCTTTTCCTAAAACCAGGCAAACCTTCCCACAGCACTTCATCTTACAGACCTATTAGCCTGCTCCCGATCCTCTCCAAAATCTTCGAAAAACTCCTATTAAAACGAATCCTAGCCAAATTTCACAATTTTCCTTCACATCAGTTTGGATTTCGTCCTCAACATTCCACGGTTCACCAAGGACTCCGAGTTGTAGACCACATTTCCTCCGCCCTTGAGTGCAAGGAGTATTGTTCGGGTGCCTTTCTGGACATAGCTCAAGCTTTTGACCGGGTGTGGCACCCGGGACTGCTCTTTAAGCTCAAAACCCATTTACCTCAATCCTTATACCTAATCCTCCGATCCTATTTATCAAACCGCTCCTTCCGAGTTCGCAGTGGTTCCGAATTTTCCAAACATTATACTGTTGAGGCCGGTGTTCCTCAAGGCAGCGTCTTAGGACCCGTCCCCTACATCCTCTACACCGCCGATATCCCTACCGATCCCGATACCTTCCTGGAACATTTGCTGATGATACCGCCATTTTGTCATCCAATTCCGATCCTGAAGCAGCATCGCTAAATCTCCAAAAGCACCTTTCCCTTGTCGAAGACTGGTGCAATGCTTGGCGCATTAAGGTGAACGAAAGCCAATACACTCAGGTCACATTCACCCTTCGACGCAAATCCTGTCCAACGGTTAATTTCAATTCCATACCGCTTCCTTCCTCAGACACAGTCCGGTATCTCAGCTTTTTACTAGACAAAAGACTGACGTGGAACCCACATACAAGACTCAAAAGAAAAGAACTCAACCGCAGATTCGGCCAGTTATACAGACTACTAAACAGAAAATCTCATCTTACAGTTGACAACAAATTACTAATATACAAGACAGTACTGAAACCTATATGGACCTACGGACTTGAACTGTAGGGGACAGCTAAACTTTCTAACATCAAACGCATCCAATCCTTCCAATCCAAAGTCCTCCGAACAATAGTTAATGCTCCTTATTACGTTACCAACTGTACCCTACACCATGACCTTAATATTCCGTTTGTTTTAGACCTGGTACCATCCAAATTTTCCAAATTTCATCAGAACCTTAGTCATCATCCTAACCCTCTAGCGCAATCCCTATCCAGCACCACCCATCCCTACAATCCTCCTCGAAGATTGAAACGGCAGTGGCCACGAGACCTATTGTAAACATTTAAACTGGAGTTCTGACAATGGTCAGATCCTCCACTCATGTACGGTATGTTTGTGGCTACAGCGCCCTAACTCAGCCTCCACTGGCTCAGACCAGTGATGCGGCTGAGATAGAGGCGCTGGGATCTCTTGGGTTCCGCTTTATCCTCCACAAGTGGAGGGAAAAGCGCTTGCTGGGGTCCCTTTAGTAATTGTATATATTGTATATAGTTATGATTGTGTGTAAGATGTTAATTTATTTGCCAACTTTTTATTTATCTCAATAATAGGTTTTTGTTTAGATTTGTTTTGTATTTTATTTGTTATTATTAATTTATTGTATATATATGAATTTATTTATGTTCTATTTTATGTAATTTGACCATTATTATTATTTTCTGTATATATAGTATGAATGTGGTCTCTTATCAATATTATTATTGTTCATTTTGTAACAAATTGTAATATATCTCAATAAAAAAAAAAAAAAAAAAAAAAGAATTACTGTGTGGACTAATGGCTGTAGTTTGAAAATTTTTTTTTATTTATTATAGAGATATTTACAACTGTATTAACACAAAAAATACATCAAGTAAATGTGACTGTTCACACATGAGATATGGACATGATAGGCGTGAGAAGAATCTACCCATTGGTAGCACTTCAAAGGTTTTTCAGACAAGGAGGTCTCGAGGCCATCGTCGTTTCAGCCGCCTCGGAGGATGATCAGAAATAGAAGGAGATGAGAGATTGCGGACAAGTGGGTTTGGGTGAAGTGGTAATTTGGAGTGAAAGGAAGTATATCTAATTCGGGCTAAGTCTGCAACTAATGGGATATTCAGGTCTTTGTGGATTATTTTATTGGTGACAAAGTAAGGGCATTTAGGATCTTTCGGAGGATTTTGGATTGCAAGGATTGGATGCGAGAGGAATTTGATGGCTTGGTGGATCCCCATAGTTCAATTCCATATGTCCAAATAGGCCTAAGTATGGTAATATAAATTAGTTTTTTGTAGTAGGTGGGAAGTTTTGAACGTTTGTCAAGTAAATGTTGTAATAAGCGATATCTGCGAGCTGTTTCTTGTCGTTTCGGTATCGGATCTGTTCAACTGAGGTGAGTGGAATATTGCCAAAGGATATAGTGGGATTGGCAGACATAGATTTGCGGCGCAGCTTAAAGGTAATTTGGTGGGATTTAGTAGGATTTATTTTGATCCTCCACTTTTGACACCATTCTTCAATGGAAACAATGTGAGACTGAAGGGTTTGGGAAGCAATAGTTGGGTCATTGTTTACAGATAACACACATGTGTCATCGGCGTATGTAGTGAGGACAGTGCAAGGATGAGTAGGAATATCAGCTGTATATATGGTATAAAGGATTGGACCCAGGATGCTACCTTGGGGCACACCTGCGTTCTGAGTAAATATGGCGGAGAAGGAAAGGTTATGGTTTACTTTAAAGGTTCTATCTGTGAGGTAGGAACGGATTAATAAGAAGTAGGTAGGAGGGAAGAAGTGACGAAGTTTGTAGAGCAGTCCTGGATGCCAAACTCGGTCAAAAGCCTGTTCCACATCGAGGAAGGCTCCAGTGCAATACATCCCGCGCTCCAATGTAGAAGATATCACATCCACCACACGGTGACACTGCTGTATAGTGGAATGGGATGAGCGAAATCCAAACTGGTGGTCAGGAATAACGTGATGAATGTCAAGGATTGGATATAGACGTTTTAGGAGGAGTTTTTCCAGTATCTTGCCCATGATGGGCAAAAGAGAGATAGGACGGTAGGATGAAGGGTTTTCTAGAGACTTTTTAGGTTTAGGAATCATTTTGATAATGGACAATTTCCAAGGATCGGGAAAGTAGGTAGAACGAAGTGTGGCATTATATATGTAGGTGAGTAAGAGTATGGCTTTTTTGGGGAGCTGTTTCAGGATATGGGATGTGATGAGATCATGGCCAGGAGCTTTTTTGGATGGTAATCTTTGAATGATATTAATGATTTCGGAAGGGTGAAAGGCCTTAGGAGGAAGGGACATTTGGAGAGGAACAGTTAGTTCTGCTTCAACATGTTCACTATGGCTGGGATTAAGGATATCAGGATGCGGATTAAACGTGTTGAAAAGGTGTTCTCCAAAGATTTGGGATTTCTCTTCATCGGATCTCGACCAGGTTTGGGATTTAGTGAGGAGAGGATGATTAAAGGTTTTAAATTTCAGCAGTTTTGCGGTTGTTGTCCATAAAGATTTGTCTGAAGTGGTCAAGTTCTCTGTAAAGTTCTGAAAGTTTTGTATTTTGAATTTTCTTATTTCTGTTTTTAATTTGTTTGTCAGGTGATTGTAATGCTTTTTGTCAGATGGATATCTTGTGTTGTGCCATTTTTTCCTTGCTCTACGTTTGTCAGTTAGTAGGAGTCGAATGTGATTCGGTAAGTTTGTTTTATGAAGATGTCCAATTTTGCGAAGCGATGTGTTGGTGTCTATGACAGTTTCTATCGACTTTGTAAGTTATTGTATGGCGGAGTCTATGTCATGTTTAGTTTTTAACGGAATGTTTAAGTCAAGTTTGATTTCTAAATCATTACGAAAACAGTCCCAGTCAACGTGACCTTTAATCGGGGAAGGAAGAGAGGGTTTAATAACTGGTTGTGAATGCATGAGGAGAAGAACCGGGCTATGATCTGAGGAGAGGTCATCGAGGGATTTGATTGTAGTTTGAGCGGAGGGAATTTGGGAACTAATAAAGATGTCAAGTATATCTGGACGTTTTTTAAGGGAAGTTGGCCAGTACGTGGGATTCTGGGGTGACAATATGGAATAGCTATTGGAGGTTGTGACGCTGGAAAGAATCCTGCCACGAGTGTTGGACGTTCGGCATCCCCACCGTTGGTCTTTGGCGTTGTAATCGCCCCCAGCAATGAAACGCGTACCAAAGGATCGGAATAAGGATTCAAGGTTGTTATAGGTAAGAGAAGTAGCAGGAGGGCAATATACAGCTGAGAAGGTTATGTTAAATGGTAGAACGGATAAAGTAACAGAGGTCGACTGAATGGTGTCGGTTGGAGTGGAGGGAACCAGGGAGTGGGGTAAGGATTTGTGAATAAGGATACATGAACCAGCGTGGGATGTGTTGTCTGGGTGATCTGATCTGTAGGTAATGTAGTCACGTATGTAAAAGTGAGAATGAGTAGTGAAATGAGTTTTAGTAATCAGGGCTATGTCTATGTAATTGTCATGAAGAAATATGTCAAGTTCGTCCCGGTGATTATTCAAACCATTGGCATTCCAAAGCAGAAGAACTAGGGTCTTATTGTTCATTGCGGGAATATAAGAGGGAATGCTGAAATGAGTCGTGTAAGGAGAGTGATGAGGGGTCTTATTGTATTTTGTAGATCGAGAAGAAATGAGGAAAGGATAGACGTTATGTCAGATGGGTGTTAGCTGGGATAGGAATAATTGGCGGTATCATGGGATGGAGTGTTAATTTGGGAGGGTGGTGGTTAAATTTTCCTTTGAGGCCGTTGTATAGGTTCTATAGTTGAAGGTACAACTGAAGAGGGTGGGAACTGAAAGGAAGGAAGAGAGGAGACTAGAACTTTGGGAGGAGGAATAACTGGAGGTAACTTAACCCGCTGGGAAGCGTTTTTAGGGGTGAGGTCCGTTTTCGGAGATTTCGGCTGAGAATGGAAGGTCCGGGGAAGGAAATGAGAGGTCTGGGGCTGTGGTTGGACAATCTGTTGTTGAGGATGATAGGAGGTTTGAGGTTGGGATGTTGAGTGTTGAGGCGGTTGAGGGCGAGGTAGCAGTATCGTTGAGTGTTGTTTTACTGAGCTATTGTAGGTAGCTGGTCTTGGGTTGAAGGTTGCAGTCCTCTGAGGAATAGGATCAGTTCTCGGTGAAGGGCCGGGTATCTCTTCTTCTGGAGCGGTATTTCTCTGGCTTTGCAATTTATATGATAAGTTTTGAGCTTTTTGCCTAAACATAGTTTTATGGACTATGCAGCCTTTATAATTTGCAGGATGTTCTTCGTTACATAAAACACATTTTGCTGGTGTGTCTCGAGGCTTCTGGCAGGTGCCTGATGCGTGCGGACCTGCACATTTGACACATCGAGACTGATGATGACAATATGCTCTTGTGTGTCCCAAATGTTGGCAGTTAGTACATTGCACTATTTCATTTCTCCGTCTAGGCTCCTCGAATCGGATAACTGAGTATACTAAGCGATTTATTTCAAATATATCCTTATTGTTAGGTGCTGGCTCAAGGTTGACAAAAAATAAAGGAAGTGGGTACCTTTCTTGAGGATGAATCACACAAGAAATGTTCCTGACATTGTGTCCTAACTCTTCGAGGTCCCGCTTGATGGCAGCCGTAGGTGTTGTGCTGTGTAGTCCTCTTAGGACTACCCTATATGGCTTTTCTTCTCTGAGTTGAAAACAATGAAAATCATAGTTGTTAGCAGTCAAGTGACTAACCACTTTTTTATATTTTTCTTTGCCGCTTGTGCAGATTTTGATGTCTTTGACTCTAGAGAAACATCTAAAATTTGTTTGTCCAATTAAATTGGCGATTTCCTTTCCGAATTTCATGAAGTCAACAATATTGCTGACAAATATTAGTGGTGGTTCTGGGTCCGTGAAGTTGCTGGGCACAGATGATTCAGTAGGTAGATCTTTGAGGACTTCAAATTTATTGCTAGTCGGTAAGGCTGGTAAGATTGGTGGATTGCTGCTGGTTGAAGGTAGACTTCGATTTTCAGACTATTGTTTCGTTTTAGTATTTTTATTCTTTTTTTTTGTTAGGCGATTTTGTAGGAGAACCAGGAGTCAGGTTCCTTTGGCGTTTTTGAAGAGTGCGTCTTTTGAGGTATTGTGAGTCTGTCTCACTCACCTCAGAGAAAGCGGTATCATCTTCAGTGTCCATGCACAATTTTTTTCAGAAGACATTACGACTTATTTTTAAGAAATAAAATAAATAAAATTAACTCTCTGAATATTTACAATTATATACAATATAGAAAAATAAATAAAAGTAAAACATTTCTAGGGAAAAGAAAATTAAATAATTAAATTTAAAAAAAAAATCTTCTGGATACGAACTCGCACACGTATAGATACTGCGCACTGAATGCAGCGCTCCAGCCGACTGCGCTACCAACGATCTGATAAGAGATTGCTCTAGTGAGTAATAGCCTCAGTACGGAAGCCGGCAGGTAACGGGAAGTCCCACCACGTGGCAGACACTCTAGGCTAGGTTCACTACGTCTCACTATTAATAGATTTTTTTTTTTTTTTGCCGGCTAATCCAATGCACTGCAGCCAATTTAGGCTTATTGTGCGCCGTCCGATATACTGTTAATACAGGGCTAGCGCCTTGGTGAATCTGACTAACCTGTGGGGGTTAATCAGTTCACGCAACTTGGGATCAGGGATATGGTCGACACCAAAATGGTAAAACCGTGTCCTAGCAATCTCTGGGCAACTGCATATCAAATGAAACAGGTTCGGGTGTGGGGGGTAGCTGGGCAGAACCCCTCCTCGCGAGGCTATCAGCCCTCTCATTCCCTAAGATGCCTGAGTGACCAGGCACCCAATATACCCGGACTTTATTTAGCAGGGAAAGCATATTTAGATTGTTTTTGCATTCCTCTACTAGTTTGGACCGTGTTATATAACTACCCAAAGCTCCAATAGCAGCTTGACTATCGGTATGGATAGTTATCTGTCTGTCTCTCATCCCTTCTGAAATTAAGGTTTGAGCACAGATATTGATAGCCATTACTTCAGCCTGGAAGACTGAGGTATGCTTACCGAGAGAAATGGACAGCCCTTCCTCAGGTTTATCCATTCTCCATATTCCAGCACCTGAGCCTAGCTCTGTCATGGATCCATCTGTATAACAGTTGACTCCATTGCACGGTTTGTGCGAGTCAGTCCTGTTAATCATTGCACAATAAAGTGTGTCCTTGTATTTCTTTACTTGAAGATCGGAATGCATGGCAAGCACCGAATCTTCATCAATCCTTCTGAACAAGTTGCCATGGCCCCGGTAAACCAAAGAGCTGGATCTTGTTCCTAACTTAGAGAGCCTATAGGCTGTGTTAAGTGCTTGAGTTTCTACTGCTATGTGTAATGGTGTTAGGTTGAGTAAAACTTCCATTGCAGCAGTCGGGGTTGTACTCATAGCTCCGGTTGTCATAAGGCATGCCAGTCTTTGCAGCTTCCCAAGCTGCAGCAAGGATTTACATGTATTTGCCTTATGCCACCACACAACAGCTGCATATAGGACCATCGGTCTTATAACTGTTTTATATATCCAGAGGACCACATTCGGTTTGAGGCCCCATGTTTTTCCAACAGCCCCTTTACATGCAAAGAGGCACTTAAGTGCCCTTGTACAGGTTTTATCAATGTGGCTGTTCCATTTTAATTTACTATCAAGAGTAATTCCTAGATGTTTAACTTCACTACAGATATTGACCTCAGCCTCACCAAGGTGGGGTGGTCTGATGGTTATATTTCTTTTGTTAGTGAAGATACAGAGATTGACCTTCTGAGGGTTGATGCTTAGACCATTCGTCTGACACCATTCCCTAAGAAGTTTCATGGTTGTTTTGAGCAGATCCGATATGGTTTCCGGAAACTTGCCTTCAATTAGCACAGCAATATCATCAGCGTATCCCTGTGCATAGAAACCTGCATTATTCAGGATTGTCAGCAACGAGTCGACGACCAGACACCACAGAAGTGGAGATAGCACTCCCCCTTGCGGACATCCTCCTCTCGGTCTAATCCACAATCTGGAGTGTCCCAGTTCGGATGTGAGCATCCTTCCCTCCAGCATGGCATTAATCCATCCGGAGATTAATCCTCCCACTCCTCTCCTTTCTAAGGCTAATGCCATAGTGTCATAAGGAGTTCGGTCAAAGGCACCCTCTATGTCAACAAAGATGCCTGCCACAATATCTTTGTTAATCAGAGTTTTCTCAATCCTGGAGACCAGGAAGTGTAAGGCAGTCTCACAGGATTTGCCAGGCTGATAAGCATATTGAGCACTATGTAGTGGTTTATCAGCCAGTATATTGTCTCTAATATGTCTGTCAATAATCTTTTCCAGTGTCTTCAATAGGAAAGATGTCAGACATATAGGCCTATACGCCTTGGGATGGTCATAGGAGGCCTTTCCAGGTTTAGGTATATATCGTACTTTAGCCACATTCCACCTATCAGGTATGTGGTTAAGTGCTAAACTACCTCTCAATAAAACAAGGAGGTGGGGTCGCAGCACCTCAAAGCCCTTTTGAAGTAGAGCTGGAAAAATTCCATCAGTGCTGGCTGATTTGAATGGGGCAAATGATTTAACTGCCCATTCTAGTCTCCCAGAATTGACTATTCTGTTAGCTTCTGCCCACCTATCTGTATTAATAGTATTTTTATCCGAGGTGGGATTGTTTGGTTCCTCATCCATCAGCTCGCAGCCAGGGAAGTGTGCTCTAGCAAGTGCTTTCAGGGTGCCAATCTCTGAATCGGTATGGCCCCCTTCCGCACTGATGGCACCCATAACTCCCTGGCCCGGCCTCTTGGTTTTATAATATGATTTATTTACTCTAAAAGTAGAGGATGTGTCATTGATGTCGTTGCAAAAATTCCTCCATGCCCCTCTCTTAGCTTTCCTAATGGCTTTATTGTAGTCGGTCAGTGCTTGCTTATAGGCATTCCAACTACCTGTACTTTTGGCTTTATTGAAGAGTTTCCTAGTAGAAGCTCTCAACTTGCCAAGTTCACTATTCCACCAGGTAACGTTCCTGTTGGACTTGACAGTACACACTCTATTATTATCAGTGTAGGATTTCATTATTGCCTCAGTAAGTGATACATTAAGGCAGTCCAATTGCCATTTGTCTCTAATTGATTTAGGACACTGTCTTATTTCTTGTTCGAGTTGGGTGCAGTAGGAACCCCAGTCAGTGAGTTTGGGGTTCCTGTACACCGTCTCAAACATGTCGTTGACATCTATGTCAAATCTGATATATTTGTGATCTGAACATGACTCCTCAAGAGAGACATGCCAGTCCTTAATGAAATCGTTCGCACAATTAGTGCTTAGTGTTATGTCAATGACCTCTGATCTATTTTTGTTGACAAATGTGGCAGTATTGCCCTTGTTGTGGATTTCAAGATCATTGCTTAAGATAAACTCTAATAGAGACTCACCTCTCTGGTTGTTATTTGTACTGCCCCAGAGTCTGTGGTGAGCGTTGGCGTCCAATGATGCTATCAGGGCGCCTTCGCCTTCCATCCCGGCAACTAGCCTTCTGAGAGCCTCAGTGGGGATGTCCTCTTCATAAGGAAGGTACACGGCGCAAACTGTGATCTCCCTTCTGTTATTACCCTCAAGGAGGGTCACTTTTGCTGCTGTCAGATCCCTGCAACAGAATTGCCACAAGGGTAATATCTTTAGGTTGTTTTTGTACAGTATACAGGTCCTGGAGCGCATGGGTACAGCTATTACACTGTAACCCCGCATCTCCAGCCCCTTTACACTGTCTTTAAAAAGGTAAGGTTCCTGTATTGGAATAATATCAATATTCTTACCTCTTACATACTGCTGTAGGGCACCACATGCCGCAATGCAGTGATGCAGGTTGATCTGCATCAACCGCAACACCATTACTGCTTTTTGGTCTTGCGGGGGTCACACCCCGGCGGGCGCCGAGGGACGCCGCCATCACCGGTCCTCCCAGAGGTACCCGGATCAGCGGGCCCCCCGGATCCAACCGAGGCGCCAACCCCGTACGGTCGCCGAGGAGCCATGCCTTCACCAGTCCTCCCAGTGGAGGTACCCGGATCAGCATGCCCCCCGAACCCCGCCGAAGAGCCAGTTCCAGACGGGCGCCGGCCGACCGTGCCAGTAGATGTAAAATGCCGGTTCTGGCCCAGGGCTTCGGTGCCGAGCTGGCCCACTTTTTTGTGGAGCCAATCAGATTCCAGCATTTGGTCACGTGATCTATGGCGGGAGATTTGAATTTAACCACAACCTAACCTTAACAGGGCTTCGGTGCAAGATGGCGGCGCCCATGGTTTCCCGCCAAAACTGGCCTTTATTGAACGATCGTTCGCGATCGATCTGTCGTTCATGATCTATCTAATCCAACCTAACCTCATATTGTTAATTTTATTTATCGATTAAATATTCGATTTCTTTTAAAATATAAACAAAGGAACTTTCTTATCACTATACAATACTAAATAAATAATATATATAAAACTCTGATAGTAGATAAGAATTGCGGGAGCTGGGACACCGATTCCTCCATCCCCTCCCCTACCACTCTTAACCACCTATGACGTCATCACGACCTAACCTTAACCACGCTGGTTCGCGCCATCGACCTAACCTAAACCACCGGGCCACGCCCCTTTTTAGTCACGTGTTCCTTTATCGACCTAACCTAAACCACTAAGCCACGCCCCTTTTTGATCACGTGACCCCTGTTTGAGGGTATTAAGTCTTTATAAAGCATGAGTCTACCCGGCGTCCATCTTCTTTCCCTACGTTTTGGGCTAATTTAGTATTTATAAAGCATGAGTCTACCCGTCCGCCATTTTGGTTTTATGACGTTACCATTTACAAAGCATGAGTCTACCTGGCGTCCATTTTGCTCCTCCCCCCCCCTCCTTCATTAGTTAACCAATCAGAGTGCCTAACTTGAGAGTTCCTCCCGGCTAGGTCCGATGGTCAAATTGTAATGTGTGCTTTTACGAAACCTTTCAAACTGTGACATAACCTTCTCATTGTTTAAATTTTCGGAAACCCCCCTTACTGTTACATAACCTTCCCAATGTTTACATTTTCCTCAACCTCCCCATTGTTTACATTTTTTGAAACCTCCCTTACTGTTACATAACCTTCCCATTATTTACATTTTCTGATACCTTCCTAACTGTTACGTAAACTTCCCAATGCTTACATTTTTCATAATCTTTTTAATGTTTACATTTTCTGAAACCTCCCTAACTGTTACATAATCTTCCCACTGTTTACATTTGTTGAAACCTTCCTAACTGCTACATAACCTTCCTCATGATTATATTTTCTGAAACCTCCCTTGCTGTTACATAACCTTTCCAATATTTACATTTTCCGCAACCTCCCCATTGTTTACATTTTCGGAAACCTCCTCCCCCCCCCTTACTGTTACAAAACCTTTCCAAAGCTTACATTTTTCGTAACTATTTAATGTTCACATTTTCTAAATCTCTTTATTTACTTTTATTTTCTCTTCGCATAGTCGTGGTGCACACTCACCTTCTAAAGTATCCGCAAGAGCGCAGCACCAGCTCTACTTTTTAATGTGCCCACCAGAGTGCGTCTCTCCGGAATTTTTTATGTTATCTTCCCAATGACGTTTTTTTTTTAAGTAATTTGAGCCGCCGCCATTTTGTTTTGAGGAAGCAACCATTGCAATAATTTAAAAGGGTATGAACATGTACAAACAGAGTTGAATCATGTTTAAGCATGTTGATAAGTGAAACGTAAACATGGACTTTGAACCTTCCTGATGGCTTTAATATAAGCATCGTTATAGACCTTCTTAATCATAGACAGCTGTGAACTTTGATCCTTGATCCTTTAATTTAAATAGCGATATAGTGTTCCTTAAGCTTAAACGTAAACATGGACTTTGAACCTTCTTAGTGGCTTTAGTAAAAACATTGTTATAGACCTTCTTAATCCTATACAGCTTTGAACTTTGATCCTTAATTCTACTTTTTGAATAGCGATATAGGGTCCCTTAAGCTTTTGAAATTTGGACGATTATCCTCTTAAGTATCAATATAGATAATGCGCTTCTTAGAATTATGGTTAATCCCTAATAATGTAATCCTAAACAAGCTCATTTTAAGACGTAAACATCAACTTTGTGCTGAGAATTTCCTAATGTATAAATAAACAATAATATAAAAACTTTTATCTACTTCGGACGGAAATTTATTTTGTTTAAAAATCATAATTTCAACATTTTAAATTGCTTTCTCGCCTTATCAGTCCATTTTGTACCATTTCCAGGCATTATTTACTAATAATTAACTATTTTGCTATGGAAATGCAATTTTGCGATGTCTTCGGGGCTGTTCGGCTACTCCCGGCCACCTTCGGTCTTCTACCTAACTTCGCTATAATCCGGAGTTATATCTAAAGAAATAAACAATGATAACGTTAATTCCATCGAAACAACTTCCTTATCTTCTCTGCATCACTTGATAAAGTATAAACAATATTATATTCTAGTAAAATAATATAGTACATCGTAAACATTTTGTTTATTTTCGTTAAAAGTATTATTAGTAAACAAAGTGTTGTACCTTTTTTAGTTCGGCGTTAAGCCTTAAGCCTCTTCACCACGTCAAGGTAAAGGTACATCGAAGAGGTTTTTATTTTATTTTTACAACGTGATTTTTACAATAAAAATGTGTACAAATTCAACGAAAAAATAAAGTTTATTGAAAATCAGAATTCATAAAATATAATTTCTAACACAATCAAGAATTAAACTAAATTTATGCTTATAAAAAAATAAAATCATCTCTTTTTTTTTTTTGTAATGTATAATCACATTGAAATTTAATTTTTCACCTGATGGCATAAACGAAATATTTGCTGTTGAGATGGTCGGCAAGGTGCGGCAATGACTATTTAATCTTCAATAAATTAACAACACCATATACTTTATCATTATTTTTCTTTATGTATTTGAAAGAGAAATATGAGCATCGAAATTATTCTGCAGGTTTATTCTATTCACCTCACATTCACTCACACATTCTAGTTTACAGGTGTTCAAACCATGCCATTGACCTTCATTCAGGGTTTATAGGTGTTCAAACCGTGACAGTGACCCCTTTCATTCATGGTGAATAGATTTAAACAATTTTTTATTTACCCATACAGATAAAACCTTTGTTTGATACTCTGTACATTTCTCTTTCGAGACATGCGATGGCTGCCTTGCTGAGATGGCTTTATTAATTTAAAGACCGCCAAAATATTCCAAATTCATTAGTGAACAAACATATTGCCACACCATGAACCATCATTTTTATTATTTGTTAGCTTGGTTTTATTCAGACCAAAGACAAAAATGGTAAATTCGCGTTTTGTTTCTTATTATTACCAAAATAATCTTTATATTATTTCACTTCATTTAATTTATAATGACCATAAGCCAAAGTATTGATTCCGTCTTCTTGTATGTGTCTTTTATCATCAAAAGGTGACAGAGAAACCTTATTTATTTCGGAACTAAAAATATTATGCAGCTTAGATTGTATCATCCTCATTGGCGTATGCATAATTTCCTTTTTAAATAATACATTTTCATAATCCTCAAAACTAATATATTGTTTTAATGAGGCTGTTTTTACGCCTTTAGCTCGCTTTTTTACATCGTTTTCTGTCATAACAGCGTACATTTTCGCTCTTAATCCCACATATTTTAAAATTATTTTTGAATTGAGCTCATCTTTAAACTTTCCTAACTTCTTTTTATTTTTATTCGAATAACATAAATGTGTTTCAGGATAGTCTGAGAAATCAAAATATTGATTCATTTTTTTCATATCTTCATAGACATCATCTGTTAAGACTCTATAGATAAATGAATCTGTATCGGTATACATCATCTTCATGTTTTTTCCAGTATATGTTTTCATCATTATGTCATAATGAAATTGATACATTACAGTTTTTGATAAGTCTAAAATGCGCATTCCTATGTATATAGGTTTATTAAACAAGACTTTCGATTTTCCCATGTGAACAGCCACTATATTCTCATTGTAGATTGTACGGTCAATGAAATTTGGTTTAGCAACAAGTTTCATCAACTTTTTACTGTCAGTTACTAGTTGAATATTCTGGCGGTTCCGGATATTTTCCATCGTTTTGCCGAAGACTGCATTGTTAAGCAACTTATAAAAATCTTTTTCAAAATCATTGGATGCTCCTTTCCTTAGCTCTGTATTGTATTCTATATACGATCGTAACCATGGTGCTTGTTTAAACTTTAGAACACGGTGAATTTTTTCCAATTTTAGCCCATGCTGTAGAGCTTGAATCAAATTCTTATAATGTAAGACGTAGCGATATCTTTTTCCAAAATGTGTTATTAATTTTTTCAAATTAGATTTTTCTCCTGGTGGTATCATCGCTTCAGGTAAGAACGGTAAATCATCATGGAAATGGTGAAGTTCTTGAGGATAACTGATGTCAATTTCAAATATGTAACCAATTTCGTCATCATCCTTAAGCTCGGATATGTTTATACGTTCCGGATTTTTAACCCATTCAAATCCTCCGTATGGTAAATTCATGCTCATCGCTTGTCCATAAAGATTATTAGCATCTAAATAAACTATATAACTGGATTCTTCGTTTGGATTAAAATTACTCATGTACTTATTATTCGCTTCTGCATACCTGTGGGATACCTGGCACAAACCTCCTCGAATACCATGTTCTATCATTAGAATCATATCATAATCCTGTAATAGCTCTATATTCATTTTTGTATATTTTAACATGGCGTCGAAGGTCAAACCAGGAACGGTAAAATAATGAGCTGGATCAAGTTTATGGGTCTTCATCATGACGTCTCGGAAAGATTCGAAGACGTCACAAAGTAGTAGAACATCACTTTTAACGTAAATATCAGCATATTCACCCAAAGATTTACATTTAAAGTGTTCTTAACTCGTGGATATTAACTCATTTCTGGATAGCGTTAAGAACCTCTTAGTGTATAAAATTCGAGATTCACTAAATGAACATGGTGCCTTAAAAGTGAATTGTCTATTGGAATGCACTTTTTCAAATTCTGCTGGCGAACAGATGGATAAAGCATTTAAAACACGAAATAATTGTGTCTTTAAAAGTATCGATCTTAGTAAATTTATCGATAAAAGTTTTAACAAAATCATAACTGAAGCTGAGGAATCTCAATTTAAAAAAAGCGGATGGAAGCTGAGTGGAGTTGATGGGATCAGATTAAGAATTAACAAGTATTTGCCACTAAGGGGTTGTACGTATCTTCCACTCCCCCCATATATAGAATCAAAGAAAGCTTGCATTAATGTGCGGAATAATGATATGTACTGTTTTAAGTATTCAATTTTATCAAAATTTGTAAAAAAGGATGCACAACGCGTTACTAAGTATAACAATTTAGAACATGTGTATGACTTTACTTGCGTTTCATTCCCAACTTCACTGAGTGAGATAAGAAATTTCGAAAAGGTAAATAACATCTCCATCAATGTCTATGGGCTCGATGAAAAAGATAAGATATACCCTCTAAAAGTCTGTAAAACAGAATTGAAAGACCACCGCGATCTTTTACTCGTGTCTAATGATGAAACTTCCCATTATGTTTACATAAAGAATTTTGAAAGGTTGGTCGTGAATCAAATCAGTCAGCATGAACATAAATTAACAATATGTAAACGCTGTTTTACACATTTCAACCACGTTTCTGGAAAAGAAGTTTGTAGGAAACTTGAAGAACATAAGATATATTGCTCAGAAAATAAACCAGTAAGAATAGAACTACCGATAAAAGATCACTTTATCAGATTCTCAAATGTGGAGCGACAAAGCAAAGTACCGTTTGTGATCTATGCCGACTTTGAATCGATATTAGTTCCTATAAGCGAATTTTCAAAGAACACGACTAAATATCAGAGGCACGATCCGATATCATTTTGTGTATATGTTAAAGGAATCGAAGGAGTTGATGTTCCAATAAACCAACCCTACGTTTATAGGGGAGCCAATGCCGCTTCTCAATTCATGGAGTGTATTACAAATATTGCTAAAAAAATTCAAGAAATTTACAAAGTAAATAAACCGATGCGGATCTCATCTCAGGAAGAGGCAGATTGGATTGAAGCTAAAACATGCTACATGTGTCAAGACGAATTTAAAGAAAACAACATAAAAGTTAGAGACCACTGCCACCTAACTGGAACCTACTTAGGAGCTTCTTGTAATAATTGTAATTTAAAACGCGTTAATCCCTCGTTTTTACCCGTCATAATGCACAATTTGAGCAATTATGACGCACATTTCATAGTTAGAGAGTTGGGAAATACCCCTGGAGAAGTTGAGGTAATACCGAATAGTGAAGAAAAATACATATCTTTCACAAAGCATGTTGGAAAACTGAAACTGAGGTTTATAGATTCTTACAGATTCATGCCGAGAAGCCTGGACTATCTTGTAAAATCTCTTTCTTTCGATAAATTCAAGGAAACATCGAAATATTATAGAGATAAGCAATTAGCATTGGTTACCAGAAAAGGTGTGTTTCCATACGATTATTTAGATAATGAAGAAAAGTTAAATGAAACAGAGTTACCACCAATTGAAGCTTTTTACAATAAATTGAATGAGAGCGATGTCAGTGCAGAAGATTATAGACATGCACAAAACATATGGGAACACTTTAAATGTAAATCTTTGGGTGAATATGCTGATATTTACGTTAAAAGTGATGTTCTACTACTTTGTGACGTCTTCGAATCTTTCCGAGACGTCATGATGAAGACCCATAAACTTGATCCAGCTCATTATTTTACCGTTCCTGGTTTGACCTTCGACGCCATGTTAAAATATACAAAAATGAATATAGAGCTATTACAGGATTATGATATGATTCTAATGATAGAACATGGTATTCGAGGAGGTTTGTGCCAGGTATCCCACAGGTATGCAGAAGCGAATAATAAGTACATGAGTAATTTTAATCCAAACGAAGAATCCAGTTATATAGTTTATTTAGATGCTAATAATCTTTATGGACAAGCGATGAGCATGAATTTACCATACGGAGGATTTGAATGGGTTAAAAATCCGGAACGTATAAACATATCCGAGCTTAAGGATGATGACGAAATTGGTTACATATTTGAAATTGACATCAGTTATCCTCAAGAACTTCACCATTTCCATGATGATTTACCGTTCTTACCTGAAGCGATGATACCACCAGGAGAAAAATCTAATTTGAAAAAATTAATAACACATTTTGGAAAAAGATATCGCTACGTCTTACATTATAAGAATTTGATTCAAGCTCTACAGCATGGGCTAAAATTGGAAAAAATTCACCGTGTTCTAAAGTTTAAACAAGCACCATGGTTACGATCGTATATAGAATACAATACAGAGCTAAGGAAAGGAGCATCCAATGATTTTGAAAAAGATTTTTATAAGTTGCTTAACAATGCAGTCTTCGGCAAAACGATGGAAAATATCCGGAACCGCCAGAATATTCAACTAGTAACTGACAGTAAAAAGTTGATGAAACTTGTTGCTAAACCAAATTTCATTGACCGTACAATCTACAATGAGAATATAGTGGCTGTTCACATGGGAAAATCGAAAGTCTTGTTTAATAAACCTATATACATAGGAATGCGCATTTTAGACTTATCAAAAACTGTAATGTATCAATTTCATTATGACATAATGATGAAAACATATACTGGAAAAAACATGAAGATGATGTATACCGATACAGATTCATTTATCTATAGAGTCTTAACAGATGATGTCTATGAAGATATGAAAAAAATGAATCAATATTTTGATTTCTCAGACTATCCTGAAACACATTTATGTTATTCGAATAAAAATAAAAAGAAGTTAGGAAAGTTTAAAGATGAGCTCAATTCAAAAATAATTTTAAAATATGTGGGATTAAGAGCGAAAATGTACGCTGTTATGACAGAAAACGATGTAAAAAAGCGAGCTAAAGGCGTAAAAACAGCCTCATTAAAACAATATATTAGTTTTGAGGATTATGAAAATGTATTATTTAAAAAGGAAATTATGCATACGCCAATGAGGATGATACAATCTAAGCTGCATAATATTTTTAGTTCCGAAATAAATAAGGTTTCTCTGTCACCTTTTGATGATAAAAGACACATACAAGAAGACGGAATCAATACTTTGGCTTATGGTCATTATAAATTAAATGAAGTGAAATAATATAAAGATTATTTTGGTAATAATAAGAAACAAAACGCGAATTTACCATTTTTGTCTTTGGTCTGAATAAAACCAAGCTAACAAATAATAAAAATGATGGTTCATGGTGTGGCAATATGTTTGTTCACTAATGAATTTGGAATATTTTGGCGGTCTTTAAATTAATAAAGCCATCTCAGCAAGGCAGCCATCGCATGTCTCGAAAGAGAAATGTACAGAGTATCAAACAAAGGTTTTATCTGTATGGGTAAATAAAAAATTGTTTAAATCTATTCACCATGAATGAAAGGGGTCACTGTCACGGTTTGAACACCTATAAACCCTGAATGAAGGTCAATGGCATGGTTTGAACACCTGTAAACTAGAATGTGTGAGTGAATGTGAGGTGAATAGAATAAACCTGCAGAATAATTTCGATGCTCATATTTCTCTTTCAAATACATAAAGAAAAATAATGATAAAGTATATGGTGTTGTTAATTTATTGAAGATTAAATAGTCATTGCCGCACCTTGCCGACCATCTCAACAGCAAATATTTCGTTTATGCCATCAGGTGAAAAATTAAATTTCAATGTGATTATACATTACAAAAAAAAAAAAGAGATGATTTTATTTTTTTATAAGCATAAATTTAGTTTAATTCTTGATTGTGTTAGAAATTATATTTTATGAATTCTGATTTTCAATAAACTTTATTTTTTCGTTGAATTTGTACACATTTTTATTGTAAAAATCACGTTGTAAAAATAAAATAAAAACCTCTTCGATGTACCTTTACCTTGACGTGGTGAAGAGGCTTAAGGCTTAACGCCGAACTAAAAAAGGTACAACACTTTGTTTACTAATAATACTTTTAACGAAAATAAACAAAATGTTTACGATGTACTATATTATTTTACTAGAATATAATATTGTTTATACTTTATCAAGTGATGCAGAGAAGATAAGGAAGTTGTTTCGATGGAATTAACGTTATCATTGTTTATTTCTTTAGATATAACTCCGGATTATAGCGAAGTTAGGTAGAAGACCGAAGGTGGCCGGGAGTAGCCGAACAGCCCCGAAGACATCGCAAAATTGCATTTCCATAGCAAAATAGTTAATTATTAGTAAATAATGCCTGGAAATGGTACAAAATGGACTGATAAGGCGAGAAAGCAATTTAAAATGTTGAAATTATGATTTTTAAACAAAATAAATTTCCGTCCGAAGTAGATAAAAGTTTTTATATTATTGTTTATTTATACATTAGGAAATTCTCAGCACAAAGTTGATGTTTACGTCTTAAAATGAGCTTGTTTAGGATTACATTATTAGGGATTAACCATAATTCTAAGAAGCGCATTATCTATATTGATACTTAAGAGGATAATCGTCCAAATTTCAAAAGCTTAAGGGACCCTATATCGCTATTCAAAAAGTAGAATTAAGGATCAAAGTTCAAAGCTGTATAGGATTAAGAAGGTCTATAACAATGTTTTTACTAAAGCCACTAAGAAGGTTCAAAGTCCATGTTTACGTTTAAGCTTAAGGAACACTATATCGCTATTTAAATTAAAGGATCAAGGATCAAAGTTCACAGCTGTCTATGATTAAGAAGGTCTATAACGATGCTTATATTAAAGCCATCAGGAAGGTTCAAAGTCCATGTTTACGTTTCACTTATCAACATGCTTAAACATGATTCAACTCTGTTTGTACATGTTCATACCCTTTTAAATTATTGCAATGGTTGCTTCCTCAAAACAAAATGGCGGCGGCTCAAATTACTTAAAAAAAAAACGTCATTGGGAAGATAACATAAAAAATTCCGGAGAGACGCACTCTGGTGGGCACATTAAAAAGTAGAGCTGGTGCTGCGCTCTTGCGGATACTTTAGAAGGTGAGTGTGCACCACGACTATGCGAAGAGAAAATAAAAGTAAATAAAGAGATTTAGAAAATGTGAACATTAAATAGGTTACGAAAAATGTAAGCTTTGGAAAGGTTTTGTAACAGTAAGGGGGGGGGGAGGAGGTTTCCGAAAATGTAAACAATGGGGAGGTTGCGGAAAATGTAAATATTGGAAAGGTTATGTAACAGCAAGGGAGGTTTCAGAAAATATAATCATGAGGAAGGTTATGTAGCAGTTAGGAAGGTTTCAACAAATGTAAACAGTGGGAAGATTATGTAACAGTTAGGGAGGTTTCAGAAAATGTAAACATTAAAAAGATTATGAAAAATGTAAGCATTGGGAAGTTTACGTAACAGTTAGGAAGGTATCAGAAAATGTAAATAATGGGAAGGTTATGTAACAGTAAGGGAGGTTTCAAAAAATGTAAACAATGGGGAGGTTGAGGAAAATGTAAACATTGGGAAGGTTATGTAACAGTAAGGGGGGTTTCCGAAAATTTAAACAATGAGAAGGTTATGTCACAGTTTGAAAGGTTTCGTAAAAGCACACATTACAATTTGACCATCGGACCTAGCCGGGAGGAACTCTCAAGTTAGGCACTCTGATTGGTTAACTAATGAAGGAGGGGGGGGGTGGGGGAGGAGCAAAATGGACGCCAGGTAGACTCATGCTTTGTAAATGGTAACGTCATAAAACCAAAATGGCGGACGGGTAGACTCATGCTTTATAAATACTAAATTAGCCCAAAACGTAGGGAAAGAAGATGGACGCCGGGTAGACTCATGCTTTATAAAGACTTAATACCCTCAAACAGGGGTAACGTGATCAAAAAGGGGCGTGGCTTAGTGGTTTAGGTTAGGTCGATAAAGGAACACGTGACTAAAAAGGGGCGTGGCCCGGTGGTTTAGGTTAGGTCGATGGCGCGAACCAGCGTTAGGTCGTGATGACGTCATAGGTGGTTAAGAGTGGTAGGGGAGGGGATGGAGGAATCGGTGTCCCAGCTCCCGCAATTCTTATCTACTATCAGAGTTTTATATATATTATTTATTTAGTATTGTATAGTGATAAGAAAGTTCCTTTGTTTATATTTTAAAAGAAATCGAATATTTAATCGATAAATAAAATTAACAATATGAGGTTAGGTTGGATTAGATAGATCATGAACGACAGATCGATCGCGAACGATCGTTCAATAAAGGCCAGTTTTGGCGGGAAACCATGGGCGCCGCCATCTTGGACCGAAGCCCTGTTAAGGTTAGGTCGTGGTTGAAGTTCAAATCTCCCGCCATAGGTCACGTGACCAAATGCTGGAATCTGATTGGCTCCACAAAAAAGTGGGCCAGCTCGGCACCGAAGCCCTGCGCCAGAACCGGCATTTTACATCTACTCGTGCCTTCCCCGGGGCCCTCCGCAGAGGAACCCGGATCGGCAGGCCCACCGGATCCCGCCAAGGAGGCATCCCCAGATGGAAGCCGAGACGCCGTGCCTTCACCGATTCTTACATTAGAGACACCCGGATCGGCAGGCCTCCCAGCTCCCACCACAGGGCCACCCCCGCAAACCAAAGCAGTTTTCTCCTTCATCGAGAGCGGTGCTCCTCCGTCCTGACCAGGCTCCGTCTTCCTGCCCTCATCCCTGGCAACAGATGAGACCTTGTTAGCCATTTCCTTTGCAGGTTTGGGTGGCCTCTTCTTCTCCAGCAACCTGAGTTGGACCTTGCCCATCCCAAAGGTCACCAGCCAGTTTCGCTCTTCCAAGAACCTAAGGCTAGACTCCGGGATTCTCATCAGGGCGAAGAATCCGTGCCTCTCCTCCTTTACACCCATTAGTGACCATCTGTTCACCTCAGGGATTCTAGAATTCTGTATGCGTATACGCCTACAGAAAGTTTGCTCTGTGAGCTTTTCCCCAGGGAAAAAGCCACCGACTCTGACCGGCTTTTTGAGCTCCTCAAAGTCACCAATGCGGAGCGCTAGGCCCCCATTAAGTTTTTATTTTTTATGATTTCCGACAACCAGTCTCTAGATTCCTGATCGTCGCAAACCACCACACAGCCGCCCATCTTAAAGCTGAACCCACTAAACTCAGCCTGGGTGCCACCTTCCTCTAGCTGATCGACAAAGCCGATCAGCTGTTTCTTAACATCCTCACTCTGCTCCCAGGTGAGCTGATCAGCTGGGTATCGAGTGGGAATGATAGCTACCTTACTCCCTCCGGCAGCTAGAGCGTATGAAATAACATTAGGGGCCGCACTCCTGGCTCTCTTTGCCATAGGCGCAGAGGTTCCGGGTGAGGTCCTAGGTCTTTTCTCAGAGCTCGTTCCAGGAACAGCTTTACTCCGGTCATCCGAGAGTCCCGAATTAATAGATTTAATTAAGCACTCACCCAATCAGGAATAATAGAAATGTTCATAAACACTTAACAATAATGTTTATAAAATTTGGACGTAATCTGTAGGCTAACACCACTAAGGATTGAAAGTAAGTGCGGATCGACAACAAAGTTGAACTACAGTTGCGGCCATTGCACTCGCACTAGTTTGAAATTTAAAGCTATTTTTGGGGAGTTTTTGTAAATTTCCAGTTCTGGAGTTTAGATCTCCGATAACTATATAATTTGTATGTCTAGTATTTCAACTAACATTGAAAAATCCTCCTCCCGTTTATTTAAATATGCCGGTATTAAATGAACGATCTTGTGTTTTATAGAAAAGTTAGAGATAATATTACACTATTGGAGATGATGACAACGAGTCTAAGCCGTCTATTAGATACCTCCGTATACATATTGACGCCAGACTTAGGTTTGATGATCATTTGAACAAGGATAGCAAGAAAGCCCTAAAAGTAACAAATGCTCTATCTAGAATCATGCCAAACATTGGCGGCCCTAAGATGTGCCAAAAATGGCTTCTGGCCAGTGTTTCTAACTCCACGCTTTTATACGCAGCACCAATGTGGACGGAAGCCGTGCTGAAGAAATCTTACATTCGAAAGGCCATATTACTCGATGACATATCAACCTCTCAATATAAACCAAAAATGTAAAAAAAAATATTGTTAAAATAATAATTATTATGACTTTCAATAATAACTATTAAAAACTGTTGAAAACCATGGAATAATCAATTATAAATAATAGTAAATATTAATAAGTAATAATAACAAATATTACATATAAATTGAATGTAGTAAAGGGCGACACAGGAGTGAAGAGCAGCTGACTGTATCTTTCTCGTATCTTCGATCGAGCCTCAGAGAATGACGGATCAGCCTCTCTTACAGCCTGCAAAAAAATCTGTGTGCGGTACGCCAAAAGAACAAAAAAAAAAAACACGATTCAAGTAATTTTTTTCAAAACTTTCAACATTGAAATTATCAGTTTTATGTTCGATGAGCTAATATTATTTTGTAAACTGCGAGTAACGATAAAAGGATGAATTATACGAATAGCTAAAGAGATCTCTACACCAATATTCCAAATATGACATACAAATATTAGCTGGTGACATAAATGTTAAAGTTGGAGGTAAAGAATATTACCACCCCACAATTAGTCGACAGTCTACATAACGTATCAACGATAATGGGCACAATTGGAGGAACGTTATTTTCCTACCGAGATATCTACAAAGGAACACGGAGGTCACCGGATAGATTGACCACAGACCAAATCAACCACATTCTGGTATCATCGCATCACAAGACGAACCTCATGGATGTTCAATTGTATAGAGGAGCCAACGTGGACACAGACCACTATCTTAATAGAACTCGTCTGAGGGATAGAATTTCACTCGTTAAAAGCCAGCCAACGTGACGAACCAAGACATACAATGTATCAAAAACTGAATGATTACACGGGAGAAGATCTAAGGAATGAGAGGATGAACATCTTATGTTGTTAGAAGTTCCTCCAGACTGCAGTAGTATCGATTATCACTGGAAAGGAAGAATATAATCTCGAGTACCGTGGAAGAGGTTCTAGGCTTGAGTGGGGGGAGGAGACTGGTTTTCTTTGAACTTATGCTTTCTCGAGCTGAAGAAATAGTTAGACCTTACAATTGCACTTTCGCATAGGAAAACCAACCGTAGATCAGTTCCTATCTTTATGACAAGCTTTAGAAAAGGGAAGGGAATACAACATCCAAACCCATAACTTGTTTATTAACTTAAAAAGTGCCTATCATAGAATTAATCGAAACAAAGCCCTAGAAGAACTTGGTATATCAAAATATCTCTCAAGGATGTGCCAGGTTACAATGGAGGGTTAGAACGTTTCGTGACGGTTCAAGCTGGAATAACTGAGGCACTATTTTAGAAACCGGATATTGAAAAATTCATTCGACTAAAAAGGTTTAGGTGGGCTGTTCGTCTTATGAGAATAATTTTCAATGTTCCAATAATATTCATTAAACATTGAAAAAAGATTTTCAACTTGTATGAATTTAAATTTTTTCTCGAGTATCTTACACTAGTAGCTAATTATAATGAACTCTATAAAAGACCAAACCTAGAGCAAGTGTTATAATTACCTACAATAATGTAGGACACATAAAAAACATCTGATTTTAATCAATTTTCATCTTAGCTAACTTACGGACGCTGCCACGAGATTATATTAATCTTGTTAAAATGTTCAAAATAACTTAAACTAATGTTTTAAGTGTCATAATAATGGTTTTTCAAATTTTGTATTCAGAGGTATTTCATTTTATGGACCGAGCTAAATTGGGTTTTAATAATAATAATAATAAATCTTTATTTATTCTGGGACTAATCCCTTTAGAATAACATAACAAGAAAATTAAAATAAAAACTTTAAGGTCTTAGAGTATACAAAAACAATACAAAGAAACAATAGAAATTACAAATAATGGATTAAAAAGCAGCCTCAAATAATAATATTGAAAACTAAACTAGATAATAAACATAATAAGAAACATTAACATATATACAATTTTCATTAAAAAATCATAACAGTGTTTTTTTTTGTTTTTTTAACAATATACTAATATTATAATAAGTGCAAAACACAAGATAACATAAAATATAATAGGTATATTAACGTTTCTATCTGTTTTGTTATTAATTTTAATTGAAATTAGAAAACTAATTAGAATTCTTCGGAAATTGGAGAGACAGGAGATGATTGAACAGGCGAGATTTGAATGTCGGAAGAGTATTGGAGTCACGGATGTAAGAAGGAATAGAGTTCCATAAGGCTGAAGATCGAATTAGGAAAGATCTGTCGAAAGCCGCAGTTCGATGGGGCGTTATATACATGTCCGAAGGCCGTGAGCGAGTGTGGCGAGAGTGGACTGAGGATTTGAAAAGAAACATATCTGATATGTAAGACGGACGGCGGGATTGGAGAACTTGGAAGAGAAAGGAAGCCAGGAAGTACTTACAACGGTAGGAAGGGTAAAGCCACTTCAACTCTTCGTAGAATCGGGTTACAGAGGTGTCCCTGGATACCCCAAAGATGAAGCGGATAAAGCAGTTGAATAATCGTTTTAGTTTTGCCTTGAGATCCCCAGAGACACCCCCATACACCGCACAACAGTAGTCAAAGTGGGGGAATATTAAGGAACTAACCAAAAGCCTACGGGTTTCTAAAGGAAGGTGACGAAGGTAATTTAGGTGTTTTAAGGTGGAAAATGTGCGACGAGAGATTTCGAAGATATGGTTTTTCCAGGATAAGGTTTGATTGAGGGTGAGTCCTAGGTTTTTAACGGTTTGGTGAAACTTTATTGGATTATCATTGAGAAACAGTGTTGGGATAGGTGGAAGGTTTTTAAGGAGAGGATTGGATCCTATCACGATAGCTTTAGTTTTCTCTACATTTAGTTTTAGCTTGTTGTCGGCTGCCAAGAACTAATTCGGTTGAGATCGTCTTGCAGCTTTTCGATTGCTAGTGATAGGTCCGAAGGATCGAAAGATTGGTGAATTTGGAAGTCATCAGCATAGATATGATATTGGGAGTGATGAATATGGAGAGGAAGGTCATTAATGTAAATAGAAAATAAAGTGGGAGACAGTGATGAACCTTGAGGAACACCACAGGATAAAGGTAAAGTTCTGGAAGGAGGTTGGCCTGGAACTACCACATACTGCGAACGATCTGAGAGGAAGGATTGAAACCAGCGCAGAGCACTATTGGATAAAGAGAGATTTCGTAGTTTGGCAAGGAGAATATTATGGTCAACAGTGTCAAAGGCTTTAGAGAAATCTAGAAGGATGAGGATAGTCAGTTTTTTGCTTTCAATGGCGGATTGGAAGTCGTCGATTATTTTTAGGAGAGCGGATTGTGTGGAATAACCAGGTCGGAAGCCGGATTGGAGAGGATTGATTAGAGCCCGTTCTTCCAGGAAATTTGATAGTTGGTTTTGTGCAAGGCGTTCCAAAGGTTTGGAAAGATTATAAAGTAAAGAAATAGGACGAAAGTCAGACGGTGAGGAAGGATTTGGAATTTTGTTTAATGGACGAACTAAGGCAGATTTCCAGGAAGTAGGAAATATGGAGTTTTGAAGGAGAAAATTATATATACGATAGAGTACTGGAATAAGAAATGGTAGACAGGATTTAATTAGTTTTACTGGTATGTTATCGGGTCCATAATCATTAGTGTGTGATTTAAGAGCAGTTGTTATTAATTCGTCATATGGTATATGGGAGATGAAGAAACTTTTTGCATTAAAAGTATTATGTCCAATATCGGTAGTGGAAGATGAGGAAGGTGATAAGGATATGAAATAATGGTTAAGTTCGTCTGGTGGGACAGAAATGGTATTGCAGTTATAAGATTCTGGAAGAAATAGTTTGCGGAGGATTTTCCATTTGGATTGAGAATTTGGAGCACTGGAGAGGGCACTATGGATGTAGAGGGATTTCGCACGTCGCACTTCGTCCTGGGTTTCATTTTTAAGTGTATGTATTTACAGTTACTAGATTTATATCATTATACAGTTGTAAATATCAATAAATATATTTTTTTTTAAAGTGTAGGTATATGTTCATGAAAGTATTAGCCTTTTCAGCTCAGAATTTAATGTTTAACATCAGGGTTATGGGCAGATTTTTTTATTATTATTGTAATTTGTATTATATATAATTTTTAGATAAATTGGCACATTTTACAGTTGAAAGAATTGATAAATCATGTCAAACTGTTTCTGATAATGGACTAAATAGAGACTGCAAACTTTTGGGGAAAATAGAAGAACAATACAAACAAACGAATTTGAATCATATAAGCCAATCTCTTGTAAGTTTTCTTATTTTTATTATAGACTTACCTTAGTAACGAAGCCATTTTTTATTGCACTCCTGTTTTAACAACTGTTTCACTCATAATACAACTTTTAAATGTTTTTGCTGCAAACAAGTAACAAATAAAGCAAAATAATAATTTTTGTAGATTAAATTGATCTTCTTTTACTTCCTTTTAATAAAGTCTTTCAGCCTCTACCCACCGGAGCCAGTACTCTCGATCTTCCGCCTGTTGTTTCATTTGTTTGAAAGCCCTTCCATTTTACTTGCCCTACCTGACAACTAATGTCATTAAATTCTGCTTGGCACTTAAACAACAGTGACAAGCTCCTCTCCGTTACGGAATAAATATACATCTTTCTCATTCCTTGAAATTATTACAAAAAAAACAGATCGTTTTTCGGCTCTTGAACCTCAGGTTTTCTTGATCATCACAACCTATATATTCTAGTTGAATTATGTGCAAATGATCAAGAAAAAGAAAAAAATTATTCTTTGGAGACAAATGTCCCAGAAAAAAACATTATTTTCTTTAATTCATTCAAAGAGAAAAAAAAGTAAAATTACAGCTTATACACTGCCGGACAAAATTAAAGGATCACTTCAATATTTTGAAATTACTGAACTATATAGGGTATTTTTGAAAATATTCTTTTTTCTTTGGAAGTCACACTTTACTATAAGGGTAATAAAAAATTCTTTTCTAGAAATTTTTAATAGGAAAACAAATCAAAAAATAAAAATGTCCTACAGTCTCAAAATGAAAAAGTAATTCTTTGAAATGAAATGAAATAGCAAAACTGAATAAAAAGGAAGAATTCGAGGAAAACGATCAATAATTGGTATTCCCACCTCTAGCTCTGATAATTGCTTCCATTCTCCTGCCCATTCTAGCGACTAGGGCTCTTACATGTTGTTCTGGGATGTTGTTCCACTCTTCCACTAACATTTCCCTTAAATCTGCCAAATTTTGTGGGTCTCGGGCGCGGACACGTTTTCCAAGCATATCCCATACAGGCTCTATTGGGTTCATATCTGGACTTCTGGGTGGCCAAACCATAACGTCAATTTCTTCTTGTCTGAGGAAATTTTGCACAGATCGAGCAACGTGAGGTCGGGTATTATCGTGCATAAAAATAAAGTTACCTGCGATATTTCTGGCGAAAGGTATTACATGTGGCTCAAGTACCTCCCTAATGTACTTGTCAGCAGTTATAGAGCCACGGTTCACAAGAACCAACACTGTACGGGAGTTCAAATTTATGCCCCCCCCCCCACACCACCACTGACCCACCACCAAACGCAACCCTTGGAGAAAAATTGCATGGAGCGTACCTCTCTCCCCGCCTTCTCCATACCTTTTCCCGTCCATGTGGAGATCGGAGACAGAATCTTGACTCATCGCTAAATAATACGAGGCTCCAATCTCCCTGAGTCCAGTTTAGGTGCTCCCGAGCAAACCTCAAGTGCTCAACCCGGTGTTTCCTGGAGAGAAGAGGTCCAGTAGCTGAAGGATCGGAGGTCACAACGTTCTTACTAAACTCACAAGTAAAAACTAAAGTCCCTTAAATGTTAGAAAATCTTTAATAAGATGAATCTTTGCTAACACTAACCATTTACTGATAGGAAGAAAGAAAAGAAGAGGATTAACTGACCCTTTTCTCCATGAACGGGTGGGAATATAAACAGGTAGAGGATTAACTTGATAAGATACAACACAAAGTCCAGTCTGGGACAAAGGAATTTCTATTTTTATCTCTTATGTAATAATAACATAAATATTTGTAAGTGATCCTTTAATTTTGTCCGGCAGTGTGTATATATATATATATATATACTGCTTCAGGTTAGAGCCGATTCTATTTTTGAAATTATTTAAAAAATTGATATGATATATATATATATATATATATATATATATATATATATATATATATATATAAAATAAATAGGTTTCATATAGTTCATATATATAGTAAATAGTTTTCATGTAATCATTTGATTACATGAAATGATAAAATACATCTGATTCACTTGCCCATCGAACATATATCTATTAGTTTTTGTTTTAACTACTCTGTTACGTCTCACTGATGACGAAAGTATTGGGTTGTCCGGAAAATAATGTAGGAATTATTTGGTTTAAAAAGAAACACGATAGTTGTTTAAAAAAAAATCCAATTAATAATGTAAAATTACAACATCATTCAGTGTCAAAAGTATTCTGAAAATCTACATCATTTTATGTTCTTAGCAATTCTTCTTCCTCGTGTAACTGATACCCTACCTTGGACATGTTTTTTAAATAAGTCGTTTAAGTAAAAACTTAATGATCGAACGGCGGCTTCGAATCATTTTTTATAGACAGATGTTGAAATGTTAAAAACATTAATGAGAATATATGGGTGGATGATATAATAAGAAAACATAAAAGCAAATAATTAACCGTCCAAAAAATATTAAATGTTAAAAATAAAAGACTGATCTTTCATCAAATAAGAAACACAATTCCTCAAATGAGTTTACCTTAGGTTATTTCTGATTTATTTTAGAACTTCTGGATGCACAATAAGGATTTTAACTATTGGTCGCGTTAAAAAAAAATATATATATGACGAAAAGAAAAACATGGTACAAAAAGTCCGGAAAAAATCTTTTAGCAGGTAAGGCAATGAGAGAATAGGCTGAATGTTTGCAAAAAAATTTAAAAGAAGGGATTTAATGTTTACAAATGAATCCCATGCTAAAATACATAGTTCGTATAGAAAAACTATGGAAGAGACCAAATAAAGAACTTAGCATGTCATAGAAAAACACCTTGAGTGGTAATTGATGTTTAGGGCTGTTATTCATTGAAAGAGGTTGATAATGTTGGATTCTTGGACAGAATTATTGATAGATTAGTGTATTTTTTCAGTGTGAAAAGCCGGAATCGAAAGTAGAAGACAGATTACGAATAAATTAAATTTTCAACATAAGGGCGACCATGATTTTGGACAGATATATGTTTTCTATTCAGATTTGGTAGCAGCAATTTTTTCTAAAATTTCGCGAAATCCGTCTTCTATGATTTCTTTTAAATTTGATTAACTATTTGCGGGCCGCACTAAATATGAAAAACGATATTCAAAATAAAAATTGCCTCAAGGAACAATAAAAACTTGAATGGGACAATCTTTCACAAGGTACTATTAATTAATTAGTTAGATCTATTCCTAATAGGCTAAGATGCATAATTATACCAAAATGTTTACCAACTGTTTATATATGATTACTGCACTAAAATATCTAGGAAACCACTTAATTCCGAATACTTTTGACACTTCTATTTTTTCGTAAATGAACGCTCGAAACGTTTAAAAAAATGAATATTGTCGTGATTTTTCGTTTTAACTATAATATACCATGCGTTCCTCCTTACATTATAAAGTGAGTAACATCTCTTTAAAAACAGATAAAATAAGAAATCAAATAAATTACCGAATAATAATGGATTCTGAATATTTTTGACACTCACTGTACTTTCTTGCCAAAAGTAAAAAAAAGTACTTTGAATATTTACTTTCTTTATGAAGAATAGGCAATAAAATCTAGTTAACAAACAAGGAATCATATTTCTCAGAGGGAGAATAAGGAAATACACTTTACTTTGTAATTAACATAATAAAGACATTAGTTATGAGGGAGGTAATGAAAACTGTTATCTCGCGTTAGATTCTTTAAAAAGTACTTTATCCTTTTTAATTCTTTCAAAATGAGTTAGGTGTCATGGCCGCTAGTGCAGTTTTTTATTCATTTCGGTCTGCCATTGAGACTCAATAACTGTTGTCAATCGTTATGAACAGATATCAGACTTTGTAAAAAGTGAGATTAAGATCATTTGGACGTTATAAGACTATAGAACACTGAGGTGAGTAAGATTAATTTAATAATACCTCAATTAAGTGGTGGTACTGAGTTAAGGCTGCCGCGAGGCACTTAATCCCTTGGCTCTTATCACCAAGTTTACGGCCAGCCTGTCAACCTACATGCTTTCAGTGGTCCTGAGTTCTTATACAGACTATAAAAGTATTTTTTTTTTTTCTTATTTCCTTTTATAATTTCTAAAATGTCCTTTTAATTTTTTAGTATATATTTGTGTAAATAATTTAATTTTTAAGGATTTATTCAATTTTTTTTTTACGTATATTCTTTTTTGTCTTAATATTTTCAAATTGCTAATATTTTATTATTACTTTTTTTTCTTTTTTATGTAATAATTAAAATATGGATTTGGACCAATCCTCGAACGACGACTCTGAAGAAGAAACTCAATTTTCCGAAATCAGTGAAACTAATTCACAATATTTAAAACGACGTACGCTTAAAAAGAGAAATCGTCACCCAGCCCCGAATTCAGCGAGTATTCTCCGAATAGAAAAAAATAAACCAACTAAAACAAAAATGCCACTTCCTCTGAACAAATCTCAACTTATTACTCCCATCCAATCTACTGCGGCCATCACCTCAGATATCTAAACCAAGTACCTCAGCCAGCAATAACCCAAATATCACACAAAACAAACCAAATGCGAATCCGGTGCCACAAGGTTTTAATGATCCTCAGCACCACCCGTCTATGTTTCCAAAATAAAATAGGACCTACCAATTTCCGATGTTTTTCTCGAGTTACTGACGTAAAAATAATTACATCATCTAAAGAAACCTACAAAACTTTAATCAGCCACCTCACATTACAGAATTATGACTTCCACCGCTATCAGTTAAAACAGGAAAAATCCTATGGAGCTATCTTACGAGGTCTCCATTCAACCACCCCTACAGTTGTCATCAAACAGGAATTAGAGGAAATTGGTTACATAGTAAGAAATGTTTCATGCGTCTTACACCCTACAGATAAATATCCACTACTGTTACCTTTCTTGGATTTAGAGAAGCGACAAATAATCTAGGTATATTTAACGTTAATAGGCTCGTTTACTACACTGTTAAGTTTGAAGAGCCGAGACAAAAAAATTTATTGTGGAATGCACCAAATGTCAAAATTTGGAACATAAAAAGACTTACTGCCACCACCAGGACAGATGTGCGAAATGTCCCGATCCGCCCGCGTCCAACGCATGTAATAAACCTAGAGATGAGCCCGCAATGTGCGCTCTCTGTGGAGAAGGACAGCCGGCGAGCTACTGAGGATGCTCAGTCTACAAAAACCTTCTTAGAAACCGAACACTAAACACAAAAAATAAACGACAGGAGAAGAGTTACATCCAGCCACCTGAGGTTGAAAGTTCGACTAGTTTTCCTGAATTGAATAAAACACCTACTCAACCCACCATACAGCGACCCTCTATTGGTATAATTCTGCATTTATGTTATTATTTGTTTTATATAATATAGTAACTATAAGGGCGGCACTGTTGTTTTGGGTAATTAGGTTGGCATGGTAGACTCCTCGTGTGACCGTTCATATTTTTGATAACTCTACGAGTATTGTATCTGTTGTATCCAAATAAATCTGTGCTCTTCTTCGTTTAACTTGCATTTATACTTTATTTCCCTGCACCTTAAAAGGTTATGGGCCCAGGGTGTTGATTTTGCAAGTTTTTAACGAGGGAGTCGGATTCGTTTTTGTTTGTGTGGTGCGGTGCAACGTGTAACCTGTTGGACTCACGTGCGCGGTCGGTTTCGTTTTTTTTTTTTTTTTTTTTTTTTTGCGATGGCTAGTACTATGAACCTTCCTTTCGGTATAAAGCCATTCGATGGCTCAAATTTTGCTAATTGGGATTTCCGGATAAAATTGTTACTTGAGAAAAACGAAGTACTTAGAGTTCTGAACGATGATTTTCTATTGATAGCTAATTATAAATCTAAATTGGAAAATGTTAAAAATTTATTAATGACAAATTTAGATTGTAAAGATTATGATAATAATGGAAATTTAGAATTTTTAGGATTGAATATTTTCAGAAATGAACTAGGGAATATTGTAATCAAACAGGAAAATCTTATTAAGAAAATATTTCATAAGTTTAATATGTCAGATGCTAAATCTAAACGAATACCTATTGAGCCTAAGCTTAATCTCGAAAAAGGAGATCCGAATAATTGTCCTAAGCTAACTTATAAAGAACTTTTAGGAAGCTTAATGTATTTGATGGTCGCTTCTCGGCCAGATCTAACTTACGCAATTTCATATTTTGGTAGATTTCAAAATTGTTTTACTGTAACTCATTGGAAGCACTTGAAAAATGTTGTAAGATACTTGAAACATAGTCCTGACATGGCTCTTAGCTTTGACAAAGCTAATTCTAGTGATGTTAATATAAATGCATATGTTGATGCAGACTTTGCATTTGACAAAAATGACAGAAAAAGTGTATCTGGTTACATTATCAAGGTGAATAATAATGTTGTTTCATGGGGATCCAGGAAACAAGGTGTAGTTGCTTTAAGTAGCTGTGAAGCAGAATATTATGCACTAGCTGACTGTATTAAAGAGGTACTATTTTTGAACAAATTATTAAATGAGAGTTTTAACTTTAAAGGTGAAATTAATATTTTTGAAGACAACCAGGGCACAATTAAAATTGCAAGTACCTGTAAGACCAAAAGGTCCAAACATTTTGATGTAAAGTATAATTTTGTAAAAGATATTGTTGAAAAAAATATAGTTAAGTTGCATTATGTTGATTCTTCTAATCAAATAGCGGATTTGATGACCAAATCCTTAGCATTTAGTAAATTTTCTATTTTTGTTGAACATTTAAACTTAATAGATTGTAAGTAATGCAAAATTAGGAGGGTGTATTGGTATAATTCTGCATTTATGTTATTATTTGTTTTATATAATTTATATTTGGTTGTAACTATAACTGTTGTTTTGGGTAATTAGGTTGGCATGTGCCTAATAGATTCCTCGTGTGACCGTTCATGTTCTTGATAACTGTACGAGTATTGTATCTGTTGTATCCAAATAAATCTGTGCTCTTCTTCGTTTAACTTGCATTTATACTTTATTTCCCTGCACCTTAAAACCCTCTACGTCAACAGCCTGTCATCATCCTCCACAGAACATCAACTCTTACCTCGAAGCAACTAGGAAGCAACAATCGAGACCTCAGGCGCCTCGAGCCTCCCAATCCAAGCCTCATACCTATCAAACTAAGCCACAGACCTCTCATACTAAACCTCAGGCCAGATCAGATCTTCCCATCCCAAACCTCAGCCAATCCCACCTGATCACTTGCCCTTGCGGGTTAAATTGCCGTCTCTGCATCTACACCCAAGCCCAAATTCTCAACCTATTCGCTAAAACCGAACCAAGTTCTCGTATACCACAGCGTTCTCAGCACCTAGCAACCAGTTATAATCACATCAACATCCTGATCCTTCTTCTCTTCACTAACAAAATTAAACCGACATCACCTCCATTCTATCATCCTTTCTTTCAGATTTACAAGCAACTACCAACCCTCTGATTTCTTTTCTCATCAGGGTCTTGTCTGTAATTCCTCTACCTATCCCACGATGAGTTTGAGGCCACTAGCTATCGTTTAGCTATCGGCCAAGCATTTAGAGAAAGTCAAAGGAGAAATAAAATCCTATAATCCCATGTGAGCGATTTGGAAGTTCGCCTTAATAAGGCCAAGCAGGGAATACTCTGTAGGTCTGTAGAAATGTCCGGGATCCCAGCGTGCCCGGGGGAAACGCCAGTGGCCCTTGTGATAAGAGTAGCGGCGGGCTTGGAATTTAAGTCAGTTCTGAAGACTTAAATATCGTAGAGCGACGCAGGCCAAAAAAAGATGACCAGAGACCACGTTCTATTATAGCTTGGTTGTAAGGTAATACGAAATGAGTTAATGGGTTGTAGATAAGTGAACAGACACTTCTCTACGCGGGATATTGGGTGGCAAGAAAACGATTCACACCGGATTTATCTCTCGAGAGGAGATGTCTCCAATGAATAAACACCTATACTGGCTCGTCAGACAGACGAGATAGGAAAAAAAACAAACAAATATGCCACATCAAAATAAGATGGCCACACTGTAATCTTCACCGATAAACCCCAGGATGATGACGTCTTCGGCTGACTTCTGGGCAACGGTCTGCTTATTCGATATGAGCCGGAAATGGTCTCGGCTTCTAATAATCTTTTTTATTTTGTCAGACTTATTTATTAAATTGTTCTTTTTTGTAAGTTTATTTTGTTTTTTTTTCTCTCAATAGAATTTTCTTTCTCTCCAAAGGCTCTTTTGTATATTTTGATTTTTCTGTTATGTCTCTAGCGTCTTCCCTTCTCAAACTGTTTGCTTTTCCACCAAATTTCCTTTATGTCTAATGTTTTGAACGCTTGCCATGTTAACGCCCAGTCCTTACCAACCCAATTCGACGAATTCCTTCACTATTTCACCCACAACTTCATTGGTAGTGTCAATCATTAGAGTCAGAAAGGCGGTTGGTGTTAAAATAACCTCAGATTATGATATTATTGTAGAGGAACATATTTGTAAAGGATTGATTCAAAAGATGGGTCAAATAGGACCAAAGAAGGGTGATACACCACTGCATAAAGGAGAGGTTGTGTGTTACAGGAGATTTCGACAAAAAAGAATTCAATGTGGGAAGAATTGGATTAGGATGAAAGATCTTGGACACGGGATTACAGGCTATTTTCCTACTTTGGTTATAGTTATAAAGTCCCACACCACCGCCAAGTCCGGCTAATTCGGTCATGTAAAGAAGTAATCAGGAAGGGAAAAGGAAGAGAGAGCAATATATGGCTTTAACTATGTTTCGAAGACTGCGATAATGTGATAGAAGTTGTGGGTAAAATAGTAAAGGAATTCGTCGAATTGGGTTGGTAAGGACTGAGCGTTAACATGGCAAGCCTTCAGAACGTTAGACATAAAGGAAATTTGGTGGAAAAGCTAACAGTTTGAGAAGGGAAGACGCTAGAGACATAACAGAAAAATAAAAATCAAGAGAGATACACTTTATTAAACAAAAAAAAGCGATGCTGCCCAACTTGATTGGGTTGCTATTCACAGAGCCTTTGGAGAAAAAGAAAATTCTATTGAAAAAAAAAATACAATAAACTTACAAAAAAGAAAAATTTAATAAATAAGTCTGACAAAATAAAAAAGATTATTAGAAGCCGAGACCATTTCCGGCTCATATCGAATAAGCAAACGGTTGACCTGGAGTCAGCCGGAGACGTCCTCATCCTGGGGTTTATCGGTGAAGATTACAGGGTGGCCATCTTATTTTGATGTGGCATATTTGACGAGCCAGTATAGGTGTTTATTCATTGGAGACATCTCCTCTCGAGAGATAAATCCGGTGTGAATCGTTTTCTTGCCACCCAATATCCCGCGTAGAGAAGTCTCTGTTCACTTATCTACAACCCATTAACTCATTTCGTATTGCCTTAAGACCACTGGAATAAATTAGATAACGGGGACTGAAGTTTCAGATAAATACGTCCAGGTCGTCCTCTTTATTGATGGTTACCGCTGGAAGACCGTCGTCAAGCAGGCATCGCACGCGTTATCTCTTATCCAAGATAGATCCTTTCCTCACTATCCTAGTAAAGATGCCTGGTGGAGAAGTCTTTTTGTTGTTAGGATCTACTAGGTTTATTTGTCCAATGAAGTTGGAAAGATTGAATTTTGGAAGAAAAAATTCATATGTGAAAAAAATATATCTGTACTTTTATGTATAAGAACGCATATTATTTTGTTTTGAATAATTGTTAAATTTGTTCATTGGATAAGCTATACTTATTTGATTGGCTAATTATAACTGATTTATTCTGGATATAATAATAAATTTTCTGGAGTAATTTCACTAATTTATTTTCAGGCTAAAAAAGGAGAAGATATTGTACCATTTGAAAATATTAAGGCAGAGCGTGATTATTATTGCAAAGAATATAATTTTCTTCAAGATAGAATTTTTCAATTGTTTATAGAAGTATGTTGATTTAAATAGTTAATAAAAGTTATTGCACTACTTATATTTTTTTTTAACGCATTAATTAAATATTTATTAAGAAAAAGTATTGCGATCGTGAAAATTTTCTATTTCCAGTTTTCAGCGGATCGATTAGCCCCGAGTCCAAATGACCAAGTCCCGCAAAAAGGTTTGTGTGTGATGTCTACCTTAAAACGAGTCTACCTTAAGTCCCTTATCTGAAACAAACATTGGTTTTTTTCTTAGCTTTTCTACGCCTTTGTATGTTATCAGAATGTACTTTAATTGTTTTATTCCTGTCTTGAAATTTATAAACATGTTTGAACCCACGACCTTTGGCATAGAAGGCTATTATGCTAGCCACTGAGAAAGAGATACACTTAATTGTACAAGTGGTGCTGCCCAACTTAATTGGGTTGCTAATTACACAGCTTACTTTGTTTTTTCCTCAATGGACAATTTTTGATATAAACATATTAACATCTTAAAAATCTTAACATGCAATACACATAAAATATATTAATATTTTTTTTTTCTTTTAAAATTTTTTTTCCTTTTAATTTTTTTTCCTAAATTATTTTTCTCATTTTCTTTTTTTTTTCTTATCTTGCTTATCCCTCATATTAATTCAAATATATATATGTATATAACAACAAAAAAAAAGAAAAATTATATATTAATAATGATCATAATAATTATCACATGACATCTTATAACAACCTTATAAAACTCCGCTGTAATATCAAATCTCCAGCATATAAAATAAAAATAATAAAATAAAATAAAATAATAATAACCATAATACTAACATAATAAAAAGTTAAAAGATTAAAACATAAATAAAAACATACACACCCTTGTCCTCCCAGCGATCACTGTTTCATTCGCTATGAGTAAATGTGATGGTGTATAATTCCCAGGGAGTCAAGCACTATATTCTCTGCTATCCTTGCTACGTCATTGACATCGACACCTATCTCCTTCACGAAGCTCCTTGTTGAACTAGGTACAGTTCCGCGGGCTCCGATAGGTCTCTGACGTTGAAGTCTCTCTCGCTGTAGCTTTCGCGGAACTTTTCCTTGAGGAAAGAGACACATTTTTCGTAGATTTCTCTCTTTTCCCTTTCCACTTTACTTGCCTGCTCAATGTCGTTGGATTCGTATCTCACGGAGGGATCCAGAATGATAGCTGAATTTCCGGTCTTAGGAAATGCCACGATATCAGCGTATCGCGTGGATCCATCCGTATCCACACAGTATACTTCTTCAAAGCAGGCAAAATCTCTTTCCTTAAGAAGCCTCATTAACTCATGTTTTACTTTGTGATGTCGGTGTATTATCAAGAGGGAGTTGTTGGGACATTTCCCCAGCACGTGAGCTGGTGTTTCAGGCTCTCTGTAACATTTTCGACAGAGGGACAGATAAAGAACTTAACCGCTCGATGAACTTAAAAAAAACTTTATTGGTAAAAACAAACTGTTACAAGCACTACACTACTATTTACAAAGAACTAAACTACTATCTAGATCTACTGGAATGGCTAGAGTGGCTAGACTGCATGGTTTTTTTTTTTTTTTTTTTTTTTTTTTTTTTTTTTTTTTTTTTTTTTTTTTTTTTTTTTTTTTTTTTTTTTTTTTCAGATCCCTCAAACAAAAGAAAAAATAACATTAGTAAGGAAATATCATATAATAAATACTGATAAATTATTTGTAAACATACCTTTTTCTACCTGTCTGGTACTTGAAGGGTGATTGATTCTTATATATAAATGATTGAGATCTATACTACCTGTATATTGATGACTCTTATTTGGAGGTGAGGGGCCTCCGCTTATTGTGCGTTATTAAACGAATAAAACTAACTTAAACAAAATTAATGATAAATTATAAACATAACCATAAAGAAATATAACAAAACTGAAGTATAAACATAAAACATAAACATAAACATAAAGCATAAACATGAAATAAAACATAACCATAAGATAGTGAAATAGGATAGGGTGTAGCTGTGGGTGGGGTGAGGGGTGGGAGAAGAGTGGGAAGAGGGAGTAGGATAATGGAGTAGGATGGGTGTTTAGGAAGGTTGCTAGGCAACGGAATGATCTATAATATATTTAGGATTTACTGGTCCCTTACGCCCCTGCCACCTCTGAGGGAGCTTGGAGGGGGTAATGGATCGGAACAGTGGATTGAATGAGGCAGTGAGATTGTCGTAGAACTTTATGTGTCTCCTTGAAATGTGTTGTTGAACAGTTTCAATGTTTAATGTCTCATGAATGAGGTCCATGTTTTTTCTCTCTAGTGTAGTTCGTTTTGTGATTTTTTGGAGTATGTTGTTTTGACATGATTGAAGGGACTTCAGGGTTGTTGGATAGAGGTAGTGTAGTAGGGGCGCTCCGTGAAGAAGCGATGGTCTAAGGATGGATTTGTAGATTAGGATTTTGAGTCGTAGTGACAACCCTGGTGAGTATATTAAGTGGTTTAGTTTTGTAGCTGTGGCGCGTACAATGTTTATTCTGTTTTTGATGTGTGCTGTGAATGATAAGTGTGATTCCAGTTTTAGTCCTAGGTATGTGAGGTGTTTTTTAGTTTGTATTACTTTACCGTTGAGTTTGGGTTGTTTCTTGAGTGTTTTCATGTAAGAAAAAGTTATGGCGTCAGTTTTGTCGGTGTTTATGTGAATGTTGATGTCCTTAAGTTGGTTTGTGATTTGTTGGGCTGCTTTTTGGACCTTGCGCATTGCTTCATCCGCATTCATACTCGCTGCGTATATGGCGATGTCGTCTGCATATGCGGCAACTTGTACGTTTTCGTATTTTTGCCCTACTATTTGGGCTGTATAAATGTTAAAAAGGACAGGCGCAAGGACCGAACCCTGGGGGACGCCGCATGTAACGTTGCGTTTTTCTGATAATTCAGTTTTGACCCGGACAGAAAATGTCCGCCCACTGATATAGGACCCAATAATGTCGACCAATTGGTCCGGGAATTGGTGAAGCCGGAGTTTATTGATGAGGATGGAGTGCGACACAGAGTCAAATGCCTGTGTGCAGTCAAGAGAGATCATGGCTGTAGCATGATTTTTGTTGAGGTTATAGGCTGTATCGTGCTGTAGCTTTACTACATGGTGATAACAGCTAACTCCGCGTGTGAAACCAGTCTGTTCTGGCGGTATGACGTCGTGTGAGTCGCAGTGTTTGCGGACGTGTATGAGGAGGAGTTTCTCATAAATTTTTGAGATGTGATTGAGAAGGCTAATAGGTCGGTATTCTTCCGGGACCGCTCCTCGTTTTTTGGGTACTGCATGGTTACATCTCTAGGAGGGATATTTATACAATACTAGAAGGAGGGGGAAAATGCTGATTCCGGGATGTAGTGTTTTGTACCTTAACTCCTCCCTTCTCAAGATGCGAAACTCCGGAGAGCATTACTTTTTAGGCAAAGTCCAAGGATTAAATATTTGAGGTAGCTGAACATGTTCTATGTTGTTGTCCAATGGTGTAGCCCTTGAGGTACATTTACAATGAGTAAGGATAAGAATATAGATATTATACATGAAAAGATATAAAATAATAAAGCTAAGAACATACAAGTAATAATCAGTTTCTATAAAGGAGATATAATCTAAGTCTTCTAGGGTAACAGATTGATTAGGTGGTAGTTCAAGTACATCAAATGACATGTTTAAGAGTACAGGGTTACTAATAGTATTTTCTAATTTAATAATCTTTGAATCTATAACTACAGTATTAGGTCTAGGGCATTGTAACAAAGTTTCATTTTGTTTTAGTTTATTTAAGGCAGTTAGAGGTAAAAAAATGGGATTGGAAGCCTTATCTTCTAAAGTTACATAGCTTATATTAAAACTAAGGTAATAATCTATATCATCAATATATCTAATAAAAGAATTGACCTTAATACTAGATGTAATACAATTTTTAAAACTATTTGTTAGTAGATTTTTTGTACAATTATTGTTGGTTTCTTTAACATTTATACAATAATAATAAGAGTTAATATATGTACAGTTACCTGTAAAGATTTTATTCTTATTTAATAATACAAGTTTATTAGGTGCTAAAGTTGTTACAAATGTTCTGTTGTGTAATACGGGAATTGGAAGAAGATACATAGTACTATACGTTTTAGTTTTCAAAGGAATTGATATAAAGTAGTGAATTATATTATTTTTAATTGAACATCTAGTTTTGCTGATTTGCCACAGTGTTTCCAAATCAGTTGAAATTAAAGATATGTTACGTTTTAGTAAATATGATATATCAGCTTGAGTTAACATGCTGGAGTGTAATATTCCTAGTTCACAAAATTCCAGAGAGTTTTCAATATCTAGTGTTCTCAAAGTGATATAGTTAATAATAGAATACAGTTCGTTCAAGTGAGCAGTTATTGTTGCCATATCCAAAGAATTGATTAATTTTGCGGCACGCTCATTATTTTTATTTAATATTAAGATATCGCTTCTAAAGGTTTCAATTAATTTTTTGTTGTATAAAATTTCTTGTTCGACATTATGTTCTATGTGATAAGAATTTTTTTCTGATTTCGAAATAATTTTATCATAATGATCCTTATCGGAGGCATCTAGATTGCCAGTGATCCATTTAATGGCGGTTCCTATACCGTTTATAAGTCTTCGTTTATGTCTGTTAGTTTGTGGCATACTAATTAAGGATTCAATTTTAGATTTAACGAATTGTAATTGTCTATTTACGGTGTCAAAAGTAGAACTACTCTTGAAAGATTCCAAATTTTGTTCTGCTAATGTCAATTTATCTTTCAAGTGGGTGAAATTTATATAGTGAATTAAAGTGTGATATTTGTCTAATGTAAATGCTGAAGGCATTTTTATTGCAGTTATACCTGGTGCGTGAGTTAAGTCCGTTATTTCGTATGTTGAAATATTAGGAGATATCCATAGAAGAAGTATCACTACCATCACCTTCATTATCTGAAACATATGATGTGTGAGGTTGTGTTTTATTCCTATATGTTTTACGCTGTCTTTGAATATTGTCAGAATGAACTAATATTTCTTTATTTTTGTCTTTCATTTTATATACTGGTTTAAAGGGGTTATCGTTTTTATTTTTAGTTCGCGCTCTAGCATAGGTATTATCAGGAATGTTTGGATCTTCCCTGTTTTGATTAAGTGCTTCTGTTCGCGTTTGCTTTTCTTTATTTATGTTTGTTTTGATGTGTTCATGAAGTAGTTTAAGATTATTATGGTATTGTTCCACAAGTTTTTCTGTTATAGGAGCTGTATTGATTTTTTCTTTGATAGTTCCAAAAGTGATTTCATTAGGGGTTAATTTTAATTGTTGATTTAGACTATTATTAAATGCAATTACACTTGTTTGTACAATTCTATCAAATTTATATTGTTTATGTGAATTAGCGTCAAGCCTTAAGATTTCTGTAAAAGTGGCATGACATTTATTAAGTGTTCCGAGTGAATTAGAATGGTTAGTACTTGTATAATGAATTTCTATTTTTAGAGATTTACAAAATTGTTTAATTAGCATATTGTCAAATTCTTTTCCTTGATCACAAATTATTCGTTTAGGTGGAGGATATAACATGCAATATTTTTCTAAAGATTGACAAACTGTCATAGCATTTTTAGAGTTGATAATTTGTACATGTAGGCGCTTAGAAAAGGTATCTATACTTGTGAATATAATTTTTTTTATCATAAATGTTGTTTACTCAGTATAATACTGAACATTTTTTTAATATTTCCTATACCAGTAAACATTTTTAATATTCTTACATGAAATAAAAAATTGATATATTATGTTTTATTTATTTATTTTTATTTTTTTTTTAAACTAATATAGTAGTAAATATAGAACAAATTATAAAGAAACACAAAACATAAATTATTAAACACGAAATATAATAACAAGAGTATAACAGACTCTTAATAATAGTTAAATTTTTAAATTATTCTGAGGTAACAATATATTACAATGTCAACAATATTTTTTTTTTTTTTTTATGATCCAGTGGCTATTTTTCAAAATAAATGTTATGACTAATTATTAATTTTTTTGACTTATAAGAATTGACATATAACAACAATTGAAAAATTAACTGTTTGAAAATATCAAAATAAAATAAGGTTTTTCTGAATTGGTTCTACAAATTTTATCTGTAATAAAAGATAAATTCAATTAAATGTTTTCTCATTAAATCGATTTAAATAATCATAACCTATTAAATATTGGTAATTTATTTTAATTTCACAATAAGGTTTCAATAATGTGGTATTAGCAATAAACACTAATCCGATCAAAAGCCTTTGTAGTAAATCAATTATAAACAATCCATAATCCCTTTCTAAATTTATTTGAAATTTAAATATCTACGCTTTAATTCTAGAATCAAATATTCTTTGTAATCTTTACAACAAAAATTATCACTGAAATTATTTTCTAAATCATTCAAATTTTTAAATTCTAAGTTATTTTTCTTTCTTATTAATTGATCTATTATCACATTAGTTTCACATGAGTTACTTGACACAATAGTACTCATATTATCTTCAATTTTATTTTTTAAACATTCCGCTTCTTTTTCTATTTTATACTCTTTTATATCACTTTTTTGAATATCTATTTCTGTTTTTAAATCTTTTTTTATTTGTTCACCGTTTTCGGCTACTATTCGAGTTAACTTATTCCTACTATCGTTATTAAGATGCTCATTATCTATATGCTCATGGCGAATGAGATCTTTAATTTCATTAAATTTATAAGAATTAGTAGCAATATTATTTTTATTCTTTTCATTAAACTTATCTTTAGGAGTGCTATATTTTACTTTATTATTAGTTTGAATAGCATTTTTAATTCCATTATTTTCATATTTATTATTAATTTCATCATTATCATTATTATTAGTATTATAAGTAATTTCGTTATTAGTATCAACATATTCAAGAGAACCATTATTATTAATTGTCAGCTTTCCATCTAACAAAAAAACTTTTTCTTTTCTACTAAATATATTAATTTCTAAAGCTTTCATTGTTTCCATAACCTAATAGTATATCAAAATTATTACTAACAGGAAGTATATAAAACTTAACTAAAAATTGATTGTCTAGTCCCAGATTTGGAGCAAGGTCAATTAATGCTGTATTATTGCCCTTTTCGCGTCCGGTTGGAGATTTGACAAAAAATTCTTCCGAGTTTATTTCAGTTCCCTCGGGTACGGAACTTGGATTAATGTAATTTTTTAGAGCGCCGGTATCAATAAGCCAAGTTTGTCCTAAGAAATCTTTAAATTGTGGTAATTGTTCAGTAAAATTTAAGGGATATTCGGGGATGTGTCCGGTGGACTGACCCCTAAAAAATTATCGAACCGTTGAGCTAATGCTCCAAGCTGTTGTCTTATGTCGCTTATCTCACCGTCGTCTTGAGTTACGTGGTGGACAGGCGCGTTATCTGACCTTACAGTTCTCATAGACACTGTATTTGCTGAGTCGGGTTTAAAAGGGCCCGTGGGAAAAGGCGTCTTCTGCCTCTGTTGATCCCAGTTAAAACCTGTGAAATTATTCGTGCTTTGTTGATTGAAACGCCTATTTTGACCCGAGTCTCTACTAGTTTGATTTTGACTATAATTGGGAGTTGGCTCAGGGTTAGGGTTTGAATTAAAATTAGAGTTTGAATAAAAATTAGAATTAAAATTAGGGTTTGAATTAAAATTAAAATTAGGATTATGATTTGGATTAAAGTTATAATTAGGATTAAGATTAGAATTAAAATAAGGAGTTTGGTTATAATTATTATGAGGATTTTGATTATGATAATTGTGATAAGGATTTCGGTTATAATTATGATTATAATTGTGATTATAGTTAAAATTATTATTTGGTTTAAAATGTTTATTATTTTTATATCTAAAGTTATTTTTTAGTGTGAAATTATTATGATGTCCGTATAGTCTTTCTAAAATAAAAGAACAGTCATTCTGAATAGCATTTCTAATATCATCTATGTCTGAAAGTCTCAAGTGATTTAGGAAATCACAAAGTTGTGGGTGTAAATTTGCTTTAATATGATAGTTGATTTCCCGATCTTGTAATTTCATAACTGTGTCCTTATTTATAATTTCATCGTCTAGGGAGATTCTAGAGAATATTAAGGCTCTAATGTGTGCTATCCTATCGATAAATGAAATAGGGTGTTCTTTTGGTCCTGCTTTAATATTTAATAATTCTAATTTCAGTTGTTCAACTGTTCTAGAGTCTTTAAAATTCTTTTGTAAATGGTCTAAAAGTTCTGAAACATTTATGAATGTATTTGTTAATAAACAATGCCTAGCATTACCTACTAATCTTGATGTTACTTTACTAAGACTGCTTTAACAGATTTTACAAAAAAGATTAAATCTTCAGGATTGCCATCATAAGTTGGGATATGATCGTAATCCTCTTTTGTCATAGAATATGAAATGGTAGCCATATTTTTTGTTAAATCAGTATTTTTATTCTTAATTAATAAGTTGCTTAATTGGTCTGTAATTTCACTTATATCTAACCTAACTATATTTTTCTTATCCTTAGGCATACATACAAAAAATAAATCTTAAACTAATATGTACCTCAAGTTTTTTCTCAGTTCTGCGGAGTTCTATCAAATTTGTCTCGACCCTATTGAAGTGTAGAAACACAAACTTCAGGTGGTTTACTCCAAGACCTGTTATCAATAGACTATTTCGTCGGTCTTTCTTGAGTTTCCGTTCAAGGCTGTCTTCGCTGAGTAGATCCAAAATCTGTTGGGATATTTCGTCGATTTTTCTTGATCTTCAGGAAAATTTCATCACCTTTACTGACCTGAGGCTGATAGGGTACCTGTTCGGGCGCCAGATAAAGAACTTAACCGCTCGATGAACTTAAAAAAAACTTTATTGGTAAAAACAAACTGTTACAAGCACTACACTACTATTTACAAAGAACTAAACTACTATCTAGATCTACTGGAATGGCTAGAGTGGCTAGACTGCATGGTTACATCTCTAGGAGGGATATTTATACAATACTAGAAGGAGGGGGAAAGTGCTGATTCAGGGATGTAGTGTTTTGTACCTTAACTGACCCAACATCTCTAACCTGTCCGCCGACACCTGGAACTCCACGCAGGGGTGCATAGTTAATGTTAAGCTTCAGGGCTTTAGACCATCCAGACCCCGAAAGTATCTACTTTTCGTACATGAACTTATTAGCTTTCGGGGTTTCTTTAAAATGTCGTATCCCAATGCCCTGCCACCTGCAGTTGGCCCATTCCTCGAACGAGTTTTCTCGTAGCGACTGCCGTAGAGCTCTCATACTCCGGTGTCCCTGCTCAACCCCCAATCTCTCGGCACATTTGACAGTCGCTGTGCAATGGACAAAAAAGTGCGATGGACCACAAAATGGCTTCTGATTCCTGCGATATCAAAAAAATATATGAAGATCCTTATCCTTATTAAACCTGGATATCGAAAATTTAGACTCCCGTTACAGCGCCGTCGGATTAGCCGCAGTAACATACAGTAATGTTAAATGAATAAACAATAACAAGTTTAATAAAAGATTTATTATATACAATAACTAACTATATACAATGGGGTCTTGAGATTATGAAATTGATTGAAACAATTATGAATTTGATTGAAAAATTATGACTTTGATTGAAAAAATTATGAATTTGACTGAAAAAAGCTGTAAATTGACTGACTTAAGACAATCCTTAGGATTGTTTACTTTTAAATTACCTGATGCAAAATTTATTAATAAATATAAAACCATTGTTCATTAATTTAATTTTACATATTTAACAGGAGAGATTGAAACCGTAGAAAAAGAATTAAAACATTCCCAAATTTTCTCTATGTATAATATGTATTGTATAATTAGTAAACAGTTCAATTTTCTAAAACATAAAATCGATAGTATTGGCCCTAAACGACAGAAACGAGGTTTAATAAATGGACTCATATTTCACATTATACTTAGAAGAACTGTGTAACATACTTAATTATATTACAATACTTGTATTAGATATTGAAACTTAGTTAAAAACTTGTAGATTAGGAATATCACATTCTAATATTATAAAGAACTTAGACCTAAATGATACAAACCTTATTTCACAAGACCTTGAGACAATTTGGCTCACAAGTTGAATCTCATGTCCTAAAGAAAATGTTCATTATATTATATCTCTTCCAGTCGAAGAGATTCTCGAAAGAGATACATTCAACATTCAGAGTTTAAGTGCCAGGGTAAACCAGACAATTATTGACACCCTTAAGACTACATTTCTGTGATGAAATTCAAAATTAATACTTTTTATGAACGGATCAAATTGAAACTTCGTATAGCTCTTCTTCATTTATCCTTCTAAAGACTCAAGAGATTTTTTCTGGTCAAAAGTTCAATAATTTTACAACATAGCAATATTTAAGGTAAAAATCGCAAAAACTAGTTATTGACACCCTGTGGATGGGTTATTGACACCTCTTGCCCCCTAAACATTTATTTTTTTAAAGATATACTATGTCATTATAAAGACATAACATTACATACAAATGCTAAACTTTAATGTAATATAAATAACAATAAAAATATTCAACCTTTTTATTGAACATGAAACTGTTTTGAATAACATTGTCCATTTATTGAAAATAAAACGGTTCAATGAAACTGTTTTAAATAACAAAAAAATAATAAAAAATTCCGGTAGGTATATGTAACATGGAATAAAATAATTAATTTAATTTCATTATCTGCACGGGAGTCTTTCTCGACGTGGAACAGGCCTTTGACCGAGTCTGGCACCCGGGACTGCTGTACAAACTCCGTAAATTCCTCCATCCAACATACTTCCTCATCCTCCAGTCCTACCTCTCTGATAGAACCTTTAAAATCAACCACAATAGTTCCTATTCATCCACTTTTACTCAGTCTGCTGGTGTTCCTCAAGGCAGTATCCTAGGACCCATTCTCTACACAGTCTATACAGCTGATATCCCAACCCATCCTAACACATTCCTTTCTACCTATGCCGATGACACTTGCGTGCTATCAGTTAATAACGATCCTAGTATTGCCTCTCAAAACCTCCAATCCCACATCAGAGACCTTGAGGTATGGTGTCAGAATTGGAGAATTAAAATCAACTCCAATAAATCCCACCAGATTACTTTTACCCTTCGTCGTAAACCTATGACATCCTGCCCTACAGTGTCCTTTAATGATATTCCGCTTGTCCCTGTTGAACAGATCCGTTATTTAGGCCTCCTGCTTGACAAACGTCTTACATGGAATCCGCATACAAGACTGAAAAGACAAGAGACTGCTCGCCGATTTCGGTTACTTCAACATTTACTTGACAGACGCTCTAACCTTTCTCTTTACTACAAAAGACTAATTTACATGACAATCATAAGGCCTATCTGGACTTACGGAGTTGAGCTTTGGGGCTCTACTAAACCATCAAACTCTTCCCGTATCCAATCCTTACAATCCAAAATCATTCGCAAAATCCTTAACGCTCCTTACTTTGTCACCAACAAAATCATCCACAAAGACCTTAATGTTCCATATGTTGCTGATTTGGCATGTACCAGGTATCACTCCTTCCATGAAAAACTCCACTCCCACTCTAATCCACTAGTTTCAATCCTTGCTTCCACTTCAATTCCTGACAATCCGCCGAGGCGTCTGAAAAGAAGATGGCCTCGAGACCTTCTTGTGTAGATTCACTACTAGAGTGCTGCCAATGGGCAGTTTCTCTTCATGTTTTTTTTCATGTGTATTATCATTGTAGCCGATTTACTTGATGTATGAACATACAGTTGTAAATTTAAATAAATGAATTAAAAAAATTTCATTATCTTCATCTTCATTTATGTCATTTGGATCAAACTCCATGATATAACACGCAGGACAAACAAATTAATCAGACTCTTCACTTTCATATGTTCTTATCCTTTTAAACATTTTTTGTGGTGGACCTTATTGCATAATGAACAATTAAAATAAATCCCCTTTAGAATATTGCCAAATTTGTAACATAACATTGAGTTTTTTTTCGCTTGTTCATTTTTCTTTTTGGAATTTTTTTTTCTTCAATTCCAACTTTTTGTTTCATTTTTTTTTTTTTGTATATTGGCTTCTATCATTGGTTTCCATCATTACTTGTGTCGAAAAATGGAAGCCTTTGAGTATTTATTTAAAATTTTCTTTTCAGAGATTCCGGGCCAGTATAGCACTTAAGGATCACTCTTTGTTGCCAGATGGACCAAACAGATTCCATTTTGGATATCCAGTTTCATCGGCATTGAAAATCCTTTCAGGATGAAGCAATACTTTAAATACCATTAAATCCTTTACAGTCCGGTTTCCAATACCAATATTCTACTAAATATGGGTTGTTAAAAATTACCCAAGACCTACAATCCTCAATAGACCAACAAAAAATCACTATTTTGATCCTCTTCGATTTTTCAAAAGCTTTTGATTTAGTTAATCATAACATCCTTCTTTCCAAACTCCAAAACCTTCAGATATCAAACAGCGTTCTGAAATGGTTTGTTTCTTTTTTAACCTGTCGATCTCAAACTGTCATCATACCAAATAAACCTCCTTCCTCCTCTATTACCTTAACACGTGGTGTTCTTCAGGGATCCTCACTCTCACCAACTCTTTTTTCCATCTATATTAATGATCTCCCTGGCTGCATCCGCCACTCACAATACCACCTATATGCAGATGATCTGCAAATCTATCTTTCTTTCCATCCTTCCGAAATGCTAAAGGCTATCCAAAAATTACAGCAAGATATTGACATCAATGCACGGGCTATGACAAATGATTTGAAGTTAAATGCTGGAAAAACCAAAGCCATTCTCATCGGTTCCAAGAACCTTTTAAATTCTCTTCCATTTTATCCACTCCTTTACCTCAATAGCATGCCTATCCACTTCCACACCTCTGTAAAAAATCTTGGAGTTATTATTGATCAGAACCTATCTTGGAGTGATCATATTTCTCAAATCACCCGAAAATCCATCGCTATCCTAAAACAATATCTAAGATTTCGTAATTCTATCCCACCTAAAACCCGAGTAAGTCATAAGCCTTCAAGAGTCTTATATCGAATTTCTCAGACAACCCGCCATAAACGAGGCAACCGTAGTCAAACTGAGGGAAAATGAGCGATGAGACGAGTTGAGATACGCAGCCTTTTAATGTTCTAAAAGATTGTTTCTTATGTATTTTTTAATAAACTGCACACGAAAATAGTTATTGAAGAAAAACCGACTTTTCTGACATTTTGTGTTTTTTTGTTTTTTTTTGACAATTTGGCCAATATTGACACTTACGTATCTCAGTAGGTGTTCCAAATTTTCCAACATGTTACGTAACAAACATGTAGGCAATATATTGTTCTTTAAAATCACTAATGACAAAGTTTGCTCTAAAATGCCCAGGAAGAGATTTAGAAGGAAAAAAGTGCTTTTTTTTAAGAGGTTTTTTCAAGATGGCGGAAAACGCACAAGGGTGAATAGTGTGTAAACTTGGGTTTTTAATGAGGGGAGCAGTACGAACAATTGTGCCTAAAAATTAAATTTACCCCACCTTTTTCTAGCCAACCCCCTTTTTTGATCTAATTCTACAGGGCTATTCTCACAGATCTGCCTCCTTCAAAAAATCCTTTGTTATTCGTGCTAGCCTATTTTGGAATTCCTTGCCTGTATCCATTCGTAAATCCTTATCATTATCCACTTTCAAACACCAACTATTTCTCCATCTCCTAAAGTATCAATCTTCCTAACATATATAACATTTAAAAGCTATAGATGATAACTATTCACTATCACAAAACCTGTCTTTTATTGTTAAACTGAAGTCTTAAACGAACAGATAATTATTATTTATATTGTACTTTTTTTGTTATTCTTAGGGGACTACTCGTCCCAGAATAAAATTACTTTTCATTCATTCATTCATTCAATATTTAAAAAAAAAATCAAAATTTAGTTATTGACATGAGGAGTCAAAATAACAAAATACATTGGAAAAAAATGACCAGTTATTGCCACCATTGAATAATAATATTTTAATTTAAAATCACTCCAGATACTTCAATTAGATTAACAAACGAAATAAACTACTTACCTAAAAATGTTGGAAGAGAGTAGGTACAAGAAAATTGGACGAAAATCCTTATGAAAATCATATGGTTTCAGTCTTCAATAGGCTATCAACTGAATCTGCAGGGCTATTAATTTTGAAACGTTCCCTGTGGTTAGTTTTTTTTAACAATTACTACATAGGTGACTTAGAAGACCCTTTAAATATTAGTTTTATGTATATCTTGATATAAAATTCGGACTTGTTTACTTATTTCTTTAAGTTAAAGTTTGGGGTGTCAATAACTGTACTGGGTTTCAATAACTGTCTGGTTTACCCTATATATTTTTTATCAATACCTGTTAGTCACAAGAATGAAACTATTGTAACTCTTGTTAAAAATGATATAATTTTGTATAGTATTTCAGAAATATTTGTAGGAAATTGTACATATATTAAGGATAATTATTATTGCACTAACTTTAAGTGACAAATTTATAAAATGCTATTCATAATGATTTGAAGTATTGTGAAACTACTAATCTTTTTGATGCTTAGCCCTTTATAAAATATATTGATTTCATGGATAATTATTTAACTTTTAGAATTAAGAATATCATTATTAAAACTAACATATCTTATCCTTTATCTTTACCAGAAACTGCTTTATTTAAATTAGATAATAACGAATCTATTGTAAACTAAATTAGAAATTTGTATATTAATGTAGATACTCTTTCTTTTGACCATCAAATAGAACCTTTTAAGAAACTTAATGTAACCCTAGAATAATTATATATACCCATTGAGCACAATTATAAACTTGAAATATTAGAAACAGGAAACTATTACATGCTGTATTCACATCCAGTAATTGCCTTTACTAGTATTTTATCATATTTGTTATTGATTCATATTATTTCAGTACTCAATAAAGCCCCAAAGCTATGCCAATGGTAACATCAACCATCAGCATCAGAGCCAGCAGCTGCTCCAACATTCAGACCATTGTAGATACCTGTCTTAAATAATTTCTCCCTGAGTTTGAAATCTTCGGAAGAGAGGAGTTATGGTCAATAAACTACAGAAACGTTACAGTGTCAGTACATAACTGAATCCCCCTCTCTTGCCTGTATATGTACCCCTCACTTATAATACCTCATTAATCTTGTTATTAGTATTGTCTTAGTCATGTTATGATTTATTAACTAAATAGTCCTTTGTTTTAGTCTAGTGAACATTTGTTAATTGTATTTTTTCCAAATAAAAGTTGGTTTTTCGAAGTTTCGCTGATAAGATAATTTAATTGACCCTAAAATGTGTATTTTGAATTGAAAACTAAAATTCGAAACTTTTCATGATCGCAATACCTTCCCTTACTATATATTTCATATATAGGTAAGTGAAAGTAAAAATGATAGGCAAAGTAAATATAAAAAATTAGCAATATCTCTGTTTATATTTATAATAACAATAAATACAATGTGATATTGTTTGTATTTATATGATGAAAATCTGTTGATAAATCTTAATTTAATGTTATAGAATGTTTCTCCCAGGGAAAAAGAACAGGCTTTTTGCTTTGATAATATCAATGATTGTCAGAGTGATCACCTAAGGCTCCTTATAAGTGTATGTAATCTTTTTTTAAAACTATTTCTAATTTATTAAGAAGTCATGAAAAGTAAACCATTTAAATCTTCTCTTTGGAGTTATATATTAATAAATATTTACTCACTCTACTTTTCATTTGGCTTATATTATATTTAAAATTTAAATTTCATTTAAAGCATTTCTAAGTAAGTAGTCTATATCAATTCTCTGAAGTCTTATGTTGTTGATATAATTTAATTGATATGCTTGTCAGACCAGTTTAACAACCAATTTGCAAATGAAGGTCCTTTTGCAAGTCATATCGGTATGTGTTATTTATTTTGAACTTCTTATCAAACTTTTAGGCAAATAACATAGCAATAAATTAAATCCACTGTAACCCATCAAGCTCATGAACTTTAAATGACCTATTTTTGTTTGTTTTATACTTTCAGATCTATTGTAATACTGATGCATATTAAGATTACCCTTATATTACTTATATACCCTTTACCCCTCATATTAAGCTTGATAATTGTGAATATGCTGACTGTTCGGTAATGGGGCAACCAATACATGTTATCATGCCATAAGACTGGATGCCCTTTTCTTGTGTGACATATAACATGAGTTCTTTGAAAAATATTTTTTATTGAAACAATAATAATTGTAAAACTTTATAAGAGGAGGGATCAGGTCTCTGAAAATTCATTCGGATGGCTTATCTGAAGATGTTCCCTTGGCTCCTCAGAACTGATGTTAACTGGTGTGTCCAATCTCTGGGATGAATTTGTGTCATAGGTTATGTTTGGGCCCTTTCTAGTTCACTTCTCTAAAATGCTGCTCTGTAGATAAGTGGGGGAAGTCCACCTGCCTTCCAGGAATAGTATCTAGGAGTAGATAATCTCTAGACCAAGAGCCCATCTGTATGATGCACCATAAAGTAGGTGGCCTCTGCTGCAGGGGAGGGGGGAAGTATAAATAAAATGAGGACCTGGACCACCACAATTATAAAATAAAATAAGATATCATGGAGGATGTAAATCCACCATACTGCCCAACTAAATTTTTGATCAGCCAGTTATTATAGTATGAAAAGTGCCGAGAGAAGTAGGGCAAAAAGTTCGCCACTGAGGATATGAAAAATACAAAAAATATTGCAGCATTCAGCACATTTATTGTGAAATAATCTAATATATTTATCAACTTCTGGACATATAAGAGATTTAATTTTTTTTAATAGAAGATGATTTCAATCAAAATCCAAGGCATAAGTCGCATAACTTTCATCAATTTCAGGATCAGAGACTACTGCCATTATATACTTTTTTGGCGCCTAGTAGGCCCCTAAGATAGTGCTTGAATTATACCGACCACAAAATTATATTATCCACTTCTTTGTGTTATTTACAATAGTATTACGAAATGAAATTATCTCATGTTTAGTAATATCTGTACTTGATTTATGTGTGTATCTCTGGCTTCACAATTATATAAATGTTTCTAAGTATTTAACACGATCTTCAATATCTGCTCTATGGGGCGGCAATCGAATTTACGCCCCTTTTCATTGATTATTGCCTGTTCAGACCTGTACCTATACGAGTTGTACCTTTGGTAAGAATCTAGTGAGTGCTTATTTTGCAATTTGTGTAACTCGTGCGATTTTTTCATCTTAACCTCAGATTTCTGCCAGTAAGTATAACTCGAAAGGCAGTTAAACTGTTTTTGTTTTTTTAATTTTTGCCTTTGTAAAAAAAAAAAAAAAGATAACATGGATATGGAAATAAATAACAGTGGTACACACCACCCCATGGGGCATTCTAATGCGAACCACCGGTGACCCACACCAGCGTGAAAGTGTTAAAAGCAAATTAATAATAATTAGTTTTATTAAAAAGTGTTTATTAACTGCATTAAATAGATGTATTGATTATAAATAATTTTATCACAACACAATTATTACAATTGTTTAGAGGATAGAAAAGCTGCTTAAGTGTAAAAGGAATACCAATCATATGAAGGAAATAGAACTACAAAACATGGTTGTGGCCCACCAGAAAGAGAGAGTAGATTTTTTGTTGAGAGGTGAAAAATTTGAACAAAAAATAGAAGATTTAAAAAAAAATTATCAAAAACTTTTATCAGTCAAGAGTCAAATCATTTCAGAAAATAACTGTTTAAAGTAAGTTATTAAAAATAACTCAATTATTTATTACAAAGTAATTAGTTCTGAGTTAATGAGGAGATTACTGTGACCACTCTCCACATTATCAGCAGTGCCTAAAAGTGGACCCTTACAGTCAGTTTATTAGTGATCTTTAGTGCCATTCCTGGTAACTAAAGTGGTTTGTATTCAATTGTGAAATTCCTTTGGATTATTATAATCATTAGATCAAAACTGTTTATTTATGGTTGCTCAAACCCCAAATGGATTCTTTGGGGCCTAACTGTAATTTAAATTATCAATGCATTAAGTTTTATTTGCTTTGCTTGCTCAGAAGATTTTCAAAAAAGAGAAAAAAAAAACGTTAAGAATTCTTTTTCAGGAGATTTAGGAGCCCTGTCATTATTTAAAATAATACTACTTAAATTAGATCTATTTTCAATGTTGGTATATAAGATTGTAATAAGATGGTATATGTACATTGGCAACTAAATGTATATTGTTATACATTAAGATTGAATTAAAATTGTAAAACAATTTATTAATAAATATAGGACAAGGGGCTTAATCTGGTTTATAGGAATAGCAACATAGCATAAAGATTGCTAATTCATGGAATGCAAGTTCCATCTAATGATAAAGCGTTTTTTTTGCCCAAGTGAAACCTGTGTTTTATCTTTATAGGCCATTAATCTGAAATGTAAATTGTAGTTAAGTTTCACAATTAATTTTCCTTTTTCTACTCACTCTTCTCATTTCATTTTTCAAATATTGCTGCAATTTTATGAGGTGGTGTAGCATTTTGGTTCACTGCATTTCATTTTCAGACAGTTGAAATAATTCATTTATTTTTTATTAATTCTCTTAGATAAACATGTATAAGTGGTGGGAGCAGTGATGGATTGAATTCAGAAGATCATTGATATAGAAATTAAAAAGGAGGAGAGATTTGCTCAAACCTTGGGCCACAATCGAGGAAGGGGCAAGAAAGGAAGATGGCTGGTTAAAAATATTGTGGGATGAAGTTGTTTGTTAGGTGTAAGGAATAAGATTGTTATTGTATCTGAATCAGAAGAGGGGTGCACAGGAAAAAAACCTCCATCGAGTGCTGTCTTCCTTTTATACAACATTGTCCCCCTGACTATTGTTCGTCCATTATCATGTTTAAATTATATAGTATTTACATTTGATTTATTTTTCAGAGAATGCCTTAGAAAAAAGGATAAGGAATTGAGAGGTGCCATGTCTACACAGCAAAAAACTGAAGTTAAGTTAAACAATGCTCTTTTAAATCTGGTAGCCATATCAACTGAAAATGAATGTTTAAAGGTAATTCTGGAATTCATTTGTGCTATTTTGCATGAGGTTTAGATAATTTAAGTTATCGATGGAGATAGGAACAGATTTCATAAACACAGAGCTTTTTCCCTTGAAAATTAACCTTAGTTACTTGAGTTCTTATGGCTTTAAAGAAAACAAAATCTGAAGATATTAAAAGTCACTCAAAGACTAAACAAATTACATATTAAAAAGATGTATCTTCTTCATGATAGATTTATCATAAATTAAGAATTACTTCAATTTAGCCCTAAATAATCCCAAAACTAATGACTAAGATCTGATATAATATAGTACATTGCTCATTAAAATAAATAACCCTTGTTCCTAGAAAAATTAAATAATGTTTATGTACTTTACTGGATTTTATATGTTTTGATTTTAAAGATGTCATTGATAAATATATTTTTTTTTTAGGATAAGATTAAGCAAAATAATGATTATATTATCAAGATAGAAAAAGATTCATTTTCCCTAGCTAATTCTGTAAAAACACTCTCCGAATTGAAACAAAAAGCTGAAAATGAAGTTGTTTGGTCAGTTTATTTGATATCATTTATTTTTATTTAAATATGTTTACTGGGAGGAAATTAACAAATATGGTCTTAACTTTACAGCTTTAATCTGGTTCTTAACTTTTGGTTTTAAACACACTCAACTTGTTTTAATTTTAATTTATCTTTACACCTGATGATTCTCCTAGGTGTTTGAAATTAAGATGGCTGAGAGACATTCTGATTCTTAGTATCTTGGTATTGTATTATATTTCTCTCACATTATCTTGGTGTATTTATTTTAATATACTTGGAAATCTCAATAAATATGTGCATATATATATATTATATATATATATATATATATATATATATATATATATATATATATATATATATATATATAGGAGAGCCTGTGGCTTAGTGGCTAGCACGCTATTCTTGCACATCAAAGGTTGTGAGTTCAAATCCCAGTCCAGGACTTTTATAAGCATATAATTAAATAGGGATTCACTCACATCCCCTCCCTGGGTATATGAGACCTGTCAGCCTCCTGGTGGCCCCTCACAAAAATAGGCATAGGGAGTGATGACCATACCCTATAAAATGTCATCGAGAAACATGGTGAGTATAATTCTCCCAAGAGATTACACCTCACAGCCAAGAGCCTACACCGCCTGTCACCCCAGGTAAAAAAAATATATATATACGTATATATATATATATTATAATATATTAATATATATATATATATATATATATATACATATATATATATATATATATATATATATATATATATATAATATATATAAATTTAAATATTCAAACTAGTAAGTATTAGATGGCTTCATAAGGCATATCAGAACTTTGATCTTCTGAGTGACAATATTTCTAATTTACAATTTTTTGATCCTTTTTCACATTAGGAGCAAGTGAAAAACTTACGAGCATGATGCGTACTACTGGACTGTATGGTCTGTTTACATCCAGATATCTAAAACCAGTAATCCATCAATCTGAAACCATCTTCTTTTTTTTAAAACACCCATCTGTTACTGATCTTGCCCTTAACTTAGTTCTAATACACAAGAATCAAAATTTCAATTTTTTTTTAAACATATCCTTTTTATCTTGTATTGTTTCTGTCCATTTATTAAGATATCATTATCTTCTCCACTAATTGCTTTTTGCTAATTAAGAACAAATTCTCTGCATTTCCAATATGTAATACATGATCCTTCAATTTGGCAAGTAGTTTATTCCTATCTAACAGTTTTAATTTATAATTTGACGATGGTCTCGAGACCTACTTATCTGAATAATCTTTGAAGTGCTACCACTGGATAGATTCTTCTCACGCCTATCATGTCCATATCTCAATGTTCACATTTATTTGATGTATTTTTTTTTTTTTTTTTTTTGTTAACACAGTTGTAAATATCTCTATAATAAATTAAAAACAAAAAATCTTTATAATTAATTTATTAGCCTGATTCTGGTGTACTTATAGCTAATAGATTTTGTGAAATGTTTTAACTGCTTTAAGAGAATTTGATATTTAATAATGTGGAAGCTTCTTCCACATTCGCATAATAATCCGGCAGTTCAGACTCTGAAGATTTCTTAAATATATCTTTCTGTTTTCTTTATACTTTTCTGTTTGAACAAAATAAAAATGTGCAGTAGTGATATTAAAGTAGCATCTCTCTTTTTACAGTGGTGCAAACTGAGTGTTGTGATCTATTGCTAAGTTCATTTTGAATTTAAAAATTTGTAAAATACATATTGTTTACTGAAATGAACAACTAACAGAGTATTTTTATTTGTGAAAAATAGTTTATTTCATTATATATTATAATGTATGTTTTGAGCTTAGTTGACTAGTAGTTATTACATTAACACTTTTATCAATAATACTTAGTATGAATATTTATGAACAACTATGTATTAACTAAAGATGGTTGCTGTTTCCCTCATTCATTCTATTTTTGTTTCTAGATATTGCATGAAAAACGATAGGTATATATTAATTTTTGATTATATTCTATGGTAACTTGAGTTCATGACGGAGTTGATGATTTTTTAGCCTACTGGATTTTACTGGTAAACAATTTTGTTAATGTTTCTGTATTAATTATACATGATGTGTCATTCTTGATAAGTATAGTTGAGAATCCTGGACGACATTCACATTTACCTATTCGCCATCCACGACCTTTCCGTTGCCCCTTTCCTCTGTCTGGTACCAACCACTCTCCTTCTCTACAGGGGCCTTGAGAGTAAAGTTGCCAGCATGACTTATCTTTCCATAAAACAAATCCATAACCAGAGCCACAGACTTCATCTATGTTAGATTTATCATCACTGCTTGACATGGTTTCATTGTCAACATTTTGTTCTTCAGAGCAATCAGTTGTGGTGATAGATTTATCATTTTTATAAGTTGTATAAAATGAGCTGAAATACAAAATAATGTTGTCTGTAGTATTATATTTTATGATATTTTTAAATAAGTTAATAAATTATTCAACTAATATAGAGCTACTAAGATAAAACTTTATCTTAAGAGCTGATTAAATCTCTCCAATTGCTTTTTTATTTTAATGAAGCATAATCATGAGTAGGGTTGGATTGAAACTAAGAATCTTATCTTATCATAATCTTGAGAAGGATTATGAAATGCTTTTTAAGATTTGTGTTCGGTACCTCGAGATGGTCTCATGTATCGATCCTCTACGATGAGTTAAAGTGGTTATCCCCAACCTTTCGAAGACAATATTTCCTTGGATCATTCCTTTATCAAATCAGTAACTCCCACCACCCATTTTACGTCTACAGCCTTCTGGTATTTAAATCCTCAACCCATCACCAGGAAACAAAATCCCATCTGTCCAACCTCCAAACTCCTTTCCACAGAACCAAAAAATATGATTGCTCCTTCTTAGCCCGTTCCACTGCCTTATGGAATACTCTACCTTCAAACATCTGACATGCTCCTTCCCTACCATCATATAAATCCCTCCTCTTTTAACACTTCCTTTCTCTCCAGTCCAATGTAAGCTAATTTTAATCTTTATTATGCCTATTTATGTGAGGTGATTTGTTTATATACTTTAATGAGATGTAAAAGATATATTTTAGGTTGATTCTTATTTATTTATTTTTGAATATGTACATAGAGATGTCACAATGACTTTTTATTTATTTTTTCTTCTTTCTTTTGTTAAATGTAGTTATATATTGTTTTAGGCCAGATATAAATTATTATTTTGTTCATTAATGTTATTCTGAAGGGACATTGTCCCAGAATAAAGTTTGTTTTCTATTTCTATTTATTAACAATTTTTTTTTTTTATGAGATTAGGAGATGGAAAACAAAATATAAACTTTTTTCTCCTCAATTTCGGACAAATTTTTTTTTGTTACTATCTTTCTTAGTTGGTAAAATTTAGCAGCTTGAATAAACAGACACTGAATTATCAAAAAATAAAAGATAATACTTCCAAAATATATGTTAAAGCTGAAGAATTAATTGAATACCTTAATGCTGGGTCACTAGCAACATTATGATCCATTTTGGAAGTATCACGTTTCATTTTTGTTCATATATATTTATATAAATGGACATCCAAACGTAATTATCTTACCACAGTTATTAAAATATCTATCTTTTTAATGTTAGTGTATTAACTGATTTTATAATTTATTAAATATTTATGATTACGATTTTCTTACTCAATTGGATGCCTTGAAGATCACAATATTATTTTTCAGGATTCTAGTCATAATTATTGTATTGATCACTTCTTTAAAGTAATTACCACCAGTTTTTAAACGAACTGGAAATATTTTCAGGGTTTTTAAACATTCTACTAATAGCTAATAATGAGAAATCATCTAATGTCTTCCTGCTACAGCAGTATAACATGTTGTAATTGGTTATGACATCCTTTGGAGCCCCAATCGAAGGATATGCCATACTTTAAGAACTGTTTCAATTATTATTCTTATTTTTTTTAAGTTCAAGTCACCATTATTTTTGAAAGGATTTTTAACAATAGGCATATCTGGTTACTAGGATACGATTCAAAATGGAAGAGAAGCACCATTTTTGACTTGATTCCCTTTTAAAAAGAATATCATTTTCACTTTACTTCATCTTACAACGTTTCAGCGTTATGTCCCATTGTCAGGAATAAATGTACTGTTAACATTATCCATGTTGATATAAATATAAATAATCTTTTTATTTTTTTACTCCTGTTGCCATTTAGTCTTAATACATGATGTTATTTTGTCACATAAAAGACAAATAAACTTAATATATAAAAAAGTGTTAGAAACATCTCTATTTGGCTTGCAATTCCTCTCTCAATCATTCTCAGATTGAAAGACATATTTGAGAAAGAAACACAATTTCAGCACTAAAGGAAATTATTAAAATGTGAGGAGTGTAGACATAACTTTATTAGCATTGAGCTTATTCAGAACAGTCTTATTTACTGACTCCTGGTGATGGTTCTTGGTACTCAATGATTTCAACTTAGTAACCAATTCAGTAAGTGGCCCTTGGGATCTAGACAGTTAAAATTATAACAAACTCACCCTGGGTGAGAGACAGTAATTATTTAATAGTAATGCAATTGTTAGAAATAAAAAACTGATCTGAGATCATGTTTAGCCACCAAGTTTTCCCAAATTATTTTGATACCCAGTTTATAGAGGCCCGGTGTGAACAAGGAGGGTCTCCATGTACTCCAGAGTCACCCCTTGGCTGTAGTAACAGAATACATTACTAATATTTAGTTACAACCTTTTTTTTTTTTTTAAGAACATTTTGCAAGTTAGTGCTGAATTATTATAAGTATTACGGCTAGTTTTTAATTTATATTTTTTGGAAAAATTTTTCTGTTGAAGATGAGAACTTTTTTTTGAAGTTCTATGTATTCTGATATGGATCATATTCTTTAAAAGAAAAAAAAATCCATCTTTTTATGTAAATTTTACCTATTTTCAAGAATTAAATCAAATACTCTAATTTTCTTTAAAACATTATTAAGTATCATCCAACATTAATAAAATGTACAATTTACTTTACAACACACATTTGCATCATCAGTAATTTCAGTTTTTAACTTTATCAAATATATGAAATATTATATAAAAAAAAAAAAAAAAAAAAAAAAAAAAAAAAAAAAAAAAAAAAAAAAAAAAGCACTGAATATTTTAAATTAAATACTTTTTCAAAAATAATTATAATAGTTTCTTATCATACACAATTTGCATTATACCTGTCGTTTTCAGTATTTGGGCATCCACATGTTCCAAGGTATGAAATCCCATTCATAGATGGATCAATATTATCTTGGTAAAGCACAACTTGACCCACTGGGCAAGGACCTTGTGTCTTGACTTTATGGCATCCTTTACCTCCTGGGAAAAACAACTTCCCTGTTGTACATGGAACTTGGACACATGCTGCTTCAGTTTCATTCTAAGGAGGAAATACATTGATAATATTTGTCATAATCTGTATGTTTATATAAATGTACTAATTTTTACCATATTGCAATTATTACTTTGTCATATTTTAAATCTAGCATTTCTCCACTTTTGCAAGGACCACGTGTGAATGGTTGATAACAAAAGTCATTTTCTGTCCATTTCATGTACCCTTCTTTGCAAACACAAGCACCACTTATTTGTTGTTTGTTTTCATACTTAATAATCTTTGGTTGATATAAATGACCATTTTTGCAGGGTCCCTGTGAACCTAGAAAACAAGTTTTTTAGACACTAGATTCATCTTAGCTAAAACATGATATTGTTTAGAAACTAATAAAAATAACAAATATTTTATCTACTTATAAGTTATTTATTTTTAACTTTTAAATTAAACTTACTAATATACAGGTGAAAGAAATGTTGGCCTTAATTTCTTATGTGATATTTGTAATTGAAACTTTAGCTGTAATACTTCAATTATTGCATATTCCAGTTCATCCCCCAATGGTTACAACTAGCATTCCATCCAGTAATACTACCTCCATCTCTTTTGATCTTGTTTGCCAACCTTAGCCTTGGATGTTCACATCTTTTTCTTCTATTGACAAGAGTCTTGTGTAGCATTATCCTCCATTCTAGCCACATGCCCAGCCTATCTTGACCTGGTAATCCTAATATGCCACACCATATCTGTTCAATGTAGATTTGATACAAATTAACCTTATGGATTAGTCTGAATTAATCACTAATTGTTACGCACTAAAAATTTTTAATTCTTCAGTGGCTGTAAACTACTGGTATCTGATCTAGACAGGAGCCAGGTTGCTGGTCATATGTTGATTAAGGCCTAATAAACATTTTTTAAAGTTAAACCTTTGTTTTTCTTGATAGCAGACATCTTCTTAATATTTTTGACATACCAAAATAAGATTTATTCAGAATTTTTCTCTGTAATTCTGGGTTTGTTGAGTTACCTTTTTTTACAAAGATTGAAATACAGGCATGAAAGTCTATCTCCTTTTAGTAGACATAACCTTGAATACTTCTTACTAGTTGTTTTGAGTGTTAATCTGACTTCTTGATTTACTTATCAGTTTTTTGGAGCAGCTTATCAATTCTTTGTGAACTGAAATTGATGAAAAGTGGTGAATTCAATTGACTATGTTCTAGGAGAAAAAAACAAAACATTTTTATACTTCATCAGGTGGTTATTTATTTCAACTAAAGAACTCAGGCAAATATTTGGTCGATATAAGATCTACTACTATTCATCAATTCGCATGGATCAGATCACTATGGTTCAAATCACTTTTTTTTTCTTGTAGTGCTTCTCTTCATCGTCATACTGCTTTGTAATCAGAAACAGTCTGTAGGATCCTATGTTAATTAATCACTTTCTTCTAGGCCTTGTTTTTTTATCTCTGTTGCTCCCTGCCATTCCAGATCTATGGTGTCATATATATTATAGTACTATATTTAAGCAGAACTTATTCTCTCTCTCCATACTTTATAATTGTCATCTTATTATCATTTTACATTTAATATTATTTATGTTCCCATAATTTATTACTGTCATATTATTATTATATACCTAACGCATTATTAAGTCTAATTACATTGGTTGTTATCTTGTTTCTTTTAGCCCTGATGAAGGCCCACATTGTAGGCCGAAACGTCGGCACATAATAAAAATAACTCTTATTTTTAATTGTGTGGTTTTAATTTATGACCGCACCCCCAACCATCTTCCTCATCTAATTTCTCTACGGTCAACAAAACTCCATCATTATTCTCTCTCTCATATTTTAAAAAAATAAATCAAGTACCCACCAGTATTATTCCATTATTTGAAAGAGAATTAAATGCCCTTTCTAATAATATTGGTTGTATTAAAGGATCTAGAGAGATATTTTATCCCCAACTTTGATTTAAAAATAATAACTTTGTAAAAATCTTTAGTTTAATATTTAAGAACAATTTTAGCTTTTTTCAGTCAAATTCATATTTGTTTCAATCAATTTCATAATTTCTTGACCAAATTTTATTTAGTTAGTTTTATTAGGTTTTTATATTAAAAAAATTATTTTATTCATTTAACATTACTTTTTTATGTTACTGCAGCTAATCCAACGTTGCTGTAGTGGGAGTCCTGAATTTTCCCTACCCAGGTTTAGTAAGTATAAGGATCTTCATACATTTTCCTGATATTGCAGGCTTGGGAGCCAGTTTAAGTCCACCCTGCCCCCTCAGTCCCCTGCATAGCATAACCGAATTCTTTTTTACCCTCAAAATTATCATAGGGCCATCTGCAGGGTTTGAGTCTGTGACCTTAAGAGCAAATCACCCTTGGATATTTATTTTTATATTTTTAACCAATTCAACAAGGAATTATATGAATTTATCAAAGGTCACCTGTTTTGCATTGGCTAGCATAACAGCATTCAATGCCAAAGGTCGCGGGTTCAAACCCGGCAGATGGCTGTTGGATATTTCTTTTATATTTTTAACAAAATTAATAAGGGATTATATGAATCTATCAAAGGTCACCTATTTTGCATTGGCTATCATAACAGCCTTCTATGCCGAAGGTTGTGGTTTCAAACCCGGATTAGCCGCAGTAACATAAAGTAATATTAAATGAATAAACAATAACAAGATTTAATAAAAAGATTTATTTTTTTAATATAAAAACCTCTTAAAACTAACTACATAAGATGGGTTCAATAAATTATGAAATTTATTGAAAAAAATATGAATCTGACTGAAAAAATTATGAATTTGATTAAAAAAATTATGAATTTGACTGAAAATAGCTATATATGCATAATGAATAAAGTCTTAATGCCAATACTTATAATATTCCCTGTAACATTTAGGACACAACAATTTTGAAATCTCTTCCTCGATAAATATTGATTTCAAATAGAAAAGCTGAACACGTACAAGTTGATTTTCAGCTCATATTTTTCTGATATATCTTAAAAAATCATCTAAAGACCATTATTTTAAAACTACCCATTGGAATAGGGTGATGTTTTTTTTTGTTTTTTTATTGCTTCGGTATTCTTTTAATATAAATGATTTTTTTATGAATATCTGTGGCATGTGAGAATCAGACCTTGCTAAGCATTTTAAAAAATTGTTAATTACACCAATATATAAAAAAACAGGCATTATCATAGTTGTAATTTATTGGTTTATTAACTTTAAAATTGTAGTAATCTTGAACTCCTTAATAATCTTATTATTGCGTTGGCAAATAAGTCCTTTAGATTTTTCCAGATGAAATAAAACTCAATGTATTATAGATATAAAATTTATTTTAATCTACAATACATTGACCGTTATTAAATATGACTTTTCCCATCTTTCTACTAACTGCATAATGCCATGTTCATAGAATTTCTGGAGTTTATTGTATATTGTTTATTCTGAGTATATTGATGTACTCTTCCTTTTGAAATTTCTTTCCATTCATGGAGTTCTGCAGAGACCAGAATAAGAGGTAGTCACTTGGAGCTAGGTCTGGTAAATAGGGAGGGTGGGGTAAAAGATCCAATCCAAGGCTCACTAATTTAGTGACCAATGAGGAGTGGGGCCTAGCCTTGTCTTGGAGAAACACAACACCCTTCTGATTTGCCTGTACTGGGAGTTTATTTTTAATTAATTAAACCAATTTTGTTAATTGTAACCAGTATAGAGTTGAATCAATTGTCCTGTTGGCAATGTCTCATAGAAAATAACACACTTGAAATCCCACCATATGCAAAGCATTTATCTTCTTTGGAAGCAATCCGGGTTTAGACATTCTTCTAGGAACCTTATTACTAGTCCAAGATTTTCTACAGACTAAATTATCATAAAATATTCATTTTTTATCTCCAGTTACCAACCTTTTCAAAAATGGGTCATTTTTTTTTTTGCTATTTCCATAGTGAGTCACAAACAGAAATAAGTGTTGTCATGTTGACTTCGGTGAGAGAGTGAGGGACCCTGGACATTAAACCTAAGAACATAGCCAAGCTTGTGTAAATGGTTTTCTACGCCTAATTACAACACATTTAGGGCCATAGCAATCCCTAACAATGATTGGGTGGGATTTTGATCAACAACAGCTTTAACCTTGTTCGTTTCAACTTCATGTGGGCAAAAGGACTGTTGAGAATAATTGATGTCAAAATTTCCTGAATGAATTTCGGCAAACTAATTTAGACAGGTGTGTTTGGTTAAGGCATCATCGCCAAAACATTCCAAATTTTTCTATGAGCTTCTGCAGCATGCTTGTCCTTTTTAAAAGAATATAGCAAAATATGCCAATAATGAATGATATTTCTTTCAAATTCTCAGTGCAATAGCAAACACAATTCTAAGCTAGTTTCAACAAGAGCTCACAGATATAGTTGTTGACTTATCACAAAGAGGATAAACAATCCTTAGGGATTAATTAATCAGATGAGAAGTGTATCATAGTGATATCAAAATAAACAGATAAAGCAAAAGGACTTATTTGCTATCAGTCTTATAGTTACTGTACAGAAAATTTGGAATTACCTATAGCATAACATTTTTTATCTTCAGGATGGTATTGTATCATTGAACTATTACAACCACATTGGCCATTAGGAAGAAACAGTTTACCCATGTCACAAGGTCCTTGTAAATAATGTTCATGGCAAGACTGACCTGGTTCCCAGTAGTTATATTGCATTGTGTCACTGTCACATGAACATTCTCCAAGTCTTTCTTTTGTGCTCAGTAATAAACCTTCAGGGCAAGGGCCTTTGGTAAGATTATTGTAACATTTCCCATCTTTGGGCCAAAATACTTTACCTTTATCACAGTATTCTATTTCAAAACAAGCTCCCCATCTGTGACCCTGATAACTGAAAATTAAATGGAACATAATTATAATTTTACTGCATGAGATGCTGCATTAAACAAAAAGATCAATTGGTAATACAATTACCTACTTACAGCCTTCTTCACTGGCCCAAAGTATTCATTTTTATTGCACGGGCCTTGGTAATAAATTTTATAGCATTTAGCATCTCTAGAATAAAGTGCAGTTCCAGGTGGACAGTTACACAGGGCTGTTCCATTTTTACCTGGAATCAGTTCCATTGTCTCTGGACAAGGATATCCTTTTTGAAATATTCTGTAACATTGACCATCATCTGGCCAGTAAAGAAGTTGCCATCCATTTGGTTTATTTGCACAAGGGTTAATACTTGTTTCACTCCATGATGGCATTATGACAGCACACTGCGCAAACATAGTATAACAGCTCAATGTTCTTATAATACTGAAACAGGTGAATTTTGCGCGTGAGTTTTTCTTATAAGTTATTTTATAAGTGCATTAGTTAGGTTCTGAGAGGAGATGTTAGGAGAGGGGTGCAGAAAGTGAAAAAATAGTAGATTTTTAGATCGTGTGCTTGATCATCGATTTATTTTATCACATTAGACATTATCTTTATTGTGGTACATTATCAGTTTCTGGGGAGAACTCTGAAAACGGAAAAAATAATCGATTTTTAGTCCGAGCGCAAAGTAATTGATTTATTAGAATATATCGAACATCATCTATATCATAGTATAGTAATCGGTTTTATGGGGGGTGCTGGAAACGGATACTGTTTAGATGTTTAGATCGGTCGCTCCGTAGTCGATTAATGTTAACAGCTCAGACATATTCGATATCGGGGTATATTATGTACTAGTAGTGCTGAACTAAAAAAACAACAGAATGCTCTGGATGACGGCAATACAACGGAAAAGCTTTACGGCGATATTCGGGGTAGCATCCGCTTTATAAATATTTACGATGTATGTGTACTGCATAATCATCATAATAATCATTTTATTAATAAATACTTTGTTGATAAATAAATAATAATCATATAATAAGTTTAATTAATTATATGTATACTAGGCGATCTATGATCTGGAAATATCAGAAGCTAATTATTTTGATATCTTAGCTATGGATAATCCCTACCTCTTACAATATCCTCTTGTAGAGACAGGATTTAAATTATTTTGCACGATCTATTTACTTGTGTGTATCAACTTCAAAACCGAACCGCTATCTGATTCATCAACTAGGCAATGATATACAATTTTATATTCCACGAAACTGCTCTTTTTGGGCTAAATTGCACTTTTTTATTTTTATTTCATTGAATTGCATTTTTTTAACTTTTTAGTTAAATTTTAATATCACCGTTGATCAAACCAAAGGTATTGAAAAAATAAATAAAAATAATATATATATATATATATATATATATATATATATATATATATATATATATATATTCAAATCCTCCGTTAGTTCCCGTTACACCCGCCCACGCCCTTCTGATCTGTATATAACGTCCCTTCGATCCACAGCTTTCGATAGATCATTCTTAATCCGATCTGCCTCCCTATGGAACTCTTCCTTGTAATACAAAGTCCTCGCGGTAGAGATTAATAAATCAAAATCTGAAATCCAATCCTTATCTCTTAATCAATCAAGTACAGAACCATTAAGCCGCGCGGTAAAATAGCCATTAATAAACCTACGTTTAATAGGGATGTAGCGGAATGGATTTCGTACCGGAACACATTCCTCTCATTGATTCATGAAAATGTTGACTTACCCGAAATTCAAAAATTTCATTATTTAAAATCATCCTTAAAGGGTCAAGCCACGCAATCAATATCAGCAATAACTATTTCAGCAGCAGGTTACTCCCAAGCATGGGAAACTCTTTGGAAAAGATATGACAATAAACGTCTTCAAGTGTCCGATTATCTTGTTAAAATTTTTAATTTCAAATCCATACAAGAGGCGACCATTAATAGTCTCCAGCACTTTTCATAAACCGTACTAGAAAGTGCTGTTGCTTTCAAATCATTGAATTTAGCCGACCTAGCAGGTTTTATCATCTACACGCATGCATTACGATTGTTAGACCACCCAACCCGTGAGCGTTTTGAAGCTGAATGTGCTGGTAGGACAGATATTGCTGGTTTGATTTCTTTTCAGAATTCATACATCGTCAATTTTTACAATTGCAAGCCACGAGCCTTGCCCAAAATCCTAATAAAAAAGTAATATATATTTTAGAAACGCTAATCAAGTTTTTTTGACCACAAAAGAAGATACACCTAACAGTTGTCCATTATGTCATCAGCGCCACACAATTTATCACTGTAAACGTTTTCTGAAACTGAATCCTACAGAACGAATTAAACAAGTTGAATCCCATTCCTTATGCGTGAAATGTTTCGTTTCTTCCCACTCATCTTCCAATTGTACATCTTCCAACTTTTGTCGGTTATGTGGCAAAAAGCATCACTCACTGTTACATTTTAACAAGAGCAACAAGAATTTGGGTACATCTCAAGCAACAAAATTTAAAACACCCGCGCCCAAAGATGAAAGTGGTACTCCCGAAACATCAACTTCCAGTAGAACGGTTTTATCCTCGGCCACTATGGGGGCCGTAAGTTATATTATTAGGAACGGCTACTGCAGGAATACAAGATATTCATGGAAATCACCGAACGATCCGTATGATCATCGATAGTGGGGCTCGAAGATCCTTTATCACTAGCGAGTATGCCAAAACATTAGGTTTACCTCGTACTCCTAATCAACATATGATGAAAGGATTTGCAAACATTCCTATTTCAGGAGGAAAATACGAAAACTTTTGTTCATTAATACCCAAAATTAAGACTATTCAAAGTTGACTACAAGTGCAGTAATAATTCCGAGTATTACCGATCAAATGCCTCCTAGTCTCGTTCCGAATGAAGTCCAACAATTTTTTGCTCGATTTGATTTAGCAGACATCCACTTTGGGGAACCTGGATCAATAGACTTTCACCTAGGGGCAGATTTATTTGGGCATATTTTATGTGGAGAACAAAATTATACACCAGAAGGAATGCCCCAAGCCATTAATACAATCTTTGGATGGGTCATAATTGGGCCAAATATGAACCTTAGTTTTTATACCTTGGAAATTTCTGCCTTCTTGGTAACCAGTGCAGCCCTTGAATCTTTATGTTTCACCAATGTGACGAGAAAGATTTGGGATGTTGAAGAAATGGCCTCAATTACACATCACAATCCCTCTTATATCCAAGGAGAACAGCAATTTCTAAAAATCCCTCCAGAGAACAAAACAGGCTGTTCATCAGATGTACATCGTTCGTTCACATTATAAAGATAAACTATTAGAGCTAGTGAACTCTTATCAGATGGTTTTACAGCAACTACTTCGATCGAAAATCAAATGGAAATGAAACTCCCAAACCAGAATCGAATATCCATAAGTATTGCAAGAATACTTGCAACTAAATTATTTTGCTTTTACGGACCAACGAGGAAACTACATCATTGCTTATCATAGTTGTTCTACAACCGGCTTAGGAATTGGCATTGATAGCTCAACAAAAACTACTAGAAGATCGTAAAACAACATTGCTAACCAAAATCAAACTTCAGTTGGATATTAGAGATGTCCTCTTACATATCCGGTTGCCTCCTATTACTTTAATAGCTAAAATTCATCAAATATATCTGCAAAATGTAATACATTATGCTGACCTATTTTTAAAATTCTGTTTACATAGGTTTGCAATTAAACACGTTTTGAGAGCGAATGAGTTTAGATTAGTAAGTACCTTTGAATTGATTTCTCGCTTCGTGCATTATAGAACACCAAAAACTAACCATCCACATCATTCTAGATTTCTCTAAAGCGTTTGATACAGTAGACCATAACATCCTTCTGGCCAAACTACGAAATATTCCTTTATCGAACAGTGCTCTTTGCTGGTTCAAATATTTCCTCTCCAACCGCACACAGTATGTAATGACCCCATGTCAACCTCCTTTCCAGAACCTGTCCTCTATCCTGTGGTGTGCCTCAGAGTTTATCATTATCCCTCACCCTATTTGCAGTTTATATTAATGACCTTCCTCTCCATATCAATCACTCCCAATACCATATCTATGCTAATGATTTCCAAATCTATCTATCCCTTCCTCCTTCCGACCTATTACTAGCCACGGAAATGCTTCAAGAGGATCTGAATAGAGTCAGCATTTGGGCAGCGGACAACAAGCTCAATTCGAACGCCGAGAAGACCAAGGCAATCGTAATAGGTTCTAATCCCCTCCTTAAGGCCCTCTACCGATCCCAACTCTGTTTCTGAATAACAATTTCACCAATCCGTTGAAAACCTCTGGGTCCCCCTTTCATGGAAAAACCATGTTTCCGAAATCTTCCGTCGTACATTCTCCACCTTAAAACTTCTGAATTACCTCCGCCCCTTTCTTCCTATAGAAACGCGTAGGCTCAGCATAAAGGTGCAAAATACATGACATCAATACATATATGTATATATATATATATATATATTATATATATAATATATATATATATTTAAAATCTATTTATTGGAATTTACAACTCTATAATGGAATACAACAACTAAATTTGAGTAAAACATAAAAAGGCATGAAATACATGTAGAGAAGCTTCTTAATGAAAGCACCCTAAATTTTCAAATATGAAATTTCATTTTCGTAGACCTTTTCATTTTCGTGATGGACAAACACACACACACACACACAGACCTTTTTGCGGAACTTGGCTATTTGGATTCAGGACACCCTAAAACGTGTATTTCCGTTGAAAACTGGAATTCGAAAATGTTTATGATCGCAATACTTTCCCTTACCATATATTTCATATATTGGTAAGTGAAAGTAAATGTATATATATATATATATATATATATATATATATATAATATATATAAGTTAAGATGAGATAACTACCAATATAGAGCTTAATCCTATTTCCTGTAAATGTAAACATGTGATAAAGTATAAATATAGGATTATAAGGACAAATAAATCAGTTGTTATCCAGCAAGCGTGCGTATCATTTCTCCTCCCTATTTCCCTTCTTTTTTTTTATATATTTTTCTCAGTCGAACTTAAGTGGTGCCGAAACCCGGGAAACTTTGTTTAAGTATTTCTAGTGCGAAAAGAAAAGTGTTTAGTTTTTTTTTCTCTCTTTAAATTTCTTTTCTGCGTTACACTGTTGTAATTTTTTTCCTTTTAATTTCTGTTAAAATTTGAAAACATGGCCGAAGCTTTCTTAAGACCACCAGTTCTCACAGTTCCGGAGGAAAGGGTATTACCTCAGGCGTCACAGCAGGTGGTACCTCAAGAGTTACCCCCGCTACCGGCGCAGACGTTGGCAGGGGCACACGCAACCACTCTGGAGTGGATCAAAGTATGGACGGCGACGGCGCAGGACATAAGGAAAGCCATCTCAGAACTGGAACGATTTGACGGCGAGGTTGGCGATCTAAACCATTTTTTTAAGGGAGGAGATAGAATAATGGCAAGCATAGAGGCTAAATTAGAGGAAAGGCTGATGGACTCACAGGATGCGGTATCGCTTCGAGCAGCCCTGGTATGCCGAGTCCGTAGGCAGATTTTAAATCTGATACAAGCTGATGAGGACACGCCATGGGTCGTCATTAAGGACAGGCTGAAGAAGGCATTTGGAGGAGGTGCCCTATAGAAGGACTGAGCCTTACAGAAATAGACCCGAAAATTGGAGGAAGAAGGTACCGGAGTCCTACAGTAGAGAGAGAGTTATCCCTAGAGAAAGGAGACAAGGAAGGGAGAGGAAGGGCTTTCGCAAAGAGGACCGCAAGTGCCACGGTTGCGGAAAAGTGGGCCATTTAGTAGCTCAGTGCCCGCGTACTCGATGTTTTGAGTGCGGAACGGAAGGGCACATTGCTCGGCAGTGTCCTTACATGAGTCGGAACCGAGACATAGGCAGAGGAGAGCCCATGGAGGTCAATGCTCAACGGGTGTGGACGAGGTCTAGATCAGCATCAGGTTCAGTACATTCATCGGACTCATCGGAGACGGAGGATGACAGGAGCGAACCAGGAGACAGCAGAGGGGAAGATGTAAAGAGCGTGAGGAGGAGCGAGGGTCGACGAGGAGCAGCTGGGAGCAGAAGACGTCGGGATGACTGAGGTGAGTGTGGGCAGAGGGGCAACCGCGCAGTGGTGAATAATATTAGAGGGTTGTGCGGTAGGTTGCCTATAATAAGGGTCGCGCGGGGAGCGTGGTGTTTAGTGGACACAGGTAGCTCCCACACAGTGAGGTCAGGGAAAATGATTGAGGTCCTATATAAAGAAAAGAGGATACCGAAGGTTTGCCAATGTAGACTCATTACTCTAGGCGGCCCGTGTAGGGTGGACGGAGAAATAGAAATTGAACTCAGTCGTTGGGGACTGGAGAAAGAAAAATTAGTGGTTCACGTGGTAGAGAGTATGCCGCGGGAATATGGAGGGATAATCGGATGCGATTTATTAGGGAAATCGGGAACCAAGATAAGGAGCAAGGGAAGCGAATGGGCGATACGGATAGGGAAAAAGTCGTATAGGGGAAAATGGGCGCAGAGGGATGGGTTAGGCCAAGTAGGCGCAATAAACCAGGCAGAAGATTGGAGGAAAACCCTTTTCCGTGAATATAAAGATATTTTCTTCCAGGAGGGGGGTATGTTGGGAGTCACCGGGAAAACAACCCATGAAATCCCGTTGAAACAGGAGCGGGTGACATACTTCAAGGAACGTCGATATCCGCAAGCGTTACGTCGCCACATACGGGAGGAATTAGACGAACTCAAGCGTCAGGGAATAATCGTCGATAGTACGTCCCCTTATAACAGCCCTCTATGGGCGGTGAAGAAAAAGAGCGTGGGCGACGGGAGACCGGAAAAATATAGGGTGGTTGTGGACTTCCGGAAACTGAATGAAAACACAGTAGACGAGAAATATCCCATACCCCGGTTCGAGGACATCCTGGACCGTCTTAGTGGGGCCACGGTGTTTAGCACATTAGATCTGAAGGCCGGATACCATCAAATTCAAATGCACCCGAGAGATAGGCATAAGACGGCGTTTTCATTCGAGCGCGGGCATTATGAGTTCACGCGAATGCCGTTCGGTTTAAAAACCGCGCCCATCACATTCCAGCGGATGATGGATGAGTTTCTTAGAGGGATAGATGAGGCGGTCTACCAGGTCTACATGGACGATCTTTTGATCTTTAGTAGGTCCGAGGAAGAACACATCACTCACCTGCGCAGCGTTTTTGATCGTATCAGGCAGTTCGGACTCAAACTATCGGGAGAAAAGTCGCTGTTGGGTAGGTCGGAAATAAATTTTTTAGGCCACACGATATCCCAGGAGGGTGTGAAACCAGATGTCCAGAAGGTGGCGGTAATCCGGAACATGGCGATACCACGGGATGTTAAGGGGATTCGACGGCTGTTAGGAACGCTTAATTATTACAGGCGGTTCGTGCCGGATATGGCGCGGTATCTAGTTCCTTTCAATAACCTCCTCAAGAAGGGTCAGACCGTTGTAGTGACACCCGCCATGGAGGAGAACATCCGTCAGTGCATGGCGCGGTTGCAGGAGGAACCTATCTTGGCATTCCCAGACTTTACCCGACCTTTTTCGGTAACCACCGACGCTAGTGAGTATGCGCTGGGGGCCGTACTTTCCCAGGACGGACCAGAAGGAGAGCGTCCCGTGGCGTATGCGAGTAGGCGTCTCACTGAGGCAGAGAGCAGATACAGTGCGTTGGAGCGGGAACTCTTGGGGATCGTATGGGCGGTAGAGAATTTTCGTCCTTACGTGTTTGGGCGGAGGTTTAAGGTACACACGGACCATAGGCCCCTCCAATGGGTCGGTACCCTCAAGGAATCCTCGGCGCGCGTAGCCCGGTGGAAGGAGTTCCTCAGCCAATATAACAGGTTGTATATAAACCTGGCCGCGATAACGTGGTGGCGGACTGGCTGTCGCGAGCGCTGGTGGTTAACGCGATCGAGGAAGAGGAGAGTGGGCCGTCCGGGGGTGTTCGACAGTTCCTTCGTGAGTGGACACCTCAGGGCGAAGGAGGGCGCGGTACCCCGGAGTCTGGCAGTGCAGAGGTATCTGATGAGCAAGCTAGCCCGTCCGATGAGCGTGGGGCGTACATGGAGGAGCGGGAGGAGATCATTAATGACAAGAGGCGAAAGATTGTGTGGAAGACTCGAACATCAGGCCTATTAAAGTTGGAATACACGAGATACGGCAAGTCCCGCATTACTACCATCTGGTCGAACCCTGGCGTACGTGATGACCAAATTTGTAGGGCGCTCCAGGATGCATCTAAGCCGGGGAAGACGTACTTCCTGTTCGTCGGGAACGCGACGATTTAGGAGAAAATCAAGCGGCTCTGGACTCGGGAGCAGTTCGGGATTGATCGAACGTTCGTGCGTTGTACGCTGTCGGTCGAGACGGTTTCGACCCCGGAACGGCAGCGGGAGGTCACCCTGGCGTACCACCAGGGGAAGACCAATCATCGGGGAGAACCCGAGACCCTGCAGGCATTGCGGCGTCGGTACTTTTGGTGGGGGATGCGCCGGACCATCGCAGAGGTTGTCGGGGCCTGCGAGGTTTGCCAGGTCACAAAATATGACCGCCATCCGCCGCGGGGGTTACAGGAGGTTACGCCCACCTCTGATACGCCATTGTGCGATTTGCAGGTGGATACGTTTACGTGGCGGGGCTACAAATGGGTTACGGTGTTAGACCTTTTTAGCAAGGTTGCCATGGCTTCTCTCGTGCCGGACCGTTCCTCAGAAGCCATTTTAGGGGCCCTCCGGAAATGGTTTCAGTTTTATGGAGTACCGGATCGGATATCCTCGGACGGGGGTCGGAAGTTTGACAACAGTCAGGTGCGGGAAGCAATGAAGGCCCTGGATGTCGCGTGGCATATTAATACCCCGGGGCATCCCAAGAGTCGAGGCGGCATTGAGAGTCTGCACAGTACGCTAGGAGACCATCTTCGGGTGTATCAGGTGGATCAAGGATTGGAACCCCATGTAGCAATGCCTCGGGCGGTGGCGGCGTATAACCACTCAGTCCATGCGGCGACGGGATTTTCGCCATTTGAAATCCTTTTTGGCCTGCGAAATCGGCGCAGGGATTACGGAGACACAGCGGCGGAGGGAGCTTTATCCGACGTGCTGGTGAATAACCGCGCAGCTCTCGTCAAGGTTTGGGGGAAGGTGCGCGGGAAGTTGGTGGCGGAGAAGAGTCGCCGTGTAGCCAAGGACAACCTTCGCGTTCGCGATCGGATGGTGGGTCTTCGCATCGGTTCGATCGTGTATCGGAGGATCGGTTCGAATAGGAGTAAGGAAGTTGCTCGGTATGAGGGTCCGTTTCGGGTGGTGGTTCTTCGCGAGCATAATGTTGTCACCATTCAGAGTTTAGTGGATCCCCGGAAGAGGCGGACGGTTCATATCGAACAGTTGAAACTCCCTGCGAGGGAAGACCCTTCTGCAGTTGATCGCACCTAGGTATCCTCTGTTTCTGTGGCCACTCCCAAGGGAGTCTGATGTCTGTTTTATGAGTGTCGGATACTTTTGTTGAGTTTTCTTCCGAGTGTTTTTTTTTCTTTCTGTTAGTTTTTCAGAATCTCAAGTGAGTGTTTTCTTTTGGTTTTCGAGGGTTTTTTTTTGTTTTTTTTTTTCGTTTTTGTTTTAGTTTTACCTAGTTTGTAAGTTTACTATTTTGTAAGGTTTCTAGTTTGTACGTTCGCAGTGTTGTCGGGTATGTACTTTTGTTTTGATATTTTTTGTATTTTTTATTTGTTATTTTATGTTTTTCCCCTTGTAGAGTTTACGAGGAGTGTTCGTAAACTGGCAGGGGGGAGTTAAGATGAGATAACTACCAATATAGAGCTTAATCCTATTTCCTGTAAATGTAAACATGTGATAAAGTATAAATATAGGATTATAAGGACAAATAAATCAGTTGTTATCCAGCAAGCGTGCGTATCATTTCTCCTCCCTATTTCCCTTTTTTTTTATATATTTTTCTCAGTCGAACTTAAGTTATATATATATATATATATATATATATATATATATATATATATATATATATATATATATATATTATAGTCCAGCTTTTACAAAGTCAGTAGCCAAAATTGGGGAAAAACTGGCGGCCGAGCGTGATTTAGACCTATCTTCTTGGTTGGTCATGAAACAGTACGAATCTCTATAAGTACTGAACCCAAAACCCTTCATAGGTGGTAGAGGTACAGGCACTGGAGAAGAAGAGCGCTGTTATGAAAAGTATTGTTACTTACCTTGGATATTTCATATAAACTTAGATAACTAATTATTACTCAACAAACAAAAAATAATAAAATAACTGAGGCTGAGTTTTCTTCTTTGTGAAATCACGAATTTCGATTATCCACACATAAAAACTCTGGTAACATATATTCCATATACTGTAACATATTATGTAGGTATAGAGTGCCTTGAGTTTTTAGCCTGGTATGAATCTACGAAACACAATGCAGTTTATTTGTAAGGCCTAGGACAATTCAGTGTTGAGTAATTTAGAAAGCTGCTCATGTCAGCGTAGTCAGAAAAATAGTCGTGACCGCCACCGATTTTCATCAACTGTTTTTGGATGACACTATATCAACGAAATGTTTACCTATATTTTTACATTTCATGTAATGCTGAAACTATTTTATTTTATTCTAGTGATTCGCCCTACTTGGCTTGGAATTTGATGTTAAAATGTTTAAAAATGCACCGAAGGATCGTGAGATGATTTTATATATACATAAATATATATATATTTGTGTGTATAATAATGTGAATATATATATGTGGTGTGTGTGTGTCTACTCTATATATGTATGTATGTGTGTATATATATATATTTTATATATATATATATATTTTTTATATATTTAGAGAGAGAGAGAGAGAGAGAGAGAGATAGATAGATATATTGACAGATAGAGAAGAGAAAAAGAGACTTAAGAGCGGGAATATTCAATACTATACGTCTATATTACTTCTCATATTTCCGAAAAGATTTTTTGATGCCTTTATAAAAGAAAATTTAATTTTCCCATCTTACAAAAAAACTTGATTGCAATGTATTTTGCTTATAAACCTTCAGGAAAGAATGCGTAAATGATAGTGAAGACAATATCTAATTGTGACCTTGGTTTACAAGCAGTTCGCGGAAAGCAAGGATCATGTTATCATTTTATATTTAGAGAGATCTAATGTTTTAAAAATTATATCATTTAGTTTTTATTTTATTTTAGCTAAGCATTTATTATCAAAGCATAATAAAGGAAAAATACAAACACTGAAAAATAATTACTTTTGGGAAAAAAAAGTTTTAGAAGTGTATAGATTGCTAAGAATAAATATCTCACATCCAAAATTATGCTAAATTTATCTGATCCAAAATCAGCGCCCCTACAACCATTTATTTTACAAATATATATGTTGTAAGTATTAAATTGAAAATGTAAAACAAATATTCCAAAAAATAACACAAAAGATTTTTATGTAATAGTAAAATGTATAGCAATTAACGCAATTAAATATTAAAAGGGCAACGGTAAGGCCATCTAACTCAGGGATTTGTTCTTATATACCTAAAATCACATTCTTTATGCTTGCTCTTTCGAAAGTGGAAAATTGGATTAACTGATGATGAGATACATTCCACAAAATCTTTTTTAAAAAAAATAATTTTATGGCTTACAGAGGTTATGGAATGGAAAATTGTTTATTTTCATTTCGTAAAGGTTTTACGATTTACGATTAGTATGGATCATAATTGGCATAAAAAAAAAAAAAAAAATAATATATATATATATATAACGCTAGTTTGTATTTGTTTTTTGAATTTTTAGATGGAAAATAATGTCTTTGCTTTCTATTCCCTTAACTTAAGGAAGTTTCCATATATTTAAAAAAAAATCTAGTGGGCGCAACACGCGGCTTTCACTTACATTCTTTCTTAAAATCAATTTAAGAAATTTTAAATAAAGGTATCGTTGAAAAAAAATAACAATAGTTATTATTATCTACAATAATCGCTTAATTTTATCCGCTTTTCGCCACTCTATATTACAACACTCTAATTTGTATAGTAGTTAACATTTTTCTAAAATCCTTAGCTATCCAACGATGTATGGTACAACAATATTACTATTTTTGTTTGCGAAAAAAAAAAATAAATAAACTTGGATAAATATTTGTGCTCATTTTTCCTACAGTTGGTTATCAAATTTTATATTTACCGAATTCTGATCAGTGCTGATAACATGAAATGATTAATAATTTCGAATTAGTAAAAGAGAAGGTATTTTAGTAGAAGGAAATTTAAAAGTTTTTAGAAGGCATTTAAGTTTCGTTTGACTATTTCAATGGGAATTAAAAATTAAATTTTACTTCGATGGAGCGAGTATAAAGAAGATCGTTAGAACCGTTTTTAGGAAAATCGTAAATGCATGCTATGAAGTGGCTCTTTTTTTACTAAATCTTATTCAATGAGTTACAGAAATATCCCAGGCATAGACTTGTCTTAATCGAAAGAATCCCACTGGGCTCTAATGCTAATTTTCTTCGTCTGAATTACCTTTGTTTTTGTAGATTTAAAAAAAATAAAAAATAAAATATATATATATATATATATATATATATATATATATATATATATATATATATACATACACATACCATTTTCTTAGAATTGATAAAAAATGGCTAAATTTACAAGTTCAACGAATTTGATAACCAACTAAAGAGAAGAGTAAAAATATTTATTCATTTTTTTTCCCGAACATAACGATAATAATAGATGTATTATATACCGTTGAAAAACTAAATATTTTAGAAAAAAATGTTATGTTATATACATAGTTGATACCGACTAATAGGGCCTAAACTTGGGTCATTATTTTAGATAATAATTTCTGTTGTTAGATTATTTAATCTGAAACACATGTTTCCATCGAAACTCAATTTAATTCTTTAACTTATGGTTCTCTTTGAAAAAATTTAAGGTGAAAAAAAAATCACAGAGAGATATGTGTACATACGTATTCACTATATTTTATTTATTTATTTTTTTATTTTTTTTTTTTTTACGCCAAACGGCCTTAAAGACCACGCAAATATCATTTTCTCCCAACTTTGCCTACACATTACACTCTATTTCTCTCTTCCCACCTCTTCTTCATTCGCTCATACTGGACTCTTCTCTGTTCCTCGCTCCATACTCTCCCTTTTATCATCTCTTTGGCCCCCACAAGGACCTTGATCTTCCCTAATTTCTCCCTATTCTCATCTCTATTGACACAATCCTGTGTTGAGATTCCCAACCTCACTGCCTCCTTCCTCATCTGCTGAATGTATTCTCCGGCCCTTTTATATCCCCACATTTTTTCAAAGATTTCCTTATTTATTCTGCTCGGGCTCATTCTTACCATATGCCCGTAGAAACGCAGCCTCCTTAACATAATATCCGTTTCCAGGTCATCCATTTCTTTGTTCAGCTCTCTGGTAGGCCTTAGCCTTCCTCTTCCTCTTCTCAATTCCCAAAAGTTTCCTTAAGCTAGGAAGAGAAGCGGTATCCATTCCATACATAATAACCGGTTTTACAAAAGTGTCCTAGTGCCTTATTTTCGATTTTAATGAAAAAGCCTTTTTACAGTATAAGCTACTGGTGGCAAAGCTGAGTCTTTCCATCTTGACCAGCCTCTCCTCCATACCCTTTCTCTCGAACCCATTATTACAAATAATTTCCCCCTGATATCTGAAGCTATTGGTGACCCTGATTTCTCCATACTTTGTTTTAAATGTTTTTTCCCGAAAGTTTCGATCACTAGTCATCAACTCTGTCTTTTCGAAGGATATCTGCAAACCCACTCTTTCAGCAATTTCTGTTAGGGTATTTAGCTGCTCTACTGCTTTTATCCGCAGATTCCGCCATGAGGGCCTGATCATCAGCATACTCCAGACAACTTATTCTGACGTTATTCTTTTTGGTCCCCAATTTAGCCTCCACTTTATTTTTGGCCCATAACTCCTTCATTATCTTATCCAGCACTACATTGAACAGCACCGGGGACAGACAATCCCGCCCTGAGCCCCGTCCAGACCAGAAAGGGCCCACTGATGGCTCTCTAGAATTTCACCTTCGAGGTTGTGTTCGTCAGCGTTTGCTCAATCAACCTCCTTGTCTTTCCGTCCACTCCATATTCTTCCAGAATCCTCAGTAAAGCTCCCTTATCCACAGAATCGTTGGCCTTTTTAAAGTCCACAAAAGAGAAAAAGACTCGTGTCATTCTTCTTAAAGTTATTTTCCATTTCATCATATTGTTCATTGTTCTCTCTTTCTCTTTCTCAAGATCTTATGCGCTATCTTTCTTTCACAGAGATAGTTATTGTATCCTTCTTCTGTTTTGTTCTGGTTCCACTTTTTCCATACTTCGAACCACTTCCTGATCGCTTCCTCGCACTCACAGTTTCAACACTCTTTCCTCTTGATCCACTCTATCACTATATTTTATATTATAATGTTTCACATTTTATGAAAATATGGACATTTTGTACGTCATAGATTTGTAACTCTTTTTCTCTTACTGTTAAAATTATTTTTTTAACTTTATAATGTTTCGCATTTTTCATACTGTAAAAATTTTTAAGATTTGTAATTTTAAATTTTATATTATCTAATTATTCACCTCTTATTAAAATTTCTCTTCCCCCATTTTGTTTTTAATGATTATTATATTTATCAATTGTCATAACTACTATTTCACTTTATCTTTAATGTATCTTGTATCAGTTTATCATTGTCTTGTATCAGTATAATTTATTTTTCTTATCATCTTTATATATTGTATTATACTACTAGTTGTTATCTTTGTTTTTTTTTGGTTTTTATAGCCCTGAAGAAGGCCTATAATTTAGGCCGAAACGTCGGCACCCTGTACCAACTTCTCCCATATATATATACACACAGTCAACCATTCTCACTTCATGTTAATTCTTTTACGATTTTTGAAGTTTAACTTTGTTTTATAGCTCTTGATTAGATTAAACCAGGGTATGTGAAAGTCGTGATATGTTTTCTCGAACCGCAACAAGAGTTTTTTATCATATAATGATGTCATTAAGTTGGTTTATAATATTTTTTTAGTTAGGGTTTTCCAGATACTTTTTCCAGTATCAATTATTAATTATTAATATTACTTTACCGCTTAGAACGGACTGACACAGTACTAATAAAAATGTTTAAAGGAGGAATAATAAATATTTTGAATAAGGTATGATAACTAGTAATTTGTTAGTTGTATTAAACTATTCGTTATTTAATATTATTAAAAGTTTTTTTTTCCCCATAAATTATGCCCTTCACAGAATACGGAAGTGATCATAAGTGGGGCAACATTCATTCCCTTTTCAACTATTCTGCCCGATTTCATCATATTTTACAATATATCCAGGATTTCTTTATTAATTTTATGGAGAATATCTGAAACCATAAAAATTATTTTATTGCTACATTTAAAAATCTGGTGCGTGCAACACACGACTTTCACTTACCTCCGTTGTTATAATCAACTTAAGAATTTTTAAATCCATCTCGAAAGGGAAATTAAACTGTTAAAGAATTAATTACTTAGATTTTTAATCGAAACCTGTGTTTTATTAAATAATCTATTATCTACGACAGTCAGTTTCATTTATCGGCTTTTCATCATTCTTCGAAAACTTTTAAAATATTATGTATAGGATAATAGTTTTTCTAAAATCTTTAGCTTCCCAGGGTATATTATTCATCTATATTACTGTTTCCATGTTCAAAAACACAAACATTGCATACAAAAATATTTTCTCCTTTAGTTGATTATCAAATTCGTTCGACTCGTATATTTAGCTGTTTTTTATCGATGATAATCAAATGATATGGCCAATTTCATAAAATCTACTAAATCAAAGGTACTTCAGAGGAAGAAATTTTAAAATATCGGTATTTAAGCTCTGTCAGACTATTTCAATCAGAATGAAACCTACATGACACGTGAGAATGGACGGAAAAAATAGGTAACGTGATTTGTGAATTTGGTCTAGCGGATGTACTCTCAGTCTTTTCTCATAAATCTACTCATTACTTACGTATTGATTCTAGATTTTCTTTTAAAAAACCTCATAAAATTTTACGGTGGATTGAAAACTTTGATACGAACATTCTTAGTGCCAATAACTACCGAAAGAATTATAAAAAAGTTTTTTAAGCCTGAATAATATTAATAAATTAAAAAAATATAGCCAAAAAAAGTAATTCAAGAGCATAGCGGAACAAAATACTTTTAAAACATATCTTCAAAAACTTAAAGATACATTTATTTATATGATTCGAGTTTTAATCTAAAGATTACTTTCATCTTTATACTAAAATATGAACTTAAGCAATGTCAGTTTAATTTCCAATTTTCAAAAGGTTACGGAAACAGAACCAATCTGGGTTAAAAGACTACTGTTTTGTGTTGCTGGATAAAAACACAAGAAATGTGATGGCTCAATTGTTATCAAATATGGCATGTCTCGGTTGGTGAAGTTGAAAATGAAATAATGTTTAATTTAATGTTAATTATATAAAAGGGATATTTTTAATTTTTTTTTCCATAAATGAGATTCTTTATCTTCCAATGAGTTTATGTAATTAAAACATTGTCTGATTTATACGCTTCGGGGACTCTCCCTCATTATCATAAGACTTTTATTTGTGTTTCATGGTTGATATAGCTATATTGCTATAAGTCAATTCATATTGGCTCACTCACAGAATTGACTAATAGCAATATAGCTATATCAACCATGAAACACAAATAAAAGTCTTATGATAATGGGGGAAAGTCCCCGAAGCGTATACATCAGACAATGTTTTAATTACACAAGTTTAATCATAGCACACAAATAAAAGTCTTCATAACGGAGAAAAGACTCCAAAACGTATACATTAAACAATTTTAGAAAATGTTTTAATTAAATAAGCATATTGGAAGTTACGGTGCTCATTTATAAAAATATAAAGAAAATTCCTTAAGCTAAGGGAATATAAAGAGATATTCCTTAATTTATCTACCTCACTCATTAACAGTTAGGACTAGTTAATTATTTCTAATCATATTTTTTGTTCGGCTATTTTGAAGAGTTTTGATGATATTCAAATTTTCTCTTAGCAAAGCTTATCGCTCATGAATTTCTCAAAATTACGAAGCTATTCAAATTTTACCTTTTATTATATATGTCCTTTTTAAAGAAATATCGCGTTTGAACTGAAGCTATCCTTTTTTAAATTAGTTTAAAAAACAAACAACTTATGTTAACCTATATTTTTCTCATCTATCAGAATCGTAATTAATAAATATCTATCTGCTTAAGATACAGCATGGTTGCTTGAGAGTATTGGATGCTAATATGTCTTACCTATGAATTTTCATATTTACTTAGGAAACTACTCGCTGGTTCCCCTCCTTAGAGTTTTTCACAGTGCACACATTCTACGCCAAGGCTCCACTAACTGAAGCTGAACCCCCTGCGAGCTAACTCTCCCACCCCTTTCCCACTCTTCTGATATAATATCCATTGGCCTTTTTCTTTTATGGGTCTTTCCCAATCGATTTTTAATTAAGAAGTTTCTACTTATATTTTGAACTTGATCGTCCAAGGTGTCTTATAATGTGTATCATCGGTATAATGAAGAAAAACAATCTTGTGCGAGCAACTCACGACTTTCACTTACCTGAGATGTTAAATTAAATTTATGAAGTTTTAAATAAAGTAAGAATTCAATAAGGGTAAAAGAATCACATTCAGTATCGATGGAAACACATGTTATAGATTAAATAATATTTATAATTAAGCTAAACCTCTACAACCCATGAACGGTACTGGGTTCAGTACTGATAGATATTCATACTGTTTCACGTCTAAAGGCCGTGCAAGGAGGTGATTAGATCTAAAACACGCACGGCCGCCAGGTTTTCCCACCAATTTTGGGTACCTACTTTAGAGGGGTCACTGGAGGGTCTCATTCGCCAGGGTCGCTCCACGGCTGAAATAACAGAATAAATAATACTGCCTCAGCCGGGGTTCGAACCTGGGACCCTGAGAACAGTAGGCTAGTGCTCTATCCCCTAAACCACGCCGCTCCCAATTTTATAATATCAGTATAAACTTATTATGAACAACAGTAACTTAAGCTTACGCCCTCTTCGTCACTTTACAACCTTCCACAAATTTGATATAACATAACAAAAATCTTTAGCTTTCCAACGAAGAATGTACAACGCCAGCAAAGTATATAAACAATATCAGGAAATAATCCGAACATACTAGTTGTATCTTTTGAGTAAGATTGAAAGAAATTTGAAAACTGTAAACACCTTTATTCCAAAATTGCTAATACAAAATGATGACCGTAGTACAAAGGTCACACAGAACATATTGATAATTTCACAGATGTTTTACAATCGATTATCTCAACTATAATATGAATATAACAACTCTCCCCCTCCAAAATAATATTTCTCATTGAATTCAAATTTTAGAATTTTTTTTTTTTTAAATTCTTTTATTGAAATTTACAACTGTGCAATTTACATAGTACAATAAGTAAATGTGCTATTTACAGACAATTGGCTTGAAAAGTCACGAGAAGAATCTACCCAGCGGTAGTACTTCAATGATTATTTGTTCAGCAGGTCTCGAGGACACCGTCTTTTCAGACGCCTCTGAGGATTATCGGGAATAGAAGTCGATGAGCGGATACGGACAAGCGGGTTTGAATGGGTGGGTAATTTGGAATGAAAGGAGGTGTATCTTTTTTGGGCAATTTCTGCAACTAGTGGGCTATTCAGGTCTCTGTGGAAGAGTTTGTTGGTAACAAAGTAAGGAGCGTCGAGGATTTGTCGAAGGATTTTGGATTGCAAGGATTGAATGAGGGAGGAATTCGATGGTTTAGTGGACCCCCATCGCTCAATGCGATAAGTCCAAATAGGTCTAGTAATCGTTGTGTAAATGAGTTTTTCAAAGTAAAGAGGGATTTTGATCGTTTGTCAAGTAAGTGTTTTAATGGTCGATGTCTACGAGCAGTTTCTTGTCGTTTAAGTCTTGTATGAGGATTCCATGTCTTTTGTTTTGTCAAGGTGAAGTCCAAGGTATCGTATTTGTTCTACAGTGATGAGTGGGGTATGATTAAAAGAAACAACGAGACAGGAAGTCATAGGTTTACGTCGTAGAGTGAAGGTGATTTGGTGGGATTTATTAGGATTTATTTTGATTCTCCAATTGTGACACCATTCTTCAATGGCGGATACATGGCTCTGTAGGATTTGGGAAGCAACAATAGGATCATTATTCACGAATGGCACACAGGTGTCATCAGTATAAGTAGAGAGAACTGTGCTTGGGTGGATAGGGATATCAGCTGTATACACCGTGTAGAGAATTGGGCCTAGGATACTACCTTGAGGTACACCGGCTGACTAATTGAATACTGAGGAGTAGGAGAGGTTATGATTAACATTAAAAGTTCTATCTGTAAGGTAGGAGCGGATTATAAGGAAATATGTCGGGGAAAGGAATTTGCGGAGTTTGTAGAGCAGTCCTGGATGCCAAACTTGATCAAAAGCCTGTTCCACGTCGAGAAAGGCTCCAGTGCAGTACATTCTTCGCTCCAATGTACAGGATACCACATCCACCACACGATGGCACTGTTGAATAGTAGAATGGGATGATCGAAATCCAAACTGGTGGTCAGGAATGACGTGATTTGAATCTAGGATCGGGTATAACCTTTTTAGGAGAAGTTTTTCAAGAATTTTGCCCATGATGGGAAAGAGGGATATAGGACGGTAAGAAGATGGGTACTCAAGTGGCTTTTTGGGCTTAGGGATGATTTTTATAATGGACAGTTTCCAAGTGGCAGGAAAATAGGTTGTACGGAGAGTGGCGTTGTAGGTATAAGTAAGGAAAAGGATGGGTTTTCGAGGGAGCTGTTTTAGGATGTTGGTTGTAATAAGATCATGGCCTGGAGATTTTTTAAGAGGCAATTTATTAAAGATATTGATGATTTCTGATGGATGAAAGGCTTTAGGAGGAGGGTACATTTGGAGTGGAATATTTAAGTCTGCTTCTACATGTTCGTTATGGATTGGGTTAATAATATCAGGTTGAGGATTAAAAGTTTTGGATAGGTGTTGCCAAATGTTGAATGAAATTCGCTGTTGCCAAATGAATAGATGTTGCTAAAGATTTGGGATTTTTCATCATCGGTTTTTGTCCAGGTCTGGGATTCAGTGAGGAGTGGATGGTTAAAGGTTATGTATTTCAGTAATTTTGCAGTTGTTGTCCATAATGATTTGTCTGATGTGGTTAAGTTTTCTGTAAAGGTCTGAAAGTTTTCAATTTTGAGTTTTCTTATTTCAGTCTTGAGTTGGTTAGTCAGTTTACTTTGTCAGATGGGTATCTAGTTCTTTGCCATTTCGCTCTAGCTCTGCGTTTTTCAGTTAGTAAGAGTCCAAAATGACTTGGCAACTTTGTGTCACGAGATTTCCTATTTGTAAAGTGAGATGAGTTGTTGATTATGGCTGTTTCTATTAATTTTATAAGTTCTCCTATGGCGGAGTCTATGTCCTGTTTAGTTTTTAACGGAATTTTTAAGTCGATTTTGTTCTCTAAATCATTAAGAAAATTTTCCCAGTCAATGTGTCCTTTAATCAAGGAGGGAGGAGATGGTTTAAGAATAGGATTTGAACGCATGAGAAGCAGTACCGGACTATGATCTGATGAGAGGTCATCTAAGGATTTAATTATAGATTGGGCGGAGGGGATTTAGGAAGTAATGAAGGTGTCAAGGATATTGGGACGATTTTTAAGAGATGTGGGCCAGTATGTGGGATTAGGAGGTGAAAAAGTGGAATAGCTATTGGAGGTTGTGACGCGGGAAAGAATCCTGCCACGAGTGTTGGACGTTCGGCATCCCCATCGTTGGTGTTTGGCTTTGTAATCTCCCCTAGCAATGAAGCTCAGACCTAAGGATTTGAATAAGGATTCAAGGTGCTTATAGTTGAGGGAATTACCAGGAGGGCAATATACAGCTGAGATTGTCATATTGAATGGGTGGGAAGATAAGGAAATAGAAGTTGACTGAATGGTGTCAGATGGAGTGGAGGGAATCAGTGAGTTAGTTAAGGATTTATGAATGAGGATACATGAGCCACCGTATGATGTGTAGTCTGGGTGATCTGACCTGTATGTAATGTCGTCACGTATGTAAAAGTGAGAATGAGTGGTGAAATGAGTTTCAGTAATCAGTGCAATGTCGATGTGATTGTCGTGAAAAAATGTGTCAAGTTCGTCTCGGTGATTGTTCAGTCCGTTTGTGTTCCACAGTAGAAGAGCTAGGGACTTATTGTTCATCGTGGGAGACCAGGTGGGAATTGTGACGGGAGATTTGTAAGAAGAGAGATGAGAGGTCTTATCGTATTTTGGAGATCTAGTAGGAAGGAAGAGAGGATAGATGTAATATCAGATGGGATTTGGCTGGGATAGGGAAAGTAGCTAGTGTCATAGGATGGGGGATTAATTTGGGTAAGAAGGGGTTGGGAACGTTGTGAAGGTTGAAAATTTAATGGTACTTCTGATGAGGGTTCGAAATAGTTAGAAGGAAGGAATGAAACTGGAAATTTGGGAGCGTTCTGAGGAGGAATAACAAGGGGTAACTCAACCCTCAAGGAAGCATTTTTAGAGGAAGTACATGAGAGGTCTGAGGCTGAGGTTGGGAGATCTGTGGTTGAGGATGGGAGGAAGTGTGAGGCTGGGATGAGGAAGGTCGATTCGGCTGAAAGCGAGGTGACATTACTGCTGAGTAAGTCATGGAAGAAGATCTAGAAGATCTTCTTCCATAGAATTATAGGAGGTCAAAGGTCGTTGAGCTGGGTTGGTTCCTGTAGTCCTCCGGACGATAGGATCGCTCCTCTCTGAAGGGCCAGGTTTTTCATCTTCTGGAGCAGAACTTTTCTGGGGATGTGATGTAGAGGCTGCATAAAGCACATTTTGCTGGAGTGTCTCGAGGCTTAGGACAGGTATCTGTTGAGTGCAAACCTGCACATTTGACACAACTTGCCTGGTGGTGACAGTAGGCTCTTGAATGTCCTAAAGTTTGACAGTTAGTGCACTGAACTATTTCTGTTCTCCTTCGCGGCTTCTTAAAGCAGATAACGAAGTATACCAATCGCGTGATGTTGAAGATTTCCTTATTGTTCGGTGCAGGCTCAAGATCTACAATAGTGGCAATGGATATTTTTCACGCGGATGCAGCACACAGGAAATGTTCCTCACACTGTGTCCCAATTCATCGAGATCCACTTTGATTGCCTCCGTGGGGGTAGTGCTATGTAGTCCTCTCAAGACTACCCTATAGAACTTTTCTTCTTTATCTGAAAACAGTGAAAATCATAGTTTTTGGATTTCAAGTAACTGACAAGTTTTTTATAATTATCTTTGCCACTAGTGCAAATGTTTATATCTTTGACTCTTGAAAAATACTTGAAGTTCGTTTCCAATAAAGTTTGATATTTCTCGACAGAACGACATGAAGTCAAGAATGTCAGAAACAAAGATTGGTGGTGGTTCTGGTTCATTGAATTGATGAATCACTGAAGATTCAGTAGAAATATTACTTAATGCTTGAAATTTGTTACTGGTAGGAATGGCTGGAGCAGTTGTATTTATTTCACTTATGTTTGTTGAAGGTAGACTTGCGGATTTAGGTGGTAAAAATTGTGTTGGTTTGGCATATTTCATATTCTTTTTTTTTGAGGTGATTTGCTCGCAGAGCCGGGCATTATGTTTCTTTGCCTTTTCTGTAGGGTTCGTCTTTTAAGATATTTTGAGTCAGTCTCACTTATTTCAGAGAAGGCAGTATCTTCATCAGTTCCCATGCATGAAATTGTGCCAGAGGACATTTTGAAGACATTATAAAACAAGATTTAAAAAAAATAAAATAACTATATATGTATGAAAATAATTAAATAAACTGTCTAAATATTTACAATTATGTAAAAAATATAAAATGAAATATTTCTAGGAAAAAAAAAATTTAACTTTTGTAGTTGAACTCGTACAAGGTTTATTTACTTCCCTGGGGATTGAAGCCATAGTTTTATCTAATTCATTTAGATTGATATCAAGGTGCCGTATCCATACCCTACGTAAGAGTGGAGTGTGTCCAGCAGGAACAATAAATATTTCTTCATTAGAAATTTTATTTTTATATTGTACATTTACGCGAATTTCACCCAGAGGTCAAAAGATATTATTTTTGTATGATCGAAATATTAAATTTGATTTTCTGAGCGGGACATCGAGTTTCAGTGTTTCTTAGTGAGGAAGAGGTAATAATGTATACACCGTTCCGGAATCTTATAGGACGCTTTATGTGGACGTCCACAGCGGAGGCACAACCCATCTATACCTAACTCCCTGTAGTTTAGTTTCGGACCAAGCTGATAATTTGAATTCGGTCTTTTAGAGTTTAGACAATTAGAAGAACCTTGTGCTGGAATACTTTCCTCTCAATTTGGTTGACGCTTTGAAATTTTAGGCACATCATCGATGTTTAATGAAGTTTGGTTAGAAGCAATTTCCCGTCTGTCGATTTTGGAAGCTTCTAATGAGAGTGCTTTCCCTACCACTTCATCAAAATCATTAATTTCCGATTGTAGAATTGATTCCCTGATAGAATTGTCAGTTAAACCCCGAATAAACTGTGCTCGAAGGATTATGTTTGAAATGCTAACCTTACATTCACATGTAGATGTGAACGCACATTCGATTATGTCACGCCGTAAATCAACAACATAGTCTGCAATCGATTGGCCATTTTTTCGATAAGTAGCGAAGAATCTATGTTGGGAACCAATACGGTTCATTTGGGATATAAATGTTTTTCAAGAGCCTTAGTAATTTCAGAATATGTTCACGTTTTTGGGTCTTTAGGTGCGATTATAGAAACCAGTAATTTGTAATGTGTTGCCCCGATAGAATTTATGAACAGTTTTTGACATATTCCCTATTGCTTGAAACTCCTTTTTACTTTCACTTACTATATATAGTAAGGGAAGTATTGCGATCGTGAAAATTTTTTAAATTCCAGTTATCAACGGAAATACACGTTTTAGGGTCCCCTGAGTCCAAATCACCAAGTCCCGCAAAAAAGTCTGTCTGTGTGTGTGTGTGTGTCTGTGTGTGTGTGTGTGTGTCTGTGTGTGTGTTTGTGTCTGTGTCTGCGTGTCTGTGTGTGTGTGGTAACTCCCGGGCGGAAACGGTAAGCCCTAAGAAACTGAAATTTCATATTTAAGACAAATATGCGCCCGAGACGTTACAAAACCTTTTCCATTAATATGAGCTTACCAGAAGATGCACTTTATATGCATTTTGCACCTTTTTTCGATTTTCTCGAAAACAGTTCCGACGATTTTGATTAAACTCGCTATATCGATGTAGAATTTAGTGGGCTTTAATATCATGTAGTTTTCATTCTGATTAAAATGGTCTGAGAGGGCTTAAATGCCGATATTTTACATTTTTTTCCTGTAAAGTACCTTTAATTTTGTAGATTTTGTAAAAATAAATATATTATCTTGTTACCACCGATGAAAAACACATAAATATATAAGTTGAACGAATTCAATATCTAACTAAAGGAGAAAACTGAACAAATATTTTTTTAATGCATTTTTTTTATTTTGAACATAGCAACAGTAATATACACGTATAATATACCGTTAGAAAGCTAAATCTTTTAGAACAAATATTATCTAATGAACAAACTTGTAAAAGTTAATAAAGAGTGATGAAAAGCCGATAAATGATTATTTTAGATAATAATATAATAGATTTTTTAATAAAACACATGTTTCTATATAAATTCAATTTAATTATTTCTTTCATGGTTTCACGTATTTTAATCTCTAACTGTATTAGAATATCCTTTCATTGATTTTAAAAATGGAGGTAAGTGAAAGTCATGTGTTGGTCGGACCAGATTTTAATTTCAGATATTTTTCAAATCTTGCCAAATAAAGTTGCAATGATTGACGAGAAGGGTTAAAATTTTCGAAGGGTGGTATCAAAATTGGGTTGATAGATGAAGATGTTACTAATTGGTGTTCCTTGGTAACTGTACTGGATTTGAGACTTTCGATTAGCTGTTTTTGGCTTTCACGAAATACAGCAAGAAGTTGAGTGCATCCATATTCCTTATATCGATTTGCAAATTTAAAAGGAATGGAATGTGTCGAATGAGCTGTAATTAGGTGAAAATGCAAATGTTGTAAAAATGGTATGACTCACCTTCCAATTGCTTTCTTCATAATTTTTAGTATTTCAGTAGATTGGGAGTATTTGGTAGATTTGGAATCACACGACTTTTTGATCGAATATTAACATTACTTCACCTAGTCGCCAGTTTGTTGTATATTTTGAGTCAGATTGAAATAGATTTGAAAACTGTAAACACATTTATTCCAAAATTGCTAATATAAAATGATAACCGTAGTACGAGTACATTTTGATAATTTCACAAATGTTTTATAATCGATTATCTCAACTATAATACGTATATAACACTAGTCTTCACAGACTTTTTTAAGTTAGGTACATGAACTATACCTGCCTTTGCCACTCCTGACACAATCCACAAATGTAAACTTCATCATCTTTGTAATTCGACATGGCAGAGTTGAACGTCATTGTAATGGCTCTTCAACCATATCGCCGGTTGAAAATGTTACAATTGTACCGGATTCATCGAGTGTTCTACTAAAAGCTATGAATAGCAGGAATCTAGACCATCAGAGAATTTGCAAAATCTTTGCCTTGTACAAAAAAAAAAAAAAAAAAAAAAAATTAATAATGACTGCGTGTAACCTATATTTACGCTTCATTGAAGTAAAACTTCTTTGATATTGATATAACATTTAGACACCCATATTCATGATTATTAAACCAAATATTTAACGTTTTCAAAAACTTTATACAAAATAAATTAACAAGAATGCACAATAGTAACTCATTAGCTCACAATTTTCATTTGTTTCGTTAGAGTTTCTTTGAGTAAAAGAACTTTGGTCTCTATAACTATTTGTGGCAATATATTTATCATAACTTTTTTTCTGAATGTTTGTAATACATCAAGCTTTACATTAAATTAAGCTTGTCACTGATTGTTTTCTATAAGAAAAAATAGACGGGAAAAACAATTAATAAGTGATATGTTTATTAATCCTTACTTACAGAGTAAGTAATTTACACTCAATTACTTCTTTTCAACATTTAAAAACATCTTCTGGAATATTTGCATAGCTTTATATTATTCAAGTAAATTGACAATAAGTTTAATAGTTCATTATGACATTCTTATATTAATTATATTATATTAAAAATCTGGTCCGGGCAACACACGACTTTCACTTACCTCCGTTGTTAAAATCTATTAAAGAATTTTAAAATACAGTTAGAGATAAAAATATTTCATATATAGGTAATTGGAAGTAAAAACTAATAAAGAATTGATTAAATTGAATTTCTATAGAAACATGTGTTTTATTAAAAATCTATTATATTATTTTCTAAAACAATCAGTTAGTTTTATCGACTTTTCATCACTATTTGTTAACTTTTACTAGCTTGTGCATAAGATAATATGTTTTCTAAAATCTTCAGCTTTCCAACGGTATATTATACATGTGTATTACTGTTAATATGTTAAAAAACACAAAAATTGCATTAGAAATACGTTTGCTCTTTTCTCCTTTAGTTGGTTATAAAATTCGTTCAACAAGTATATTTTGCCGGTTTTTAGCAATGCTAATCAGATGATTTGGTTATTTCATAGAATCTACAAAATTAATGATACTTCAGAGGAAGAAAATTTAAAATATCGGCATTAAGCCTGCTGAATATCTTAATCAGAATGAAACCTACATGACATTAAACTTTACATGAATATAGCGAGTTTAATCAAAATCGTTAGAGCCGTTTTTGAGAAAATCCTAAAAAGATGCAACATTCATGGTAGAATATAGCATTTCCGGTCAGCCGATTTTAGTGAATAAGTTGCTGTAACATCTCGGACGTATAGTTTTCTTAAATATGAAATTTCACTTATGTCTTTTCGTTTTCGCGCTGGTATACCACATACTGAAATAGAGATACACATGTATATTAACATCTAGAAGAGCACACTACATAACCTTTACTGTGCCATTTATGTGAGGATACTGTTATTATCATTGTTAAGAATTGGGAAACACTAATTTACAATATAATTTCTCTTATAGATATATTTCGTTAATATTAAGTTAAGACGCAAGGGGGGGGAGGGGGGGCTCTATTTGTTTAAAAGGGATTAAGTGCTAGTGACTGCTCGGGAATCAGAGTGCTCTGAGAGTCACAGGAGAGACTGGTCGCCTTCGTCGCTCTCGCTATCATCACCGCTTTGCAGTCGTCTCTAGAAGTGACCATAAGTACTCTTTATGTTTTATCTAGAAGTTAATTTTTATTTGTTTCATTTGTGTTTTTCTCAATATATGTATATGACAAAGTTGGTTACATTAATAAAACCCTTAACGAAAGCTAAATAAGTATTAGGGACCCGGCGACGCATAATTAAGGATCGGGTTGAGGCTGCGAGCGAATGAGCTGCCCCTCTCCCTAACATAAATTTGGAGGCACCGGCGATATTGCCGGGTTTTCTCGATTTGTTTAGGTTTCGTTTTGGTGATTATCGTTTTGAAATTTAATTGATTTAATAGGTTACGCTTTCGCATTATTTTATTCGCATTTTTTATCAGTTAATTTGTTTCTTAATCTTTATTATTTTTTTAAATTTTATAAATTTAGATTTTGTATAATATAGTTGAGAGAACTATTTTTATTTTATTTTAAATCTTTGACGTGGGGAGCTGCCAATGGGTAGTATCCCCACATGTGAATCCATGACATTTTTATCTTGTATCTCATTTACTAGATGTATATCATTATACAGTTGTAAATAGCAATAAATCTATTAAAAAAAAAAAAAAAAATCTTTGTACATACATGTTTTCGTTCTATTTTTAATTCTTTGTATATATATATAATGTTCATTTTGTTTTAAATCTTTTTATATATATATGTTTGTTTTTTCAATGATTTATTTGATTATTGCAAGTCTTAGTTTCGCTAATACTACGTATTGCACTTTGTATATATTTATTTTCTTTATTAATTCACTGCGTATTATAAAGTATATGTGCATATTAATTTAATTATTCACTACGCATTATTCATTTTAATTTTATAATATTTTATAGGTCATTTTTATTTTCATCATCATTGATTATTATTTAACTACACCACGCCAAAGCTTTATTTATAATTAGTTTGTAATTAATTTGAAAAAATTATTTCTATTTTGATATTTTCTTTGATTTAAATTAGTTAATTTCTTCAAAATTTATAGTTATCTAATATGCCGCCCAAAGCTGATAAAAAGGTTCTAATTCAGAAAGCGATGAACTTAAATTACAAATTTTAATGGACGAATTTAGTGATTTATATGAGGACATTAAAACCACTAATGAACTAGGTTTTATTTCCACAACAGTTAAATCTAAGAGGGCTTTAAGGCACGCTTATCGCGTATAGTTGGTACTTTTGAGAAGTTTTCTCAAATATTTACACGAAGATCAAATCTCTATGAAAAATAATTCAATCAGTTCTACGCCCGTTCTCTAACTACCACCTATAAACTTACCCAGTTTCGACGGTAATATTTCAGATTGGGGGCCATTTAAGGACACTTATCTTTCGCTGATTCATCATGACAATGATTTACCAAATGTACAGAAATTTCATTATTTAATGTCTGCATTAAAGGGGGCCGCCGCTCGGATATTAGCTTCTATTCCGATGTCTGACGCTGAGTACCTGCATGCTTGGAAAACGCTTTCTAAACGATATGAAAACAAGAGATCACAAGCCACTACCTTTCTTATGAAAATATTTCAATTTCAATTACTTAAAAATCAAAATTTGGCCTCCTTGGAAACGTTTTCAAATGTCGTTGTGGAAAATATTATTTTATTTCAGAACTTGAAACAATCCTTGACATTGTTAGATGAAAAATCCCGCGACCAGTTTGAGACAAAATATTCTTCTTCGACCACATTACCCACTCTTTATAATTTTCAGAACTTCATTCAAGAAATTTGCGTAAAATTTTCCAGAAACAATTTTTTAAGAGTAATATTACAATCAGTCCAATTAAGGACATTTTTAATAGTGATAAATTACAACATTCATACTGCATTCAAACGATATATACAAAATAATAAATTTATACAATAATAATGCCATATACATATATACAAAACAAAATCAATAAAAATATATACAAAAGTCACTCATACCTATATAAATTCTCAAGGATACAGCACGTGAGTGGATAATATAGCTAATGCTATAACTCCAATATACATATTAAAAAAGGTTTCGAGGCCACTGCCGTTTCAACCTTCTAGGAGGATGGTAAGGATGTGTGGAGCTGGATAAGGATTGAGCTAGGGGATTAGGATGATGGATAAGGTTCTGATGGAATTTAGAGAATTTTAATTGTATAAGGTCTAAAATAAATGGAATATTTAGGTCGCGGTGTAAGGAATGGTTGGATACATAATAAGGAGGATTAACTATTGTTCGGAGGACTTTAGATTGGAAGGATTGAATGCGTTTGATATTAGAAAATTTGGCTGTCCCCCACAGTTCTCGATAGATAGTTTAGAATTTCTGTTCAGTAGTCTGTATAATTGTCCAAATCGTCGATTAAGTTCTTGTCGTTTAAGTCTAGTATGCGGGTTCCAAGTTAGTCTTTTGTCCAGAAGGAAGTCAAGATACCGGACTGTGTCGGAGAAAGGAAGCGGAATGGAGTTAAAGAGAACTAGAGGGCAGGATTGTCTTCGAAGGGTGAAGGTGACATGATTGCATTTGGATTGATTGACTTTGATTCTCCAGTTGTTACACCAGTCTTCAATTTGAGAAAGGTGCGTTTGGAGGCCTATATATGCAATTTCGGGATCTAAGTGAGAGGATAGGATACCTGTGTCATCAGCGTACGTTGCTCGGAAGGTATTAGGGCAAACAGGAATATCAGCCGTGTATATATTGTAGAGGATAGGACCAAGGACACTGCCTTGAGAAACACCGGATTCGACTGGATAATAATTGGAATATTCTGCACAACAGCGAACTCGGAAGGAGCGGTTTGATAAATAGGATCGAAGGACTAGATATAAGGATTGTGGTAAAGGGTTTTTGAGCTTAAAGAGAAATCCCGGGTGCCACACCCTGTCAAATGCTTGCGTTATGTCCAGAAATGCACCCGAGCAGTACTCCTTGTTCTCTAGGGCAGAGGAAATATGGTCAACGACTCGGAACCCTTGCTGAACAGTTGAACGTTGGGAACGGAATCCAAACTGATGGGAAGGAATAGTGTGGGATTCTAATAAAGGTAATATTCGTTTGAGGAGGATTTTTTCAAGTTTTTTGAAAGGATTGGGAGTAGGCTGATAGGTCTATATGATGTCGTAGTGTTAGGAGTTTTACCTAGTTTTAGGAAGAGGATTATAGTGGAATGTTTCCATAAGAGAGGAAAATGAGTAGTGCGTAAAATGGAGTTGTAAATAAATAAATAAATCTCTTTATTTGTTTTCGGGCTAGCCCATACAAATGGAGTTGAGTTGTACAAAACAGTTAAACATAAATCAAAGAAATCTATTACAACTGTACTAAACAAAATACGCTTCAAAAACAAATACATAATAAAAGGCAAAATAAATTGTAACTGTATAAATATTAAACAAATAAATTAATCATAAATAGTTTAACAAATTCAATTATTGTTATTTTAGTAATGTGCTTAAATTATTCTTGAATAGACAGATACAAATTTCTTAGCTTTAAACACTCTGTTACATAATAAAATAAATTTTCAAATTGCTTTTTATTTTCTATTTGCTACAAAATTTGTACTATGAGGTCATTGTCAGACATATTTCCAATATATGTCCTCAAGTACTTATTCCTGGACAGGGAGTAAACAGGGCATTGCAACAAAAAACGATTTAAATCTTCTGGTTCGCCTAAATTACATATAGGACATTCAACGCTATTATCTGAATAACCATTTTGGAATCCGTAACTGGTAACTTTCAGTTTATTGGGTTGACATAGTCTTAGTTGACTGATCAATCTATGTTTCCTCATAGGTCCCTTTATTTTCAAATAATATTCCCCCATATTTAAGCTACTAATTTTCCTAAAATTAGGATTAAACTTTGATGCAAAACAGCCTGAATATCTAGGGAAAGATTATGATTATTGAATTTTTCAACAGCGTTATTTAATTCTCTTTCAAATAAGGCTTTACTTTTGATATTTAATATGTCAGCCGTGTCTATAATTAACAATTTATTAGTAAGTTGCCTATACCAATTATACCTCACATCGACCCTCTGGTTCAAGGAATATTTTTTAAAAATGTTTAAACATATTTTCGGTAACCGATCCTCTTTCATTAAGTCTACCTTTCGGTACCAGCGAAGCATTCTTTTTAGAACATATGTTTCTATTGATTTCAGACCAGTTTCTATACGGACATAATGGTTAGGTGTATTCCGTGGCCAATGATATATTGCTTTAAAATAACTTAAAGCAACCCGGTCTAATTTTTGACAATGTAATGGGGCCCAGACTTCCGAAGAGTATAAAAGAACAGAATTTACCATGGAATTTAGCAATTTTAACTTAGTAGCAAGTGAGTCTGATCTTGAATTTAAAAGAATTTCCCGAACTCTATGTGAAGCCAAATGTGATTTCTTTACAAAGTTATCTGCTGCTTGAGAAAACAAACCCGATGATGAAAAAACCACTCCCAAATAACTGTATTGTTTAGCTATTTCAATTTTAGATTTATTATAGAAAATAGATTTAACTTTGGTTCTATCGCCACCCTTTTTAAAAATCACACATTTGGTTTTTTCAACATTGACAATTAAAGAATTTGAGTGGCAATATTTGTACAGAGAAACCAATTTCTTATTTGTTCCGGCCCAGCCGCAGAATCAAGCAGAATTAAATCATCCGCGTACATCAGCCCCGATACTTCCACATAATTCCACGATATTTATCCCATTATATCCATCATTTTCAAAGTGAGAAATTAAATCTGAAATAAATAATGAGAATATTAGAGGGCTTAAAGAATCTCCCTGTAATACTCCTTGTGTGATCTTTACTAATTCAGTCCCAAGTTCATCCTTCAAAATTATTGAAGCTTTTTTGTACAATTCTTGCAGAATACATATTATTTTGGAACTTAGCCCGAGATTATGAAGTTTTGGCCACAATTTTGTATAGTCCAGCGAATCAAATGCCCTTTTGAAGTCGACAAATGTCGCAAAAACTGTATTACCTTTGTAACCTAGTGAGATGTTGATGACCGAATTTAAAGTGAAAATACTGTCAACACAGCCTCTACCTTCCCTAAAACCATTTTGCTCTTCCGGTAATAAGTTTTTTTCCATCGCCAATTTGGTGATTCTGTCAGCTAAAATAGCCGTGAACAGTTTGACTACACAATTTAGTAGTGCTATTCCCCTGTAATTAGCGGGATCTTTAATATCACCTTTTTTATATAAATGGAATAGTAGAATTTCTGCCCATTTTTCCGGAACAATCGCATATTGAAAAAGATTAAGAAGGCAATGGTCCCAATTAGGAGGCATTAGTTTATAAATTTCATATGGCAAATGATCGGAGCCAGAAGCCTTTTTCAATCTACACCCACTGATTACTTTTTGGAGTTCATCCAGAGTCATAGCCTTATCTAATTCTAATACGGAATTTGTGGGTAAAAAGTCAGAAATATAAGTTTTTGTAGAGTAAAATTCCTTATAAAAATAAGCGAATTGTTCGACAGACACTGAAACTTCAACCGCTGTTGACCTATTAAAGTACTAAATTGTATGCCAAAACGTTTTAGCGTCATTAATGTTTGATAATGAATCTAATATGCAATCAAAATACCTTTTCTTAGATTCTATTATAGATTGCTTATGTTGTTTCTTACTGTTGATGTAAATATTAACATTTTCTCGAGAGTTGCGCCTTAAACTTTTATAACAGTTCTTAAGATATTTTTTGCCTCCCTGCACTCATAACCAAACCAAACTTTATTTTTAAACATTTTACGGGGATAAACAAAACATTTTCGCTTGATAAGTCCCGAATCGAGAACACAATTAAAAAAACAATCTGTCATATTTCTATATAAAATGTCTACACAATTAGGGTTAAAATAAATTTTATTAGCACTTGAAAGTAATTCCTGATAAGAATTTGAATTTTTTTCATTTAGATCCAGATAGTATTTTTCTTGTTTTTTTTGTTTAACTTTGATTTTACTTTGTCACCAATAAAATAATTCATAAAGACCTAAATATCCCATTAGTCGCAGATCTAGCCCGAACTAGATATTCCTCCTTTTATTCCAAATTACCCGTCCACTCCAACCCACTCGTCCGCAAACTCTCATCTCCTATTCCTGATCATCTTCCTAGGTGGCTGAAAAGACGATGGCCTCGAGACCTACTTAGCTGAATAAACTTTGAAGTGCTACCACTGGGTAGTTTCTTCACATGCCTGTATCACGCCCACTTGATCTATTAGCAAATTTACTTATTGTATTTTATTGTAATACAGTTGTAAATTTCTTTTAAATAAAAAAAAAAAAAAAAAAAAAAAAAAAAAAAAAAAACTTTGATTTTATCGTTATTCTTATATAGTTCATTCAGAGAAACAACTACAGGTAAGTGGTAACTTAAATCTGAAATAGGCCAAACTTTTAAATCTTGAATGAAATCGATCATAGCCGGGGATATCCAAACAGTATTTACAACACTACACCCCCTAGCGGTGATATCAGTGAATTATCAATAATATTAAACCATATCCCTCCAGATATTTAAATAATTTTTCTCCTCGAGAGTTATGAATCTTATCTAGGCTGATTCTATCGCAAGTCAAATAGGAACCTTCCACCAATAATTCATCAATTGTATCATCAGAGCCTAATCTTGCATTCCAGTCCCCACCTAGGATTATATTACACTGGTTAATTTCGTCTTTTAATTTAATACTATTGAGTAATTCTTCTAGATCTAATACACGCCAGTTCTGCGCAACCGCTACTTTTATTAACCACATGCTATCTCGTCTCTCTAAAACTTCATTATCTCATTGTGATATAGTTAGTTATCAAGTGATAAACTTAATGTAGTAAAATCACATCACCTCTATTTTCATTAGAAACTACAATCGGTGAGTAATCAATTGATTATTAAGTCGTATTGACCAGTTCAATAACAGTCTATGAGATAAGGCTTGGAGACACCTGGACATCTTGGACATCCTCCCCACTCCCACTTGGAGCCAGTGAGCCTTCAGTGGCCCAAGAGAGAGGGTACTTCTCGCCAGTCAATTTTCTCCGCGCATACGTAATTACTTACGACTTCTGGACAGATTATTTTATTTATTTTTATTATTATTTTAATAAACTATGGTTTATGGCTAAACCGCCTCCAATATTTATCAAAAATTTCAAACTCCTTTGTCAACAATTAAATAATATCGTGGGCTCTGGAACATACATTTGTGTCAGTCGTATAAATGACACAAAATTGATGCCAGACACCCCAGAGACCGAAAAATAGTCAAATATCTGTGTGACACGAAAGCTGACTTTCATACATATCAGCTACAAGAAGATAGAGCTCTTAGGGTGGTGATAAGACACCTGCACCCCTCGACGCCTACAGATGCCATCAAAGAAGAACTGACATCTATGGGATTTGAAATCCGCCAAATTGTCAATGTTACTAAGGAAAATAGAGAACAGCCCGGACAAAGTAACAAAATACCATTACCTCTCTTTTTGTTGATCTTGAAAGATCCCCCGGGGTTGAAAACATCTACTCCGTCAATCGCCTCTACTACACAAGAGTTGTAGTAGAAAAGCCATATATTAAAAAAGACATAGTTCAGTGCCATAACTGCCAGGCATATGGACACACAAAACGGTACTGCCATCATATATCCCGGTGCGTCAGATGTGGTGAACAGCATAAGACTGAGGAATGCACCAAAACAAGACAAACTCCTGCAATTTGCGCACTCTGTCACCAATTGGGCATCCAGCTAACTACAAGGGGTGCCAGACCTACAAGCTCTTAAAGTCAAGACTGCAGGCAGTACCTCGTCAAGACCTCACTCCTAGACCGCTAAGAAAACCCTCCAGAATCGTTAACTCTGGGGTCTCATATGCCCAAATGCTGGAAGAAGATGAGACACCACAAGCTCAGGCCCAACCGCAGCCTCGACCTCATCCCCAACCTCAAGATTCCTACCCTCAATATCAACATCCATATAATCCTACCACTCAACCTAGGACCGATACCCAAAAGTCCAGCCCACACAGAATTTCCTACATTCCTCCTCCTACCACCTCTACTGATATTACTGCCACCATGAATACATTCCTGTCTGAGCTCAAATCTCTTATTACCCCTCTCATCTCTTTGCTAACAAACTTAGTATCCAACCTGATCCAAGTACCTAGAAATCCATAAATGACACCGAAAAAGTCCTTCTCCATTCTCCTTTGGAATACGAATGGTGTTCGAAACCACGTCAACGAACTAACTACACTACTACATGACAAACATATCGACCTAGCCCTCATAACTGAAACACGACTGACTAACAAACGATCATTCAACATCCCTGACTACCAAATATACAGAACTGACCACCCTGATGGGACAGCTCATGCTGGCACTGCGGTCATTATCCATAGCTCCATCTCCCACCACCCATTTCCCCTACCAGTTCATGATTTTCTTCAAACCACTGCTGATTTTTTATATATATGTTTGTGGATATTCGTGTGTGATATGAACACTCGAATTAACCCATCTGTGTAATAAGTAATTAATTCTGTTCCTTCTGTCTGTTGGCTAGACATGTTGTATATTTAAATTGTACAATTCTGTTATTCTTAGGGAACCCAGTCCCAGAATAAAAATTATTTTCTATTCTATTCTATTCTATAAAAATACAAACTAGTTACTTTCCTTTAACAGTGGTAGCAGCTTACTCCCCACCTAAAATACCGATCTCCGCAGTCCAATTCAATTCCTTCCTCAATTCCCTAGACCATCATTTCCTCATAGGTGCAGACTTAAATGCTAAACACCAGCAGTGGGGAGCTAGAACTACGAACTCTCGGGGGCGAACACTGCAGTCTGCACTCTATTCCACCCATAGTAACATCCTCTCTCCCGACTCTCCCACCTATTGGCCCACCGATCCTAACCGTAATCCCGACATTCTAGATTTCTTCATCCACAAAGGCCTAGGACCGCTAAATCATTCTGTCTCCCGGCTCGATGACCTATCCTCAGATCACAGCCCTCTTATCCTAACTCTTTCATTATCACCTATACTAAAACTCCCCCCACCGTCATTCCTAAGAGGCCCAGTTAACTGGACTCTCTTCCGTGAAATCGTAACCGACGCAATAGACCTCAGAGTATCCCTCAAATCTCCTCAAGAACTAGATGATGCCGTTAATTCCTTCACTACCCTGATCCAACAAGCAGCCTGGAATGCATCGTCACCCTCTCCTTCCCCTCTGTACCACAAGAAGAATCCAACTTATTAGTTAAACAGAAATTAGATTCCTTTAGATCCCATTCCTACAATTCCTACCTCTCCTCATTATCCATTACCGATAATTCTCTCTGGAGAATAACCAAAAAAGTTCTTAAACGCCATACTATCACCCATCCTCTCCGACGTGCCGATGGTTCCTGGGCAGAGGAGACTAGAGCTGAAGAGTTTGCCCAATACCTCTCCAACATATTCACCCCCCATCCCAACCACAATTCCACTCATACAGCTAGGGTACAAGAATTCCTCTCTTCACCAATACCTCTCTCTCTACCCCCTAAAGCTGTTAATCCCTCTGAGGTCAAATTCCTTATAAATAAACTAAAACCTCATAAATCTCCTGGCCACGACCTCCTCAGTTCCAAGATCATTCGACAGCTACCTGAAAAAGCAATTATTTTCCTTACTTACCTGTATAATTGTATCCTCCGCACAGCCCACTTTCCTCTGTTGTGGAAACACTCCATTATTATCCTCTTTCTTAAACCTGGTAAACCTCCCAACAACTCCTCATCCTATAGACCGATCAGCCTCCTCCCTATCCTTTCAAAATTATTTGAAAAAATCCTACTTAAGCGTATCCTAAATTTAATTGAAATTCCTTCCCACCAGTTCGGATTCCGCTCTGGGCACTCCACTGTACAGCAAGGTCTAAGAGTAGTAGACCATTTATCCTCTGCAATCGAAAACAAGCAATACTGCACTGGTGCCTTTCTGGACATTGCTCAGGCATTCGACCGGGTCTGGCACGATGGCTTGCTTTTCAAAATAAAATCCCAATTACCCCAATCCTTGTATCTAATCCTAAGATCCTATCTCGCTAACCGTTCCTTCAGAGTCCGTTGTGGTTCAGAGTTCTCCACTTGTTACCCAATCGAGGCCGGCGTACCTCAAGGAAGCGTCCTAGGTTCTATCCTCTATATTTTATTTACAGCTGATATACCTTTAGATCCTAATACCTTCCTAGCATCTTTTGCCGATGATACTGCCATTCTATCAACCCATACAGACCCAGAACTGGCATCTTCCCATCTACAGAGCCACCTCTCCTTGATTGAACATTGGTGCGACAAATGGCGTATCAAAGTCAATCAATCCAAAAGTAAGCATGTCACCTTCACCCTCCGACGCAAATCCTGTCCACAAGTTCATTTTAACTCCATACCATTTCCCTGTTCCGACACAGTCCGGTATCTGGGTTTCTTACTAGACAAACGACTGACCTGGAACCCACATACTCGACTTAAAAGACAAGAGCTCAACATAAGATACGGACAATTATATAGACTACTGAACAGAACATCACAACTTTCCATTGAAAACAAACTATTGATTTACAAGACAATTCTCAAACCAATGTGGACCTACGGAATTGAACTATGGGGAACTACTAAATTTTCGAACATCAAACGTATCCAAACCTTTTAGTCCAAAGTCCTTAGAACAATAGTCAATGCTCCCTATTATGTTACAAACAAGACCTTACATCATGACCTTAAGATCCCTTATGTCCTTGATCTCATCCCATCTAAATTCTCAACCTTCCACCAGAAACTTACTCTTCTTCCTAATCCTCTGGCACAATCCCTATCTAGTACCAACCATCCTTACAACCCTCCTCGTAGGCTGAGGCTGCAGTGGCCGAGAGATCTCCTATAAAAATGCAACTGGAGTGCTGGCAATGGCCAACTTCTCCACTCATGCCTGAGAGTGTGTGGCTCTAGCGCCCTCACTCAGTCTCCACTGGCTAGACTGGTGACGCGGCTGAATGAGAGGCGCTGGGAACTCATGGTTTTGTGCCACTCCATCCACTTCTGGGTGTAGGGGTTCGATTCGGAGTTCCCAGGGGCAGTATGTAAATAATGTATATAGGTATGAATCTGGCCAAGATTTTATTTACTTTATATTTTATTTTTATTTTCATTTTTTAGTTAAGTTTACTTATCTTATTTCATCTTATGTTATTATATATATATATATATATATATATATATATATATATATATATTTTTTTTTTTTTTTTTATTATTTATTTATGCATTATTATTATTGTTACCTTTTTTTTTTTTTTTTTTTTTTTTTTTTTTTTATATTGTTATGTCTGTTTTGTTTTGTTTTTACTGTGTACATATGGTATGAATGACTTCTTTAGCCCTAATACTTATTGCCCAAGATAGTGGCAGATTGTATTATTTCCCAATAAAGCAATATTATTAAAAGAAAAAAATATATCTAATATACATTTATTTGTATTAGTTAAAGGACTCCAATAGATATTCCCAATAAAAAAGAAAAATAATTTACTTTAACTTTAATAATCAAACTTATCGGAAAAATCAACTAAACTTACTTCATCACAAATATTTTTGTTTACCAAAGTTATGAGACCACCACTTGGACGACCTTTTATAAATTTTTTTGAAGCTACAGAACTAAATTCAGTATAATCCTTTAACCATATTGGTTTGTTAAATTTTGAATTAGTTATAAAAGTTTCAGACAGACATATAACCGTATTACTAAGTAACAAATTGATAACATGAGAATCTACATTGAATAATTTGCTATATCCTTCAATATTAAGATACACAATATTAAATAAATTACCTTTAAATGAATCACATTTTAAATTTACATTTGTTATTGCTTTCGTAAAAAATGGTCCAACGATTTCTGTGAAGCAGTCTTGGTCGGCGCCCGTACTTTTCTCTTCTTTCGTACACCATCATCTTTTTTACTAGTTTCACTTGTATCGGTTCCTATTTCTTGTTCATCGCCAGAATAATTCTCCTTCGAAACGAGGTCACCACATCTAGCCTCTATTTTTTTAATATCGTCCTCTGAGTGTATAGCAATTATAGGAGTTTGATCATCTTCTCTCGCTAGAACCCTATTATTTTTCGTCCAAATATATTTTAATTTATATTTCTGTTGTTTTGATTTAAGCTCTCTAAAAAGCCAAGCACTATGAGGAGACAACAGTTCTGACACGAATACTTACGAATGGCGGTGGTATTTTCCTGTCAAATAACTCCGCGTTTAGATTATTCTTTTTTGATCTATATAGCCTGAGAAATTCTAGTTTATCTATATTTCTCAAAAATTTCAGGATAATAGGACCCTTGTCTGAATTATTTTTTTATTCGGTAGTAAGAATTAATTAATTTTTCGTCTAGATGAAAGCCAATAGCAGTGCTTACTCTTTTAACTATTGATAAAATATCTTCTCCTTCAAATCGAGGGATATTTATTAATTTTATTCCATTATTTTGATTGAATTGTTCGGTTCTAATAAAGTGTTGTCTTAATGACGCTATCTCTTTTTTTAATAATACATTTTCTTTTTTCATAATTAAATTCTCTGTGTTGTATTTATTAAAATTATCAGTAAGCCTTTTATCAATAGAATTTATTTCTTAGTGTAACAATAATATTTCGTTGGCTATGGATTCTAGCCTATTTAGCAACAAATTGAAAGGATTACCTTCAATATCAGTTCTCCCCTCTCCTTTGTCAACAGTTGAGGCATCCCCACTTCTCTGCTCCTTTTTATCAGTCATAATGTAATAAAATAATTATTTCTGTTTATCAAGTCCAATTAAAATAATTCTAGAGCCGTAGTAATCACTGAGAAAAACTCCAACAGAGAATACAATATATATCGAAAAAAAACCAACACTTTAAAACATTAAAACAGCACTAAATACAGAGCGGTAAGAAATCGTGACCTGTCCAGTCCACAGTCCAAACTCAACTCCTGGAGTTGTAAATATATCTATGAAATATCACGGCTTTATATGGAAGCTGTCTGAGAATCTGAGGAGTGAGGAGATCGTATCCAGGAGGTTGACGGAGTTTTTGGAGAAGATATTTGACCTCAGAGGGATTAACTGCTTTAGGAGGTAAAGGGGGATTGGAGGCTGAAGGAACTCTTCCACTACTGCAGTGTGGTTTGGATGGGATTCTGGATGAGGTGTGAAGACTTCGGAAACGTATTTGGCAAGTTTCTGGTCTTTTTCTTTATCAGACGCAGCCCAGGAACCATTACTACGACGGAGGGGATGGGAAATGTGGTGGGATTTTAGAATTTTCTTGGTGACATTCCAAAGGGAATTGTCCAAGGGAACGAGAGCCGAAAAAGAAGAAAGGAAGGAACTAAAGGATTGGGAACGGAAGATCTTCAGCTCCCTCTTTAATAGTCTACAATAAAAGTTATAGGAGTGGCAATCTGTGGGGTGGCGGGTGCGTTGCCATAAGGATCTGGATCGGCGTTTGGTGCGGAAGAGGTCTATGAGATGTTGTGGTAAATGATTTTGGTTATGACTTATCTGGGAGTGCTTGGGAGAGGAAGCAGTACAAACAGCTTGTTGAATAGCGGTGGTGAAGGAGTTTACGGCATCGTCAAGGTCATCTGGAGTTTTGAGTTTCACTCTGAGGTCAATATCACTGGTCAGGATTTGGCGAAAAAAGTCCCAGTTGACTGGTCCTCTGATAAATGACGGTGGGGTGGGTTTAGGAATAGGAGTTGGGATACTTTAAGGAGCAATGGACTATGGTCAGAGAACAGTTCATCAAGGCGAGTCACCGACATGTTCATGCACCCAGAATGAAGTGGTTCCCTAAGGAATTGAGGAAGGATTTGAATTGAACGTTGGAGATGGAATGTTTAGGAGAGCAGTACGCTGATGCGAGGGTGATCGGAAAAGAAAAAGTCTTGATTACTATGGCGGTGCATTGTAAGAAATCATAGGAGGGAACTGGGAGTAAGTGGTGGGAGAGGGACTGGTGCACAATGACAGCAGTATCGGCATGGGCTTTGCCGTCTGGGTGGTCCGTACGGTATATTACGTATTCAGGTATTTTAAAAAAACTGTTTAGTGGTTAGTCTAGTTTCAGTAATAAGTGCTACATCAACGTTTTTGTCTTGCAATAAAGCTGTAAGTTCGTCAGTGTGATTTCTAACTCCATTCGCATTCCAAAGGAGAATAGGTTAAGTCATTTAAGGATTTTTAAGGAAGGGATTAAATTTGATACGAGATTAGTAAGTAGTGATATTAGCGGCATAACGAGGGATTTGATTTCAGTGATGAAGGATGTCGTCAAACTTGTAAGGTCTGTGACATTTGATGGTGGAGGAATATGAGAAATTTGATTCGGATGAGGTTTTTGAGGGTTGGTTAAATTTTGAGGAATAGCTGGTTGTGGAACGGGTTGAGGATTTTGAAGTGTGCGTTGTTCCGGCAGGGCTTCGGCCTCTTTGTTCTGGTTCCCACCTCCAAGTAAATGGGCAAATGTTACATTGGAATTAATTGTTTTTGAAGGTTGTCTTCTGCTTCTGATCGGTACAGCAGTTTCATCCAGGTTCTCAGGTTTTTGGTATCTGCTTTTGAGGCTCTTGTAGATTTGACATCCCTTGTAGTTAGCCGGGTGGTCCTCGAGGCACAGAGCACATACAGCGGGTGTTAATCTTGATCTTGTACATTCTTCTGACTTATGTTGCTCACCGCATTTTACACAGCGTGGTGTGTGGTGGCAGTAAGTTCTTGTATGACCATATGCTTGACGATTATGGCACTGAACTGTTTCTTTCTTAGTGTGAGGTTTCTCAACGCTTAAACTAGTATAGTACAATCTATTGAGGTCGTAAATTGTTTCAACTCCTGCTGATGGTCCCAAGTCCACGAAGAATAGAGGCAGTGGAATTTTATCTTTTAGGACATTGGTGACTTGCCGCACTTAATAGCCCATCTCCGCCAGTTCTTCTTGGATAGCTGCAACTGGTGTCGAAGAGTGTTTCTGATTACAACCCTTAAAGCTCTCTCCTGGCACAACTGATATGCATAAAATTACAAACCAAAGCCTTAACTTCTAACGGCTCAGTAGAAACAATAGTCCCGCAACAAAAATATAAATACTTCACTGAACCAAGACGCGTCTTTATGTCAATTAGCTCCGATTATGCATCTCTGAAATGTTTTAAATGCCAAAAGCACCACCGCATTTATGAATGCCCCTGATTAGGAACTTTAAGTCAATCACAAAGATATGAATAAGTCAAGAAACTTAATCGATGCTTTAACTGCTTGTCTTCGGGCCACCCTGTTAAAAACTGCCTCTCTCGCAATTCCTGTCGATCCTGAGGTAGAAAACATCCCACGCTATTACATTTTTTGCCATCAAATCGCCTCACATTTCATTCTAAACAAGTCTAACAAACAAACATCAATCAGTCGTTCTTCATGTATCAGCCAGCCTAAAACATTTTGTCCTGTGGACGCTAAACCAACAACTTCAAATGACTCAAAGGAAGTAGTACTTTCTTCTGCAAATAATGGAGGAATTAATGTCCTACTTGGAACTGCCTGCGCCGAAATTAGAGACTAAAAGGGTAACTACCATCCAATACGATTGGTTATAGATAGTGGGTCGCAGAGATCTTTCATAACACTCATTGTTCGCAACGCTTAGGATTACCCCTTTTCAGAAACCCTCATAAGATCAGTGGCTTTGCAGATAGTCCAATTCGTGATGGAGAACACCAAACAAAATGTATTATACGCCCGTGCGGACTGGATCAACCACTATTGGAAACAAATGCCATATTAATATCGCATACCACAGATAAATTACCCACCCGCTGCTTATTACTAACAATTAAAGCAATCTTTAATAAATACGATCTAGCTGATCCTGGCTTTGACAAACCGGGTCAGGTAGATTTTCTTCTCGGAGCTGATTTGTTCAGTAAAATATTTACAGGAGAAACCATCAACACTTCCTCAGGTTTTCCGAATGGATTAAAGACGATTTTTGGTTTGGTCATAACTGGTCCTGCAAGTGACACGTTAACAACTTCGCATATCTCGTACGCTAAGAATAACCAATAATTTGAAACTGATCGTCCCTTAAATAATTCACTTACTAAATTCTGCTTGATCCAGGACTCGTCAAGGTGGGCGAAAGATTAGTAAATGCATCGCTATGTACAAGCCAAATAGCTTTGATTTAATATATTCATGGACCAATAGGAAAAGATCGTTCTATTGGTAGTCTCAGTGGTGTCTAAAGAAGCGTTCCTCATCCCATCGGACCAATCTAGAAGAATCATCGATCAAACATCGCTCATCCTCGCAGTACTTCACTTACTTTGTTATCACTTAATTCTATCCCATGTCACAATTCCAAAATTTAAATTTTATGTTATAAAATTGGTGGGCAGCATGTTAAGAATTGAGAAACACTAATTTATAATATAATTTCTCTTACAGATATATTTCGTTAATATTAAGTTAAGACGCAAGGGAGGGGCTCTATTTGTGTAAAAGGTATTAAGTGATAGTGACTGCTCGGGAATCAGAGTGCTCTGAGAGTCACAGGAGAGACTGGTCGCCTTCGTCGCTCTCGCTATCATCACCGCTTTGCAATCGTCCTCGCTGTCGTCTCTAGAAGTGACCATAAGTACTTTTATGTTTTAAATAGAAGTTAATTTTTATTTGATCCATTTGTGTTTTTTCTCAATAGATGTATATGACAAAGTTGGTTACATTAATAAAACCCTTAACGAAACCTAAATAAGTATTAGGGGTAGTATATCCGGGGTTCGAACCTGGGACCCTGAGAACAGTAGGCTAATGCTCTATCCACTAAACCACGCCGCTCCAAATTTAATAATATAAGTATAAAATTATTATGAACAACAGTAACTTGAACTTACGCTCTCTTTGTCACTTTACATTACCTTCCACGAATTTGATATAACATAACAAAAATCTTTTGAAAAATCTTTAGCCTTCCAACACTATATAATACATCTATATTACTATTCTTATGTTAAAAAAAAAAAAAAAAAAAAAAAAAACTGAACAATTATTATTGTTTTTTTATTCTTGAGTTGGTTATTTGATTCGTTCAAATTGTGTATTCAGGAGGAAAATTAACCAATTGGTATATAAGCCCATCAGACTATTTCCATCAGAATGAAACATATTAAATTTTACTTCGATTTAGCGAGTTTTACCAAAATCATTTTTGAGAAAATCGGTAAAGGGAGCAAAATGCATGGTATAAATTTTTTGGACGATTTTGGTTGTTGTAATATCTCGGGCGTAAAGTTGTCTAAAATGTGAAATTTCAGTTTCGTATGACTTTCCGTTTTCTTGCTAAATTTAACTCTCACAGACCGTTTCGCGCGACTTCGTTATTTGTACTTAATGGACTCTTACACGAGTATTTCCGTTGAAAAATGGAATTTTAAAATTTTCAGTAGTTTTTACTTTAACTTTTATTTTTTAAGTTACAATAAAAAAAAAAAAAAATTCAATTCATGATTTCCCTTAATATATATTTCATATGGAGGTAAGTGAAAGTAATGAAAATATTGAATAAATAAAATGGACTCCCTGATATCTATCTAAATTAGACTATGTGGAATATGTTATTCACTATATTTTCGTCTCCTTATTAACCTTCATTATGTTCGTAAACTATGTCGAAATATTTTACATTACAGTTCTTCATCAGTATACTATTGATAGTTTTTCTTATATTAATAAGATGATATGTTTATTTTTTTCAAATATACAAAATAAAAGGCACTTTAGATTAGGAAAATTAAAAAATTGGCATATAAGCCCCAACAAGTTTTATCAAAATCGTTCTTGAGAAAATCGTAAAAGGGTGCCAAATGCATGGTATAAAGTAGCACTTGCTGTCAGCCGATTATGGTAAAAGGTTATTATGTGTAAACGTGGCAAACAAGAGAACCAGCGTTTTCGTTCCATTGGCGTCATCCAAATCATTCAGTTACCCCGTAGTCGAACCTAAAGAAATTGTCGAGGTATGGTTATTATAATGGACAAGAAAAGGTATCAGAAGGCCTCGACAATTGCGTGTTTACGCAAGGAAAAGAGTAAAATGGAGATGGTGCTCGCCGTGGTAGAAGCACGTTCCGCAGTACCAGGTATGTATGAGGTTACTCCGTCAGGTATGGGGCGAACCCGCACCTACCAATTAGCAGAGAAGATTGGAAAGGGTAGATACACCCCGTGTGGTGGTAGCACAACAGCAGTGTTAGTTAGGAGTCCTCATGGGTGCACATGGGTAGAAGCCATGCTCACCATCCTATAAGGAGGATAGGAAGGAAGAAGGAGAGAAGGTAGATGAAGGATGAAAAATGTAGATAGACCACATTATGATACAAATGCAGAGATGTTCTGACCTAGGGTATCCTACCTAGGGTTCAGGTAGAAGCAGGTTGGTAGTCTGAAGAGCTAAGATGACTCTTGGGGATGTTAGTCATCCATGTCAATAATTGACGGTGAGAGCTTTTCTACCAGACTAGTGTCTTGGCCCTAGGTCATATTACCTTGAATGGTTTATTTATACTCAAAAAACAGTTACATGGATAAAAACATTTACAATGGCATTAATTAGTAACAATATACAACATCAGTAAACATAGCGACTTCTTATATTCGGCCATGATCCGTGTTGCCGCCGCTAGCGCTATCTGTGAGCGAGCATGTGAAAGTTATATTAATTTTATTTATGCATTAAAAAATAAAAAGTGTTGATGGCCAGTAAGCTTTTAAGCTTCCAACACAAAATAACTGACTGTTTGTCTGTTTATTCATTTATTTCCATTTTTTATTGGCTAATCGGACGATGCTACTGTGGGACACCTAAATTTCTTTTATCCAGATTTAATTAGAATGGGGATCTGACGCTACAGAGGATCGGGACCGGCATTTTATGTCTCCTCCGAAGAACGTCATAACCAAAGATTTTGTCATTCACTTTAAAAAAATCCTTGAGCTATTTGTCGGGTTTGAACCGATGACTTTGGGCATGGAAGGCTGTTACCACAGGCGACACCTATAATAATAAATCCTTACAAGTAGCAGTAATAACTATGGTGTGTGTGATTCCGATTTTATTTTTTTTAAATAAATTACAATGCTCCTCACTAAGTTTCTCCAGCTAAGCAAAGCTATGAGCTTTACTATACGTGAACAGGTATTTACATGTTGTCTAGATATTTAACATTCAAAACTAATCAATCTTTTACACTCTTTACCGTCACAATAAAACTCAGGGTCAGCCATGGTCGGGTGAGATATTTATACCAGCAGTAATTCAACAGAAAATATTAACGCATTTGATTTTCCATAACTTTGAATCATTTTCTGCTTTATAGTCAAAGTCTCAACAAAATCCTTTCTTTTTTTTTTATATATCTATTGAAATTTACAACTGTATTAAAATAAACATCGAATAAATTCAAAAAAGTCAAATTTCCTGTTAAAAAATATGCAAATAAAAAGTAGAGATTGTTCCGAATAATACATTCAAATTTCCTATTTATATACGAGTGGTTTTAATTGATTCATCTTAATACTTTAATTTTATAAGAGAAAAGTAGATTAACAGAACTCTTAAAACTTTTTCGTGGATTCAATGAATAAGTATGGACGTAAAAACAGAGGGTGGGCGCTGCATTTCCTGAAATGTATTAGGGTAATTCAAAAGTATAAAAATAAAAGATTAATAATAAAATAAGCTATCAGAATAAAAGGTGTGGTTAGAGACTGTATTTTACTTCCAAACCCTTACTTAATTTTTAAGGACATATATATAAAGGGTTCGGAAAAAATTAGGATCTAACGAAAATCCTGTATAAGCCTTTGGATAGAAGTATTATTATATAGCCTAAATATATTACTTTCTAATAATCACATAATATCATTAATTTCCACATTTAAATAGTACTTAAAATTTTAACAATGCTTGATAATAAAGGAAGCGATTGCAAGAGTTCAACGACCTGAAAATAGAATTCATTCGAATCGTTCATAGCCAGTGAACGTCATGACCACATTCCATTAAACTGAGTATCATAATACGTAATAGGGAAGACAAATTTTCTTAGATTAGCCTCTCTCTCTCTATCTTTTTTTTTTTTTTTTTTGTTTATCCTTCTTTCCCCCGCTGTACCTTAGGGCATACCTTTACCAGCGGTTCGTTCCAATTTCGTATTTAAATTTAATTTGCGCGCATTAACATTGGCTCGGTCATCAAGATTGATAACCGAGCGGGCGGGACTGCACTCAAGTTGATCCCCAAAATAATTTAAACCAACGTGAGGCATATTTTGCAAATTTTTAAGATGGGAATCAATCACGGTTAAAAACTATTGGGCTGTCCGCAACTGGAGACCAAACAGGGCTTCAGTAATTTCCTATTTATGTTCAGTGGGTCAACTTAAAATATATGTATATTTTAACTAATTTATATATAACTTTTCTTGGGGCATCCCGTCACCTTTGTAGAAGCCCCGAAATGTCATGTAATGCGAGAAAGACTGAAACAATATCAGTAACTACCGCTAATAATGAGAGAATGACTTCAGATACTGTCGGCGACGTTTCATTACCAATGATGAATTCAGGAATAATCACTCAGAAATAGCCAGATGTCTGCTGATAGAGTCAGGACTCCCATCCGTTTTTTTGGGCGGAAGCTGTAAACTGTTCAACTTGCCTTTTTAACAGGTCGCCGTGCAAGTCTGTTGATACAACTCCAGAACAAGTGTGGACAGCCAAGAAGCCTCCTCCTAAACTGCAGAAACCAGCTACGACAAAGATGATGATCCAGATTTTATTTCACTATCTACAACATTAATACGACAATCATCATCAACTTGACCTACGAGAAAAAGGCAACCGCTAGCTAAACTAGACGACTTAGAAACTTATTCGGCTTTCTTTACTGGGTCCGAGCTGTCAGATCCGATGTTCTATGACGAATCGTTAGCTCATCAGGACAAACAGTTATAGGTTGATGCCATGGAGCTTGAATTGAAGGCTCAAATGGACGAAGAGACCTGGGAATTGGTAGAACTCCCTGCTTCAAAACAGTCCCTCGCATGCAAGTGGGTCTTCAGAACGAAGAAGGATGCCAGTGGTAAAATAAAAATTCATAAAGCGAGACTTGTTGTCAATTGATTCGCCCAAAGGAGGGTAGTGGATTACGAGGAAATATTCTCGCCAGTTGTCTGATATAGCTCCATCAGGTACCTTCTATCGCTGGCTGCAGAGTATAATCTGGATATTAGTCAGATGGATGCAGTATCCGCATTCCTTCAGGGAGACCTGGAGGAAGAAATCTTCATGTCCCAGCCTCCTGGTTTCAGCAATGGAACCTCAAAAGTATGCAGACTTCGAAAAAGCATATATGGACTAAAACAGGAAAGCCGAATCTGGAACAGAAAATTAGATGAAGCCTTACAAGGGTTTAGTTTAAATCAGACAAAATTTTACTCTTGTGTTTACTTCAAAATAGAAGAGAAATGTATGATAATTGTCGCTATCTGGGTGGATGACCTGCTGATTTTTTCAAACAATAAAAAATTGAAAAATCAGGTAAAATTGCAACTTACAAGATCATTCAAGATGACCGACCTTGGTGAGGCCAAATCATTTTTAGGTCTTGAATTAACTCGTGATCGAAAATCAAAGAAAAATAGGCTTAGTCAGCAGAATTATATTGAGCAGGTTCTCAAACGGTTTAATATGGGTGAAGCCAATCCAGTATCCACTCCAATATCCATTGGTGAAAATTTTTCTAAATCTCAGGAGCCACGAACAGAAGAAGAAAAGGACAAGATGAGAAAAATACCTTAACAAGAGGCTATTGGCTGTCTCTTATTTGTAGCACAAATTTCAAGACCAGATATAGCGTTTGCTGTTAGTAGTCTGAGCATATTCAACAACAATCTAGGCATGTCACACTGGACAGGTGTGAAACGGATACTGAGATACCTCCGCGGAACTATAAAAAAATAGGCTAAGATTTGATGGGTCAGATCAAAGACTGGGCCAATTTATGGATACTGCGATGCCGATTGGGCTAGTGACCCAGATGAAAGAAGATCAGTCACAGTTTACATATTCATCAAGTGCGATGCCCCGGTATCTTGGTGCACTAAACGGCAACCCACTGTAGCTCTCTCAACAACGGAGGCTGAGTATATGGCAATGTCTTCAGCAGCACATGAAGCTTTATGGTTGCGGGGTATCTCTAAAGAGATTGAGCAATCTTTGAAAAACCCTAGTCGAATCTTCTACGACAACCAAGGAGCACGAAATCTGGCATTGAATGATGCTTATCAGCCAAGGACAAAGCATATCGATGTACGGCACCATTTTATGAGAGAAAAAGTGCAGACGAAGCTTCTCTCCTTCACGTACATATCTACCAAGAAGATGGTCGCCGACTTTTTGACGAAGGCACTTGATGTGGACAAGTTCAGCGATTGCATCAGGTGTGAAGGAATAGGGATAAAAAGGGAGGATGTTGGACGATCAATTTGTGGATCCGTGACAACACTGTATTAGACCATGTTTTACCGCCTTAGCGTTTTGTAACCTTCCTTACTATCATGTTGTTGTACCCTAAATATACTTGTAGTGTGTTAAATAAACTTCCGTATGAAAAGTCTATGACTTATTTTATTTATTCTATGCCCTAATCTGTGAATATGGAATCATAGACTCAACAATATATAGATATAGATCAAATAACTTGTATTTCTTAACTTATAATAAAAGTCTATATAGATCAAATAACTTATACTTTAAACCCACTTGGCTCTCTCCTCTATTTTCAATCAACTTGCGCCCTCCTAGGTCAAATCCTGCTGCCATTGATTAAGGTTAAAGTTGAAAGCTCTGAAAATATGAGAGTTGAGTCCTACATTAAACTCATTATGAATCCTACCTCTTTGTAAACTGTGTGTAAGGAATTATAAGGCTATCATTGATACAATGTTTTATTTGAAATGATTGTTAGGAAATAATTTTCGCGAAAGCATTTTTCTTGATCGCAAAGTGATTGTGTTATACTTATAACCACATATCCTGAGATGGAATGAACCCGTATGATATCTTCAGAGTGTTACATGTGAGATAAGAAATAAAAGTGAGAGTGGAGTAATGAAAGGAAGGATAGAAACTGCTCGTGCCTCTGATGAATTCGTTTCGGTCTGTCTGATCGTCCGGTGGACCGTGGCTCTGAGCCAACTTATTCAAATCACTACTGGCTACATTTAACTTGTATTTTTCCACGTTATACATTTTTGAAACATTGAATATTTCCCCTGGTAATCAAAATAGAAGATAAGATATTACAAAACGGTTACTTTCGGCTCATTTGAAATTTATAAATATTTCTTTCAACTGAACATTTTCAGTCTACATGCGCATGTAGGATCAATAATTTTGTATTCTTTAAAATTATATATATATATATATATATATATATATATATATATATTTTAAAATTGAATAATTACTTTGTTAATGACTAATCACCTAATGAAAAAAGATAATCCCTGTTTTTAAATATATTATGACTGGAAATTTTTAAATTAATTTGAAATAATAATATAATGCAATTATTTAAAATTAAAATAAAAAAGATTAATTTGAGCAGATGACTACTCACTTATAAAAAACATTTTGCTTTCTTCCGTCACCACATTCCCTACTGGTTTGTTCTTGTGTTCATTACGGAACATTTTGCTCAACCCTGTAAAAACATAAAAATAAATATAATAGTGACTTAAAAGGTTGTATTATTGATTAGTAATTATTTATAATTATCAAAGTATATTAATTAAAAAAAGTGCACTTCAACAACCCGTGAAGTGTCTCAGGTTCAGTTATATATATATATATATATATATATATATATATATATAATAGAGAGAGAGAGAGAGAGAGAGAGAAAGAAAGAGTCTTAATAAGTTTCGGGCCCGCCTGTCCCACTATTTCCTTTAACAATATTCTCCTCACACTAGACTGAAACGACAAGAAACAGCTCGTAGATACCGCTTACTATAACACTTACTGGATAAACGATCAAAACTTTCCACATACTACAAAAAATTAATTTATATTACCATAATTAGGCCTATTTGGACATATGGGATTGAGTTATGGGGATCCACCAAACCATCCAATTCTTCCCGCATTCAATCCTTGCAATCCAAAATCCTTCTAAAGATCCTAAACGCCCCTTACTTTGTCACCAATAAAAGAATTCATAAAGACCTAAATATCCCATTAGTCGCAGATCTAGCCCGAACTAGATATTCCTCTTTTTATTCCAAATTACCCGTCCACTCCAACCCACTCGTCCGCAAACTCTCATCTCCTATTCCTGATCATCTTCCTAAGCGGCTGAAAAGACGATGGCCTCGAGACCTACTTAGCTGAATAAACTTTGAAGTGCTACAACTGGGTAGTTTCTTCACATGCCTGTATCACCCCCACTTGATCTATTAGCACATTTACTTAATGTATTTTATCGATAATACAGTTGTAAATTTCTTTTAAATAAAAAAAAAAAAATAAGTTTAGATTGGGAGTAAAGGGAGGTGGCGGCCCCATCCCCCGGTGCTAGGACCGCAGTCAGCCCCTGGCCCTCCAGGTTGGGGGTACAGTACACTGTCACTCACATTGTACATTAACACAGCACACTACATTCACCCCCACACAACAAACGAAGGACATCAACAGTACACACCCTAGGGGGTCTCCACCCCTAGGTAGCCGCCTCGGATGGGGGAGCAACTCCAGAGGCTCAGGGGAGGCAATACACCCACTGGACTTAGGGTACGTAGAGAGGGTTGATAACCACACTACCTGAAGCATAAATATCACGAAACCCAACAACAAAGCCTCGGATTGTAAAAGTCATCAACGGAAACGACCTGGCAACTCCAAAAGGAATTTTAACATCGGGTTTTGGAATGTTTTATCGCTCCACAGACCTGGAGCACTGCAAGTACTACTAGAGCAACTAGAACATTACTAAGTTGACATAGCTGCCATACAGGAAATACGGTGGACATGCCCTCAGACAGGCATACTCGAGAAGAAACATTTTAAGGTCTTCTATAGCTGTGATAACACAGCTCATCTGTTCGGCGCAGGATTCATTGTTAGAGGTAGGCTTCGAAACCTATTTATTGGGTTCAATGCTGTAAGCCCACGGATATGCGTAATACGGTTGCTCGGAATGTTCTACACTTTTTGCATACTTAGCGTGCATGCCCCGACAGATGCCGCAGATGATGATGCTTTTTATGAGCTCTTAGAAAGAACAATTGACTCATGTCCCAGCTATGGCATGAAGATAATCGCCGGAGATCTTAACGCGAAGGTTGGAAAGGAAGAAATTTACCAACCAACAATTGGAAAGTACAGCGAAATAACTAATGCTAATGGACAGAGACTCGTTAACTTCGCAGCATCTAGAGATCTCATTATTGGAGGAACCTTCTTCCCACATAAAGACGTCCATAAAGGAACTTGGACCTCCCCTTATAGAACTACGGTGAATCAAAGAGAACACATCTTAATTGGGAGGAGACACAAATCGAGTCTAGAAAACGTTAGAACGTTTAGAGGTTCAAATGCTGGCTCGGACCATTTTCTCCAATAGCCACTATACACGCGCGAATAAGCTCCAAGAGGAATACCTCATCGCAAAAAACAACCCAAAGGTACAATTTAAGGAAACTGAAGTCTCCTGACGTGCAAAACAGTTATATAGAGACTATCAATAACAATTCAAGCAATACTACGGTATCTGAGGATTGCGTGGAATCTCTTTGGAATGGTTGAACAAATGAGATATTAAAGGTAGCTGATCTCATTACTGGTAAGGCTAGTAGAGAAGAAAGATCGCCATGGTTTGATGATGAATGCTGAACAGCAACCAATATTAAGAATGAAGCGTATAGAGCCATGACACAAAGAAGGAAAAAAACGGTAGAAGCCTATCGACAAAGGAGAAGAGAAGAGAATTATTTTGCATCAAAATAAGAAGAGACAATACGAACGTAAGGACTTTGAGGAGATGGAGGCGCTAAAAAGTGATAAAAGAAGCCGAGACTTCTGCCGGAAGGTCAATAGAAGCAGGAAACCATTCTCACCGCAGAACTTTTGCTGCCTGAATGATGCCAATGTTCTCCTTTGTAACAAAGTGGAAGTTCTGGAACAATGGAAAAACCATTTCTCGCGTCTCCTTAAGGAAGATACTACCCACCATTCTCCCGAAGAATATAATATATCAAGTGTTGGAAACAGACCAAGCGAAGTCCACCCAGCAGATCTAGAGCTACCGGATGAGGACGAACTGATGGATGCCATAAATAAATTAAAAAGCAACAAAGCCGCAGGCCCCGATGGTATCTCAGCAGAACTGATAAAAAGTGGTGGGAACGAACTTTTTAAGACATTACAAAATCTAATTTGGACCGAAGAAGTAATACCAACAACGTGGAACTTTTCTCATGTCTGTCCTATACATAAAAAATGAGATAAATTAAAATGCTCCAACTACAGAGGTATCTCCTTGCTCCCATCCGCTTACAAAATACTCTCAAACATTTTATTTGCAAGATTGTTACCGTTTGCAGAGAGCCAACTTGGTGTCTATCAGTGTGGATTTAGAAAAGGCAAAACAATACTTGATCAAATCTTTAGTTTCAGGACAATCCTAGAGATAGGACGTGAATATAACATTAAAACGCACCATTTATTTATAGAGTTTAGGGCAGCTAATGATAAAGTTAACAGAGAGGAGCTTTATAAAGTTCTCTATGAATTAAACATTCCTGAAAAATTGGTGAGACTGGTGAATATGATAATGGAAAATGTGCGATATGCAGTAAAAATCAGAAATAAGGGCTTAAGACTAGGAGATGCACTGGCGTGCCTTCTTTTTAACCTTGTGCTTCAGAAGGCTGTAAGAGAGGCTAGAATCCAGATTGGAGGAACAATATTCACATCCTCGCATACGCTACCACCAAATCGATTGAGCGGGAACTTGGCATTTTCGAAAGGAAAGTCTTTCGTCGGATATTGGGTGGACGTCAGGCTGGAGGTCAATAGAGAAGACGTACGAATCAGGAGCTATATAGCATGTTTAGTGAACCTGATAACGTTCTGTTTTATAAAGTGAAACGTTTAAGATGGGCAGGCCATCTGGCCAAAATGGAGGATAGCGAAATCCCAAAGAAGATAATGAAAGAGCCAATTCATGAGTTAATGAATCACACACAGTGAAGATATTAAAATACTGCTTTTATTATCAGAACAAAATAGATATTTAGAATACAATATACTGTGCTGAGGAGTTAGGGTGACTACAAGTGTACATTCCGAGGTCTCCTTCTATGAGTGTGACACAAGTAAATGTTGCAACTAGAGTGATGAGTTTTGAGGATCAAAGGGTATATATAGCAAGGTTTTGTAGAGGGGATAAGGATGCCGCATGGGTACAAAGCAAGTGTCTCCAGGTGTTGGGTCCTAAGTACAGGTATGTGTTCTTTGTCGGTACTTGGTCTGTCCTTTCTAGGTAGCGGGTTTATGACAGCCATCGATTATGGAAAAGGAAGTTATTAATAATTACTCTATATTATTTATTAGTTAGGTCTCATTCTATAACTACTCTCCCCCTTAAGCATGAAGCCCCTTGAGTGCAATGTTTAAGTTTGTCAGTTTATATTGTTATGATATAGTAGTCCTTCAGATGGAGGTTCTGGATAGGAAAGTGTATTGTAGGAAAGGATACTACAGGAATGGGAACAGTTACATTTTTCCAAAGTTTACAATAATTCTTAAGAATATAAATGTATACAATCAAAACTTAATTACAATAATTGATGTTATATACAATAATTAATTAGTTTTACCAATCGTCATTACATTATCCCAGTAGAAATTTATACATTGTTAATAGTCTTGAAACTTATAGGTACAATTATATAAAACTAAAATTTCTCATTATTATCTACAAATAATTAAAAACATAACCATAACACTAAATTAAACAAAACCATGAGCTACATTGTTTTTTCATTACAATCTATAAAAGGATTTTTTTTCCATTTATCTTATAAAGTTATTATTACCTATATATAGTTCTAAAAATAGCATTTCAAATTAGTGTAAATAATTGACAATGAATATTAATATTAAATGAATATTAACTATATAATTGATATTTAGTAATTCATCATTAAGTGCAACCATCAATATAATAAACAATACACTATTATAAATATTTTTATTTAATTTATTAACAGTACCTGATTATTGTTACTATTATTTATCCCTTTTTTTTTTTTTTTTTTTTTTTTTTTTTAATAATTTTAAAACTACATACATCTCGGACCGTTATCACTGTTGAGATTTTCATCTGGCCTCAACGTCCAGAGATATATTAAATCTTTTCTAATGGGTTTTACCATTTTGGGAATATTTCCTGAGGAAACCTTTTTTCTGGAATTCTTATTTAATTGAGGGGATTTCATTACCTCTTTCGTTTTAATTATAACATTCTGTTTATGTAAACTCGCAGTATAAGTTGATATTTTATTATTATAATCGAGCGATTTATTATTTTTAAATTCTAATTCATCTTGATGGATAGCCGGAGGCTCCTTAGACTGGCTTGTCCTGTCATCATACATAGATTGTTTGTTATGTTTAAAGTTTTGATTTGACAATTTGTTTAATTTTACTTTCGATTTAGCACCAAATTGATTTACTTTTTTAATATATTTTTTCGAATTCCTTTTTTTTCCTTTAGTAAATTTAGTACGGTTTATAGAATATGTTTTTCTTTTTTGGGATATTTTGACATTATTCATTTTCGTTTTAGACCGATGTGATTTTTGTTTTGTTGAGTTTTCTTTTTCGATGTTCACAATGTTATTTAAATTATCCCACTTTGAATTTTCACTCTTTTTTATTTCTGGATCTAAACTAAATGTTTTCCCGGTTTTGTCCCTATCTAGTTTTAGCGGTAATGTTTCAGAGGCTATTTTCTTTTCTTGAATATTAATTTTAGGTAATTGTTCAAATTTATTATTTGGAATTCCGCATTTTATTTTTGGCTGTTCGTCAGCGTCATTGGACAACAAATGTTCTGGTGGAAAAGGTTTATTAAAATTTGTCTCGGTTGGGTTATGATCTTTAAATTTACGTATTAGAATATTTAACAAATCGTCAATATTGTTTAAATCATAAAACTTAATTTCATCCGCGACTGTTTTAGGAAGGTGACATTTGGCCATCTTACATATCCTGAATTCATTAACGATTCTAAATGGATTATATTCTGCACAAAAAAGTGTCTTTAATTTCTTTTACGTTATTTATGAAATTAAACAAAGTATGCAGTTTACCATCAAAGTACGGCATAGGCATATGCTCAAAGTCTGAGTTTCGGAAAAGTAACGATTCCATATTTTTTATTTATTATTTTATTTTTTTTTTTTAGATATTAAAATCTTACTTATGTCTACTATAATTTAAATTTTACTTAAATTGTGCTCAGTAACAATCATAATCTGTTTATAAAAAAAATTTGATGTGATTTTTATACAGCTTATATTAGTATTAATAAAATGTCATACATTTTAAATGTTATCACAATTAAACAGCACATAAACAAACATATAAAATAAATAATTTTAAAATCTTACTGTGTTAGTTCTTAACATTCCTCCTGGATACCTGTTGAGCAGTGAAGTCCAGTGAGGTTCAGCAGGGTGAGTATTGTCTTGACTGAAGGAGGGTGCGATATGATCTTCTTAGTTTGGTGTCTATCTTCTTGTAGATCCTCTTCAGAAGTATCTTCGTCCTCTCGGAAACTGCGAAGGGATTCAAAATCTAATTTGATGCTTGCAGTGCCTGTCTCGGGCGTCAGTTAATGAATCACACACAGTTAAGATATTAAAATACTGCTTTTATTATCAGAACAAAATAGATATTTAGAATACAATATACTGTGCTGAGGAGTTAGGGTGACTACAAGTGTACATTCCGAGGTCTCCTTCTATGAGTGTGACACAAGTAAATGTTGCAACTAGAGTGATGAGTTTTGAGGATCAAAGGGTATATATAGCAAGGTTTTGTAGAGGGGATGAGGGAATTTTTTAAAAATCCTTTTATATTTATTTTGAACATAGTGTTTATGTTTTGATTCCCCTTAGTTTGGCTGCACCTATCTAGTTAAAATGTTAATCATTAGCCTAATGCAGTAAGCTGAATTAATTGAGAAGAAAGTGCATTGTTTTGATTTTTTGAAATTTGACCTCAATAATAATTCAGTTCCGCGCATGCGCATGATTATAGCAGTCATCATTCAAATCGTCTCTTGGATTTCTTGCTTTTTCAGTTGGAATTCACTTCAGTGCAATCTTGAAAACATCACCAGGCTTCAGGATAACAACAGCAGTAACTATTGGAGCAAAAAAGCAGTAAGTTTTGCAACAATTTACAGTGTAAAGTGAATGCTGGGTAACCTCTTCACATCAGCTGATTGCCAGTAGCTCGGCAAGGCCGGGATTGCTTTTTTTTTTCTTTAGTTATTGTTTTATTTACCACATCTACTCATTATATCATTATCTTCTTCACATGAAATGAGATATTTTCACCAAGTGATGTCCTCCAAAGCATCAACTAAAAGATCTAGATCTAGTGGTTCAATCACGCCTTCCATAAAACAAAAAACCCGCCGTGATACTAATAAAAAATTAAATCAGCAAGCAACCCCTTCAGGTACTAATACCGAATTGAACCACAACCTGGCACATCTTCACAAGGGATGACTGACGAATCTCCGTTTTTCACCCCAAATCCTACATAATGAAAAAGAAAACATGGAATCTGCTCCTACACCCAGTGAACCACGGCCTCCACCGATATTTGTCAAAAATATTAAAAATTTTCAGTTGTTGTGTGCTCAATTGAATAAAATTACCGACTCCACCAGCTACTACTGTATGAGTAGAATCAATGACACCAAAATATCACCGACCACCGCCGAGGCATATAGAAAAATAGTGAAATATCTAACTGATACTAAAGCGGATTTCCATACTTATCAGCTACGCCAAGAGAGATCTCTTAGAGTTGTAATCAGAAATCTACATTCTTCAACACCAGTTGAAGCTATCAAAGAAGAACTTGTGGAGATGGGTTACAAAGTGCGCCAAGTCACTAATGTCATAAAAGATAGAGTTCAACTTCCTCTATTCTTCGTTGACTTAGAACCATTGTCAGGCGTAGAAAAAATTTATGATCTAAAAAGTCTGTACTATACAAGTGTAAAAGTCGAAAAACCTTACACCAAGAGAGAAATTGTTCAGTGTCACAATTGTCAGGCGTATGGTCATACCAAAAGTTACTGTCATCATATACCACGCTGCGTAAAATGCGGTGAACAGCACAAGTCTGTGGAATGTACAAAACCGAAGTCAACACCCGCTGTATGTGCTCATTACCTCAAGGACCACCCGGCCAACTACAAAGGATGCCAAATCTATAAGGAACTAAGGACCAGGTATCAAAAACCCCAAGTACTGGATGAAACAGCAAGACAAACAAGAACTAGAAGAGAACCCTCAAAAATAATCGATGCCAATGTATCATTTGCCCACTTACTTGGAGGTGGGAACCAACGTAGTGAAGCCGAGGCCCTGCCGGAACTGCAAAATGTACCTCAATATCCTCAGTCCATTCCACAAATACCTCTTCCTCAAAACGTAATCAGTTCTAAAAATCCTCATCCACAACAAATCTCTCATATCCCTCCTCCTTCAAATGCCACAAACCTTACCAGTTTGATGACATCTTTCATTTCCGAAATCAAATCCCTTGTCATGCCCCTAATCACAATCCTTACGAATCTTGTATCAAATCTCATTCCTGCCTTAAAAAAACCATAAATGACCTCACCTAATTCCTTATCTATTCTTCTATGGAATGCGAATGGTGTTAGAACTCACACTGACGAACTTACAACCTTACTGCAAGACAAAAAAGTTGATGTTGCACTCATTACTGAAACAAGACTAACCACTAAACAGTACTTCAAAATACCTGAATACACGACATACCGGACAGACCATCCAGACGGCAGAGCGCATGCCGGTACTGCAGTCATTGTCCACCGATCCCTCTCCCATCACTTACACCCACTTCCCACCCACGACTTCCTACAAGCCACCTCTGTCATAATCAAGACCTTTTCCTTTCCGCTCGTCATCGCATCAGCATACTGCCCTCCTAAACATTCTATTTTCATTACCCAATTTGGATCTTTCCTCAACTCGTTGGGGAATCACTTTATTCTGGGTGCAGATCTAAACGCCAAGCACCAACAATGGGGTTCCAGAACCACTAATTCTCGTGGACAGACATTGTAGTCTGCACTCAACTCCCGACGCTTTCATCTCCTACCTCCTAATTCCCCTACCTACTGGCCAACAGATCCTAACCGTTATCCAGACATCCTCGACTTCTTCATCCACAGCGGATTGGGCTCCCTGAACTATTCCGTAACTCGCCTTGATGAACTATCCTCTGACCATAGTCCACTGATCCTAAATATATCCTTAACACCTATTCCTAAACCTGTCCCACCGTCATTCATCAGAGGCCCTATCAACTGGAACCTCTTCCGCGAAATCCTCACCAATGATATTGACCTCAGAGTGACTTTCAAAACACAAACTGACCTTGACGATGCCGTCTATTCCTTTAAAACCTCGATCCAACAAGCCGCCTGGACAGCCTCCGTTCCCAAGCACTCCCAAATAAATCCTTACAAAAACCATTTACCACAACACCTCCTAGACCTAATCCACACCAAACGCCGAGCCAGAACATTATGGCAACGCACCCGTCACCCAGCAGATCGCCACTCCTATAACTTTTATTGTAGACAATTAAAGCGGGAGTTGGCGATCTTCCGTAATTCCTTGTGGAATGTCACGAAGAGAATTCTAAAATCCCTCCTGATATCCTATCCTCTCCGGCGTAGTGATAATTCCTGGGCTGCTTCTGACAAAGAAAGGGCCCAGAAATTTGCACTACACCTTTCCAAGGTATTCACTCCTCCTTCTGATCTCAATCCAACCCATACCGCAATTGTTGAAGAGTTCCTTACGTCACCGATACCAATTTCCTTACCACCTAAAGCAATCAATCCCTCTGAGGTCAAATATCTTCTTAAAAAGTTTCCTCTCCGTAAATCCCCAGGATACGACCTCCTTACTCCTCAGATCTTAAGACAACTTCCTCCCAAAGCCATTACATTTCTTGCATATCTCTATAACTGTATCCTACGCACTACCTATTTCCCTCTCATATGGAAACATTCAACTATCATCCTTTTCCTAAAACCAGGCAAACCTTCCCACAGCACTTCTTCTTACAGACCTATTAGCCTGCTCCCGATCCTCTCCAAAATCTTCGAAAAACTCCTATTAAAACGAATCCTAGCCAAATTTCACAATTTTCCTTCACATCAGTTTGGATTTCGTCCTCAACATTCCACGGTTCACCAAGGACTCCGAGTTGTAGACCACATTTCCTCCGCCCTTGAGTGCAAGGAGTATTGTTCGGGTGCCTTTCTGGACATAGCTCAAGCTTTTGACCGGGTGTGGCACCCGGGACTGCTCTTTAAGCTCAAAACCCATTTACCTCAATCCTTATACCTAATCCTCCGATCCTATTTATCAAACCGCTCCTTCCTAGTTCGCTGTGGTTCCGAATTTTCCAAACATTATACTGTTGAGGCCGGTGTTCCTCAAAGCAGCGTCTTAGGACCCGTCCTCTACATCCTCTGCACCGCCGATATCCCTACCGATCCCAATACCTTTCTGGCAACATTTGCTGATGACACAGCCATTTTATCATCCGATTCCGATCCTGAAGTAGCATCGCTAAATCTCCAAAGGCACCTTTTCCTTGTCGAAGACTGGTGTAAGGCTTGGCGAATTAAGGTGAACGAAAGCAAAGGCACACACGTCACTTTCACCCTTCGACGTAAATCCTGTCCAACAGTTAAATTCAATTCCATACCGCTTCCTTCCTCAGACACAGTCAGGTACCTTGGCTTTTTACTAGACAAAAGACGGACGTGGAACCCACATACAAGACTTAAAAGGATAGAACTCAACCGCAGATTCGGCCGGTTATACAAACTACTAAACAGAAAATCTCATCTTACAGTCGACAACAAATTACTAATATATAAGACAGTACTGAAACCTATATGGACCTACCTACTTGAACTATGGGCGACAACTAAACATTCTAACATCAAACGTATCCAATCCTTCCAATCCAAAGTCCTCCGAACAATAGTTAATGCTCCTTATTACGTTACCAACTGTACCCTACACCATGACCTTAATATTCCATTTATTTTAGACCTGGTACCATCCGAATTCTCCAAATTCCATCAGAACCTTCTTCATCATCCTAATCCTCTTGCTCAATCGCTCTCCAGCTCCACCAATCCCTACAATCCTCCTCGAAGATTGAAACGGCAGTGGCCCCGCGACGTTTTGTAAACATTTATTCTGGAGTTCTGACACTGGTCAGATCCTCCACTCATGTACTGTATGTTTGTGGTATTCCGCCCTAGCTTGGTCTCCACTGGCTTACACCAGTGAAGTGCTGAGTGAGAGGCGCTGGGATCTCTTGGATTCGGCTTCTCCCTCCACTTGTGGAGGGAGCAGCCGAGTCTAGGGTCCCTTTAGCAGATTGTATATAGTTAAGTTTGCTTGTATGATTTTTATTTATTTCCCAACTTGTATTTATCTCAACTAAAGGTTGTTGTTTTCATTTGTTTGTTGTTGTTTTTATTAATTGTTATTTTCTTGTATATATTTGAATTTATTTATTTCCGATTTTATGTAATTTGACTTCATCATTATTTTTTGTATATATTGTATGAATGTGTACTTCATCACTATTACTACAGTTCATTATGTAACAAATTATATATTTCTCAATAAAAAAAAAAAAATAATAATTCATGAAATAATTAGTTTTTTCGTGCTTTATAATTACATTTACATATAATACATATAATTACAATATAATACATATTATATTGCTGTACAATTCTATTTTACCGTACAACCGTTGGCTATTATTTTCAGGAGAAATGTGAGATATACAAAATCTCACAAAACAGGACTGCCATTATAAGGTTTATCTTGATGTATCATTATGCATTAAAAATAAGTAGATGATTCGTATATATATATTCATATATATATTCGTATTTAATAAACCGTAAACGGGTGTAAAATGTCATAAATGCGGTAGCATATTCTCATTTCCGGTTGTATAAAAGTTTCTTTCTTATGCTTTATTTAGCACTTTAGGTTATATGAAAGGTGTTTCTGTTGTCATCACTAAGGCTATTACATCATGGTGAAAACAATCTGAGAGGGATAACACTAGGCAAAGCTTGTGGTTACCGAATAGCTTTGGTACATTCTGTATTCGATCGTGCCTGTTAGGTGTTATTTTTTTAAATTTCTAGTTCGATTACAGCCCAGTATGCGATGCTGTAACTACACAATATATGTTATTTAAATCTGTAAATAAATCATTTTCACTTTAGTTTACTGTTTTGTTTTGATGAACATCGATGGTAAATTAGAAAAATGATAATATTTCATTTAATTTTATTAGGTACAACAGCTAACATTTGCTGAATGGTAACGAAATTATGTTTAGGGAGCAAATAATGAAAAATTATAAAATATTTCGAGGTATTAAAACATTATTATTTTTTTTTTTAAATAAAAAATGCAACTATGGGTCTGACCCAGGAGTTGCGGCGATAGGGAACACTGACGATTGGACGTACTGTGTATCGGAATGTGACGTAAAGTATTGCTCTTAATACTTAAACAAAAATTAATGTTATTTACTACTTTGTGTTGATAAAAAACAACAACATACCATTGAATAGCCGTCTTGTCGTCTTATCTCTAAACTTGCTAAGTGAAAAAAAAATGTCATGACTTTCGTTGGGTAATGAATGTTCTTTATTTGTATGCTTTTTTAAAATATCATTCACCAAACCTAATTATTTTAGAGGTGTAAGCAAAAACCTTATGAAACGTGTTTTTTACACCACCTCCTACTTCTATCCATCGTGGTGGAATTTAGCTCCATTAACTATAATACTTTGATCTCCTTTTCATGGCGGTCCAATGAAGGAATATACTATAGGCTAGCTGTCAGTAAGATAACCCTTCCTGTTTGCAATCATTGAAGAAGGTATCAGCATAAGAATCAAAAACAAATAAAAATCCCACAAATACATACATTATATTTTAAAATGTTCAATAGGAGTTAAAACATATTTGATCAATTTCTCGCTAAAACCTTAAAAAGAATCAGGTTTTGTGGGTAAAACTTTTTTAAAAAATGAAGGACATTAAATTTCCTACGAATGTTAATATATACATGTTTTTTTTTATAACGTTTTTTAAATAATAATCAATTCTAAATAACATATTATTTTCAGGTATTAAGAACAACATAAATTCTGTACACTTTTTTTTTAGTTTCGGGTTTTCCAAATTGCGGCACATTACAATAGCTAGTGCTTCTAATCTCCTATGTTTTCTTTCGCCGCAGTTCCCCTCTATCCAGACCTCTACTGCATTTTTTGATTTTTTTTTTTTTTTTTTAATGGAAGTTTTAATTTATCAAAATATTTTAGGATAATTCTTCATTACTTCCTTTTCATTTAGTGAAAGATTAATTCAGGCTAATTCCCCATTCGTAACGAATCAATAATCAAGTTAGTTATTGGATTCTGGGAGAAGTAATTTTCGTAAGATTTTCCATTTCTATTTGGTATCAGGTGAATTTGAAAGGGTGCTAAGGACATCAAAGGATTGCACGTCAAACTACAATCAAAGTTCCATTGCGAAGTTATTTAAAACGTTCACAATGTATTAATAAGATAATTGTCTATAATATTTAATTTAAACCCCCGAGGAAAATTTAATACATATGGTCAGTTATTGTTCCAATAAAAAAGATGTAGAAAAAAGAATGATTTAAATCAGTTGAACCCTTTCGATCACTCAACAGCCGCTAGTTTAACAAAATAACCTTGAAGTATTATAACAAGGTTCTCACACCTCCTTTTCTACAAACCCTCTATATCTACAACTGTCATTTTTAAAGCTGGATATTCAGAGAATTACAAGACACAAAACATAAATTAGGGGACAAATTGATCAGATAAAGTCAACTTTTTCAAAATCATCCATAGGAATGTTACAATTTCAAGAGATAGTGCAATTAAACTGTCGACTATGTGAAACAGGTGATGAGGAGAAACTTTTTCTTTAAATAACAACAGTTGATTTTTAAAATATTTGAATACCTTCATTATATAAAAAAAACGTAATGGTTACTCATAAATGGTTTAGTTGTCTGTATAGTCTTGAAACTTTATTAGGACATGAGAGTAGTACTATGCCTCGATAATTGTCGCAATCTGACTGGTCTCCTTTCTTGTGCAGTGGGTAGATAATTCCCCTTGCCTACTTCAGGCATCTTCAAATTGAGGTTATGGACTTCCTTTCTCGGTTGCATTCCTCCATAGGGTATCAGCTCCTTTTGAATTGTATCCATTTCTTGAACCTTGTTGTTTTTCAGCTTTGTTATGGTAGCTTCTATTTCTTCATCATCCTAGGTGACTCGGCAACGTTAGAGAAGTCGTCCTCTTCCTGTTTCCATTTCAAAGTACTCACAAAGTGCCTTGCCCATCTCTTTAGGATTTCCTCTCTTCCCCTCAACAGGTTTCCGTCCTCATTCTGGCTCATAGTTTCTTTTGGTTTGAAGGCATTGCGGCCCTCATTCACTTTCTGAAAGAAGAGGCGAGTGTCACGAGATGTCCTGCAATTTTCTACGTCCTTCCGGTCCTCCCATTCTATCTTCTTTCTCCTTTACAATTTCTTTTCCTCTTACCTTTTATTTCGGTAGGTCTCCTGTGTTAGACGTGTATGGCGCTGGATAACCTTATTATATGCTTCGTTCTTCTTAATTGTAGACTTGCACTCATTATAGTATCATTTTAGCATTAGCATCATAAGCTGGGCAGATTTTTGAGTACTTTAGAGAGGTCTTCGTAGAACGTGTCCTTCTGATCATCAGACTACACTTCAGTAGGTGCATGAAAATTGATTATCGAGATATTTAAAAAAAATCCCTTAAGACGTAAGTAGCATAATCTAGGGAAGATGGGTATAAACTTGGTTACTAACTGCTGGGCTATTCCTCTTACGATGAATCCGGTTCCATATTTATGTTCAGTTTCGTGGCCGCTGCAGTATACTGTATGGTAACTCTCTCTAGGGTTCAACTTTCAAGCCAGCGGACTTCGTGGATTGCTCCCGAATACATCAATACACCCGAAGGGTTCCGGATCTATATAATGATAAAATGTACCAGTAGGCGATTCTTGAGTCCTTCAAACGTATCCTGGTTTTATTCTGGATGTAGAGGTTTCGTAATGGTGGGTATTTTAGAAGAATGGAGAATCAGCCCACTGCCCCGAGTCAGGTGGAGGGGCTGCCTCCTCAGAGCCTTCTGACTGGCTCATAGAAAGTTGTCAGGCTCTAGCCTACCTCATCAGTCTACCAGGCCAACCGAAGAGGGGTTTCCCGCCTGCGGCACAGAGAGCCACCTAACAACCCTTGCCTTCACCTTCGCTTCTTCACCCTAGGGGGCTGGCCATCATTGGTTGAATCCACTACTTACCAGCGGAGGGCTAGTGTCGGCCGTCAGCAGGCCCAGTTGATATTAGAGCTATAATTTTACTTCTTGTAACTATTTGGGTCAATGCGACCATTTTTATTTTATTTTTTTAATGCCCCATGAATGTATTGGAGTTGTCGGTATTGTAACCTCATTAAAAACAGAAGTAAAGTACGATTTGGTATTTTTTGTTGCATATTTCGAAGTATTAATTTTTTGTTTAAAGACTAATGATACTATTGTATACATTTGAAGTTAAAAAATATAGTTTTCTCCACAGTTCAAACTCACAAGTGCAAATAAGTTTCAGAATTATTCTGTACTGATTTATGTGCAAATCATCACAATAATGTCCAATCAGGAATAAGTATTTTTTTAGGTGTAAGTGCATCATACGAGGATCTAGACTAATGATAGAAATGGTTCAAATAGAAGATAGTATCCTTAAATCTCTTGTGTCAAACAGTGATGCTGCATTAATACAACAAAATCATTCTTATAGTTTAACACTTTAATGAAGAATTAGAAAGTTCTCCTTTAAGCCAATCAATGCTTGTACAGTTATTATCATCCTCACATCAATCTGAAACTGTATGAGGTTCAACTAGGAAATGTTGCATGCCTGACCAGATAAAGAAATAAGTATGTTATATTCTTGAAGGGAGAAAGAATGTGGTGATATTTGTTACTCTCAATATATTCTACTTTCTTTTCGAATGTTGTTTATTATCATAAGTTGTATGAAATTAAGTTTATTAAAGTCTTATAACCATCCTAAAGGTTTTATTACAATTGCCTTATTTGTTTTCGTGCAGCCTAATATAAATTCTAGTATACTCTCAAGTTCTTTGTTTAGAATAGATATTATCATCAATTATCTTACTTTAATGTGAAATTATTTTTTTATAGTTTACGGAAAGAAGCTGATGAGTCTGGAAACAAAATAAAGGAATTAAAACAAGAACTTTGTTGTTCTTCATATGAAATTGAACGGATTGCTGAAGATAATCAGTATGGAATAATTATTCATTCAGCTATAAGCCTTAAGTATATTATTATTGGATTAAAAAGTGTATTATACATGTTTTAGACATCTCACAGCAACAATAACCAAATTGACTAATCATATAGAACAGCTTCATCAGAACCTACACCTTAGGAAACAGCGTATCAAAGATCTGAAACGAAAAATACATCACTACATTTCGGAAGTAAGGAGAGTAGAAGAGGCAATAGAATCCAAGGTAAATTTTTAAATGTAAAATAAGACATAAAAAACTATATCTGGATTTGTTTGACACTAACCAAACAATTATAAGTATACATTTGTTTGTTAAATTAGTTTTAATATAATTTAATTAATCGTTCTTTAACCCTATTAAAAAAAATCATTTTACTTTGCCAAACTTTAATGAAATATTTATTTATTCAGGAGCAAGACTTACAAAGAATTCTTGAAATATATAAAGTAGAAATCGACGAAGAAACCTTTATGTTGGGGAACAAACAACATGAAACAGAAGAAGTGGATCGAAATTCTGTCACTGAGTATTTGGAAAAATTTAAATTTGAATTAAATAGTCTTGAAACTATCGAAAATAAAGTTGATTAAATTTTCAGGAAAAAATCATTAGTTTAATACTTATGTATCCATTTATCCATAAACTTGAGGACTAGAAGTTTTAGGTCATTTTTATTTTATTTTGTACCTTATGCAAATAATAATAAATAAGAAGGTTCCAAGTTTGTTAAAAATACATTATCCACTAATTTTCAATTTAAGAGTTTTTATTATTTAGGTTATAATTAATTATGAGAACAATCCTCATTTATGTTAATTCTTTAGTTTATAAAAAATTATATACATCCCAATGTTTCGAAACCTTTTAAGGTTCAGAGTTCTATTAAGGAGGTAAACATTATTTCAATTTAATATCATAAAAATTCTACGTCAAATAACAATAAATATTTACAAACATAAAAATCTATTACTAACAATACATATATACATTAGATATTTTTTCACATATTAAAACTATATTTATTATGCGTATTCAATTGTTTAAATTAAAATTAGTTTAATTAGGAACAATAAGATTATGTATTTCATTAACATTTTACTTTTAGATAACTGGTGTAAATGGCCAGTATGAATTTTAGCATCCTAATTTCCAATAAATATGCTTATAATCAAAGTATTCTAAAATGCCTATCCCCATTTTTATTATGTATTGTTATTTCTTAAATGTTTTTATAAAATTATATTTCAATATGTTTTCAATTTGTCTATGATATCTGAATTGAATTGTATTTTAATGATAAGCTATATTTTTGCCAAGTAAAATTAAATATATTTTATAAGAATCCTTTTCATATATTATAAAAAGTGACTACTGTTTTTTAAACAAAAAGACTTTTTTAAGTTTATTTACAAAGTCAACCATAACCTTTCATACTCATCCATATTTTCTCAGTCCGCAGGTGTACCTCAAAGTAGCATATTAGGCCCAATCCTTTATTCCATTTACACAGCTGACATTCCTATTCATCCTAGCACTGTTCTCACTACTTACGCTGATAACACATGTGTGTTATCCGTAAGTAGTGACCCAACGGTTGCATCTCAATTCCTACAGTCTCACATTCAATCCATTAAAGAATGGTGTCATAACTGAAGAATTAAAATCAATCCCAATAAATCCCATCAAATTACCTTTACCCTTCGCCGCAAGCCTAGGAATACCTGTCCTACTGTATCCTTTGGCAACATTCCATTAATCCCCGTTGAACAGATCCGCTACCTTCGACTCCATCTAGACAAGCGCCTCACTTGGAATCCTCATACTAGACTGATACGGCAAGAAACTGCCTGCAGATACCGCTTACTACAACACTTACTAGACAAACGATCAAGACTCTCTATTTACTACAAAAAACTCATTTACATCACGATTATCCGACCTATTTGGACCTATGGCATTGAGCTATGAGGGTCCACTAAACTATCAAACTCCTCCCGCATCCAATCCTTGCAATCCCAAATCCTACGAAAAATCCTCAATGCTCCTTACTTTGTAACTAATAAAATCATCCATAGAGACCTAAATATCCCACTGGACTTGGCCCGCGATAGATACACCTCCTTTTATTCCAAACTACCTGCCCACTCAAACCCGCTTGTCCGTAATCTCTCATCTACATCTATTCCCGGTAATCCTCCGAGGCGCCTAAAAAGACGGTGGCCTCGAGACCTGCTCATAAAATGAACTTTGAAGTACTACCACTGGGTAGATTCTTTAGATGTCTACTCATGCATGTTATTGTAATTCAGCCATTTTACTTATTGTATTTGTATATACAGTTGTAAAAAACAATAAAATATATTATAAAAAAAAATAAGTTTATTTAAGTCATCCACGTATGTTATTTGAAAACTTTTTTTTTATTCTATCAATTTTAACTTTTCTTTTATTTGTTGTATGTAATTGTAAAAAAATGTATCTGGGCAGTACAATGTTAAATAAATCTTTTCTCTCAATTTTTTTTTTTTTTCACCCTCATAAATGTAACACTACAATGTATTTTTTTGTTGTTTTATAACATTCTAGAACCTACCTACCTTAAAGATCTATATAGTTTTGAATGATACCCCTTTTTTATCTCAACTAATGACCAGTAGATTATAGATCGACATACCCAGGATCTATCGACTGTATTTTCCTATCATAATTTTTTTCTTTTATGGCCTAAAAAACACTTTAATTGTGTTGCCAATTTTTGAGTTTGGAACCAGCGTGTGACAACCCGGTCGAAGATCGCGACCCTGAGAGGATGATGTTTTCGCCTTGGAGAGTAAGGTAACGGTAACTTCCCCAGGAGTGGGGGCACTCCTCATCACTTTTCTCGGCTAGTTCATCTCCTCTATTACACACCAGCTTGGTTCAAGTTCATCACCGATGTGAGTATTTATTTATTATTTTTAAACATATGTTTAGAAAAATTTTTAATATGGTTTCTTATCTTATTATTATTTTTTTTTTTTTTCTAGAATGTTTTACTCGTGTTGTATTTTCATTCTAAGCACTAGAAAGTTCACAACTAGTTTAAATGTTTCGTTTTTCCCGCCTCAGTGATTAAAGTTACTTCGATTATACCCAACTATTTCGACGAAATAATATAATTATTTGAATCAGACAAATTTGGCCCCATCTCCGTTATATATTAATTTAAAATTATATGCATTTTATATTTTCATAAAAAAATGTAGATTTTCAACGTATCACTTGTTTTCCCTCTAACATTACACTCGTGAAATTATTCTGTATTTTGACGAGCTCTGGAAGTATACTGCGAAACCGGTCGGAAGAAGAATAATGAATTCATGATGTCAATGTTTTTTCCGTGTTATCACGTTTCATGTGACCATTCTTAAATTACCAATACATTAAACCCGAAGGAGCATACAAACAAATTAAAAAGATTTATTTGTATGTTTCCTTTAAATATTCTGCTTTGATGGATTTTATACACATTTTGGGTAAACCTAAAGATTTCTATTACAGTTTTTCTGTACTATAAGGAGTTTTTTTAGTAAAATCAGACAGGTTTGTTAAGATTTTCGTAGAATGTTTGACTGACAATAATATCAGTTTCTTAATTGTAATTTTGTTTTCTTTCGTATTGGAAATAAATGATGAATCGGTTTAGTATACAATTCGTATCTTAATCTAGACCTCTGTCCATCGCTCTGTTAATATGCTCTATATAAAATTGGAAAGTTACAGGATAACCGGCATTTTTATCTCCTATTTCATTCCTATTGACGGAGTCTAGTATTGAATGATGACATAACTGACTCTTGTTGTTTCGAATTTAAATTCGTCAATAAGTATGGAACTTTAAATCTTGGAAAACGATTAACGTAATTTTTAGCTGTATAAGTATTAATCTAATACACCTCTTGAAAAACTGTTAAAATTCTTCTATATACGAAAGCTCTTTCAGATGACAGTCTTACAGAATAAAAATTAAATAAGATTTGTATTCTATACTTTATTTTTTGTTGAAGTATGGTGTAATTGTGTTTGTTATACATATTTTTATTTTTTTCCGGCAAAATAGGAAATCACCCTTTTATACATTATTCTACACAGTTTAAACTGCACTTAAGATTACTTTATATTATGTCAGAAGGTTAAAGTTGAACATTTTATGAGGATAAAACCTATTTTATATTACAGAGCATTTAAGAATACATGGATAACACGAGTTTAATCAAAGTTGTTGGACCTGTTTTAAAATTAAAGTGTAAAATACATTATATAAAGTGGCACTTCCAGTTTTTGCAAAAAAAAAAAAAAAAAAAAAGATGGAATATATCTAATGTAAATAACTTCTTACACCCGTGACTCCCAACATTTAAATTTAAATAACCTACATAATAATTACTAATCAGTGATTTATCATTCTTATTTATGGTAGCGGAATAATGAAACCATTTCAGATATTGGTTAACCCTATTTCATTAATTTAAATATTTAGGTCACAAGAAGAAAAATTTGGATCATTCGAATCTTCAAGATGTTTCTGTTGGTTCATGAGTTCAACAGCAGGAGTTCAAGGTTTCAAAAGCGCAAAGCACTATCAAAACTCAACATAAAAAAAAAAGTTGCTGGTTTTTTTTTTTTTTATTTGATCTTCACATCGAACGACAATTTAGCCTCTTTCTTTAATTTTATTTTTTTTTTTTTTTTAACCATGAATTGTTTTTAATGAACGGTTATTAAACGTTAGTTAGGTAGGATGCAGACAACTCTGGATATCCGTCACCAGCTGCCTATATTACTATTTTTTCAAAAACACAAAAATTGCATAAAAAAAAATGTTTGCTCTTTTCTCTTTTAGTTGGATGTCGTATTCGTTCAAATTATATATTTAGCCGTTTTTTAACAGTGCTGAGTAGATGATATAGTTATTTTTAGAGAATTTACTAAATTAAATGTACTTTAGAGGAAGAAAATTTAAAATATCGGCATTTAAGCCTTATTAGGCTATTTCAATCAGAACGAAACCTACATGATATCAAAGCCCATTAAATTTTACATCGATACATGGAGTTTAATCAAAATAGCTGTAGCCGTTTTTCAGAAAATCGTAAAAAGGTTTTAAATGCATGGTATAAAGAGGCTCTTTTGGTAAGCGGGTTTTGATTAAATAGTTGCTGTAACATCTCGGGTGTATAGTTGTATTAAATATGAAATTTCAGTTTCACACGACTATTCGTTTTCTCGCTAGACTCACCACACACGAACACATTTTATTAATTTAGTTGATAGAATATTAATTTACATTACTCAATGAGTAGTTTAAAATCACTAAATTATATATTTTTTTTAATGATGGAGTATATGTTGACCTTGGAGACTATATGATGAAGAAGTTGGGTGGGGGTGTGGTCATCAAGAAATAACACACAAATAAGTTTTCATTATTAGTCTTATTTCTTAATGACCACGCCCCGACCAACGTATCCATCATATATAATTTTTAATTGGTAAACAAATATATAAATCTCTCATACTCAATTTAAAAAAAAAAGAGGGAGGATAACTTTACAAGTTATTGTTATATACTTAGTTTTTACAGAATGCCACAATGGGAAACTGTTTTTGTGACTGGTGGAGCTGGTTATATAGGAAGTCATTGTATAGTAGAGCTCTTGGAAGCAGGATATGAAGTAGTTGCTGTTGACAATTTCACTAATTCAGTTGGAATAAATGGGGAAGCTTTGAGTTTGAAGAAAGTTGAAGAAATTACAGGAAAACCAATAAAATTTTATTGCTGTAATCTATTAGATAAAGAGAAGCTCCATGGTATATTCAGAAAGGTATGAGGTGTGTATCTAATTGATAATATAACTTTGCTAGTAATCAGTTTTTACTTTTCAAATTTCGAAGAAAAACCTTCCTATCAACTTCATAAACTTTTTTTTTTTTTTATAATTCATATAAACTCATTTTTTTCATAGTATTTCTGTATATTACAAGTAACCATATTGCAGTTATTTGAAAATTATTATTTTTAAAATATTGAATAAATATACACTTACACACACATAGTGTCTGGAAAAATAACTTATAATTTCCACTCATTTGAACAATCCTGATATTAATTGTTTAAATGTTTGTCATAATGAGTTTTTCAAACCAATTAATTAAAATATTCATCAATATATAAAGTTTTATTACTTAAAGCAGTTATTGTTTTAATAAATGTCTTGATCCGAGTAATGTCCTTCTCTACTAATATGATAATTCTTTTTTTTTTCTTTTTTTTAGCATAAAATAAGCTGTGTTATACATTTTGCTGCTATAAAAGCAGTTGGAGAATCAATGCAATACCCTTTTATGTATTATAAAAATAATTTAATAGCTACGATAAACCTATTGGAGGTAAGATACTGATCATTCCTAATTTTCTTATATCTATATTTTTAAATTAAATTATCTATTGAACTCCCTTTGATAGAGCAGGTTAATGTTATTATAAAGTAAAAAAAAAATCATAGGTTGTTAGTTTCTGCCAGTAGTCCATTTTTGACATACTCCTATTTTATTTCTTTAGGGTCCTTCCCAAACATTATATCGTATATCATGCTTATACGATTCTGGTATAGCTGCCAATAGCTGTGACACTACCTCATACTCATTAATATTAGCACCTGAACTCCGCAATTCACTCACACAATTCTCAAATTCAGCAAGAAAGCGTTCAAGTCCATTAACATGTCCACCATGTTGAATACACTCATGGTCGAATTGCACATTCCTCATCTTGCGCTGCTAATCAACTTGGATAGTCAGACCTACTTTAACGTACGTGTCTCTCAATTTCTTTAAAATATTTTCGGCACTTGTTTAATTTGCAATCAATGAAATTACATTATCACTTAATAACTGAATTATGAGGTTACTAGACTTCGCATCCTTCTTAGCGAAATCGTTGCTCTTTTTAACTTCTTCAGTCGGCGAAATCGTGACCAGTAGACTATTAGTATCTAACAATGCTTTCAATCTTATCTTCCAAGTAGAGAAGTTTCGTCCGTCAAATGGTTCGACTACGTGTGTAACTTGTAGAACCGCCATGCTGCTTCCCCCGAGAACGGTACAGCACATAAATTTTGCCAAGAACTCCGCGATTCGCGACACTTAAAAACATTTGGAAACCGCTGGGCCCATAACCTTTTGACTTTTACTTTAAGGCTGGAACACAAATGAAAACAATATGAATAGTTATATATTGTTTATTCATCTCTTACACTACGGTAACATGACATCATTCCCGGCATGCTAGAGACAGACTTACATTTATAAACACTCTGACGCTGCCATCACACACCTTTTACAGAGAGGTAAAACAAAAATCCATCTACGATCAATTAACTTAGTATCTTTTGATTTTTCTACCACTTCCCAAGTCCTGTTATCCTCTAAAGATTTAATTTTACCACTTATCTTTATCGTCATAAGAATCTATATCATTTACTTTTCTGGGACATCACTATTAGAACAAGATAAAAATGATGCCATTAATATATCACCTAAATCTGAATCATCAATGACAAAATCTTGTAGATATTTTGGTTTAGTTATCGTTCTTTTCTCCCTAGAATAACCATTATCTGTCTCCCTTTCCTCAGGTTTTAATGACCCTTAATTTTTATCAGAAGTGAAAGTTTTTTTAGTACCATGGGTTTAGGTTTTATCAGAAATTAAAGGGGTTCTGGTTTTCTCAGGACTACTACTACTATATTTTTCTTTATTATCCGAAACAGATTCTACATCAATACTAATAGTTTCAGGGAACTCTGAACATGTTTCTTCCCTGAACAATACGTTTCGTTCAATGCGTATCCTCCTTTAATCAGCATCCCATAATCTGTATCCCCCCGGAGCATATCCAACCATTTTCAATTTCACACCACGAGGGTCTAACTTCATTTCGAATTTTCGGGGAATATGGGCATATGCAGATGACCCAAATATTCTAAAATTAGACACATTGGGACGTCTTCCCTCCCACATTTCAAATGGTGTTACATTAAGAGAAGCAGTGGGACTCCGAGTAGTGACATATACTGCATTTCGCAGGCCCTCGCCCCAAATCTCTGTAGGAAGCTGTGAATCTAACAATAATGCACGGTCCTTTTCAGTCAGAGTACGATTCATCCTTTCAGCTACTCCGTTCATTTCGGGATTATGTGTAGCAGTATACTGCAATACTATGCCCTTTTCATCACAAAAGGATTTGAAATTTCTAGAAATATACTCACCACCATTATCTGACTTTAACTACAATATACCATGACCAAAATTATTACTAGCATAACTATAAAAAGCCGTCAAATATTCAGAAACCTCAGACTTACCTCTTAATAAGTAAACTGCAGTGAAGTGGGTAAAATAGTCTATAAAAGTAACAAAATGTTTATACACGTCCCATGTAGAAGGGCTTCTTCTAAGAGTTCTTAGGGTTTCCTAGCCTTATAAATTTTCCCATTAAAAGGAAGACGTGTAACCATACCAAGAATGCATGGTTCACAATGTCTATTTTCTAAATTTTTTTCTTTCAAATCAGTTAATCCCGCGACCATATTTGTATTTACTGAAGTTTTCAAACTACTATAGCTTAAGTGAGAAAATCGTTTGTGCCAAATTTCTACTGAATTATCATTAGTGTTTGATTTTGCACCGTAATAACAATCATTAAACATTGCTTTAAATTCTACAAAATAAAGGGACCCTAGCCTATGCCCAACTATAAGCAATTCATTGGTTTGTGAGAAAATTTTAACTTCCTCTTTATTGAAGATGACTATTAAACCATACTTTTCCATTTTGGAAACAGATAATAATTTTTTTCTTAATTGCGGTACATAATTAATGTATATCTTATTATATCTGGAAAACTATTGAACGAATGTATATTTCATAAATAATAATGCAAAGAAACTAATAACACACACTTATATTTTAATTAATAATTACATATATAATAACATGGGAAAGTTACTGGGGGTACCAGTGTTGCCAGGGAAAGTACTGTTAACCAGTGTTGCCACAATAATACACTTCATTTAATAAAATATCAACTTTAAAATCACTAAAATAACATTTTATTGTCCCTACACCAACAGCTTCTAAATCAACACCATTTTTGGCAGCTGAAATTTTAATTGGCTTATCCAATTTTCAATAATTAAAGAATAAACTAATGTTATCTACAAGATAAAATGAACTACTTGAGTCAACAACCCATTGACTACTATTCTTATTCTGCTGTTCGGTGTCAGGACTAAAGGACATGAATCTTACAAATTTGTTATCTTCAGTCTCTGCAAGAAATGACTTTTCTCTACTTCTCCCCTGGATCTGATGATGAGTTTCCTTACTGTCGTCTCGGGATCAGTTGTACTTCCAGTCGCTACGTCCACGGCCGTGAAATCTCTAGTCACCAGTCCTGTGTGGTGCCTGCTGAGTGCTCCTACACTAGTATTTTTTGTGTCCGGGGCGTCCACATCCATAACACAAGAAGATTGAAGAGTCAAGGGATTTGGTCGCTCCTCTGTTCCGTTTTTCCTCTTCCCCAAGCAGTCTGTTTTTCACGAAGCCCATTTTCAATTCCTCCACAGTTTTCAAAGCCGTGATAATGTCTTCATAAGATTTAGGCATCGATAGGAGTAAATACTTAACCTTTTCTTACTCCGAGAGGTCACTGCCAGCATCCCCGAGTTGCGCAAATACCTTTTCCATATCAGTAAAATGTTCCATTAGAGGTTTCCGTTCGTCAAATTTCATATCGGACAACTCTCTTCTTATAAATAATTTAGATCTCGTACCTTACTTCTTAAAGCTTTATTCTATGCTTTTAACCATTTGATAAGCAGATCTGTCCTTTAAGTATTCGAGGTGACTGATGGGAGTTGTAGCTATTATGATAGCCTGGGCCTTAGCTTCTTATAGCAATTCCTTCTCGTTGTAATTGTCCACCGCGAAAGGCACAATTTGATATTTTTCTTTTGACATTTTCTGTCCTTTTACACTTAATCCACTATAAAATGGGATAGCCATACTGGGCCCGTAATCCTGTTAAGGATTATGGGGATAATTAGAGATATAATACATGGAACATAAAACTGCTTTATTAATATCTCAAACAACCAACATGAGATTGTGGTATCACCTTATATATAACCTTCCTTCACAACAAACCAGTGTTGCTATTGCAATACAATATTATATTATATTCAATAAATCATTGTTAATTAACATAAGTGGGCTTCTTCTGAGTGTGTGGGGTAACTGTCTGTGTCAAGGTATTCTCATTCCTAAAATACTATTCTGTCTTCCAAGAATGACAATGGGCCACAAATGAAGTGCCTCTACCACTGCAGTATCTCCCCCAACCATAAGCCATAGCAGAACTGATTTTTCATAAGGCATAGCAGAACTGCTTTGTTCTGTTTACTTTTAAATATAGTTCTTGTAACTAATTGTTTAGACTTTTTTCATTACATGTAAATTTTTACATATTCTCAAAATAGTATACATTGATTTTAAGCATTTTATATATGTTTTAATGATTTGCATAAACATAGGTGATGCAAGCGGAGCAGTGCTATAATATGGTATTTTCAAGTTCATGCACAGTTTATGGTAATCCAAAATATCTTCCAATTAATGAGTCTCATCCAACTGGAAATATAACTAATGTTTATGGAAGAACAAAATATTTCATTGAAGAAATGTTAAAAGATGTTTCATTGGCTGATGAGGTATGCATTAGTCAATAATTTTATATTATTAATATAAATGAACGTAAATATTAATTTATGTCCTTTCTCTAGCAAAACATAAGCAATTGTGGATAATATTGGAATATAAATATATTAAATATAAAATATGAGAACAGGTTCATTAAAAATAAGGAAAGATTTTTTTTGTAATGCTATGTTGTTCAAAAAATGTCCTGGTTTAATCTAAATGAATATTTTTGAAAATTTAAAAGTTAATTTTTTATTAGTATTAAATCATTATTAGAGGAGTTTAAAATAAAATAATAAACTTAATAATTATCAAAGAACTTGTGAAATAAATTTATTTTTATTGATATTAAAGATTAAGGGTTTTTTTTTTAACCTACTAAAAACAATTCCTTCCTATATGTCTAGTAACAAAATAAAAGGAGGAGCATGGACTTACTAACTTTTACTTTCACTTGCCTATATATGACATATTTTAAATACATTTTATAAGTTTTAAACCAAATTAAAGTTGAATTACTAAGAATTATATTGAGTTTTAAAGGGAAAAAATATTTTAGAATAAATAATATAATAATAGGAATTATTATTTACTACAAAACAACCACATATGTTTATAATCCTTTTTATACACTCTCCATTACCTTTACAACTTTGTATCTTAGATATTTTATATTTTAATTTTTAGGTTCCCAATGGCATTTTATAGATCTAGATGACTATTCTTATTTCCAGAAAAACAATTTAACCTAAATAAATATTCCTCCTATTTTGTCCTTTAGCTGTTTCTAGTCTTAATAGTGTTTCTTATTTGACTCATTTTTTGATACTAGTAACAAGGAGAAATAATCATTATTTAAAACAAGCAAAATTCGAGGAACTTTAAAGGAGAGAAAATTGGGACCTAAGCCCCTTATATAATTTGGGTTTTCTTCTTTACATATACTTGTTTGCTGGTTAATAATTAAATTGTATTTCTTGCAGACTTCTAAGAATTTCTTCAAGTTGCGGTCATGTTCGTTCTGATCTCTTCCACTGACTGTTATATCGTCCAGATATATGTTGACACCATCTAGACCTTCTTTTGTTTTTATTTCGTTTATTTTCCTTTGAAACGCTGCAACACCATTAGTCACCCCCATTGGAATCCTTTTGAATTGCCACAGTTTGCCAACTGCTTCAAAGGCAGTGTAAGGTCGGTCTTCTCTTCGAATCGGTACTTGGTAATATGCGCTTTTTAAGTCGATAGTGCTATGTACGTTATACCTAGCTATACTGGAAGCTATTTTCTCTACCGGAGGTATAGGGTAAGCATCGAGTAAAGTGTATCTATTAATTGTCTGAGAATAATCGACAACCATCCGTTTTCTATGCGACTCTTGTACAACTAAGACCTGTGCCCTCCATGAAGAGTTACTTTCTTCGATTACACCTTCTCTTAGCAATTCATTAATGTGGAGTCGAATAAAATTTTCATCTGCATCAGTGTGCCTTCTTGATTTTATAGCTATAGGTTTGCAGTTTGGAGCTAAATGTTCAAACAGTGAGGCTGGTCCTACCTTGGAACATGCGAGACTACTGACACTAAGAGGAGGCCTACTTCCACCAAATGATACTGATAAACTAGAATGCAGATTAAGAATGTCGTGACCCATTATCACATCAGCCTTTTAGAACACTTAGTCGGACGTTGGAATAAACATTGTTTAGCGCCTGCAAGTTTACTCTACAGTACGCCTTGATGGGCACAGCTAAATTTGATGAAGCCATGGAAACAGCAGATTCGGTAGGATATAGTTTGAGGTTATGTTTAGATACAAAAGTATCGCTAATAAAGCTCTCTGTGCTTCCAGTATCTATTAAACCATCTGCCGAAAATCCATCGATTTTTAAAGGAATTATAGATCTTACCAAACTAGCAGGCGATGCATGTGATATTTCTGATGAATTTAGAAGAGGGCGAACTGCTGCAGTCGTAGCCCAGCTACATTCATCTAAAGTATCGTCTTGGTTCTGGGTGGAAGCTGAGGTTTTCGATTTTGATCTACAAACTCTGGCAAAATGACCCCTTTTATTACAGTTTTTACAAAGAGATTCTCGAGCGGGACAAGAAGGTCGAGGATGTCTAGTGAGACCACAAAAATAACATTTTTGTGAGTTAGTTGAAGCTTTGGTAATTGAATCACATTGAGTGGATGAACATTGATCTGGAGTTTGCTGTGAGGATGTAGATGCAAGTTGAGAAGGTATCGGTTTATACGATTCGGAAAAATACTTGGGCAGACTCCAAAGCACGGGCTTTTGAAAAAGCTTCATCTAAAGTTAAATTCAGATTCTCTAATAACCTCTGTCTAATGGTTACTGAAGAAAGGCCATTAATGAATGCATCTCGAATGTATTCATCTCGGTAGACATTGGCTTTTACGTCTCGAAAATTACAGTCAGCGCTGAGGGTTCGTAAGCCCTGAAGGAACTGGTCTATTGATTCTTCTGAATTTTGATATCGAGTCATTAACCTACGCCTAGAAAAAATTTCGTTCTTTGGTTTTATGTACAGAGAATCTAAGAGGGTAATAGCTTCCTGATATGATAAAGAATCCTTAACTAATTCAAAAATAGTGTGACTCACGTGATTGTAGAAGAGACTTAACTTTTCTTCGTCCTTTGCTTTGACTGAAGTGATGAATGTATCGAATGTCTTCTTCCAATGGATCCATTTCGAAGCACAGTCAGGAGAAGTGTATTCTGTGTCAAATCTCTCCGGTTGTAAATATTTATCCATTTTCTCAACAGATAAATATCATTAATGTCGATTAAATTGTTGTATAAATGAGAATAACCTTGATTTCTAAAGGCTTTAATCGACATTAATACTTAACATATGTTTTAAATGATAATGATATTAATAATTAGTTAGGTTAGTAACTTCCTTATCACTTAATAACAAGCAGGTATAAATTTAACAAAAAGTTTCTGTGTGTGCATATATGATCTTCAACTTATCCGAATGTACTGAAATACTCTATTCTACTATTTAGACAAAGCTGGTTTAAATAAAACAGTGTGATTTAAATTTAATTTATTTGATGTTTGTTTATTTATTTAACGTCACTTTATGCTACTATGGCTAATCGGACGATAATTTATTTGATATATATAAGTAAAATTTTTATTTGCATTGTTTTTTAATCGAGTTTTATAAATATTAAAAGCTTAGTATGCTTTTCCATGAAAACGAATACCTGTGCATTTAAACCTTTTTTTTTTTTTTTTTTTTTTTTATGTAATTATTCCGAAGTGTCACTTTTCTTATCAGTGGCCATGTTTATAGTTACCCAGAGTGATAATGTTGAGCTTAGGTGCCTTCCACCCGACTGTTGGTGCTAAATTCTCTAGCCCCAACGTCTTTAGAAATATAGGTTAGGATATTTATTCGAGGTGTCTTCCACCCGACTTATGGCGCCAAAAATTCAAATTCAAAATACTTATTACAACCCCGTTCTTCCAAATACTTATCTTTATTTAACAAATAACTGCCGAAATAATGGCTGGAAATTAAACTTAGAAATGCATACATTTATTGATGAACTAACTAATTACTGAAGACTTCAATTTTATTTACTTAATAGAAACTTTCAATTGCTGGAATTTATTAAAATGTTTTTTAATAATGATTATAACAAATTACAAAAATTATTAATTATTCAATTTCATAATTATTATAAAATAATATAAACCAATTTACGATAAATATGCGATTTTTCGGTTCCTACCGATGATGATAATGTTCTCTTGTACTTTTTTTTGGATATTTTTATTCAGCATGATAATTCTAAACATAGAAATTAAACAAATATTAAAACTAAAATTTTGAAGAATGCTTCGAAAATCAAAATAGTGGAAATCAAGGTAAAGTTTTTTACTATTTAAAAAAAAAATGACCGCCATTTGTAACATCTCATCCTTTAAACTCATTTCACGGTCAAATATTTAATATTCTAGAAAACTTAGTTCACACAGTTGACAAGCCTAAACAAAGGAGAGTTGGAGAGGACAATTCGGTTTGGTTTGCTCATGTTTCTATTAAGTAAATAAAATTGAAGTCTTCGATAATTAGTTAGTTTATAAATAAATGTATGTTTTTCTAAGTTCAATTTCCTGCCATTATTTCGAAAGTTATTTGTTAAATAAAGATAAGTATTTGGAATAACGGGGTTGTAATAAGTATTTTGAATTTGAATTTTTGGCGCCATAAGTCGGGTGGAAGACACCTCGGATAAATATCCTAACCTATATTTCTAAAGAAAAGTGACACTTCGGAATAATTACCTTTTTTTATATATATATATATTAATATTTTTTTGTTTTTTGTTATAGAAGTGGAACATAATATCACTTCGTTATTTCAATCCAGTTGGTGCTCATCCTTCTGGGAAAATTGGTGAAGATCCCATCAAACCTTTTACTAACCTAATGCCATATATAGCTGAAGTAGCGATTGGGAAGAAACCATTTTTGACCATTTTTGGTGGAGATTATAAAACAGAAGATGGGACTGGTAAGATATAAATTTAGTTTAAGGTTTTTGGTACCGATTATATCATTATTGCTGGATCATATTAATTTGTAAAAAGAAGAATTTCACATTTTAGAAGCTTATATGCTTGAGATGTTACATCAACATTTTAACTGAAATTGACGAAACTGAAGAGCCACTTTATTCCAATGTATTTTGCATCTTTTAAATAGTTTCTCAAAAACTGCTCTTACAATTTTTATTAAATTCGCTTTTTCGATGTAAAATTTAATATCATGTAGATTTAATTCTGATTGAAATAGTCGGACAGGGCTTAAATGCAAATATTTTAAAATTTCTTCTTCTCAAGTACCTTTAATTTAGTAGATTCGAAAAAAATAATTATATCACCTTTTTATCGTTGATAAAAACACTCCTAAATAAAAAAAGAGCAATATTTTTGGGTATTTTGTTTTCTGAAGAAGAATTTTATTGGGTTGTAAAATAAGTTGGTAGCATCTTTTTAAATAGTAATTTCAATAAAAACTTAAGATTCTCGTAAATATTTTTTTTATTAATGTATTATATTCTGTTTCATTAGTTGAAGGACCACGCGAGAGCTTTTTTTCTTCCAAGTGAAAATGTCCGGTTCTGAAACAAGCAAACCACTTAAGGATAGTGTTTTCTCCCAAGGCATCATTGCCATACACACTAAAAAGTTTGTTAACAGTCTCTGCAGCGGATTTTCCTTTTCAGAAATAAAAAATCATTGAATGTCGAAAATTAATTTTTTTCTCTTTCATTTTGAGTAAGCAAAATACCACTTAAAGATAAGGGATCTCGGTTAAAACTGAAGCATAAAAGCATCTTAACTAATGTTTTTTCAGGATATACAAACATTATTGACCAACTAAACATGATTTTATAAACACAGGGAGGGTTAAATTGAAATAATGAATAATGCTATGAACTTAATTAACAACTCAATATATTTGATCAGATTGCGTAAGGCTGGTAACTAGACATATGTCGAGGTTGATGTATTTACTTCAATGACAGGTCTTCAGAAGGCCTCGACAATGCCTGTCCAATCGGAGTGAGGTGATGGAGTAGGATTCGCTCTGCGTGGTAGAAGCACGGCAGTAGCGAGGGTTAGGAGAGACATCGCCCTGCGTGGTAGTAGCACGTCAGTAGCGAGGATTAGGAGGAACTCACCCTGCGTGGTAGTAGCACGACAGTAGTGAGGACCAGGAGAGAATCACCCTGCGTGGTAGTAGCACGACAGTAGTGAGGACCAGGAAAGAATCACCCTGCGTGGTAGTAGCACGACAGTAGTGAGGACCAGAAGAGAATCACCCTGCGTGGTAGTAGCACGACAGTAGTGAGGACCAGGAGAGGATCACCCTGTGTGGTAGTAGCACGACAGTAGTGTTAAGGAGCCCTCATAGGTGCAAATGGGCCAAAACCAAAAAGCCCATTCTATGAGAGAGGTATAATTGAATAGAAAGGAAAATCAAATAACAACTACAGATATAATGGTAAAAAACCAAGGAAGGCATATCTGAGTTAAGTAAGCAGGTAAGAAAGGTTAAGGCGAGGTGAGGAGAAGATGCCATGGCTTAGACACGCTGGGTGTATATAACCTTATGGCCAATCTCAGCACCGAGCGGTAACCGTTATACTTTACTTGTTACAGGCTCAGATTTGTTATTATTTTTTTAATCATCTTCCTTTTAATTTATTGTTTAAATTACATTGGTATAACAAATAATATTTATAATCATTACATGCATATTCACATTTCTTGAGCACATACAATTTTATTTTTCTTGATTGTGGTGCTGGTGGAGCTCCCTGGTGACGGGCCGCTGAATTTCCCCGGGCGTCCGTACGGATGGCGGGCGGTCACAGGGCTTCCCTCTTCGAAGACGGAGTCCTCTGTAGCCTCCAAACTTAAGCAGTCTGGGTCCCGACGTCTGGGCCGGTGTGCTCTTCGGGTTTGAAGTTCTTCAGTGGTTCGAGTTTGTTGTACTTTATCCAAAACTTGGGAGTTTGAACGCCTCGTGACCACGTCGGTGCCTTGGTCAGGTTGACTGTTGGCTTCTGATTGGTAGAGCTCGGTAGGCTTCTCGGCGGGATGTCGCCAATCATGTCATATTACCATATATCATGTCGTTACCAGCTCCATTGTCGCTGTCTGGCGAAGATGATATGCGCTCCGCAATGCGTCTCCTAGTGTAGGTGGCAGGTTCAGCTTCTTCGGTGTTCTCCACTTCATTTTTGATTGATTTATGATGACATTTTTTTTTTTTTTTTTTCAGATCCCTCAAACAAAAGAAAAAATAACATTAGTAAGGAAATATCATATAATAAATACTGATAAATTATTTGTAAACATACCTTTTTCTACCGGTCTGGTACTTGAAGGGTGATTGATTCTTATATATAAATGATTGAGATCTATACTACCTGTATATTGATGACTGTTATTTGGAGGTGAGGGGCCTCCGCTTATTGTGCGTTATTAAAGGAATAAAACTAACTTAAACAAAATTAATGATAAATTATAAACATAACCATAAAAGAAATATAACAAAACTGAAGTATAAACATAAAACATAAACATAAACATAAAACATAATCATGAAATAAAACATAACCATAAGATAGTGAAATAGGATAGGGTGTAGCTATGGGTGGGGTGGGGGGTGGGAGAAGAGTGGGAGGGGGGAGTAGGATAATGGAGTAGGATGGGTGGTTAGGAAGGTTGCTAGGCAACGGAATGATCTATAATATATTTAGGATTTACTGGACCCTTACGCCCCTGCCACCTCTGAGAGAGCTTGGAGGGGGTAATGGAGCGGAACAGTGGATTGAATGAGGCAGGGAGATTGTCGTAGAACTTTATGTGTCTCCTTGAAATGTGTTGTTGAACAGTTTCAATGTTTAATGTCTCATGAATGAGATCCATGTTTTGTCTCTCTAGTGTAGTTCGTTTTGTGATTTTTTGGAGTATGTTGTTTTGACATGATTGAAGGGACTTCAGGGTTGTTGGATAGAGGTAGTGTAGTAGGGGCGCTCCGTGAAGAAGCGATGGTCTAAGGATGGATTTGTAGATTAGGATTTTGAGTCGTAGTGACAACCCTGGTGAGTATATTAAGTGGTTTAGTTGAGTAGCTGTGGCGCGTACAATGTTTATTCTGTTTTTGATGTGTGCTGTGAATGATAAGTGTGATTCCAGTTTTAGTCTTAGGTATGTGAGGTGTTTTTTAGTTTGTATTACTTTACCGTTGAGTTTGGGTTGTTTCTTGAGTGTTTTCATGTAAGAAAAAGTTATGGCGTCAGTTTTATCAGTGTTTATGTGAATGTTGATGTCCTTAAGTTGATTTGTGATTTGTTGGGCTACTTTTTGGACCTTGCGCATTGCTTCATCCGCATTCATACTCGCTGCGTATATGGCGATGTCGTCTGCATATGCGGCAACTTGTACGTTTTCGTATTTTTGCCCTACTATTTGGGCTGTATAAATGTTAAAAAGGACAGGCGCAAGGACCGAACCCTGGGGGACGCCGCATGTAACGTTGCGTTTTTCTGATAATTCAGTTTTGACCCGGACAGAAAACGTCCGACCACTGATATAGGATCCAATAATGTCGACCAGTTGGTCCGGGAATTGGTGAAGCCGGAGTTTATTGATGAGGATGGAGTGCGACACAGAGTCAAATGCCTGTGTGCAGTCTAGAGAGATCATGGCTGTAGCATGATTTTTGTTGAGGTTATAGGCTGTATCGTGCTGTAGCTTTACTACATGGTGATAACAGCTAATTCCGCGTGTGAAACTAGTCTGTTCTGGCGGTATGACGTCGTGTGAGTCGCAGTGTTTGCGGACGTGTATGAGGAGGAGTTTCTCATTAATTTTTGAGATGTGATTGAGAAGGCTAATAGGTCGGTATTCTTCCGGGACCGCTCCTCGTTTTTTGGGTTTTAGGAGTGGAACGATTATAGCATGTTTCCACTCTTTAGGGAAATATCTAAGGCGTGAGCATGAGTTGTATATGTTTAGTAGAAACATGTGAGTCTTTCTGGGTAGTTGTTTGAGTAGTACGTATGGTATATTGTCTAGTCCAGATGACTTGTTTCCTTTTGTGTTTCTCAGTGTTGCAGTCAACTGCTTATATGTTGAGTGAATGAAGTTGTGTGTGGTCCTCGTGACGTGGGTGTGTTTGTAGGTTTGGTCAGTGCGTGCTTTGTCTCGGTCGACGTAGTATTGTGCTAGTATAGACGCCTGATCTGCAGGAGTGAGAATCTCACCGTCTTGGGTTATTTTCACCGATTTTGATTTGGTGTTATGGCTTCTGACCAACTTCCAGAAGTTTTTGGGGTCATGATGTGTACGGCGTAATTGTTCGTGCCATAGTGATGTTTTCCACTGCGACATGAGTGATGTGATTTGTTTTGTGATACTGTTTATTATTGGTCGGTATGTAGGGTCTTTGGTCCTGTACCAACAGTTCTTGATGTTGTTCCGTTGTTTTATGAGCTGTGTGATGTGTTTCGGTGGACTTTTGAGGTGTAAGGGTGTTGGGCTGAAAGTAGGTATAGCTGTGTTTGCTGCGTCTTTGATGATGTTCTGTAGTTGTATGATGGCCTCGTCTATGTCTTTTGTGCTGTTTAGTGTTTTTATGGTAGGTGTGTTGTTGTAAACAGTATGTTTGTACAGTTTCCAGTCTGCCTTATGGAAATTATATTTGTAGTCTGTTTGTTGTCTTTTTGTTCTGTCTTGTCCCATTTTGTAGAGTACTGGTATATGGTCGTTGTCACTAAAATCGATGGTAGTGCAGTCCGTGAATCTGTGTGCCTGTTGTGTGAGGAGTAAGTCTAGTGTAGATGTGTATGCTGGGTTTGAGTGTTGCCTGTATGTATATGCATTAGGATGTATGATTGTGTATTTTGTTGTTGTGAGGTGTGTTCCTAATGCATTGGGTCTGGAGCAGTTCCAAGTGTGATGTCTCGCGTTTAAGTCACCTATTATGATGTGTTGTCTGTCCGTTTCAACGTCTTTTAGGAAAGTTTTGAGTGGTTCGGGTGAGGCTGTTGGGCTCCTGTATACACATGTGATTTTGTAAGTGTATTTCAGTTTAACTTGTATGGTGATTGCAGTGTGTTTGTCGTCACTGAGTGTGTTGTTGTCTATAATCCTAGAGGGGATGTCATTACGTACCAGTAGGGCAACGCCGCCTTGTTGGGTTGTTGTAGAGTCATGTCTGTATATGTGATATCCCCGGAAATGTACTTGTTTCCGTCTGTTCAGTTTTGTGTCTGTGAGTGCCATTACGGATGGCCTATGAGAGACCAGGAGTGTTTCCAGTTCTAGCTTACGAGACATAAGCCCTGTTATGTTATAGTTAATGATGGAATGTTTATCCATGGGTTTGGTTTATCATGACGGTTAGGTTTGTCATAATCATCTGGCACATGTTGGTCAGTGTGTTTTGTACCCAGTTTATTATATTGTTGACCCAGGGAGGCTGAGTTTCTTGTGTGTTGGTTTGTGGTGTTGTGAGTTGAGGCATAAATGTCCCTCCCATTAGTGGCGGTGGCATGAAATTTTGTCCAGTTGTGGTGGGTGGGATGAAAGTTTGTCCAGTTTGTCCATTTGGGGGGGGTGGAGTGGGATTTGACCTGTTTGTGGGTAGGGGCACATGTGTGACTCCCGCGTACGAATTGGGGTCTGAGGTGGTGTGAGCCTGATTTTTTGGTTCCTGGTTGTTGGGCCCTTTTATGACCCTGGTTTGGTTTTTGGTCTTGATTAGTTCAAGCCTTTTTGGGCAGTTTCGGTATGAGGCCACATGAGGGCCACCGCAGTTCGCACAGGTGGGTGGGGATGTGCGTGGGCACTCTTTGATTAAGTGGTTTTCTCCACACCGGACGCATGTTAGTATGCTTCCACAATAATTTTTTGTATGCCCAAACTTTTGGCAATTATAACATTGTTTGGGTCCATTTGGGGCTCTCATGGTTTCTACCTTATAAACCATGTAGTCTATCGGGCCTATTTTTTTGAAATCCTCGATAGTTGTGGTGTTTTCAGTCATGACAATGAGGTGAGATGTGCACCTCTTCTTTCCTTCAGGGTCTGTTTTTGTCATTCTCCAGATTGTTTTAAAGCCAGGTAGTCTGGCCTGGAGTGTGTCTTTGATGTTATCAATGGGGTGATCTAAGTCGAACCCCTTTACTATGAATTTCTTTATAGGTTTAGTGTCCCGTGGTGCATACGTGTGGTAGTCCACGGTTGGGCATGAATTTAATTTTAGGATAGTTTTGTTATGGTCTTCTTATTATTTAAGAATATTTTTGTTTCGGTCTTATTAGACCTTATATAAAATGAGGTTATATTTTCCTCTACTAAGGCATTTTTTAATATAACTGCCGACATTGGGGGGTCTTATCACAATGGGTGGCATTTTTTTGTTATTGGTAGTGTGGGTGTTGTCATTGTTTTGTTCCGTAGGTGCCGTACTAAGTGGTGCGTACGTGTTTTGTGTTTGTATAGGTGTAAAATTTTCTGTGGTCGGTCTCGGTACATGTCTCAGTGGTCTTTTAATAATCGTTGTGAATCCCTCACTGTCTGTTTGTGTTAATGTACGTTTGAGTCTTTGTTTGTTTGTTTGGTCAGTTGGGACGTCCATGGCGTCAGTCATTTTTAAGATAAAAATATTGTTTAAAATAAATAAACAAAAGTGTTACGACCAGTAAACTGGTAATAACTAAATAAAAAAGTTAGTACTCACGTGGCCTTCACATCCTCCACACACGCGATCACAAAATTTAAAAATAAACAATAACGGAAAAAGCCGTTAGAGAGATGAGAAAAACCGTTAGCGGCACCACGTGGTCTTGGCGTCAGTAGCTCGTCTCTGGTTGGCTGCTCTCATAGAACCACCTTGTTCGACCTTGACCTTCATGATGACATTGCGCCAAATGTCCGCTATTTATAGGAAATATTAGAGATCGCCGAATGTGACTTTTCTTCTTATTGGTCGGCCAAATCTTGAGATGTAAGTCGGTTTCTGATTGGCTGCCGGTTCCCCCTCTTTTAATTCAGTGCTGTGCTGCGTCGGTTGTTTTATAATGGGTTTTGGTGGCAGTCCCGTGTTATCCGCTATCAAAAATGCTGGTTTTAGCCTATCAATTGAAATATTTGCTGATCTTCCTGGAAGTTGTACTTCAAAATATTTGTCTTCTTTTTTCACGACTTTAAACGGGCCATTGTATGGCGGTACCAGGGGACGCTTGATGCCATCTTCTCTGATAAATACATGAGTGCATGTCTTCAGCTCCTCGTGTATAAATGTTTTCTTGTGTGTTTTAGGTGACGCAGTAGGTCTTATTTTTGCTAAATTTTCTTTTAGCTCTTGCAGCGATGTATGAGGGTCGTAAGTATTTTTATTTTCTTTGAGAAATTCTCCCGGTAAACGAATAGGACAACCGTAGAGAGCTTCTGCTATACTGACTGTGGTGTCTTCCCTTAGACTGGCTCTTAGTCCTAATAGTACAGTTGGTAGGAGTTTGGTCCATCCTCCTGTATTCATGTGGGCCGTAAGTGCTGTCTTCAGGGTTCTGTGCCACCTTTCGATGCAGCCATTCGATTGAGGGTGGTAAGCCGTCGTTCTATATCGGTGGATGCCTAATAAGATTGCCAGTTGGTGGAATAGGTTTGCTTCGAACTGTCGACCTTGGTCGGTCGTTATCGAAGTAGGCACACCGAATCGGCATATCCAGTTATTATAAAATGCCGTCGAAACTGTTTCGGCTGTAATATCTTGAAGTGGAACTGCTTCCGTCCATCTTGTGTGGCGATCTATCATTGTCAGGCAGTATGTGTTGCCATTAGACGATGGAAGTGGTACGATTAAGTCAAGATGAATGTGCTGGAATCTTGCTGCAGCTTGAAATTTCCCAGGTGGACTGACAGTATGCCTATTGATTTTTGATTTTTGGCATGGGATGCAGCATCTTGCCCATTCCGTTACGTCTTTGTTAATGCTGGGCCAGAAAAATCGCTCCGTGACCATTTTTCGTGTCGTCCTGATTCCTGGATGACTGAGGTCATGGATTTTCTTAAATGCTTCACGCCTGAAGTCTGATGGTAAATAGGGCCTGGCCTTGCCTGTTGACATTTCGCAAAGGATAGACCTATCTGTCCCCGGTATAGCCTTGTCCTGAAACGAAAGGTCGTTTCGGAGCTTCAGTTGCTTTATGTCAGGATCGTTCTCTTGGGCTATGGAGAGGGCGATAAAGTTGTCGGGCGTGTGAACCTCTTCGATTCTTGATAAAGCGTCTGCGACGATATTTTCGTTGCCCGGTTTATAAACTACATCAGAAGTGAATTGGCTGATGTAGGATAGCCATCTAGTGCGGATGGTTGAGACTGTTTCGGGCTTCTGGCTGAAGGCATGTGTAAGCGGACGATGGTCCGTTATGATGTAAATGTTTTTTCCTTCTATAAGTTGCCTAAAGTGCCTAACCGCCTCGTATATGGCGAGTAATTCTCTGTCATATACAGAGTATTTCTTTTGAGCTTTGTTCAATGCTTTCGAAAAGAAACTGAGAGGGTACCATATGCCATTCTTCTTCTGCTGTAATACGGCGCCTATAGCGGTGTCTGATGCGTCGCTGGCGATAGATATTTCAGCATTAGGGTCGGGATGACTCAGTTCGGCTGCAGCGGCTAAATTTTTCTTAGTCTCTTCAAATGCCTTTTTTGTTGTTTCGTTCCATTCTAAGGGGGCTAAGTCCTTCTTTGGCTTACCATGAGTCAGTTCGTTCAGTGGTAAGTGTTTGCTAGCTGCATTTGGCAAGCAAGCTCTATAAAAGTTTATCATGCCCATGAAACGGCGGAGTTCTCGGAGGTTCTTCGGCAGTGGGTATTCCAAAATGGTCTTAACCTTTTGTTTCAAAGGTGTTATGCCGGTTGTTGTTAGATGGTAACCTAAGAAGTCTAACTCCGATACTCCAAAGACACATTTTGCCGGATTGACTGCGATGCCGTATTTGTCGAGTCGTTTAAAAACTTCCCGTAGATGGACTTCGTGTTCTTCCTCGTTTTCCGAAGCTATTAAGAAGTCAGTTCTGCGCAAGCGCTACATTTATTAACCACATGCTATCTCGTCTCTCTAAAACTTCATTATCTCATTGTGATATAGTTAGTTATCAAGTGATAAACTTAGTGTAGTAAAATCACATCACCTCTATTTTCATTAGAAACTACAATCGGTGAGTAATCAATTGATTATTAAGTCGTATTGACCAGTTCAATAACAGTCTATGAGATAAGGCTTGGAGACACCTGGACATCTTGGACATCCTCCCCACTCCCACTTGGAGCCAGTGAGCCTTCAGTGGCCCAAGAGAGAGGGTACCTCTCGCCAGTCAATTTTCTCCGCGCATACGTAATTACTTACGACTACTGGACAGATTATTTTATTTATTTTATTATTATTATTATTATTTTTTTTTTTTTTTTTCCTCCGCCTTTTCTTTCACAATAATATTTCATCGCTCGTAGTCAATATGAAATGAGATATTTTCATATGGTGATGTCGAGTAAAGCGACTAGCAATAAACGAAGTAGGAGCTTAGGGACTACTCCTACTAATTCTCCGCCAAAAAATAAATCTAGAAAATCACAACGGAAGGCTAATAACACCGTAACACCAGGCAGCTCAGTAGAAAACATGGAGCCCCGACCTGGCACCTCTTCACAGGCTATGACAGAAGAATCTCCTTTCTTCACCCCCAACCCATATCAGGCGTTATCTAACACCCCCGAAGACGGCATGGAGGCAGCACCAGCTCCCAGAGAGGCTAAACCGCCTCCAATATTTATCAAAAATATCAAAAATTTCAAACTCCTTTGTCAACAATTAAATAATATCGCGGGCTATGGAACATACATTTGTGTCAGTCGTATAAATGACACAAAATTGATGCCAGACACCCCAGAGACTTACCGAAAAATAGTCAAATATCTGTGTGACACGAAAGCTGACTTTCATACATACCAGCTACAAGAAGATAGAGCTCTTAGGGTGGTGATAAGACACCTGCACCCCTCGACGCCTACAGATGCCATCAAAGAAGAACTGACATCTATGGGATTTGAAATCCGCCAAATTGTCAATGTTGCCAAGGAAAATAGAGAACAGCCCGGACAAAGTAACAAAATACCATTACCTCTCTTTTTTGTTGATCTTGAAAGATCCCCCGGGGTTGAAAACATCTACTCCGTCAATCGCCTATACTACACAAGAGTTGTAGTAGAAAAGCCATATATTAAAAAAGACATAGTTCAGTGCCATAACTGCCAGGCATATGGACACACAAAACGGTACTGCCATCATATATCCCGGTGCGTCAGATGTGGTGGACAGCATAAGACTGAGGAATGCACCAAAACAAGACAAACTCCTGCAATTTGCGCACTCTGTCACCAAGGGCATCCAGCTAACTACAAGGGGTGCCAGACCTACAAGCTCTTAAAGTCAAGACTGCAGGCAGTACCTCGTCAAGACCTCACTCCTAGACCGCTAAGAAAACCCTCCAGAATCGTTAACTCTGGGGTCTCATATGCCCAAATGCTGGAAGAAGATGAGACACCACAAGCTCAGGCCCAACCGCAGCCTCGACCTCATCCCCAACCTCAAGATTCCTACCCTCAATATCAACATCCACATAATCCTACCACTCAACCTAGGACCGATACCCAAAAGTCCAGCCCACACAGAATTTCCTACATTCCTCCTCCTACCACCTCTACTGATATTACCGCCACCATGAATACATTCCTGTCTGAGCTCAAATCTCTTATTACCCCTCTCATCTCTTTGCTAACAAACTTAGTATCCAACCTGATCCAAGTACCTAGAAATCCATAAATGACACCGATAAAGTCCTTCTCCATTCTCCTTTGGAATGCGAATGGTGTTCGAAACCACGTCAACGAACTAACTACACTACTACATGACAAACATATCGACCTAGCCCTCATAACTGAAACACGACTGACTAACAAACGATCATTCAACATCCCTGACTACCAAATATACAGAACTGACCACCCTGATGGGACAGCTCATGCCGGCACTGCGGTCATTATCCATAGCTCCCTCTCCCATCACCCATTTCCCCTACCAGTTCATGATTTTCTTCAAACCACTGCTATAAAAATACAAACTAGTTACTTTCCTTTAACAGTGGTAGCAGCTTACTCCCCACCTAAAATACCGATCTCCGCAGTCCAATTCAATTCCTTCCTCAATTCCCTAGACCATCATTTCCTCATAGGTGCAGACTTAAATGCTAAACACCAGCAGTGGGGAGCCAGAACTACGAACTCTCGGGGGCGAACACTGCAGTCTGCACTCTATACCACCCATAGTAACATCCTCTCTCCCGACTCTCCCACCTATTGGCCCACCGATCCTAACCGTAATCCCGACCTTCTAGATTTTTTCATCCACAAAGGCCTAGGACCGCTAAATCATTCTGTATCCCGGCTCGATGACCTATCCTCAGATCACAGCCCTCTTATCCTAACTCTTTCATTATCACCTGTACTAAATCTCCCCCCACCGTCATTCCTAAGAGGCCCAGTTAACTGGACTCTCTTCCGTGAAATCATAACCGACGCAATAGACCTCAGAGTATCCCTCAAATCTCCTCAAGAACTAGATGATGCCGTTAATTCCTTCACTACCCTGATCCAACAAGCAGCCTGGAATGCATCGTCACCCTCTCCTTCCCCTCTGTACCACAAGAAGAATCCAATACCCCAAGACCTCCTAAATCTCATCCATACTAAACGACGCTCCAGAATCCTCTGGCAAAGAACCAGGCACCCAGACGATCGGAAATCCTACAACTATTTTACCAAATTAGTCAAACAGAAATTAGATTCCTTTAGATCCCATTCCTACAATTCTTACCTCTCCTCATTATCCATTACCGATAATTCTCTCTGGAGAATAACCAAAAAAGTTCTTAAACGCCACACTATCACCCATCCTCTCCGACGTGCCGATGGTTCCTGGGCTTCGTCAGAGGAGACTAGAGCTGAAGAGTTTGCCCAATACCTCTCCAACATATTCACCCCCCATCCCAACCACAATCCCACTCATACAGCTAGGGTACAAGAATTCCTCTCTTCACCAATACCTCTCTCTCTACCTCCTAAAGCTGTTAATCCCTCTGAGGTCAAATTCCTTATAAATAAACTAAAACCTCTTAAATCTCCTGGCCACGACCTCCTCAGTTCCAAGATCATTCGACAACTACCTGAAAAAGCAATTATTTTCCTTACTTACCTTTATAATTGTATCCTCCGCACAGCCCACTTTCCTCTGTTGTGGAAACACTCCATTATTATCCTCTTTCTTAAACCTGGTAAACCTCCCAACAACTCCTCATCCTATAGACCGATCAGCCTCCTCCCTATCCTTTCAAAATTATTTGAAAAAATCCTACTTAAGCGTATCCTACATTTAATTGAAATTCCTTCCCACCAGTTCGGATTCCGCTCTGGGCACTCCACTGTACAGCAAGGTCTAAGAGTAGTAGACCATTTATCCTCTGCACTCGAAAACAAGCAATACTGCACTGGTGCCTTTCTGGACATTGCTCAGGCATTCGACCGGGTCTGGCACGATGGCTTGCTTTTCAAACTAAAATCCCAATTACCCCAATCCTTATATCTAATCCTAAGATCCTATCTTGCTAACCGTTCCTTCAGAGTCCGTTGTGGTTCAGAGTTCTCCACTTGTTACCCAATCGAGGCCGGCGTACCTCAAGGAAGCGTCCTAGGTCCTATCCTCTATATTTTATTTACAGCTGATATACCTTTAGATCCTAATACCTTCCTAGCATCTTTTGCCGATGATACTGCCATTCTTTCAACCCATCCAGACCCAGAACTGGCATCTTCCCATCTACAGAGCCACCTCTCCTTGATTGAACATTGGTGCGACAAATGGCGTATCAAAGTCAATCAATCCAAAAGTAAGCATGTCACCTTCACCCTCCGACGCAAATCCTGTCCACAAGTTCATTTTAACTCCATACCACTTCCCTGTTCCGACACAGTCCGGTATCTGGGTTTCTTACTAGACAAACGACTGACCTGGAACCCACATACTCGACTTAAAAGACAAGAGCTCAACAGAAGATACGGACAACTATATAGACTACTGAACAGAACATCACAACTTTCCATTGAAAACAAACTATTGATTTACAAGACAATTCTCAAACCAATGTGGACCTACGGAATTGAACTATGGGGAACTACTAAATTTTCGAACATCAAACGTATCCAATCCTTTCAGTCCAAAGTCCTTAGAACAATAGTCAATGCTCCCTATTATGTTACAAACAAGACCTTACATCATGACCTTAAGATCCCTTACGTCCTTGATCTCATCCCATCTAAATTCTCAACCTTCCACCAGAAACTTACTCTTCTTCCTAATCCTCTGGCACAATCCCTATCTAGTACCAACCATCCTTACAACCCTCCTCGTAGGCTGAAGCGGCAGTGGCCGAGAGATCTCCTATAAAAATGCAACTGGAGTGCTGGCAATGGCCAACTTCTCCACTCATGCCTGAGAGTGTGTGGCTCTAGCGCCCTCACTCAGTCTCCACTGGCTAGACTGGTGACGCGGCTGAATGAGAGGCGCTGGGAACTCATGGTGTTGTGCCACTCCATCCACTTCTGGGTGTAGGGGTTCGATTCGGAGTTCCCAGGGGCAGTATGTAAATAATGTATATAGGTATGAATGTGGCCAAGATTTTATTTACTTTATATTTTATTATTAGTTTACTTATCTTATTTCATCTTATGTTATTATATATATATATTTTTTTTTGTTTATTATTATTATTTATTTATGCATTATTTTATTATTACTTCTTTTTATTTATTTTATTTTTTATTATTTTTTTTTATATTTATTTTTTTTTTTTTACTGTTATGTCTGTTTTGTTTTGTTTTTACTCTGTACATATGGTATGAATGACTTCTTTTAGCCCTAATACTTATTGCCCAAGATAGTGGCAGATTGTATTATTTCTCAATAAAGCAATATTTATTATTATTAAATTAAGAAGTCGTCCAGAAATTTATATAGGTAGCTGAGGTCTCTGAATTTATCGTCGACGAATCGCTGGAAACTTTGTCCTGCGTTTCTCAGCCCAAAATTCATTCGGTTGTATTCTATGAGTCCGAATGGTGTAATTATTGCCGTTTTTTCACGGTCATTTTCCGCTACCGGAATGTGGTAGTAAGCCCTTCTTAGATCTATTTTGGAGAATATCTTCTTCCCATGTAGTTCCATCGTAAAGTCCCGGAGGTTAGGGATGCCATATTGGTCGGGAACTGTCTGTTTGTTCAGGCTTCTATAATCCCCACAGAGTCTGAGGCTTCCATCTGTTTTCTTCACCACGTGGAGTGGACTTGCCCAGGGGCTTTTCGAAGGGCGACAGATACCTTCTTTTATTAGGTTGTCTATCTCCTTTTTAACTTCCTGGTAAATACCTGGAGGTAGGCGTCGGCATTTTGCGGTTACGGGTCGACCTTTTGTTTCGATATGGTGCTCGACGACTCCGGTTGATGGTCCACGTATTGGTGTTATTTTTGTTATTGTAGGGAAATCATTTAATATTCGGGCGAAACGTTGGTTTGAAGGAGCAATGGAGAATAATGGAAATTGTTCTTCCGAAATGCTGCCTTTTGTGTAACGCCCTGTTAACTGGTCTACTAATCTTCGGTTTCTTAAGTCAACCGTCAGCTGATGCCAGTATAAGAAATCCGCACCGAGTATTGCTTTGCCAACGTCTGCGAGGATAAAGGTCCAGCGAAGTGGTTTCTTTAACCCTAAGTCTACCGCTCGAGTGACTTCGCCATAGGTATTTATGGTTGAGTTATTGGCTGCTATAAGCGTGAAGTCTGAGGGGTTTCTGCGTCGTCCTTTGGGGACTGGAAGCAGGGAGATCGATGCTCCTGTGTCGACTAAGAATGGCTGGCCTGTGCTTTTGTCTTTGACGAAAAGGCGGCGGTGCGGTTGAGGTGTGAAAGTTTCCGCCGCAACTTTCACTGCTGGGAGTTTAAATTTTCTTCTGTCTTTTTAGGCTCCCACTTGCAAGGTTTTCTACACTTGTAAGCTTTATCTTTGAACTTACAGTGGTAAAAGCATATTCCGTCTTTATCACGAGATTGTGATCTTCCTCGAAAATTTGACCTTCCTCTGCTAGGGCTTCTGCCTCGCTGCTGGGTTTCCAGAATTTTCAAAATTCGGTCAACATCTTGTCGAAGCTCTTTAATGCTGGTTGAGCATGGGTCGCATGCCGATCTGGTGCTTGCTGTGTTCTGCCGTAATGTTGACGGTCCATTGACGAGGTAGGCTTCTGTGGGTGGGGACACTTCGTGTATTTTATCCGCTATGGCGGCGAGTTTCTCTATGTCCGTCTGTTCAGTTGCCGCGAGTATTGGCTGGAAACGACTGGGGAGATTCTTCATCCATAGTGTTCTTATAAATTCGTCATTGACGCTGGTCCCTGCGAGCTGTTGCATCCTTCTAAGTAGCTGGGAAGGGGTCTGATCGCCTAACGGAATATCCTCCAAGAGTCTCTTGATTCGCAATGCTTCTGACTCTCCATAGGTCTGTAATAGCCGTGTCTTGAGGTTCTCGTAGGTCTGCTTCAAAGGATCCGTGACGAGGTCTTGGACTTGTATTAGGACATCTCCGTCAATGTTCGGAATGAGCAGCTGGAACCTGAGAGTGCTTGAACTGACCCTGGATGTGGCAAATACTGCCTCACATGTGGCGAACCAAAGTTGAGGGTTCTCCTTCCAGAATCGGGGTATTCGTGCCACAGGTCCTTGATAAAGGTCAATCTGGGGTGGCTTCTCCTGACTTTCATCAGTACATGTTCTTTCATCTCCGTCTGCCATCAGATCACGTCGGGGTCACCACTTGTCGAGGTTGATGTATTTACTTCAATGACAGGTCTTCAGAAGGCCTCGACAATGCCTGTCCAATCGGAGTGAGGTGATGGAGTAGGATTCGCTCTGCGTGGTAGAAGCACGGCAGTAGCGAGGGTTAGGAGAGATATCGCCCTGCGTGGTAGTAGCACGTCAGTAGCGAAGATTAGGAGGAACTCACCCTGCGTGGTAGTAGCACGACAGTAGTGAGGACCAGGAGAGAATCACCCTGCGTGGTAGTAGCACGACAGTAGTGAGGACCAGGAGAGGATCACCCTGTGTGGTAGTAGCACGACAGTAGTGTTAAGGAGCCCTCATAGGTGCAAATGGGCCAAAACCAAAAAGCCCATTCTATGAGAGAGGTATAATTGAATAGAAAGGGAAATCAAATAACAACTACAGATATAATGGTAAAAACCAAGGAAAGCATATCTGAGTTAAGTAAGCAGGTAAGAAAGGTTAAGGCGAGGTGAGGAGAAGATGCCATTTTTTTTTTTTTTTTTTTTTTTTTTTTTTTTTTTTTTTTTTTTTTTTTTTTTTTTTTTTTTTTTTTTTTTTTTTTTTTCAGATCCCTCAAACAAAAGAAAAAATAACATTAGTAAGGAAATATCATATAATAAATATTGATAAATTATTTGTAAACATACCTTTTTCTACCTGTCTGGTACTTGAAGGGTGATTGATTCTTATATATAAATGATTGAGATCTATACTACCTGTATATTGATGACTCTTATTTGGAGGTGAGGGGCCTCCGCTTATTGTGCGTTATTAAACGAATAAAACTAACTTAAACAAAATTAATGATAAATTATAAACATAACCATAAAGAAATATAACAAAACTGAAGTATAAACATAAAACATAAACATAAACATAAAACATAAACATGAAATAAAACATAACCATAAGATAGTGAAATAGGATAGGGTGTAGCTGTGGGTGGGGTGGGGGGTGGGAGAAGAGTGGGAAGAGGGAGTAGGATAATGGAGTAGGATGGGTGTTTAGGAAGGTTGCTAGGCAACGGAATGATCTATAATATATTTAGGATTTACTGGTCCCTTACGCCCCTGCCACCTCTGAGGGAGCTTGGAGGGGGTAATGGATCGGAACAGTGGATTGAATGAGGCAGGGAGATTGTCGTAGAACTTTATGTGTCTCCTTGAAATGTGTTGTTGAACAGTTTCAATGTTTAATGTCTCATGAATGAGGTCCATGTTTTTTCTCTCTAGTGTAGTTCGTTTTGTGATTTTTTGGAGTATGTTGTTTTGACATGATTGAAGGGACTTCAGGGTTGTTGGATAGAGGTAGTGTAGTAGGGGCGCTCCGTGAAGAAGCGATGGTCTAAGGATGGATTTGTAGATTAGGATTTTGAGTCGTAGTGACAACCCTGGTGAGTATATTAAGTGGTTTAGTTGTGTAGCTGTGGCGCGTACAATGTTTATTCTGTTTTTGATGTGTGCTGTGAATGATAAGTGTGATTCCAGTTTTAGTCCTAGGTATGTGAGGTGTTTTTTAGTTTGTATTACTTTACCGTTGAGTTTGGGTTGTTTCTTGAGTGTTTTCATGTAAGAAAAAGTTATGGCGTCAGTTTTATCGGTGTTTATGTGAATGTTGATGTCCTTAAGTTGGTTTGTGATTTGTTGGGCTGCTTTTTGGACCTTGCGCATTGCTTCATCCGCATTCATACTCGCTGCGTATATGGCGATGTCGTCTGCATATGCGGCAACTTGTACGTTTTCGTATTTTTGCCCTACTATTTGGGCTGTATAAATGTTAAAAAGGACAGGCGCAAGGACCGAACCCTGGGGGACGCCGCATGTAACGTTGCGTTTTTCTGATAATTCAGTTTTGACCCGGACAGAAAATGTCCGCCCACTGATGTATACATGTATTAGACAGTAATGATGTATACATTTTTTTTTTTTTTTTTTTTTTTTTTTTTTTTTTTTTTTTTTTTTTTTTTTTTTCAATCCCTCAAACAGAAAAAACATAGAATTAATATAAAAATAATAATGGTAATATACATTAAAATTTGAGTTTACTTACAATACCTTTTTCTACCTACCGGTATTTGAAGGCTTATTAATTTATTAGTTATAAAATATACTCCCTGTTCGGGGTGTTGATATACTTTGAAAGTGAGGGGCCTCCGCTTGTTGTTTATATGGTATATAATTATATAAAGCTAAATTGAAGAAAAAACTTTGAACTAAAACATAACAAAAAAATTAAGTGTACCTGAAAAGAAATTTATTAGACATAGAAAGGTGGGGGGTGGGATTGGGTAATGTAGAAGATATGGGAAAAGGAAGGAAAGGAAATGGATATTGGGTGTGGGGGGGGGATTATTAAGTAGTATGCTACTTAATGATGTATATTGGATTGACAGGACCTTTACGACCCTGCCATCTCTCTGGGATCTTGGAAGGAGTGATGGATTGGAAAAGCGGGTTGTATGTCGCTTGTATGTTGTCATAGAATTTTATATGTCGTCGTGATATGTGTGTTTGTATTGTTTCTAAGTTTAAAGTCTCGTGTATGTGGTCCATGCTCCGTCTTTCGAGAGTTGTATGTTTTGTGATTTTTTGTAATATGTTGTTTTGGGTTGATTGAAGTGACTTCAGGGCTGTGGGATATAGGTAATGTAGGAGAGGTGCTCCGTGAAGGAGTGCGGGTCTGAGGATTGATTTGTATATAAGTAGTTTAAGTCTTAGTGACAGCCCTGGTGAGTATAATAGGTGATTTAATTGTGCTGCTGTCGCTCGTACAATCCGTATTATGTTTGAAATGTGTGCTGTGAATGATAGATGTGACTCTAGTGTCATTCCTAAGTATGTGAGTCGTTTTTTGGTTTGTATAGTTTCTCCGTTTAGTTTGGGTTGGTGTTTAAGTGTTTTCATGTATGAGAAAGTAATTGCATCCGTTTTGTTTGTGTTTATTTTAATGTTTATGTCGTTCAGTTGGTTTGTGATTAGTTGAGCTGCATTTTGGGCCCTGCGCATTGCTTTATCCGCATTCATGCTGGCCGGATATATGGCAATGTCATCAGCATACGCGGCGACTTGTACTCCGTCGATTTTTTGCCCTACTATTTGGGCTGTATATATGTTGAATAGTGTAGGCGCAAGGACCGAGCCCTGTGGGACGCCGCATGTCACTTTGCGTTGGGTAGACAATTCAGTGTTCACACGGACTGAAAAAGTCCGCCCACTGATGTATGATCCTATTAAGTCGACCAGTTGGTCCGGAAATCGGTGAAGCCTTAGTGTGTCAATAAGGGTGGTGTGGGATACAGAATCGAACGCCTGTGTGCAATCGAGTGATATCATGGCTGTGGCACGGTTTTGTCTAAGGTTGTTGGCTGTATCATGCTGTAGTTTAGCAACGTGATGGTAGCAGCTGACTCCGCGGTGAAACCCAGTTTGTTCTGGGGGTATTACGTCGTGTGCGTCGCAGTGTTTTCGGATGTGTATGAGTATTAGTTTCTCATATATTTTTGAGATATGGTTGAGGAGGCTGATGGGCCGGTATTCTTCCGGGACCTTTCCTCGTTTTTTGGGTTTTAGGAGTGGAACTATTATAGCATGTTTCCACTGTTTTGGGAAGTATCTGAGGCTGTATACATGGATTAGACACGCTGGGTGTATATAACCTTATGGCCAATCTCAGCACCGAGCGGTAACCGTTATACTTTACTTGTTACAGGCTCAGATTTGTTATTATTTTTTTAATCATCTTTCTTTTAATTTATTGTTTAAATTACATTGGTATAACAAATAATATTTATAATCATTACATGCATATTCACATTTCTTGAGCACATACAATTTTATTTTTCTTGATTGTGGTGCTGGTGGAGCTCCCTGGTGACGGGCCGCTGAATTTCCCCGGGCGTCCGTACGGATGGCGGGCGGTCACACATATATTATCTATCTGTGTCGATGTTCAGTGGTGGATTTAGATTTTGCTTAAAAACTTAATTCATCAGTATTTTATAATTCTATTGGGTTATCCTGAAAAAATACAGGATTTTGGTTTGAAAAGAAAGATTTACAACTGTTTTATTTAATCATAATAGTCTCCACTACTATCAATGCACTTCTGCCAAAAAGTTGGCAACTTTTCCATTCCCTCGGAATAGAATTTCCCATCTTTAGAAATGATAAACTCCAAAAACATGTTTTCTCATTGCCTTAGTCCTTTAAATTTTTCCCATGTAAGTAGTGGTGCAGGTGTCTAAAAAATATATATGTAGGTGAGAAGTCTGGATAGTAGGGTAGTGTTGCAGGGTTTCATATCCAAGCTCCTGCCTAAGTACTGCCCTTGCTCCTTACTTGTTTGATGTTTCTAGTCAAAATTAATCCTTAATTTTTCACCATTGAATTAATGATTGTATATTAATTGCCAAACTAAACATTTCATCCATTCAATTGCTCAGTGTATTTTTCCTCCAGAAATTTATTATTTCTGTATGTCCATAACTTATCCTTAAATGAGCAAAATAAATATTATTGTATAAACTATGCCAAATAATTCATTTTTTTACTGAATATATGATATTGATTAAGTAGATGGACATATTTTCTTCTAAAAGGTCTTTTGTATTAAAAAATATTTTCCTGATTTTAGGAATACGGGATTACATACATATAATGGACCTAGCCTCTGGTCATCTTGCAGCATTAGTAAAATTACAAGAAAAAAACAATGGATTAAAGGTGATTTATTATTTCTTAGATTTTTTTTAATTTGATTTTTTAACTACAAAATACTTTTTAGTTGAATACTGGCGCATCAGTCAGGCAAACAACTTCTACAAGGTACTAGACTACAACCATGCCCTCCCTCAGCCCCTTGTTTTGTTTTTGGTGTCCTGGTCATCTTAAAAAAAATAACATACATTAAAAATGCACCATCACCGAAAACAAAAGACACTGATCGTCATATATTGTCATCAATTATAAAAATATATATGAATTTCAATACAAAAAGTTTTAGATCCTACCTGGAACCTAATAAAGAAAACTGATTCTTTAGCAAACTCTATTTGGAATGAATGAAACTTGCTCAGCACAAAATAATATATACACCAATAACACCTTACCACCTAACATTTTTGGCTCTCAAAAAGTAAATAAGACTAACAGATCATCAGGGTATGTTACGAGTGTTTATAAAAAGCTGGAAATTGAGTTATGTTTGGATAGTTATTACAAATAAATGATGGGCCTTCTGATGAGAGTCTTACTTTTTCCATTCTTGTGAAATTTGTGACAGATAATCTAGTTGAATAAATTATTTACATATTCCAAAATGACAAAATCTCCAATTAGTCAGTGAGTTATTAAGACTTTATGTAAATTTTTTTTTTTTTTAGTCTCCATGATAAAGGCATACGATTTAGGCCAAAACATCAACTCAAGAGGCTTCCACATTGAAGTGTAACCTCTTTGAAGACTCCACCCCCTACCAACTTCACCAATAATTGATTTCTATGGTCAACAATTCTTCCATCCTTATTTTAGTTTTATATAGTTGTTAAGTTTATATGATTAATTGAAGGGGATACTGGGACGGGAAGGGGAACTGATACATTTTAATTTCTAGTTTTGAAGATGATCCCACATTTCATGCTAGATATTGAACGCCAACTATAAGTAAAATGATTTAAGAAGAAAAGTAACATTATAGGTGTAGGACTTACCAACCTAGTAATTTAGAAAGTTTTCATAAAATATTAAATGTTAATACAAAGTTAATTTGTATTTTATATGTATTAAAACTATAGTTTTTTATCCTACCTACTCATTCTATTTTTTTATCAATAGTTATAAGTTTTATTAGGAATTTCTTTTCATGGTGAATTTATGTTATAAGTGCATTTAAAATTGCAGAAGTGTAAAGCTAATGGAAACTACTAATTCCCTCCCCTAATTTCCCAAATCCAGTACATACTATTAAAAGACAAAAGACATACATAACAGGGCACAATTCATTCACATTGCCAACCACAGGGTCACCTCTCTTAAAAAGCTGACTCGGAGAATGTTTCAAGTCAGAAACTTTACGCGGTTTCCTCTCCACCTGATTTTTTTAAATCAACTTTTCTAAATACTACTTTATTTGTTCATTAGCTTAGTACCTAAATATTACTGATGATAAATTTGCTTTATTTTTTTATTTAATCATGTTAAATGTCTTTCTTCATTAAGTTATATATTACATATCTTATCTTGGGTTTTTTATTGATATATTTTTTTAGATTTATAACCTTGGAGCTGGAAAAGGTTTTTCTGTTCTTGAATTAGTAAAAACATTTGAAGCTGTTACAAAAACAAAGGTACCATGTAAAATTGTTGATAGAAGAGAAGGAGATATTGTTAGTATATATGCTGACCCAAGATTGGCGAAAGAGGAGCTTGGTTGGGAAACACAGTATACCATTGAACAAATGTGTAAGTCTACATTACTTATCTATAATGTAAAAGAATTTTTTTTTTTAATCGACTTTTAAGAACTAAAAATTTTTTTTTTTTTTTGTACATATATTAAAACTAAAAATAAATAATGAAATGCCTAGTTTCTGACTAATTCTTCCTTGATTTTATAATACACGAGAGATCATGATATAAGTGTAACTAAACTACAATAATAGAATATCTTAGGCCTGGAATAACAAATGCGGTAAATCATCTATTAGAAAAATAAAAATATATCTAACCTAAATTTTGGTAGTTTTTCATTGGAGTCGTTTTGTAAAACATAATTAAAATTGTGAAGTGAGGGTTTATTAGACTGCACCTTATAATTTTTTCAAATATTTTGGTAACTATCAACACTACCCTTAGGTGCTTGATATGTTAAATTGACCTTTTCTATCAGAAAGATTCAGTTTGTTTTATCATAAGATCAGTATTAAGAGAGATAAAGAGGAAAAGTAAGAATGGAACTATATTAAATATCATATGCAATCAATCTGCTATCTGCTTATGTATAACTAACTATTTTCTGCATTGTAATATATATATATTTTTTTTTTAAGGTGAACATTTTTGGAAATGGAAAACACTTAACCCAGATGGCTACCAAGTTGATAGCAGTAATATGAATGGAACTTCATAAACAATTACTTATTCTTCATTTTAGAATGAATTTAAAATATTTAATTCCCCCCTCTGTTATATTTTAAATAAGTAAAATGTTTTTGAATTGTTATAATAAAAAAATCATTTTCTTATTATGTGGTTTGACTGAATAATTAACCATCTCAAATATGATTTCCATTTACTGGCAGTACAAGACATTTTTTAGTAAACAAACATTTTTAAACCTGCATATCAAGATACATATTTTACTTAGGGAATAAGTAATATAACGTTATTAACATTTATCTTAATTCTTGAAAACTGAAAATATTAAACTTAATTACCTAAATCAATTAAAATTTTATTATCCAATAAAGCTTACTCAGTAAACTCAAAAGATTTTCTTTTTAAATACCTTAAACATTTCCCCTTTTTTTTCTGCTAAATATTAACGATAAATTATGTTTTCAACCAAGCGTGTTGGAACAGAAATTCATGAGGGACATATTCAGATCAATGTGTGCCAAATTCCAATTAGTAAATTGAAATCTATTTTATTTCAGTTCTCAATAATAATTAATGGATTAAAAAATATACATATATTATAATATTTAAACTGTCACCAAATATATCACAAAATTAAATAGATATATTATAAGATTTAAACTATCACCAAATAGCTATGAGATTGGCACAAAAATCACATATCATACAGCATGGCTTAGCTGTGATTGCTAAGCAGTTCATCAGAAGTAGAGATATAATGTGGGGAAAAAAATTATTTGCAGTATTGGTTTATTATTTTCAATAATCAACCTTTGTAATTGACCAAAAAAAATAAAAGAAAAATTAACCCAGCCCAAAATTTGAGAGCTTACGTTTCAAGATGAGTAGAATCCGAATAACGAATAAAAAACTGGAAGGAATTAGTCCGGGTGGCGGTCATTAAATGAAACAACTAAATAGTTTAAACTATTTATTATTTGCCAACGTTTCGACCCCCTTTGTGGGTCATCATCAGGGCGCATGGTGGGAGAAAGGAAACTGAGTTTTTCCAAAAGTTTAAACTATTTCATTTAATGATCGCCACCCGGACTAATTCCTTCCAGTTATTCTCAACGGTCAACTAATTACATCCACAACGAATAAAATAAATCCGTTTGTCCGCCGTCAGCGGCATTTCTCCGAAACTACTAGACCATTTTTTTTTTAAATTCGCCACAAAAATACTAGTCCATTCAACGATGATCCTAATACCTAAACGTTGATATCAGATGGTTAGTTTTAAAATGGCAGCCGATTAAAAGGATTTTTTTCAATAACTCAGATATTTTTGAAGATATAAAAAAATTGATTAGTGTTTTTTAACCAAAAAAAACGCGAATAATTTTATAAAACTGAAAAAAAAATTGAAATGGTTCACATAAATACGCTTGTAACTCAGTTATTTTTGAAGATAGAGAAACTTGTATATAGAGTTTTAGAATCAGTAAATCGCGATAAATGAAAAAAAAAATAAATAAATAAAAAAAAAAAATATATATATATATATATATATATATTATAATCAAGTAACAGATTATAATAGATTTAATTACACCAAAAATCGGTTATTATTGAAGATAAAGAAAAATCGAAAATATTTTCGTGATCAAGACAATGCGATTAACAAAGTGCAAGAATAAAAAAAAAAAAATTAAAAAAATCATCTTATATGGTCAAGCCACAACTTATAAGAGATGTGATTCCCTGATAACACGGTTATTATTGATGATAAAGATAAAATGTAAGGTTTTCTGGAATCAGGAATTTTTTTTTAAATTATTTGAATGAAAATCGAAAGAAAAGAAAAGGAAATAGTAACGCAGTCCTATATAAATGCTTTTGGTTTATTATTTTCAATAACCAACCTTTGTAATCGAACAAAAAAAAACCCTGCTCTAAATTTGAGAGCTTACGTTTCAAAACGAGTAGTGTCATTTGATAGAGAATCAAATTTTGGACCAAATGAAAAAAGAATCATTGAATTTGGTTTACAACTAGCTTAGATATTGCGTTTTGAAATCAGTGGTAGTGTTATGATATGATGCTTTGAATTAGTGATTTTCATATTACTTAATTGCCTATCAACAGCCATATAAACAGTTATACCCTATATATTGTTATTTGGAAATAATAAACCACTGTGTAATATCTTGCAGCATTTTTTATTATTAAATTATGAATTCAGGTAATAAAAAAAACAAGTAAATTAAAATATAAAAAGTATATTTAAAACTTGATAAATTCTTATAAAATTAAAATGAAAAACTTAAAACTTATAAAAATTCTTGGTAAAAGTAATTGCTAATCATAATTTATCTTATATTTTATCTAGTCTGTTTGCTATAACTGCTTGTAAACCTTTAGGTACTGTACTGAGCAAACTAGGTTTTAAAATAAATCAGATATGATTTGTTCTCATTTTTTTCTAAAATATTTTGGAGACGGCACCTTTAGTTAAAACCACTCTAAACATTTTGGTCTAAGATGTGCTATAATATTTTATATACATGAGGAGGGGGATGTGCAGATTTTGTTAAAAGTTAAATCTTGCTTTGGGTCATTGTCCTCCTAAATAATTATCTGATGCTAGATTCCCAAATTAGGTGCATTTTCTAATACATTTCAATGCTAAATCCTCACACAACCTTCTGCATTTAAAATTCCCACAATAGGTAATTGCATGATTTCCAAGTCCATTATTAGATGCATCCCCAAACCCATTATATTCCCCCCCATGTTTTAGGGTAGTCAAACATTATTATAGTTTTACTTCTTCCATTAGTCATTTTTCTTTATTCAAATAGTTTTTAAGCTATCAAATCCAAAAAAATAAATAAATGCTCTCATTAAAGAATTGCAAATTTTCTCCAAATGATGGGATTGTTAAAATATTTCCTAGCAAAAGAAAGTTGTTTTCCGCGTTTGGTCTACTTAGCAAAAAATTTTTTTCTCCAAACACTGCTATTGAAACGTACACACAACCAGTCTGGCTTGAGCCTTTGTTTAGTGAACATCTACAAACGTTATATGTTATTTCAACCTGTTAATCAATTACTTTCTGCTCTTGTAAGTACAATTTACTTTAAATATTAAAGTGCGGAATAATCACTTGGTGATTAACTGAGCAAATTACTCTAATTTTTAAGATTTTAGAGTAATAGCTGATTAGTTATTAACTGGTACGTATTACAAGGCAGTTGTTTACGCGGGACTTAGTATTAGCACAACAACATCGCAGCTACTCCCACCATACCTTCTCCCTACCACGACTAACTACTCAGTGCTACCACTCGACTTACTATGGCAGTGTGCTCGATCTGCAGCGGAAATGTATCGAGGGAGGAAAAGACGGCGCTCGCGTGTTTCTCATGTAAAATTATTTGCCATATAAAATGTACTAATGTACAGGAGTCAGACCTGGCACAAGCGAGAAAAAAATGGGTATGTGGCAGTTGCGAGATGTCGGGAAAATCCCAGGTGACGAAAATTTCCACCGCTTCTGCCAGTAAAAGTATGGAGGAGAACATCACAACTATATTAGTCGCGTTGGGAAAATTAAATGACGACATGAAGGAAATAAAGGAAAATATGAACAAACAGGCTGATATTAGTTTTGAAATTCATGGAAGATTAAAGATGATGGAAGATCGAGCAAAGAAGCAAGATGAACTAATTGAAAAGCTGTTAAATGAAAATATTAGTTTAAAGAACCAAATAAAAACAATGGAGGTTCGGCTTAATCAGGCAGAGCAAGCTCATCTCTCTCACTCCATTGAAATCAGAGGGATCCCGGTAAAATCCGGGGAATCCCCTGAGGGAGTTGTTTGCGCTATCGGAGCCGCTCTGGGCGTACGAATCTCGCCCGAGGACCTGGATAAGGTGGGGAGGAAAAGGACAAGAGGAGAGGATCCCCGACCACCGTCGATTGTCGCGCGCTTCGTTCGCCAGACAGTTTGGGACGAGGTGATTCGCCTTCGAAAAGTTAAAAGGGACTTCACCACTAGGCACCTCGGCTGGGACAGCGACGACCAGATTTACATCGCGGAAGAGATGTCCACAACGAATCGCCACCTATACTGGTTGGTGAGGCAGAAGAAGGCCGCTGCCAAGATAAAGTATGTGTGGTTCTCAGGGGGCAAAGTTCGTGGTCGTCGAGATGATGGCCAGCCAGCAATAGTCGTTAACAAATCAGACGATTTAGAAATATACCTATGAAATGAAGTAACCGTTCCCTTTTATGCATTCTCTTTTTTTTCTTTTTTATTTAAAAATATTGCATATTGCTTAGATGTTTTTTTTTTGTTTTTTTTCTCTCATATTTTAACAAGGAAGTTTATTTTATTTATTAATCTCATTTATATGTTAACAGTTATAAGTTATAAGTTAGTTAATTATAACTTAAGTTTATTTTATTTATTAATTTTGGGAAGTTTATTTCATTTATTTATTTATTTTCTTTTATTTCTAATAGTAAATATTTTATTTCTTTATAAATATATTTTTATTGTTCTATGTAATACTACTAGGTATATCCAAGAAAGCCTTCTACCGCTTATCTCACATTATTATTACTATTGTTCCTTTGCTTCCCACATCTTCTATAATACAAACCCTATTTTTCCTTTAAATGTCTAATATCCTACTATCATGTCATGTTAACTCTCAATCCCTTCATGCGCACTTTGACGAATTTCTCGACTATTTCCTTCATAATTTCTATCACATTATTACCATATCTGAAACCTGGTTGAAACCTTTTATCCCCACCTCCTCTGTATCCATTCCCAACTATACCCTCGTTCGTCATGATCGGGAAGACAGAACTGGTGGAGGTGTCTGTGTTTTCGTTCATGATAGTTTGAGGGTAAAAACCCTTCTAAAATCCCCATCTCCGGACACTCCTCATATCGAATACCTTTTCCTGGAAATTTTTCAAGATTCCTTCACTCTCCTATATATCGTTATTTATCGTCCTCCACAAATCCGATTTGATACCACCTTCGAAGCCTCCCTGTTTACCTACATACCAATGTATAATCATGTAATAATAACCGGAGACCTTAATACCAATCTCCTATCTGATTCTCCCAATAAATCATACCTAACAAACCTCCTTTATTCCTTAGACCTATTTATTGTTCCTTTTCAACCCACCCATCATACACGATTCTCCAGCACATCGCTGGACCTCTTCATTATTGATTCTTCCCATAAATTAGCTTCTTCATCACAGTTTCCTCTCCCTTTTCTTTCACACCACGACCTTATAAATATCTCCTCTAACATTCCAACTCCGCAAATAATCCCCAAGACAGCCACCTGGCGTGATCTTGATTCCTTAACTCCAGAAAAGATAAACCCATACCTTGATCCGTTATACCAATTCTTGGAACCTATCTACTCTTCCTCATCCATCGACGAAATGGTAGAATGTCTATCTTCCAATCTCTCTATTTTCCTTGAAAACCATGCTCCACTCAAAACATCCACCTTCAAGCGTCTTCCCGCACCATGGATTAATCAAGAGATAAGAAAATTGATGAGAGAGAGAGATGCAGCCAGAAGAAGATTCAAACGCACCAGAACAACCAATAATTTTTCTACCTTCAAATCCCTTCGAAACCTCACCCAATCTTCCTTACGGCGTGCTAAAGCTAAATATTTCCACGATTCCCTTTCACAAGCTCCTGATTCTAAATCTAAATGGAAAATCCTCAAAAAATTATCCGTGATCAATTCAAAATCCAGCTCCATCTACCCTGTAACTCCTGACGAACTGAACAAGCATTTCGTTGATCCCATCATTATGCCTCACCCACCTCAATCCTGCTTCCCTCAACGCATCTTTGACCCTGAAAACTTTTATTTCCAAAACATTTCACCCGATGATCTACTATCCTCTATTCTTAAATCCAGAACCAATGATTACGCCCTGACTAAATTCCTGTCAAAATTATAAAATTGTGCCTCCCAGCCATCTTTCCAGCTCTCTTACATACTTATAACTTTTCCCTCCAACGATCCATTTTCCCTATTGCCTGGAAGAAAGTCATAGTCCGTCCTTTAAACAAAGTTCCTATCCCTTCCTCAGCATCGGACTTCAGACCCATATCGATCCTATCCAACCTTTCTAAACCTCTCGAAAGAATAGTCCACTCCCAATTTAATAATTTTCTTGAACAAAAATCCCTACTTGTTCCTTTCCAGTCTGGCTTTAGATCCCAATATTCCACACAATCTGCTCTGTTGAAAATAACCCAAGACCTTCAATCCTCTATAGACCAACAGAAAATATCAATCCTTGTCCTCTTCGATTTTTCAAAAGCTTTCGATAAGGTACCATGAAATCCTTCTCTCCAAAATCAGAAACCTTCCAGTATCCGGAAATGTAATAAACTGGTTGATTTCCTTCTTATCTTATCGATCCCAATATGTGATAATCCCAAATAAACCTCCTTCCTCGCCTATTCCGTTAACTCATGGAGTTCCTCAAGGGTCAGCATTTTCATCTATCCTGTTCTCCATCTATGTCAATGATCTCCCTAATTCCATACATAACTCTAAATATCACCTGTATGCTGATGACCTCCAAATTTACCTTTCCTTCCATCCCTCTGAAATGCCTGAGATGGTCCAAAAATTACAAGAAGACATCGACAGCATCAATTTATGGGCCATCAATAATGGTCTAAAGCTTAATGTCGACAAAACCAAAGCCATCCTCATTGGTTCCAAACATCTCCTCAACTCCCTCACCTGTCACCCATTACTCTACCTACACATCTGTTAAAAACCTAGGTATATTCCTCGACCAAAACCTATCCTGGAATAATCATATCTCTCAAATCTCCAGAAAATCCATAGCCATTCTCAAACAGTTCCTCAGACTCTGTGATCAAATACCTCTTAAAACCCGCCAGCTCCTAGTCTCCTCTCTTATATTCCCCCACTTCGATTATGGTTGCCTGGTGTTTGGCGGACTGTCAGAGACGCTTGAGATAAGGCTGAAGAGGCTAATGAATTGCTTCATTAGATTCATCTTCCGAATTCTCAGGCGCTCTCGGGTCTCCACCTGGTATGCCGAGTTGAAGTGGCTTTATCCGAAATTCCGACGGCAGTACTTCCTAGGAACCCATCTTTATAAATCCTTTAGAACCATAAAACCCCTCTATATCTATAACATGTTCACTCCACTCTCCTCTGTCCATTCTATCAACACAAGATCCCAGTCGCTGAACCTGTTCATTCCCTCCTACAGAACTACTTCCTTCAAGAGATCTTTCGTTATTCGTGCTACTTCATTTTGGATTCCTTACCCATGCCTATTCGTACATCCCAATCCTTAACTTCCTTCAAGCATAAACTATTTATCCATCTCCTTGAATATCATTCTACCGCGCCTTTATAAGTTTTGATTATTTACACTGTTTATTTATTTATTTTTTTATTATTCAATGTTTCAGTTCATTTTATTTCTTTTATCAATTATAAGGTTGCAATATTACCTTGTACATATATATCCGTGTGTTTAAGTGTATGTATGCATTTTTTTTTTTTTTATTCATAATATGCAGTATAATTTGTTGTATGATGTATATTTTGTAGACGTAATAGCCAGAATATTAATACTTTAATGTACATTTATATTATTCTTAGGGGACTAGCTGTCCCAGAATAAAAATTATTTTTTCATTTTCATTTCATACATTCCTTAAAGGTATGGTGTTAACACACCTCAGAAGTTGATTCAACCATTTTAACTAGACATCTGCACTTAAATCTGGATTTTAAAGCACTTAAATTATAATTTTTCTTTTATTCAGTTTACTGGGAAGACCTTTGAACCTGTTGTTTGCAATTTTATCTCGTTCTTCATGTTGCTTTATCATCTATTGATGATACGATTTTTGTCGATTTCGCATACAAACAAATATCTTTCTCGTGAATAATGGCACTCAGTTCACTACTTTTTGGCATGGTAAAGAAGGTTAAAAACATATAGATGTTACACGGTCAAAATATTTTAGAAGACTGTGAGTTAAAAACGTAATCATACTCAAGCAAGTAACCAGTAAAAAATATTTCTTGTCCCTGCCTTCCTCTGTATGTCACTTCCGTATTAATTTCTGGAAAAATATTTGTCAAGGAACAGGCTAAATTAAATGTTCATTAAGTAAAACATGATATTTTATAGACAAAAGATTTTTGGAATAAACCCTAAAACTGAATCAGTTAACAAAGGAACAGAAGGAGATTTGTAAAAAGGAGACTTAGTTAGGTTGGTAAGTTATATCGTGTGAAGTAAAAAAAAACGAAGGTGCCTTGCTTGCTTAAAGATCACTTACTTACACGATCGTTCATTTCGTCGTTCCAGTCCATCGGTTCGAAGGAACGAAAATAGTGGGGAAAGAACCGTCGGCCCTTAAGGCTCTCTCGACGGTCGTTCTTTTCGTCCTTCCAGTCCATCGGTCTAAAGGAAGGAAGATGGAACCCCCGTATGCCAGAAATGGCGAGGCAGAGGGATAAAAAAAAAAAAAAAAAAGGAAGATAGAGGGGGGAAACCGTCGGTTTTGAACGGCGAACCGAAGTACCCTCACACCATCGTTCTATTTCATCCTTCCGAGCCGTCCGGTCAGTCTCTTTAAACGAATAGAATGCAGTCTTTCTGAACAGTTGCGAGTGGGTTTGTTTTCAGTGTATAGTCAATTATTTAGGTATAATTTCCTCGGAAGCTCCTCCCGGCTAAGTCCAATGGACTCGCTGACCAACAATGAGAGCGGCTCTCCAGGCTTGCTGGAGGGTGTGACGTAGGTTCGAACGCCCTACTCACATATTTTATTTCACAAAATACCACCAACAGTCATGGATTTCTCTGAGGTAAAACGCTCATTATCCGGAGGTAAACTAGTCCCCCGTTCGGGTCTCCGGGTGGGGACTGCTTCAGGGGAATCATGGCGCAAGATGAAAATTAGAGATCTAACAATAGGGACGTGGAACGTTAGAAGTTTAAATACGGCAGGTGGGTTAAAGTCGGTCGCGAATGAAGTTAAGAGGTACCATTTAGATATCGTTGCATTACAAGAGATTCGCTGGCCAGGGGAGGGTTCGTTAACAGAAGGAAAGTATACTATTTGGTACGAGGGGAGCGGTAATTATTGATAATTATTGTTAGGTACCGGGTTTCTGATTAGGAATAGATTTCTTTCCGCATTACGGGACGTACAGTTCTTTAGTGAAAGAATATCTGTTGCTATATTTCAAGGTCGTTGGTTTAAAATCGCGTTTATAAACATTCATTCTCCCACAGATATGGATCCTGGGCTTCGTCGGATGAGACTAGAGCGGAAGAATTTGCCAAATACCTTTCTAAAGTTTTTATCCCACACCCCGAGCTCAATCCTGCCCATACAGCTAACGTAAAGGAATTCCTCTCCTCTCCAATTCCTCTCTCTCCACCCCCTAAAGCTATTAACCCCTCTGAGGTCAAATTCCTTATAAAGAAACTAAAACCTCGAAAGGCTCCTGGCTACGACCTCCTCAATTCTAAGATCCTTCGTCAACTGCCCCAAAAAGCAATTATATTCCTTACCTACCTCTATAATAGTATCCTCCGTACAACCCACTTTCCTTTGGTGTGGAAAATCTCCATCATTCTCCTTTTTCCTAAACCTGGTAAACCTCCCAACAACACCTCATCCTATAGGCCTATTAGTCTCCTTCCGATCCTTTCAAAAATCTTTGAAAAAATCCTTCTCAAGTGTATCCTACAGTTAATTGAAATTCCTTTCCACCAGTTCGGATTCCGCTCACAGCACTCCACTGATCGAGGCTGGTGTACCTCAAGGCAGTGTCCTAGGTCCTGTCCTCTATCTCCTATTTACAGCTGACATACCTACGGATCCTGATACCTTCTTAGCAACTTTTGCCGACGATACTGCCATTTTATCAACCCAATCAGATCCCGAAATTGCATCTTCCTATCTACAAAGACATCTATCCTTGATTGAATTTTGGTGCGCTAATTGGCGTATCAAAATTAATGAATCCAAATGTAAGCACATCACCTTTACCCTTCGCCGCAGATCCTGTCCACAAGTCAATTTTAACTCCATACCCCTTCCCTGCTCTGACACAGTCCGGTATCTGGGATTCTTACTAGACAAAAGACTAACGTGGAACCCACACACTCGACTTAAACGACAAGAACTCAACAGACGATACGGCCAACTATATAGACTACTAAACAGAACATCAAAACTTTCTGTTGCTAATAAACTATTAATTTACAAGACGATTCTAAAACCGATATGGACCTACGGACTCGAACTGTGGGGGACAACTAAATTTTCGAACATCAGGCGTATCCAATCCTTTCAGTCCAAAGTCCTTAGAACAATAGTCAATGCTCCCTATTATGTTACAAACAAGACCTTACACAATGATCTGAAAATCCCATTTGTCCTCGATCTAATCCCATCTAAATTCCTAAACTTCCACCAGAGGCTAACTCACCTTCCTAATCCTTTATCCCAATCCCTATCTAGCTCCAGCCATCCCTATAACCCTCCTCGTAGGTTGAAACGGCAGTGGCCTAGAGATCTCTTATAACTAAGCAATGCTGAGTGTTGGCAATGGCCAGCTTCTCCACTCACGCCTGAGAGTCTGTGGCTCTAGCGCCCTCTCTCAGCCTCCACTGGCTTATTAGACCGGTGACGCGACTGACTGAGAGGCGCTGGGATCTCCTAGCCTTGGGCCCCAACGCTCACTTGTGGGCGTCGGGGTTTAATTCGGAGTTCCCAGGGGCAGTATGTAAATATTGTATATATATGTATGAATGTGACCAAGATTATTATTATTTATTTCTTTTATTTTCTTTTTATCTTTATTTACGGTTATTTATTCTTCTTTATATTTTATTTATTTCTATTTATTTTGTATTCATTTATTTTTATTTATTTATTTTGTGTACATAAGGAATGATTGAATTCTAATACCACTAATACTTATTGCCCAAGATTGTGGCAGATTGTATTATTTCTAAATAAATAAAAAAATTTTCTTTAGTAAAAAAAAAAAATTCTCCCACAGCAGACATTGATGATGAAGTAAAATGCGAATTTTATGATAAATTAGAGTCGGTTTACGATAAGTTACCGCGAAAGTACATTAAGATAATACTAGGCGACGCGAACGCAAAGGTTTGAAGGGAAGAAGTATATCGTCCGACAATCGGTAAAGAAAGTTTGCACGAATATAGTAATGATAATGGGACCCGACTAATAAACTTTGCCATTTCGAAAAACCTAGTTATCAAAAGTAATACGTTTAAACATAAGGATATTCATAAGTATACGTGGACATCGCCGGATGGTCATACACGGAATCAAATCGATCATGTTTTAGTACAAAACAAATGGCAAAGTAGCATAATTAACGTGAGATCGTATCGTGGTGCAGAATGCGGTTCTGATCATGAATTAGTAATCGCGAAACTTCGACAAAAAATAATTACGAAAAAGAGAACACCGGCCTTTATTCATCCCAAGAATTTTGATTTAGATAAATTGAACAATTCCGGAATTAGAAAACAATTCGCGATAGAAGTAAAAAATAGGTTCGAAGCTTTGGAAACTTTAGATGACGAACACGAAGATGTAAACAAACTATGGGAAGGGATCAGGGATAATATTAAAGAGGTCGATAATTTGTGTCTTGGGAAAATCGAAAATAAAAAGAACAAACCCTCGTTCGACGGGGATTGTCAAAATATGTGTAAAAAAAGAAAAACCGCTAAACTGAATTCCTTAAATAATCCAAGCGATAATAGCGTGACTTACTTTCGGGTAGTAAAAAAGGAGACTTCAAAATTCTTAAAAAATAAGAAAAGAGATTATCTTAAAGGCAAAATAATAGAAATAGAAAAACACAGAAGCGAAAATAACGTAAGAGAGATGTACAATGGTATAAACAAATCGCGTAAAAGGTTTGAGCCCCTATTGAATGTGGTTAAAGATGCAAGTAACAATATAATTGCGGATCCGATAGAGATATTAAATAAATTTAACCAACACTTTGACGGCATTTTAAATACGGAAAATAATAATCAATCCCCTCTCTCTGAATATCAGAGCGCTGAACCATGGATAGACGCATCGAGTAAAGAGGAAGTCGAAATGGCGATAGGAAAATTAAAACGTTATAAGGCTACAGGAAACGATAATATCACGAGTGAATTAATTAAGGCGTGTGGAGAAGCGGGCATTTCCAAAATACATGTTTTAGTTAAAAAGATCTGGGAAAATGAAAAGATGCCCGAAGAAAGGAAAGAATCAATACTAATTCCGATTCACAAAAAAGGACCGAGGACGGAACAACTATCGTGGGATCTCTCTTCTCCTAGTATGATATAAAGTATTCTCGTCAACACTAACTAGCCCAATCACGGAATACGCTGAGGAAATTATCGGAGACTACCAATGCGGATTTAGGCGGAATCGCTCGACTGTTGATCAAATATTTTCCTTACGTCAATTATTAGAGAAAAATTTGGAATACAACGGTGTAGTCCATCAACTTTATATCGATTTTAAAAAGGCTTATGATTCCATTGACCGTCAGAAGCTCTATACCATCATGATTGAACAGGGAATACCTAGAAAGTTAGTAAGCCTAGTAAAGATTTGTTTGTGGGAAACATTCCATAAAGTTAGAATTGGTCATAATTACTCCGAGAAATTTGAGGTGCAATCGGGTTTGAAACAGGTTAACTCCCTTTCACCTGTGTTATTTAATATAGCTTTAGAATATGTCATTGAAAAGGTGATGTGTACCGAGAAAGGTTTAAATATGGGTGACAAGATTCCGGTGTTGGGGTATGCCGATGATCTGTTACTGCTAGGTGAAGACGCGGAAACCATACAGCTAAATACAAGTGTGTTAATAAAAACCGGTAAAGAAATAGGACTCGAATTAAATACCGAGAAGAAGAAATATATGATTAGTAGCAGAAACGGTGTCGATCTTAGTGATATTGATGCATACTTTTGAACATGTAGAGAAATTCAAGTATTTAGGTTCGTTGATAACAAGAAAAAATGAAATCCAGGAAGAAATAAAGTCCCGGTTAAAGGTGGGAAATGCAAATTATTATTCAGTCGCTAAGTTACTTAGTTCGCGGCTTCTATCTAAAAACTTAAACGTTAGAATTCGTAAAACTATTATTCTTCCGACGTTTCTTTACGTATGTGAAACATGGCCGCTTACTTTGAAGGATGAACAACGGCTTAAGGTTTTCGAGAATAAGGTACTGCGTAAAATATTTGGTCTGAAGAGAGTTGAGGCCACTGCGGAGTTTAGAAGGTTGCACAACGCGGGATTGCGGAACTTGTATCCTGTGAATATAATTGAGTTGATAGCATCGCGGAGACTCAAATGGGCGAGTAAAGTTGTTGGGCTCGATGAGGAGCGGATTCCGAGAAAGTTGGTATTCGCTGATCCGACTGGTAGGCGTCCGAAAGGTAGGCGGAAGCGTCGATGGGAGGATTGCGTCAAGGCTGATCTCGGGGGCTTGGGCTTGAACGATGAACATTGGACGAGTCTGTATAGGCGGAATTTGGTGGTATCGGCATCGAACCTTCGGGTTCGCTAAGCCTATATTATTATTATTATTATTATTTCAAAAGGGAAGGTGAAGGATATTACACTAAGTTCCTAGAAAATATTGGAGACGGTCAATTTCAACTTCAAAATCGATCAATGATTCCTTATTCCATAAATGAACAGGGTAATAGAATTCATATGATGTTATATTAATGTTCACATTAATTATTATAATACGGCAAATGCAGCAGAGAGTCTGAAACACCAGCCCATGTGCTGGAAAATTGCCCCAACAACTCCCTACTCATCACGCGTCGACACCACAGGGTTAAGAACGAATTAATAAAGCTTCTCAGGGGAAAATATTTCACCTGTTTTGACGAGGTCTACTGCATTGTTACAGACGTATCAGTTAGGTACGCAGACATCGTTGCATTCCCGAAGAACGGAACTACTGCAATGATCCTAGACCCTACCGTTCGACATGAGACCAATGACCTCGATCAAGCAGGTGGAGTGGAAAGGGAGAAGAAAGCCATCTACGAGAAATGCATCCCTTTCCTAAAAGTAAAGTTCCGCGAGACATTTGGCGAGAGACAGTTCTCCGTTAGAGGTCTATGGTTTGGGTCTCGCGGAGCGATCCCTGAAAGCATAAGGAGATTTTTGGAAGGCCTGGGTGTGGATATAAGAGATAGATAAGATGCTAGCGGTGTTAGCAGAAAACGTGATTTTGGACTCCCTGGGGATTATCCACCATCACCTGTATGGCAATTAAATGGTGAATGTGATATGTGAATGTGATTATACTTCGATCATGTAATGTGCGCACCAATAGCGGAGCATGCGCGGTAGCATTTTTCCGATCCATCAGGTCTCCACCAGAACGAAAAAAGTTATACCTTATCTATAACCAACGTGGAAACACAACTATCAATACTTAATAACATATCGTAAAATGTAAACTCAATGGACCACTTATTTTAATACAAAAACGTAATTATTAAAGTTAAAAACATTTAAAATGAAAGAGAATGTTTTAATTGACGTAGTTAAGGTTATTAAAGTCCCATTAACACCAAATCATATTTATCATATATATAATTTAATCTGATCAACTATTATAGGGCAAATATAATATTGAATTCTCTCTCTTGCACACTCACACGCATACACACCTATATGCACATTCATTATGATATGGAAATTATGCTGAAAACTTCATTTTCCGTATTTTGTAAATTATAGGTAAATTCTTTATTAAAACATATTAAATATTCTATTACAAATCATGAATCACCATCAGGTAAATTTTTCGACAACATGTCTTATTAATCTTGAAATATTAGCTTTTCTATTTTAAAACTTATAACTTTTCTCTTCTAATCGCATTAACAAAATTAAAAGTTTATTACTAAACGAAATCTCGTGTAATTTTCATTGAATATATATCAAAATACGCTTGCATATAGGACATTGGTTTGATGCTTTTAAACATTTTCTTAAACAGTCACCATGAAAAAGGTGGTTACAAGGTGTAACTCGAGCGAATGTCATACTGCTTAGACAAACTGCACAAACATCTTCAAGGGAGGATAACTCCTCTCTACTGGCATGACGGAACTGCAACAAAACTGCTCTTTCTGAACTCAATTCTTTTAACTGTTTTGCATTAAGTTCTTTTAATTTTATGTATACATTTAAATACAAAGCAGCTATGGCAAATTTAAAACGGCCAAACATCATTGATAAAACAGCAATAATAAAAGACATCGCGGTTGTGAATAAGTATAAAATTACAGGCAACCAAAGTGCTTCTAAATTTTCAAATATTGGTAGCTGGAGATAGTTAACGAAGTACGAGAGCAAGACTACGAAGACTTTCTCTGTCGAAGCATAGTAAATCCATGTTAGTAATGTGTAACATGCTGTGGGTTTATAATGTTGTAATCCTTGTTCCAAACCAAATACAAGAAGCATAAATACTAATGTTATGATGAAAGTAACAGCTTTTGTCCATTCTAAAGCAATTTTTGTAGCAGTCATTGCTAGGTGTTTTAAGTTTGAGTGTTCAGTAACGTTAACATACGGTGACCAGTCCTCTTTTTCATATAACTCTTTTATATAGGCCACACAATAAGCAAAAACATTATAAAACATTAAAGTATATAGTCCAGTCACTGGTTGACCAGGAAGAAGTAGAGAGCTGCAGCTTCCAAAGAATATTAACTGAAACATGTGAAATTGTATTAGTTATTAATTAGATCAATTTAAACAATATAGCAGGATTATTATTAGTAATGATCTACAGTGGGCAAAACAATCATTCGTACACATAGTTTTTCAGGCGGTTGTTTCAAGGTTCCAGTACCTGGGAACAGCAATCAGTGATAAGATGGAAGAGAAAAGAAGCAGATTATCAACATCCAATATAGCATATTGTTTCTTAACCAAGCTTTTCAAAAGCAGACTTCAAAAATAAGGATATAGAAATACCTTATAAAGGCTATAGCAATCGTGAAATTCATGTGAAACGTGGACGCTCAACATGTCCGTTGCTCATAAGGTTGACTGCTTCGGAAGAAAGATCCCGTGATGCATTCTTCGCAGGAATGCGGAACTGTACGCTGAATATCGAGATCTGAGTATTTCAAACTTTACCAAGTTGTAGAGAATGAAGTGGAAATTTTTAGCACATGCTCATGATGGAAAATAGCAAGGGTCCCGTTAAAATATATAGAACAGACGGGTAGACCAAGATCGCGTTGGAAAAATAATGTTCTTTCAAATGAGAAAAGCAGGTGTGCTAAATGCTGCAGAAAGGACTAACTTTGGCAAAATTATGGAGCAGAACAAACACAGCTTTATGCGTCTGTTGCGGCAATGAGCATTAATATTTAAAATTAGAAACCCATGCTTCCTACTAAACAACAAAAATGAAACTTTTTTTTTTCAAAAGTATTCGTACAGCAGCAGCTTTTCTTGAAAATTGCTTGTTATAAGCTAAAAAGCAAATATAATCCTGATTTATAAACAGAATTAACTCCCATAACTTTTTTACTTTTACTTATCTATATATGAAATATATAGTAATATATATCCAGTTTTCAACGTAAATTAGTTCCCCTTAGTCCAAACAACCAAGTCCCGCAAAAAGGTCTGTGTGTTTGTGTGTGTGGTAACTCCAGCGCGTAAACAAAAAGCTCTATGAAACTGAAAATTGATATTTAGGGCAACTATACGCCCGAGATGTTATAAAAACGTTTTCATCAAAATCAGCTGACCGGAAGTACTGCTTTATACTATGCATTTTTCACCTTTTTATGATTTTCTTAAAAACAGCTTTAACGATTTTGATTAAACTCGCTATATTGATGTAAAGTTTAATGGGCTTTAATATCATGTACATTTAATTCTCATTAAAATAGTCTGACAGGGCTTATTAAATACCGATATTTTAAATTGTCTTACTTTAAAGTACATTTATTTTTGTATATTTCAAAAAATTAAGCACATCACCTTATTAGCATAGATAAATAACGACTAAATATGAAAGTTGAGCGAGTTTGATAAACAATTAAGGAGAAAAGTGCAAACATACTTTTTTATGCATTTTTGAACACAAGAATAATAATATAGATGTATAATATACCGTTGGATGGCTAAAGATTTAAAAAAAAGATACTATCTGATATACGGAATTGTAAAGGGCAATGGTGAGCGATGAAAAGCCGATAAAACTAACTGTTTCGGGTTCCCGAAAAGGGAAATTCATGTTGACCGTGCTACCACCTGGCGGCCTGTCTAAGAAGCAGAGCGCCCCTAATACCCGAAAAAGAAACTGAGTGCCAGGTCTTGTGTGGATGAGTCACAGTTTGCTCTAGTTCCTTTGTCTTGTCCTTTTCAACCGCCATGGAGTATAATGATTAAGAAAACCCCCTGGCGAAAGGGGAGGAGGAGAAGAGGAGGTGCAATATCATCATTACCACATATAAGTTTATATATTTTCGTACAGCCCACTATTCAAAAAGGAGTGATCATCTTGACATTAAGTTGGAAGTGATTACCCAAAACACTGATTGTTGTAGATAAAAATGTAATAGATTATTTAATAAAACACATGTTTTTATTGAAATTCAATTTAATTAATTTTTTGACAATTTATTTTTATTTCCACGTGTATTTAAAAATTCTTAAATTTATTTTAACCACGGTTGCGTTCACCAGATTTTTTTCTGCTGCATTGTCCCTCCTCCCCTAACAGAAACTCTGCGTTAGTCAATGGCCCGATTGTCGCTTATATGACTTAAATTGTTTAATTAAGTATTGCAAAGTCGTGGGAGACATTCTAATTCTCTTCGGATATATTGAAAACTCATTAACTTAAAAAAGATAAATAAACAAGTCATTTTTGCAGCTTTTACTTGATTATTCATATTTAAGATCCATTTTAGTAATATTTTCTATAATTTTTGATTATTCATCTCATTTAGAGTCTCTATATGAGCAAGAAATTTAATAACCCCTAAACATATTGGGTGAACAATTTAAGCTGATTAACTATTCTCACTAAAACAACTGCCGTAGGAATTCAGGATGAATGTTAAATATTTTTTTAAATTTAGGACGAGTAGGTTTATAATTGCCTTAAATTGTAAAGATTTAATTGCAACGTTGTACGTTGCCCACCAGTTAAGTTAAATTTTATAGATTAATTAAAGCAAATTTTCCCTAAAGACTATGTGTACTTTTTTATTTGCTCACTGTATATAGATAGGATAAATAAATACCATGATATATACATGGAGTAACCATGATACGATATTCCGCATTTGTACACAAATCTCTGAAACATTTAATTGATTATATATTTTTGAGTTAAAATGGAAAGCATGTTTATGTTTGATGAGATTACTAGATAATTTTAAATAAATAAATTCATTATTATTCTGGGACATATCCCTTTGGAATAACATTACAGAATGTAGAAAATGTGCTTTAGAGTCTTAAAGTTAATTAAATACAAATAAACAAGTTGGCAATTACTCATATAGAATAGACATATGTAAATTAGAAAAAAATAATAAAAACTAACGCTTAATTACAATTCTATTCTGACTGAATAATCATTAAATTATTAAATATGCTGGATTTGAAGGTAGAAAGAGAGTTGGAGTGACGGATAGAAAGGGGAATGGATTTCCATTGGAATGAGAAAAAATCTGTCGAAAGGTGCAGATTTGTGGACCGTAGTGTATTAATCTGAAGGCCTGGAACGTGTACAACAGGGAGGGCGGGGTGGCCGAGATGGTTAGCGCGCGTTGCTTTAAACATGCGTTTCCTAGCTACCAGATGACCAATACCTTGAAACCAAAAATTACGAGTTCTACTCTCGGAACCGGAGGGGACTTTTATATCGGCATTAATCCCCCCGCCCTCACCCCCTGGTCCGAGAAACCCTCGTATAGCCTTCAAAGCCGAGGTAGGGGGAATAAAAAAAAGCAAACAAAAAACAGGGATAGACAGAGGATTTGAATTATAGAAGGTCAAAAATGTATGATGGACGCCGGGATTGGATAGCTTGGTAAAGGAATGATCTAAAGAAATACTTGCGATGAGTGGAAGGGTAAAGCCACTTCAACTCGCAATTAAACTGGGACATATAGGTGTACTTAGGGATCCCGAAGTTGAATCGAACAAAGGAATTAATTAAGCGTTTTATTTTTACCTCGATACATCATCGTATACCGTACTATTTAATATTATTATAGAGAGGTAACTAGGAATATTAGAGAGATAACGAGGAGTTTTCGGGTTTCAAGCGGGAGTAGGCGGCGAATGGAATTCAGTCGCTTTAAGGTCTAAAAGGTACGACGGGAGATTTTAGAAATATGGTTTTTGAAGGATAATGTTTGATCAAAGGTTACTCCCAGATTCCTGACGGTCGGAAAGAACTTTATAGGATCACTATTTCGGAACAGAGTCGGAATGTGTGGAACAGTTCTCAGGATCTGATGTGATCCTATTACGATTGCTTTTGTTTCTGCGTTTGGTTTTAACTTATTGATAGCCCAGTGACTCATTCGAAGCCCTTTTGTAGTCTTCTTACGGTATTAGGTCGAAAGGTGGGAAGGAAAGCTATATTTGGAAATCGTCAGCATAGAGATGGTATTTAGGGCAATGAATAACGAGAGGGAGGCCATTAATGTATATAGCGTAAAGGGTGGGGGATATAGACGATATCTGAGGAACACTACGGGAAAAGGCCAAGGTTAAGCATGGAGGCTGGTCCGGTGCTAATACATACTGAGAACGGTCGGAGAGGAAGGATTGAAACCAGCGCGAAGCACTATTGGATACTGAAAGATTTTGGAGTTAGGTAAGAAGGATAGTAAAGTCAACCGTGTCAAACGCCTGAATCTAGGAGAATAAGTATTGTTACTTTTTGGTGATCGATGGAATTATGGAGGTCTTGTGTTATTTTAAGGAGAGCTGATTGGGTAAAATAACCAGGTCGAAAACCGGACTGGAGAGGACTAAGAAGGGTGTTTTCTTCAAAGAAATTTGATAGCTGGGTTTGGAAAAGGCGTTCGAGTGGTTTTGATGGATTGGAGACGAGAGGAATAGGACGGAAATCCTGCGGTGAGGTAGGATTCGGAACTTTATTTAGTGGTCGGACGATGGCGTTTTTCAGGAAGAAGGAAAAGTGGAATTTTGCCGAGAAAAATTTTAAATATGATAGAGTACCGGTATGAGGTATGGGAGACTGGATTTTATTAGTTTTACAGAAATATTTTCCGATCCAAAGTCGTTAGTACGAGATTTTAATATTACAGTAAGTAGTTCGTCGTAGGACAAGAAAAAACTGTCTGGATTAAAGATTTGGTAAATAATATCAGGAGTTGTCGAAGAATAAAGATTTGAGGATATTAAATAATGAGGTTATTGAGTTCGTCAGGCGTGATTTGGAAAGAATCATTGGGTTCAGGTAAGGACAAGTTTCTAAGAAATAATCCATTTAGATGTAGGGATTTAGCACGTCGCACTGCGGAATGGGTTTCGTTACCGAGCTGCTTGAAAGACGCATAGGAATTTACGTATTGTTTCTTCCGTTCTCTTCATCGTGGTCTTTGTTTCGGGGGTAATACAAGGCGCAGTAGGCCGGCGTAAGGTTCTGGTTTTCAGAAGAGTATGGATTTTAAGTATGAATCTTGAGTTTAAGGTGAGAGTGGAATCCATAGGATCAATGCAGTTGTAGGAGTATATTACGTCCCAGTGTGTGGAGTCCAGATCAGGTTGACGAGATTCATAGGAAAGAAGGTCAAATTACGATATAATATGACTTTTGGCTAGAAGGATTTGACTCTAATAGGCAGGTCATAAGTAATATGGACAAGGTCGGGTGATGATAAGAAAGAAACAGGATGCTGTGATGAAAGAATTTTTATATTAGAGTCAGAAATATGGAGGTATGACCAGGTGTCAGTATATTGTGTGTGATGAGTATGGTGATAAGGAACGAGATACAGATCAAGGTAGTATATTAAATCAGTAATGAAGGATTTGTCGCTGGACTCAGATAACATATTAGTATTAAAATCGCCAGCGATAATCATATTATTATATGCTGAGACCAGTTGGACAAGAGAGGATTGGAATAGGTCGTCAGATGGAACACGGGAAGGTCGGTAGACAATGACGTATAACAAGGGTGAGGAGATGGATGAAATTTCAACAAACATACATTCAATGTGAGGAAGGGGGGTTAGGAATAGACTTCAACAGGATTTTGGCTTTCAGGCTATCATGAATATACAGACCTACTTCACCTCCCAGGCGATCAGATTTGTCATGTCGTAGGAGAGAGTAATTTAAAAGGGAAACCTGAGAGGAAGGGATAAATGGTTTTTACCATGTTTCGGAAACGGCTACTATATCAGTCTGGCCAGAGACGGCAAACCATTAACTTCGTTCCCGTGTTTCTCTCTTTATCATCGCTTATATTACACGAATTGCCTTATTTTTTTTTCTCTGTTTAGTGACAATATAGTCTCACTTTACTATATCCCGCGTATTCACGTAATTTAAATCACCTCTACATAGAAACAATCAGTTAATAAATTGGTGCTTTACTGAATCGACTGGCGGCGCTCAGGTTAATCTCTAAGCCTTTAGGTATTAAAGGACGTTGACACAAGGCCTTTATTGACAAACACCTCTCTCGTGAGTAAAATATATTTATTATTTACAATTAAAAATGGCTACATGTTCGATTTGTGACGGTGCTATTGCCCGAGACGAAAAGAGCAGTGTGAGTTGCAGTAAATGTCGTGTTATTTTTCATGGCAGATGCTGTAATGTACCAGATAAAGACATTGAAGCAGTAAAAGCTCACAAAAAATCTTGGTTAAGTCCAAAGTGTGAGCCAGGAAAGATGTCTGGTATGGCTGTTGAAAAACAATCGTCACCGATAATAAATAACCCACATGTTAAGGAGCCACCACCTTCAGAAAAACTAACAGCTGTGAATAAACTCGGCGCCACCGTCAACAAAGAGATTAAAGATATAAAATTATCTCTCGAAAAATACGGGGAGCTAACTTTCGAACTCAATGAAAGGCTTGACAAAATCGAAAACCATTTAGAGGGTCAGGCTAAGTATATAGAAAAATTAGCCTCAGAAAATCAAACTCTTAAATCCCGAGTGAGCGAATTGGAGGTCCGGTTAAATAAGGCAGAACAGGGCCTAGGTCACTAGAAATTACGGGCGTACCGGTCCGTATGGGCGAAACCCCAGCGGCTCTGGTAACCAATGTAGCGGTGACCTTCGGGATTAAAATCAAAATAGAGGACCTGGACGTGGTGGAACGCCGGAGACAGAGAAAAGATGACCCACGACAGCCTCCCGTCATCGCTAGATTCGTCAGGCAGACCGTGCGAGATGAGCTGATCAAGAGCAGGAAGATAAAGAGGGACTTTTATACGAGGGATATAGGTTGGCAGGAAAATGACTGCCACCATATATATCTTAGCGAGGAGATGACACCGGCTAACAGGCACCTCTATTGGCTCGCTCGTCAGAAGAAGTCTGCTGGAAAACTAAATTATGTGTGGTTTGCGGGCGGCAGATGCTGGAAAGACGACGGACACCCTGTCATCTATATCGACCACTCTCAGGATCTCGAGGTTTTCGGCTGACATCTGTATTACCGTCAATTGGTTCTTTTCATTCGGATGTTTGCTAGCGGTTCTTCGTTTCAATGGATTATCTCATCAGTAATATTTCATTATTTTGGACTTTTCTTAGCAATCAACTTTTCAAAAATTCATATTTCTATTTCGAGATTACTTTTGATTCTGTACAGTATTGACTTATTTATTTTATTTTTTCTTCATATAGCCTTTTTTTGACTGTCATATGTCAAGCGTCTTCCATCTAACCATTATTTACTTTCCATCTCACACCCAGCATATCAAGTATCCTAACCGCCTGCTACGTTAAAGCCAAGTCCTTACCCGCCCACTATGAGGAATTTCTTCAATATTTCACCCGTAACTTCTATCATATCATTACCATTTCCGAGACATGGTTAAAACCCTACATCCCCTACTCTTCTATTTTTCTTCCTGACTACTCCTTCATCCGTCACGACCGCATCCACCGAACAGGAGGAGGCGTCGGGCTTTACATCCACAACAGCTTGCAGTTTCGAATCCTAGAGACCTCACTTCCCACCGAACATCCACATATCGAATACCTATGTATCGAAGGCTAAGCAAATCCGTTCAAAGCAAAACCTCTTTTATACGTCGTTACCTATCGCCCTCATTTAGTGCCTTTTGACGAATCCCTCGAATCTACTCTTTACAAATACGTTCCTTTTTATAACAACATAATTATATCTGGTGACCTAAATACCAACCTCCTTTCTCATTCTAATGATAGTCTCTATCTAGAAAACCTGTTCTTTTCTCTCCATTTATTGTACCATTTTCTCCCACCCACCACACTTCCTGGTCTGACACCTGGTTGGACGTTCATATCATCGATTCAGCGCAGGAACTCCTTTCCTCCTCACAATCACCAGTTCCATTTTTGTCATCTCATGATCTAATTAAAATATCATATAATATCCCAACTCCAAACATCCTTGATCCAGAGATGACTATCAAGCGTTTAGGGCACTCCGTAACTTGACAAAAACAGCGGTTAGGCAAGTCAAATCCAAATATTTTTATGAAACCCTTTCCTCAGCTCTAGAGTCTAAATTTAAGTGGCAAATCCTTCGAGAACTCTCCCTCTGCCAATCACCAACTCCATCAGAAATTCCATTATCACCTGAAGAATTGAATTCTTATTTCTCTTCTGCATCATCCAATACCTCTACAACATCATCTCCACATTATCTACCAATTCCATCTTTCAACCCCGACAATTTTTACTTCTCTGTTATATCTCCGACCGACCTTATCACCTCCGTACCAACTCCATAGGCTTTGATGGAATCCCAGTCAAACTGCTAAAACTATGTCTTCCAGAAATCCTGCCGGACCTTCTATTTATCTATAATTTTTCCCTCCAAAACTCAGTGTCCCCTACCTCTTGGAAAAAAGCCATAGTACATCCTATTAACAAGAACCCCAACCCTACAACCCCTAAAGACTACCGTCCAATTTCCATCTTATCCAACTTATCCAAACCATTAGAAAGAATAGTGAAATCGCAAATTTCTAATTTCCTTGCAGAATCCAAATTACTCAATCCTCTTCAATCAGGTTTCCTTTTCGGAGGCTTCTCTACTTAATCAGCTCTGGCAAAAATTACAAATGACATACATACCGCAATGGACAACAAAAACCTAACATTACTCATTCTTCTTGACTTTTCTAAAGCATTTGACTCTCTGAACCATACAATCCTCTATTCCAAATTAAAACATCTTTCCTTTTCCCATAGCTCTATTCTGTGGCTTCAATCTTTTCTTTCTGAGCGTACTCAAGCAGTTTATGTACCCAACGAACCTTTGTCTTCTTTCCATACTCTTTCCTGAGGTGTAGCCCGAGGCTCGAGCATTTCTCGTATACAACGCCTACCTAAATGACCTTCCAGAATCGATCCATCTACTGCTCCCACCACCTTTAGGCAGACGACTTTCAGATTTATTTATCTTTTCCTCCTTCCGAATTATCTGTAGCATTTGCCAAAATTCAGGAAGACCTAGATCGGATCTGTGCCTGGGCCAGTCTGAACGAGTTACGTCTAAATGCAACAAAAACTCAGGCAATTATTATTGGTTCCAATCCCCTCCTTACATTTTTATCTTCCCTTCCTACCTTACTCCTAAATGAACAACCCATCATTTTCAGTTACTGCGTAAAAAACTTGGGTATTTTCATTGACCAAACCTTATCTTGAAAACAACACATAACCCAAATTTCCTGACGGTCAATTTAATCGTTCCCGCCATCTTCTTCCACAGTCCACTCGTAAGCTCCTCGTTTCCTCACTGATTTACCTCCACTTTGACTATGGATGTATGGTATACGGTGGCCTCTCGTCGATGCTAGAGAAACGAGCAAAGTTTATTATGAACTGTTTTTTAAGATTTGTCTTTGGTACCTCAAGGCGGTCTCACGTGTCCCACCTCTACGACGAGTTAAAGTGGCTTTTCCCTCAAACCCGTAGATAATATTTCCTCGAACATTCCTTTACCAAACCATAAATTCCCAGCACCCTCCCTATATATACGATCTCCTGCAGTTTAAAACATCAATCCATTCACAAGAAAGTAGATCCCGACATTCCGACCTTTATATCCCTTCCCACAGAACTAAAACAAACATGAACGTTCCTTTCTATCCCGCTTCACCAGTTTTTGGAATTCAAACATCCGTCGAGCAACCTCTCTCTCCACTTTCAAATATCTTTTGTTCCAGTATCTTCTCACTTCCCATAATGACGATAGCTGACAATAATAATTACTGTTAAATGATAGTCAATACTTTTAATTTTTTTTAAAGTGTTTAAATAAGTTGAAATAAATGTACAGTAGTATTGGGTTGTGTCACATGAAATGTCCGTTTTCAAGGTAAAGGATTTTTATTAAAAATACGATATGAAAACAAGATAATTTTATTCGAAGTATTTACCTTCTTTTTCTACACATTTTTCCCAACGTGACACCAACTTTTTTATCCCTGAACTGAAAAACTCTGAGCTTTGAAGTGAAACAAAATCTGAAAACGCACTTTTCACTTAATCATCATTTTCAAAAAGTTTTCCTTTGACGAAGTTGCCTAAATTCCTGAACAGGTGGTAATCTGTTGGAGACAAGTCGGGAAAATATGGTGGGTGCAGAAGAACTTCGTAGCCCAGTTCTTTCAATTTTTGCACGGTATGATATGAAACATGGGGTCTTGCTCAGTGAGATCATGAGGTACCCATGTATTGAGCTCTTTTACTTTCCCAATACACTTTAAATGTCTGGAAACGGTAGATGCACTTGCATTTAGTTGCGCTGAGAGTCCTTTAACTGTTTCGCAGGGGTTTCCTTCTACTGTATGTTTGAGGACATCGGTGTCTATTACGGACGGAGGTCTTCATCGGGGCAAGTTTTCCAAGTCGGTATCCCCAGCTCAAAACTTAGCAAACAAACGGCAAATGGTCCGTTCATTAACACTCCCTTCCACAAACGCCTTGCAAATATTTCTAGCGGCCTCAGCTGCTGAATGACCAGTTTAAACTCGTACAAAAATATTACTTTAAAATCGCGTGTTTCCGTGTTCATATTTGGAGGTATAGTAAAAAGGGGGTAATTGATTGGGAAGCTAATGTTTATAATACAATGGTAGAGGATTAGTAACTGTTTACTTTAAATATGTAAACATTCGGAAGAAAACAACAGAGACCTGCAAAATCCTTTATGTATTTCAGAAACTATAAAAACGGACATTTCATGTGAAACAACCTAATAGTTCTTTTTTGTGTTTTGTGTTTTTTTTTTTTGTTTTTTTTTTGCGCATTCTGTTTTAGTTTTAGCAAAAGCGTTAAATATTAGTTAATTATATTGTCCAAAATGTATTTATTTCTTATCATTATTTTTATTTTTTATTTTTACATATGTTAAATTTTCTTTTTTTTTTGTCCTCATTAATTTTGTGTCTAGGCCAGATGTGAATATTTTACTATGTTAAATTTCATGTTATTCTTAGGGGACTTAGTCCCAGAAAAAAGTTTTTTTTTTATTTATTTCTTCTTTCCTATATGATAAAAATTGTCAAGGAAATATTTATGGAATTCATCATAGTGGGCTAGGAGGGATTTAGCGTGGATTTGACAAGAATTTAGGATATTAGTCACGGTGGAGGAATTGAGAGGATGGATGATTGAAAAAAGGATTAGGACTGAGGGATAGGATAAAACGATTTTTCATCCAGCACTCTATTTTATATCGAAATAAAATGCATCTGGAAATAAAATAAATGTGTTTCAATAAATACCAAAATGATAAAAAATCCAATGAAAAATTCAATGACACTAAAAAGAAAACATAAATGAAATGAAAACGATTAAAAGAACTAGTAACTACCAGAAATGGAAACAAAACCTGAATGTGGTACACAGAAGTTTCACTACCATAATAATGGCCACTGATAAAATATAATAATAGATAAATAAATAATAATAATAATAACTCAAAATTAATATATATCTTCATCATAATGAGAGTAAATGAGACATCTTCACGGTAGAAAAATAAAGTTTTTTGCATTTTAAAAATAAAAAGAAATAACTAAAATAATAAAAATGAAAATAAAATGACATTCTTCTATACATAAAAAATAGCTACACTATTAATGATTAATATAATTAGAAAACAAAAAGATACTAAAACTACAAAATAAAAGTAAAATTTTTCACAATATAAAAATTATAAGCCTATTACATAAAAAATAAAATATCTATACCTAATATTAAAAATAAAATAAAAAAATTAATTAACTAAATAAATTTTCCTCTGGTTGAAAAAATAAGATACCATTACAAAAAAAAAAAACACGATATTATGGTTATAAAAGAATTAAATATCTTCAAAGAGTAAAAATAAAATGTCACTAAAAATACAAAATAAATTTGATGCGACGGAAATTCTTATTTCAGGAGTAAACGTCGAGATCAGTGGGTTTCGTTATAATAACAGCTGGGTAACCGTCACCCTGCCGGCAACTAACTTACACACCACTAAACCAAACAATTAATTTTTCCCGATAATTGTTTCTGTCAAGTGTTTGTTTGACGGTGTAATGGCGTCGCTGACATAGACTCGGTGCGAATCGTTATCTCCCCAGCCTCTTTTACTTCTTTATCTCACGAGTTCTAAATTTCACACAAATCAAGCAATAGTCAGATCTAGTACTCCTTCCTATTTAGATCTAAGCCGCTCAGCGTAATCTAGATCTTTCGGGCTGAGCTTAACTCCGAGTCCCGCTTCGACGTCTAATATTGCGCCTACTATGTCTCACCCTGTTTTTCTGGAATGCCTCTTATTTTGATCGTATATTTAATTGTGTCTGCTCAGCATGATTTACGCGTTCCTCTAACTCAGAAACCCTCGCTTTTAGAGTATTATTTTCCAATGATAATTTTTCAATTGCGTTTTGTTCTTCTAGCAGTGTTTCTATTTTTATTAGCTTTTCCATGTTCTCAAAAGAGAGCTCTGATTGCTTCTGAAGGGTCTCTTTCATCTCCTCTCTCATCTCTTTAATCTCATCTTCACAGTTCTGCGCATGCGCATGAGTATAGCGGTCATCTTTCAAATCGGCTCTTGGATTTCTTGCTTTTTCAGTTGGATATCACTTCAGAAAAGTCTTGAAAACATCACCAGGCTTCAGGATAACAACAACAGTAAATATTGGAGCAAACAACGGTAAGTTGGGTTACAATTTACACTGTAAAGTGAATGCTGAGTCACCTCTTCGTATCAGCTGATTGCCAATAGCTAGGCAAGGCTGGTCTTGCTTAACTTTTCTTAAGTTATTTTTTTTCCCCACATCTGGTTATTATTTAATTATTTTCCTTACATGAAATGCGATATTATCATCAAGTAATGTCCTCCAAAGCTTCAACTAAAAGATCTAGATCTAGTGGTTCAATCCCGTCTCCTACAAAACAAAGACCTCGCCGTGATACTAATAAAAGATTACAAGCAACCCCTTCAGGTACTAATTCAGAATCTGAACCACAACCTGGCACATCGTCACAAGGGATGACTGACGAATCGCCGTTTTACACCCCAAATCCTTTTCAGATTTTACATAATGAAAAAGAAAACATGGAATCTACTCCTATACCCAGTGAACCACGGCCTCCTCCAATATTTGTCAAAAATATTATAAATTTCCAGTTGTTGTGTGCGCAATTGAACAGAATTACCGAATCTACCAGCTACTACTGTATGAGTAGAACCAATGATACCAAAATATCTCCTACTACTGCCGAGATATATAGAAAAATAGTGAAATACCTAACTGAAACCAAAGCAGATTTCCATACCTATCAGCTACGCCAAGAGAGAGCTTTAAGGGTTGTAATCAGAAACTTACACCCCTCGACACCAGTTGAAGCTATTAAAGAGGAACTAACGGAGATAGCTATAAAGTGCGGCAAGTCACTAACGTCCTAAAGGATAAAATTCCTCTACCTCTCTTTTTTGTGGATTTGGAACCAGCTGAAGGAGTCGAAAAAATCTATGACCTCAATAGATTGTACTATTCCAGTGTAAGAGTTGAAAAACCTTACACAAAGAGAGAGATAATTCAGTGCCATAATTGTCAAGCATATGGCATCATACTAAAACTTATTGTCATCACATACCACGCTGCGTGAAATGCGGTGAACAGCACAGGTCTGTGGAATGTACGAAACCAAAATCAACACCCGCTGTATGTGCTCACTGCCTCAAGGACCACCCGGCCAACTATAAAGGATGCCAAATCTATAAGGAACTCAGGACCAGGTTTCAAAAACCTCAAGTACTGGATGAAACAAAAAGACATGCAAGCACCAGAAGAGAACCCTCTAAACTTATTGATGCCAATGTATCATTTGCCCACCTACTTGGAGGTGGGAATCAAAGTACCGAAGCCGTGGCCCTGCCGGAACTAATAAATATACCTCAATCCATTCCACATATACCTCTTTCTCAAAATGTAACCAATCCTAATCCACCACAAATCTCTCATATTCCTCCTCCTTCAAACGCCACAGACCTTACCAGTTTGATGACATCCTTTATCTCCGAAATGAAATCCCTTGTTATGCCTCTAATATCACTCCTTACGAACCTTGTATCAAATCTCATTCCTGCCTTACAAAAACCATAAATGATCTCACCTAATTCCTTATCCATTCTCCTTTGGAACGCAAATGGTGTTAGAACTCACACTGACGAACTTACAGCCGTACTGCAAGACAAAAACATTGATGTTGCACTCATTACTGAAACTAGACTAACCACTAAACAGTACTTCAAAATACCAGAATACATAACATACCGGACAGACCATCCAGACGGCAAAGCCCATGCCGGTACTGCTGTCATTGTCCGCCAATCCGTCTCCCATCACTTACACCCACTTCCCGCCCACGATTACCTACAAGCAACTTCCATTGTAATCAAAACCTTTTCCTTTCCGCTTATCATCGCATCAGCATACTGCCCTCCTAAACATCCTATTTCCTCTGCCCAATTTGGATCCTTCCTCAATTCCTTGGGAAATCACTTCATTTTGGGTGCTGATTTGAACGCTAAGAATCAACAGTGGGGTTCTAGAACCACCAATTCTCGTGGACGGACGTTGCAGTCTGCACTCAACTCCCAACGCTTTCATCTCCTACCTCCCGATTCTCCTACCTACTGGCCGACAGATCCTAACCGTAATCCTGACATCCTCGACTTCTTCATCCACTGCGGATTAGGCTCCCTGAACTATTCCGTAACTCGCCTTGATGAACTATCCTCTGATCATAGTCCATTAATCCTAAATGTATCCATAACTCCTATTCCAAAACCTTTCCCACCTTCATTCATTAGAGGCCCTGTCAACTGGAACCTCTTCCGCAAAATCCTTACCAATGATATTGACCTCAGAGTACCTCTCAAAACCCAAACTGACCTTGATGATGCCGTATATTCCTTTACAACCACAATTCAACAAGCTGCCTGGACTGCCTCCTCTCCCAACCAATCCCATAGAATTCCTAACAAAAGCCATTTACCACAACACCTGAATGACCTCATCAACACCAAACGCCGAGCCAGATCATTATGGCAACGCACCCGCCACCCAGAATATCGCCGCTCTTACAACTTTCTTTGTAGAAAATTAAAGCGGGAGTTGGCGATATTCCGTTCCCAATCCTACAATTTCTACCTCTCCTCTCTCTCGACTCGTGACAATTCCCTATGGAATGTCACGAAGAGAATTCTAAAATCCCACACCATTTCCCACCCTCTCCGGCGCTGTGATAGTTCCTGGGCTGCTTCCGACAAGGATAAAGCCGAGGAATTCGCACAGCACCTTTCCAAAGTTTTCACTCCTCATCCTGAGCTCAATCCAATCCATACTGCAACAGTTGAAGAGTTCCTTATGTCACCAATACCACTATCCTTACCACCTAAAGCAGTTAATCCATCTGAGGTTAAATATCTTCTTAAAAAGCTTCCTCTCCGCAAATCCCCAGGATACGACCTCCTTACTCCTCAGATCTTAAGACAACTTCCTCCCAAAGCCATTACATTTCTTGCATATCTCTATAACTGTATCCTACGCACTACCTATTTCCCTCTCATATGGAAACATTCAACTATCATCCTTTTCCTAAAACCAGGCAAACCTTCCCACAGCACTTCTTCTTACAGACCTATTAGCCTGCTCCCGATCCTCTCCAAAATCTTCGAAAAACTCCTATTAAAACGAATCCTAGCCAAATTTCACAATTTTCCTTCACATCAGTTTGGATTTCGTCCTCAACATTCCACGGTTCACCAAGGACTCCGAGTTGTAGACCACATTTCCTCCGCCCTTGAGTGCAAGGAGTATTGTTCGGGTGCCTTTCTGGACATAGCTCAAGCTTTTGACCGGGTGTGGCACCCGGGACTGCTCTTTAAGCTCAAAACCCATTTACCTCAATCCTTATACCTAATCCTCCGATCCTATTTATCAAACCGCTCCTTCCGAGTTCGCAGTGGTTCCGAATTTTCCAAACATTATACTGTTGAGGCCGGTGTTTCCTCAAGGCAGCGTCTTAGGACCCGTCCTCTACATCCTTTACACCGCCGATATCCCTACCGATCCCGATACCTTTCTGGCAACATTTGCTGATGATACCGCCATTTTGTCATCCAATTCCGATCCTGAAGCAGCATCGCTAAATCTCCAAAAGCACCTTTCCCTTGTCGAAGACTGGTGCAATGATTGGCGCATTAAGGTGAACGAAAGCAAATGCACTCACGTCACATTCACCCTTCGACGGAAATCCTGTCCAACGGTTAATTTCAATTCCATACCGCTTCCTTCCTCAGACACAGTCAGGTATCTCGGCTTTTTACTAGACAAAAGACTGACGTGGAACCCACATACAAGACTAAAAAGAAAAGAACTCAACCGCAGATTCGGCCAGTTATACAGACTACTAAACAGAAAATCTCATCTTACAGTTGACAACAAATTACTATTATACAAGACAGTACTGAAACCTATATGGACCTACGGACTTGAACTGTGGGGGACAGCTAAACATTCTAACATCAAACGCATCCAATCCTTCCAATCCAAAGTCCTCCGAACAATAGTTAATGCTCCTTATTACGTTACCAACTGTACCCTACATCATGACCTTAATATCCCGTTTGTTTTAGACCTGGTACCATCCATCATCCTAACCCTCTAGCGCAATCCCTATCCAGCACCACCCATCCCTACAATCCTCCTCGAAGATTGAAACGGCAGTGGCCACGAGACCTATTGTAAACATTTAAACTGGAGTTCTGACAATGGTCAGATCCTCCACTCATGTACGGTATGTTTGTGGCTACAGCGCCCTAACTCAGCCTACACTGGCTCAGACCAGTGATGCGGCTGAGATAGAGGCGCTGGGATCTCTTGGGTTCCGCTTTATCCTCCACAAGTGGAGGGAAAAGCGCTTGCTGGGGTCCCTTTAGCAATTGTATATATTGTATATAGTTATGATTGTGTGTAAGATGTTTATTTATTTGCCAACTTTTTATTTATCTCAATAATAGGTTTTTGTTTCGATTTGTTTTGTTTTGTTTTTTATTTATTATTATTATTTTATTGTATATATATGAATTTATTTATGTTCTATTTTATGTATTTTGACCATTATTATTATTTTCTGTATATATAGTATGAATGTGGTCTCTTATCAATATTATTATTGTTCATTTTGTAACAAATTGTAATATATCTCAATGAATAAAAATACGATATGAAATCTCATCTTCAATTCTCCTATCTCTTTAATCTCCTCAAGCCGAACCTTCATTTCCCTAAACTCTGCTGAGAGCGCCCTCAGGAGATCTACTGCTGTATCAGCCTCAGTGGATAGTAATGCCCTCGATTCAGCATGTCCATTTTTTATACTTACTTCAGTGTCGATTTTATCGATTTTTACACATTTAATATGAAAATAATTTTGGCATGTGATACAAGCTACTCTCGCCTTCTCTTGGCTGGATGAAGTATTACAAACTTTACAGCTGACCATTTTATTGATATTGATGTAATAAAAATATAAATAATAAGAATAAACCTGTTGTTTACATGGCGGTAGAGAGGATTAGGCTGGCCAAGCAACTGCTCCCCACTACTTCAATCACAGACACAAACTAACTACTCATTAAATTTATTGAAATATCACTATTTAACTAGTTAAATAATGAATTGGACTATTGTAATTTATTACTGTGTAAAATAATAAGGAGATTTTAATATCGCAATGTTTTAAGCCGAAATGCCAGAAATAACTGAATAATCCAGATGGGTTGCGAGAAGAACCAGAGATACTCTAAGACTGTTATAACAATAATAAATAATATCTCTGTAATGTATTAGGTTGGCAAATGATTTATTTTGGTTTTTCTGTTTATTTGTATGCCACTATAATACACTTATTATCTAATGAATTAATGTCTTAGTTGGCTTGTTTATCCTGTTTGTAATATGTCAACAACCATCTATATACCACAAACCTGTAATGTAACTCTTAAATGTAACCTCTTGTTGAAACTAATTTAGTATTGTGTTTACTATTGCACTGTGAATATGGAAGAAAACATCATTCATTATCGACATATTTGGTTGTATTATTTATAAAGTTAATGATAAATACCATATACAGACTAGAAGAATTCATCAATGCGAATAAATAGTTGCATTTAAAAGCAAGATCTCTATTACCCAGCTGGTGGTCTTCAAGGGTCTCACGGTTTATAGCTATATATTTCAATTTTACTTATTATTTATGTAATATAAAAAAGAATTATTTCCACTTATCATCATTATTATAACATGCAAGTATCGCATATCTCCTATGGTGATGAGAGGAAGGCCCTGACCCGACCAGAGATGTAGTGGCTATAAAAATAAAGGTCCTATAAAAATATCACGAAGTCTTGAGAAAGATACTGTCTGTAGTTTATCCTAGGCCAAAAAGTCAAATCGCAATATTTCCCGCCGTCCTTGTATGACAAGATAGGAAAAGACCTTGTATCAGTTGAAGAAAGGAACCCCAAGGAGGCACTTCAACAGAAGCTAAGCTGATGATTCGCTACTTTTCACCCCGAACCCATGCGCGTTATCGATTGCACATTCATAAGACATGGAAAACGTACCAACTCCTTGAGAAGCACTCTCATCAACATCCATCAGAAATTTTTAGAAAATAAATGCCTAACACTATTCATGTACAGAAGTATTGCGAAATATCTTTATGACACCAAGGCAGACTTTCCCGCTTACCAATTGCACCAAGTGAGTGCACTCAAGATTGTCATATGGCACCTCTATCCGCTATCATCCCAAGAGGCTATAACAAAAAGAATTGACAAGGGTTTTCACGAGGGTCGAATAAATTTACTATGCCTTCGATTACACATCAAAAAGCCTTACGCAAAGCGTGAAATAGGATGATGCCAATAATAGTAAAGACTGGCAGGATACTGGTCACACTTCTGTCACCAATTGCCTAGGCGCAGTGCATTTTTCACTATCTGCAATATGTGCACCATGCCACCTAAGGGGCAAGTTAGACGCGTAACTATAAGGAGTGTCAGACATATAAAATTTAAAAATCATGGATACTGGTAATCCCCTGGAAAAGCAAAAACAGCCAGGACACAAAGAAAACCGGCGAGAAGAGTGGACAAAAAAATCTTGCCACGAGGATAACCTCAACCATTATATTCTCAAAAAAGGGGTTCATTGTTACTATACATACTAGTGTACTTATTTTTTAATAAACCTCTGTGATTGAAGTTAAAAAATACCATGTTACCATGAAGTTGCTTCATAGGCACACAAATTATTATGTCAGTCCACTTATTTACAATGTCAAACTTTACGTATATTGTTTAAGAGGAAAAGTTGTAAGTTAATAACTGTGTTACTTGATTCAACATCGTTCCAAGATTGTGTAAATCCATGAATGACTTCTCAAGACGGTCCAAAGGCTCATAAACTCGAACCAAAAATCGTCTTGCACGTACAATAAATATCAACCAGTATCCTGAAAATGGAAGATATTCTTTAATGATTAAAATCAATACCAAATTATGATGCCATTATAGATATTTATTTAAACGATTTGGAATGCATAAGTAAACTCGTATACATTAATGAGCCGAGAGAGAGATGACAGTTTCCATGACGATCTTCTATGGGACACACTATATTTATTTATGAAATAAGAATAAATGATGATAAAACTAGACTTGGTCAAAGTCTGTTTAAGGCATAGAGGACATTTAGGGTACTTTGTGTCCATGGAAAAATGCCCTCGATTTTTTGAGAAAAGAGAACCATCTGTTCAATGATGATACGAAGCCTATTAAAGCCAGCCTGGCTGTCTGGTGTAAGTTAGTTGTTGGTATCTGAATATTCCTGTTACCTATTTAGTCTTATTTATTTTTTTCTTGTATTTGGAGAAAGTTTTTTTTTTTTTTTTTTTTTTTTTAGATTAAGGTAAAAGAATTTTCATTCTCATTCGAAGAAAATCAGAATAGTTCACTTTGCTTCATCTTCTAAGGATGAAAGCATTTAGACATAATTTTATCGGGACTCTTTTAGTTTGACTTTCACATTGGATATCTCTTCAAGCTCCGAAAATCCAATACCTGTCCGAAAAAGGTATCTATCTCATTGTTTACTGCATGTAAGGAGGGTCATTTTATCCCAATAAAAGTATTTTAGTTGGTTTCAAATTAATTATCTTTGTGAAGTGCTGGAAATGTTTTCAATATTTGGTAGCTTGGAAATATCCCATTTGAATTTTTTAGATTCCAATCCAGGTAAGGTTGCCAGACTATTTCCATGAGGGTAAAACCTATTTGATGTTAAAGTTTATTAAATAGCCGCATCACTGGTTTAAGATCCAGCGGAGGCTGAGTGAGGAGATAACCTGGCCAGTAAATTATAAAAAAAAAAAAAAAAAACTAAGATAACACAGCAAAAGTGGATTGTAAACCTTAATTAAACCTAATTATCAAACTGCAAACATGACTTCTTTTTTTTTTTGTTACAGGGACTGCGCTTTTTTATTTTTTCAAAAAGATTTTGGGATCGTCCCCTATGGCCTTGTAATTTGTAATTTGACATTTCATTATTCAATGCCACAGAGGCATATACTGTTTTGTCGTGGTGAAAACGCTAAGATCTGAATTTTTCTCCACAAATGGTTCCGAATCGCCAGTTTTAAATACTATATATGGGTATGCGTGCGTTAAAGATGTTGTAAGCTTGAATTAATTTTGTTCATCCTTTCATTCAATAATTTGTTTTCCATTATTTTTTAATTTTATAACTATGAACTTTATAATTATAAATTTTATAATTAAAATATAAATATATTCCGAATGAATCACCTTTCCATATATACTTTGTATCTATCGTTAAGAACAAATTATCTTATTTTAATTTATCTATATAACATTGTTTTTCCTTATTTGTTATTGCATACTCACCTTGCAACTGTTTTCCTAATTGTTGGTAAGCAGCGGTAGGATTGGCATAATATACCATCATAGAGACAATGCCGGTTCCAATAATTAAAAAAAATTGCCATTTGCCACAGTGGGGAAGTAAAACTATCAAAGGTAGCAAACAAACTGAAAAAAATAAGGAGAGTTATTAAAGAACAGGAGAAAAAAATCGACATTCTACTAAGAAAAAATGTTTTGAAGCTTATTTTTGATTCATTTAAAACTTTTCAGATTTTTTCGAACCTTCAACTAGTATAAATAATATATACTATTAATGATTATAATTTTAAACGTCAATGGGAAAAAAATATGTATCTTGATGTAGTTTATTTTTTATTTATTCAGAAGTGCTTTAGTTTCCTTAAAACATTTTAACTACTTTTTTAGTTTGAAAGCTGAATAAGGAGAAACATATGAATAAATCTGGAACGAAATGTAAGTAAGGAAAATGTAATACAGCAGAGTTTTTTATTTCTTCACTGCAATGAAACCATAGGGTTTTTATTTTACCCTTTAAATTAAACAGGTTTCCACTGCGGGAAATATTATATGTTTGAAAATCAAATAACGTATTTCAATCTTTGAAAGATTTCATTCTTAAAGAATCCCTGGAGTATTTTATTTATTTTATTCAGTGGTAATTGACAAGTTTAACTAACTGCGGCTAAGACATTTAGATGCCAAGGCTATAGATAGGCAGAGCATTCTCGTTATTGCCATCTTGAAAAATAATATCCCCTATCTTCAAGAACGCCTGTTGACTATCTTCAATGATTTTTTAGATAGGGCTGTTTTCTGAAAGAGTGTAATGTATCAAGATCGTAAACCTGAGACAACAAGGTGAGAGACGGAACAATCAACTCGAAAAATCATAGACCGATCTGTAATTAGCAAGATCCCGGACCACCTCATGCTATTAAGCTTGAGACCTACACTAGAGAGAGCAAGCAAGCTATACGGAGAAATATTTATCCATCATAGGTAAGGGAACCACCGACACCTTACTGTAAGAGTACCATGAATTTAGAAGAGGGTAAATACAACACAACTAATAATAATAATAATAGGCTTAGCGAACCCGAAGGTTCAATGCCGATACCACCGAATTCTGCCGACACAGACTCGTGCAATGTTCACCGTTCAAGCCCAAGCCCCCGAGATCAGCCTTAGCGCAATCCTCCCATCGACGCTTCGGCCTACCTTTCGGACGCCTACCAGTCGGATCAGCGAATACCAACTTTCTCGGAATCCGCTCCTCATCGAGCCCAACAACTTTACTCGCCCATTTGAGTCTCCGCGATGCTATCAACTCAATTATATTCACAGGATATAAGTTCCACAATTCCGCGTTGTGCAACCTTCTAAACTTCCCAGTGGCCTCATCTCTCTGCGGACCAAATATTTTATGCAGTACATTATTTTCAAAAACCTTAAGCCGTTGTACATCCTTAAAAGTAAGCGGCCACGTTTCACATCCGTAAAAAACCGTCGGAAGAATAATAGTTTTAAAAATACTTTTTAATTTTTTTTTTAAATACAACACAACTATGACACAAAAATGAAGTTATTACAAGTTGGCCAGGATGTTTAATAACACTCGCCATATTTTCCGGGTCTTGTACCATCCAACTGCCACATATCTCGGCTCCTCCAAAACTCCCTCAATGCTAATGAAAGGGGTGTGAAATGAAAACTTATCTGGATCGAGTTTTTCATTTCTAAGATCGAGATGTTTTACGAGAGCGGAATAATTAAATCGTTAGAAAGATGATTAGAGGTCATTAATAAAAACGATGAATAAATTATTGAATAAAAGTTATTTATTGTATAAAAAAAAAAAAGTTTTATTTCACCATCCGAAAATCGAACGAACTTATGGATCTACCCAACAGAAAAAAAGATTAAATTCATAATGTATGGCTATAATCTTTTTGTATAATCGATAACTGTTTCATTTAATTGCTGGAATATGTTTCGGAAGGCAACCAATCCTATTTCTATTATATTGCATTTTTCAAGTATTTAACATCCTGATAATATCACTGGTGAAGGGCAGGAAGTAGGATGTTAGGATTAGTACATCATTTTTCACTCTCGCCATCGAATAAATGTGAACAATTTTATAGCAGTAGCTTTATGCTTGTTTGTACAGATCTTTGCAACTGGAAGAGAGTTGGATCGTTTTTTAGTTACCAGATATCTATTGTTTAGATTAATTTTAACGAACATAGCGACTTGAACGTATAAAAAAAAAAAATAAATAAATAAAAAAGCTCCTTAAAATAGGCATTTCGAATAGTATAGTACATAATGAAATAGTAAAAATTGTCCTTTTCCTTGTTACGAACGGACTATTTTTATTTTTTTAAATATTAAGTTCACAATATACGGCAATAAACATTTAACGCATTGCATTCGGAACTTCGTAACTTCATCACCACTTAGTACTCATCTTTTTATTCCATGAAAGCTGGAACTTTTTCTTGCTGGAACCTGACTATTTCTTTTAATTTCTATTATTTTATAAAATTTGATAAATTATGTCAAACAATATATTGCATAATTCTGGTCTCGTAAAAACATCCAGCCGATGTTTAAGTTTCAGCCAGCCCACAAAGAAGTAATCATTTTTAGGATGAAGCGAAATCAGAGGGGACGGGATTTATTGTTATCTATATTATATGGTTCAAATGTGAAATCTGGTAATATTTATAGTACTCACATTAACATTAGCAGCTACTTCAGTGGATTGAGATTAAGCTGTTTGTTGAAGTTATCACGCAATTATGCAACTTCGTCAGCCGAATCTGATACAGAAGTTGTCATATTCGTAACAGTGCTTTTTTTATACTTTTAATTAAACAATTATCCTCATCATTGTTATGTTGGTGTTGAAGTAATTTCTTGAAGTAATTCAAAAGAAATGCTGCAATTAACAAATTTACTTTATTCACAAGTACGCCAAGTTAATTATAATTATAATGGTGATAGATAATACATAAACAGAGAGATATCCCCGGAGAATGGAAGGTTAAAGTAAGGAACAAAAATATTATTATTTTTGGGGGTTGAATGAGGTTAGCAGAAGTAGCAAAAAATTATGTTAACTGGTTCTATCATATTTTACTCTAAGACGCATACATTAAAAAAAGGCAGCCAACTTTTTTAATCACGGTTTCCCGAGCTAAGAAGCCCTTCCCCCAATTTACTTTACACAAAACAAAGAACAGGGTTTTTTATTGAGTGTTCATATTCAATACAAAAGCAATAACAAATTCATGAGATACCACCATAAGTAGGGGAAAATCCAAAATTTAATTAATAGGAAAACATAATTAGTACAGTTTGATAAACAAGGAACATACGTATCAAACTTAATTGGAGTAGCATACAGCCCAAGTTTTTTTGCTGTTTTTTTTTAACTTCTTTTTTAAGTAATGTATGCAGTAATGTATGATAATGTAATTTTAAGTAACTATGCTTCTTGAAACAAAAATGAGTTCATGTCCATAATTTTTAATAAATTTATTTATATTATATTCAACTAGTTAGGGGCCCAGTACGCAAGAGAAGAAATATTAATGTTTAACAAGGAATAAATCACAAATTGTACAAATAAGAATTCGACCAAATTTAAGAAATTCTTTGAAATATTTTGTTATTGAAATATTATGTTGTTATTATATATTCTTTGAAATATTTACATTGGATTTTAATATAAACTTGTGTTTTATTCAATACTCTATTATATTTTAGCGGGTTGCTAATAATTTAACAATGTACACAGTTTCAAACAAAACAAAGATTTGTTTAAAACAATGTGGATAACTTTTTTTATAAATTTCTTTAATAATAAAAATCAACCATATGTTTTTATCAATTGATAACAATTAAAACAATATATCGTTCTAAGGAAGGTGTGGTGGATGCTTCACACGCTCGCTCACAGATAGCGCTAGCGGCGGCCATATGGGTTACCGCCCGAATATATGAAGACATATAATTCAATAATATTGTATAATTTGACTCATTAACACCATTGTAAATATCTTTGTATATGTAACTGATTTATAAGAATTAATAAACCTGTCAAGGTAATTTGATCTAGGGACTAGACGCTAGTCTGGTAGCTTAGCTCCCATCGTCAACATCCAGCTAGCTCAGCTCTTCAGATCACCAAACTGGTATCTCCCTAGGTCAGATTAACTCTACCTTTGTAACACAATGTGGTCTATCATTAGTTAAGATCCTTCATCTACCTTATTTCCGCCTCTCCTACGCTACTGTCGTGCTACTACCACGCAGGGTAAATTCTCTCCTAACCAACACTACTTTTGTGCTACTACCACACAGGGTGTAACCCATCCTAGCCAGTCCTCTCTGCTAATTGGTAGGTGCGGGTTCGCCCCTACCTGGCTGAGTAACCTCACACCTGGTGCTGCGGTAAGTGCTACTACCACGGCGAGCACTATCTCCATCTAACTCTCTTCCTTGCATGAATATAGTCAACTGTCGAGGCCTTCTGATACCCTTTCATGTCCATTATAACAACCATATCTCGACAAAGGTAATAGTTGGTTTGCCAATCCCCTAAAATAAATTTATAATTAGAAAAATAATAGTAAGAAATATAATGAATAATTAAACTGAAAACAATAATTGAAAATTTGGAGAAATTCAATTTACATTGACAAACCAACTTTACATAACTTCTATGACATCACGTGACACCGCTGCTACATCATCTCCCTCCAATGACTTCGCCGCAGAAGCGCAGAGGAAGTCTTAGGATACGTCCACGACGGGTCTGTCACTCCGCAGGGGCTCGGTCTTTCTGTTCTTCTGAGTCGGAGTCATTTAACGTCGCTGGCGCAACCGAGGTAGCGTTTGTCGCTTGTGACTTTGGGTCGCCACTACCACAGTCTTGATCATCCTTCAACAGATACGCTGGTTTCAGCCTGTCAATAGTGACTGTTCGTGGTCCTGAAGGCAGCTGCACGGAGAAGGTCTTCTCACTTCTGCTGAGAACTTGGTTTGGACCGGTGTAAGGGGGTGTCATTTACTTTGTCACCCCTCATAAAAACGTGAGTGCAGGTTTGAAGGTCTCAATGCACAAATTTCGAAGACCTGTGTATCGCTGGCCGTAGCTGTGCCATGTGCTCTCTAAGGTTTTGCACAACACTCTAGGTGCTCGGAGCTTGCTTGGACTGTTCTATGAGTTCGCCAGATAGCCGGAGGAGTTGGCCGTATGTCATTTCGGCTGCACTAGAAGCATTGTCATCACGAAGTGATGAGCGCAGGCCGAGAAGTACCATAGGCAGCTTGGTCGTCCAGCAAAAATATCGCTGTGCCACAAGTCTGCGCGAATCGCGAGTCCCAGGGTGACTCAATCCGTGAAGATGTTGAAATGCGAAGTGACGAGTACTCTCAGGCAGGTACGGTCGTGCTTTCGACGTCGACATTTCGCAGAGGATAGGTCTTGCAAGGTTGGAAAACTCAATCCATTTAAGCTTCAGGCTGGCGTTCTTGAATAGGTCTTGAATGGTCGCATCGTTAGCCTGAGCTACTGCGATCGCCTCCATTCCATCTGGGCTATGGATCTCTTCCACTCTGGAAAAAGCATCGGCAACATCGTTTTCAGTTCCTGGAATGTGTCGGATGTCGGTGGTAAACTGACTGATATAGTTTACGTGTCTAATACGAAACGGGGTGGAAGTTTCGGGTTTTTGTTGAAACGCGTATGTGAAAGGTTTATGGTCAGTCCATATTACGAAATGACGCCCCTCGATGTATAGAAGGAAATGTCTTATGACCTGGTCGATTGCGAGAAGTTCCCTATTGTAGGTAGTGTAGTTGCGTTGCGCCGAGGTGAAGTTCCGGGAGAAAAATCCAAGAGGTTTCCAAGTGTCTTCATCCTTCTGTTGGAGAACTGCGCCCATTGCGACACTAGAGCATCACAGGCCAACACAACTCAGCGTTCCCTAGAAATCGTCGAAGTTCGCTGACGGTCGATGGGCGTGGGTAATTCATGATGGCTTCTACCTTAGCGGGAAGGACAGTTATGCCATTAGCCCAGGCAATGAAGGTCAAAATGGCCTTATGTCGGAAAAAATTAGAGACAAGCTGAATTTTTGTCAGTTGTTAGGACCTTGTTGGAGGAGTATTTTCTCAAAAGTCCCCACTCCTCCCCCAAGTGCTAACCCCGCGAGCTCCCCTTCAACATCCGTTTCGCGAGTCTTTTTGTTATTGCCCACAACTTCGCAACTCTACATTCGATATTAATGCGTGATATGTCGTTTTATTTCTTTATTTATAAACTTTAAAATGTGTTATATAACATTTTGGCGTACTATTTACACTTTCGCTGCAATTCCCTAAAACATGCAAAATTGTCGAATAGAAATTCATATTTCATGTGGTTTTCTTAAAATAGAAGTTTTATTTGAAGTTATACCCGAAATAATGTCAAACAAAAGTTGTAGCGCAGTTCCTACCCTTTCATATTATGTCCCTAACCTTATATTTTTGGGGTCGAAAATCTACAGACAACCAAGTATTAGTGCGCGCGCGACACCAAGCTAGCCCTAAAGCGTGTTCAGATGTTGCGAAATTGCTCGCTGTATCTAGTTAATTATGCTTGTTTCAGTTTCTTTCCTTCAGAACTGATAAAATATTATTAATAATGGTGTTCTAATTGTTATTAGTATATTAATCTCTTACAAAAAAAATATAAAACATATTTTAAAAGTCCAAAAGATTGTGGACAATGATTTGTTCCAGAAATTTTGAATTAAAATTTTATTTGTGATTAATAATAATTCCATAGATTATTTTTGAAATTAACTAACATTTATTGATTAATTTTTAAATGATGTATTATTTTTATTGTCATCGATTGTACCTAATCATTCATGATCAATCAGATAAAGTAGTTAAAAGAAAACTAAAACTTTTAATTTTACATCCTCAAACAGATTTAAAGCAGCAAGTTTTTTATAAAACAAATTATACACTACAAATAGGTTTAAAGAACTTATTCATTAAAGTATGTTTTTCTCTCCTCTATCATCTTATATCGACTGATTTCTTACCGTGCTTTGCTTACTAGTAACCTATTTCTATAAATGTAATTTTACTCTTAATATTCCGTATTGACATAATTCATTTGTGGTAAGTTTGTCTTTTATGACCGCCACCCGAATTATCTCATACTTCATAATAAAGTTAACAAATTTGTGTCTTATCTTTTGACCACCTCCTTATAGCTTTCCTTAAGCAGTTTTTAATGCAAAATTTATTATATCTAATTCCTAGCACTGTTCGGTAGGTAGAATTTATCTTTTCATTTTATTATTATCTAAAGTACCTACCCGTAAAAGTTGTCCTAATATATGGTTTTTCCCAAGAGGTGCCACCCTGTATTTATTCAAAATATATATGAATATACCTTTGGAACCCTGAATTGTTTGTCGTTCGGGAATCAAGATATTTGTGAAAGACAGAGTTATTGCTAGGAGCTAAATTGTGTGATGTATCTTTTCTTATTTTTGAAGGGTTATCGCAATACAAACATTTTATGATATGTACTGATCATTATTACTTTCTTTAATAAAAACGTTTTTCCTTCCCCGCTTGGCTTCTGTCAAGACTTCGTTGATTTTTTTTCACATCTCGTGTGTCACTGAGGTATCTACGTAACATCAACCTTCATTGATGCATTAGGTTCATGCCCTAATGTTCATGATCTTAGTTTTTTAGATTATTTTTTAAAGCCAGAAATCTTGTAAGGAAGACAGTCCGAGCGACTGTCAAGATTAATTACTGAAATAACCTTAGCTATTTATTGCTAACATATGTAAGTCCTTGTTGTGGGTTCTCATCAAGGTTATCTCAAGGCACAGAGTGAGAAATATTAAACCTACAATATGGGCCTAGAACCGTTCGCAATAAATAGTTAGGGCATTTCTTTGTATTTTATTGACCGTCCTGGTGATGTTCCTTCTGAATTTTTTAACGATTAACTATTGGTTTTTTGTTAATAAACCAAAGTAAACTTAATTATATGAAAAGTAAAAATACTCATGAACTTCTATTAACAACTTTATTTATTTATTTTAAGAAAGGAAACAAATAAATTTTTTCAAATAAAACCTTCCACTAAACCCTACCAAATTATTTCTAGACTTGTTGATCTAAAACACTTCAACTACCGTTTACCCAATCAGGATACGGGTTATTGGATAATAAATAGTCTTCAATATAAAGGTCAGAAGCAAAATCTGACTTGAAACAAAATTTTAAAAATAATATATATAATTTTTTTGTAAGAGATTAATTGTTGACTAAATAATATTAGTATATGTGCGTTGGTTAAATATTGGTAAAATAAAGACGCCAGATTATGTATAAAAAAGGAAATGTTTAATTAAAAAGAATAATACAAATAAAATAATAAAAATGAATACCCACAATTCTAATATAGGAAAGTAATAGTTCTGATTCAAATAAAATAGTTTAATTGTTAAATTATTAGTCCTTCAATATTATATTTGTGGCGTCAACACATGTGGTTGCCAAGGAGACACAACCTTCATGTGTTTTGTGTTACAAAAATACCTTTTGTGTTTAAAAACAATGTTACATGTGGTGTGTGTTTTAATAAAGCTATAACCCATTATTACTGTTATTTATGTGGTTATACCACCTCATATTAATATTTAATGGTAATCTTATCTGCTGTTTCCCTGTGGGACTTGTTTTTTCTCGATAATGAGTCTCTCTGCTGTCCCTCTGTGGGACTTAATGGTCTCCCAAATTATCGGTAATGCGCATGCGCGCCCTCCTTTTTACGGCGTCAGTGTTTATATGAACCATTACTATGTATTTTTAATACAAAGAAACCTTAAATAAATTTACAACTAATAATTTTTCATAGAATCACCAACATTAAAATACTAATAACAATTAGAGCACCATTGTTAATAACGTTTTATCAGTTCTGAAGGAAAGAAACTGAAACAAGCATAATTAACTAGATACAGCGAGCAATTCCGCAACATCTGAACACGTTTTAGGGCTAGCTTGGTGTCGTGCGCGCACTAATACTTGATTGTCTGTAGATTCTCAACCCCAAAAATATAAAGTTAGGGACATAATATGAAAGGGTAGGAACTGCGCTACAGCTTTTATTTTACATTGTTTCGGATATAACTTCAAATAAAACTTCTATTTTAAGAAAACCACATGAAATATGAATTTCTATACGACAATTTTGCATGTTTTAAGGAATTGCAGCGAAAGTATAAATAGTACGCAAAAATGTTATATAATATGTTTTAAAGTTTATAGACAAAGAAATAAAACATGTGAAAAAAAAAGATGTGTCACGTATTAAGATCGTTTGTGAAATAGCGAAGCTGTGGGCAATAACAAAAAAGATATCGTGAAATGGAATGTTCAAGGGAAGAAATCGCGAAACGGATGTTCAAGGGAAGCAAGCGGGGTTAGCACAAGGGGGAGGAGTGGGGACTTTTGAGAAAATACTCCTCTAATAAGTTCCTAACTACTGGCAAAAAATCAGCTTGTCTCTAATTACTTCCGACACAAAACCTTCATTGCCTGGGCTACATGCCGGTTCACTCGATGACCTAGAAATTCGATCTCCTCCTTGGCAAACACCCTCTTAGTCAAGTTGATGATGAGTCCATGCTTCTCCAATCGCCGAAAAACTTCCTGAAGGTGTACCTTGTGCTAATCTTCGTCTCTAGATCCAATGCAGATATCGTCGATAAACGGAAATACGAAGTCAAGTCCTCGCAGAACAGAACTCAAGGAAACGCTGAAACGTCTGAGCAGCGTTGCGAAGTCCAAAGCTCATGCGCAGGAATTCGATAAGCCCAAAAGGGGTGATTACTGCGGTTTCAGCAATGTCTTCGTCGGCTACAGGAATTTGGTAATAAGCCCTGTTCAGATTAAACTTACTGAATATATGTTTTCCAAACAGATTAATGTTGCAATTGGCAATATTTGGAACCGCGAATTAACGAACACACAACAGTAGCTGCTTAAAAATAGTCTTTATTCTTCTTCAAAGTTTACATATGTGAAGTCTACTTTGAGACTCACTAAGAGATAATGATTTTGTGTGGATTTAAGTTGGGTATAAATAGGATTTCGAAGGAGGATGGGGAGGTAATACTTCTGTGTGGTCCGATGTGAGTGTGGTCTGATTCTCGGAATAGGGTTCTGAGGCTCTCTGATTTAGAACGAAACTAATGTGCAAGTGGACAGTATGAATAGGACCAGTTGCACCAACCCAGGTTAAAGTGCGGTAAGGGTAACCTCCGTTGAAGTCAGCCATTGCCCGTTGCACCATCTAGGGTAGGGATGCTGAATTGACGGTAAACTTTACTGGGCAAGGCTCAACGTTTAACCTCCAGTAAAGAGCTAAACATCCAGGGACTTGTGAAATAATATCACTTTTGTTTTATGTAATTGTTTTATCGGCTACTATTTCAAAGAAATGGATTTGATTAACATTGAACACTTGACAGATGATGAAGATATATATTATTCATTTGTTGTTAATTAATTAATTTGTAGTTATTATTTACTTAAGATATTTAATTTTTGTTTTATTTTCGTAAAATTTTAATCAACATTTTATTTTATAATTACGGTTTTATTATTCATTCCATTGAAATAGATCCTCTCTAAATAATTGACAATGTTTAGTTTTGTAAATATAAGATATTTATGTTGTTATCATTATTAATAGTTCTTTAGTGATTCCTAGGCCTATAACTTTTTTAAGTCAGTTAAAAATCCCAATATATTCCTGTTAAAAAAGTTGTCTGCATTCTGTATCTGGAGGATGATTTTCAGTAGGTTCCATATCACTTTGTGAAAATTTTGAACACAAATGTTTGATTTTTCATTATCCAATTAATTGTATTATTAATGCATTTAAATGTAGACTAGAGACAAATATCTCCTAATTTTGTAAAATGTTCATAATATTTTTATATTATAAAAAATAATATTTTTTTCTAAAATCTTTAGCATTCCAACTGTATATTATACTTGTATATTATTGTTCTTAAGTTTAAAAACGAAAAATTACATTAAAAAAATATTTTCCCAGTTTTTTCCTTTAGTTGGATATAAAATCCCTTCCGAATAAATTTAAGCTCTTAACTATTGATTAGAGATTACAACTGATCAGAAATCTCAATAATTTAAAACAACCTAGGGGATAGTTATTCAGAAGATATGTTACTAAAAGGACTAAAAAAACATGAATTCATCACGATAAAAGAAGATATGAATAATGTCGATTTTTTCATGCCGAATGGCTAATCAGCCGAGCTCAATTCGTTCAAAATCATTCAAGTGAAATAGCTACCCGTTCAAGAGTTGTATCAGAAGTCTTTGCTTTGAAGACTAATAGAAATCATTGTTTTATTCACAATGAGATGACAAGTTATGTTCAACTAAAAAAAATAGTATTGCTTTACTAAGAAATAGTGGAGCATCGAAGTAAATACCATTTGCAAGAATTAGGTTAAAAAGTAACTCAATATGGATTCGGACTATTGACAGTGAAATATAGAAGGTTGCGTGAAAAATAAAGCTTACAGACTCAAATTTGGAAGACGAAAAGAACAAATAAAACTAATCAATCTTTCTTCTTAAAACAAGTGCGTATATAATATACCCCTGCTTATTAGTTTATTTTAAATAACATATATTCAGATTTGCAATACAGTTGAAATACAATTTTTCAACTATTTGATTTTCTTTTTTCACTATTACCTTTAAAATATTTTAGTAGAGGATATAAACATCTCATACTAAAAGGCTATTACCTACAACCATTGAAAATATGTAATATTCTGATCGTAATAAAATCCCTATCTTATAGTATTTACCTAAATAAACACTTTTGTTTAATGTGAAATGGTTGTTTAGCATTGAGATGATATTCATACTTTGAATTGCTTCAATAGCTGTATTCCAAAGACCCATCTGAAAACAAACACAAACAAGAGATATTAGATTAGGAAACATGTAGTAATCATAATAATTAATAAACTGTCTTTAATCTCAAAGTCCCTAAGCTACATGAAATAAATAAATATGATCTCTATAAGACATTTTGGAATGAGGTAGAATTACATGGTAAGTTTTACCATGAACTGCACGAGCCTAAGATTGACTGGTTAAGATTGGGGCAACCAGTAAAAATTTGTTTAGTACGGCTATCCAGGACCAAATAGTTGAAATGAGGCACATACTGGATGGAGAAACTGGTGACAGATAAACTGGTGCCTTTGCTCCAAGACCCATAAACCTATTTAGCATGTGACAAACAGTGGTGATGCTATTGCTGGGATGAAATACTTGATAATGCATAATAATGATGCCAGAATATACCGTCAAAGCCTATGCTTAGAGTTGGACTGTTGGACGACGATTGAGTAGACTTTTAGGGTTTACTCGACGAAAACTAATAAAAAATAACTATAATTGTAAATTTAAAAGTTTACTGGATTCAAAATTGACTGTAAAGCAGAATCTGTCGGAGGTTTAAAGTAACATTCTTACATTCTGGATACACTTATTGAAGTAATTAAATAAATTCCATTTAAGTTAACTTCATTTTATTTATGTTTATGTTTCGGAAAAAAACATCTCCATCTTCAAACAATCTTTCTCAAATTGATTTATAACCGGTTGTCCATTTTACTGTAAAATTTGGTCGCTTTGTTGCCGTTTCCGAAGTGAATCACAAACAGTAAAGCGTTTGACCATTTGCCATTTGACTTCGGTTAGAGAGTTAATCCTAAAAACATAGCCGAGCTTGTGAAAATGGTTTTGTACACTTGTGTGTGACACATTTAGAACCATAGCAATCTCTCGCACTGATTAGGAGGGATTTTGATCAACAATGGCCTTAAAATTGCTTGTTCCAATTTCATGTGGGCGACCGATTTTGACAGGCACATTCATTTTAGGCAATCATCTCCATAATCACTATAAAGCTTTTGTATGAGCTTCTGCAGCACGCTTACCTTTTTAAAAATAATACAACAAAATATGCCGACAATGAATGATACCAGTATTTTCTTCCATATTCGCAGTGCACTAGCAAACACAATACTAAGCTAGTTTCAACAAGAGTTAACAGATATAGTTTTTGACTTATTAAAAACAGGATTAACAATCCACCTTAGGGATTAATTCATCAGATAAGAAGTGTATCAAATTAACATAAATATGAAATGAAAAACCGAAATAACTAAAAGTCCCAATATAAATGAAATAAAGTTCACTAAAATGTAAGTTGGGAATTTTCTTAGTTACAGGATTCCAAAAAAAAAAAAAAAAAATAAGAGATTAAAATAATGTCAGACATGATACGAATAATACAAATAAATGTTTTAACTACCATAATAAAATGATTTACATCAAGAGAAAAAAATGAGTAAACCATATGTGTAATATGTTTTTTCTGGTTAAATTCGTGCATGTAATCAAAAAGTAAAATAAAATTTTTGTGTACATATGAGATTATTAAAAATGTAATATATTAAATTTATCCCATTCCATATTTAAATGTGTAAACACTTTTTTTTCTCACTCCAATCGGAAAACTGTGATTATGTAATATCTGGATTGAGATGAAAGAAAGTATTGAAAGAAGAGGGATTTGAATCACGACAGGGAAGGAGAATCACTGATGTTTGACCGGAGAGTAATTTAGAAAATAGTATACCACGCTTAAAAGGAGTCATTATATATTTTAGTTGTGTGCAAAGAGGTATAAAGATCGTAAAGACGGGATCTTGTTTCAGAGAATGGATTAAGGAATTGAATTGCAGGAGATTGTAGAAGTTCAGGGGGTGGTGAGAGTTGGTGGTTTGATAAAACAACGATCCAACGAAATATTGTGTTCATGGAGGGGAAGAACCACTTTAACTCATTCTAGAAGTGGAATAAATGAGGGACCGAGAGAAAATTGTTAACAAAAATTCATGATTCGTTTCAATCTATCAATCACTCGAATTGAATCACAACCTTTCCACTCTGGTTGGAATATGGTTGGTTATCCATCAGTAACCACAAAAAAAGAAAACGTATATTGGAAATAAAAAATAAACAATACTGTGATAGTCATTAATAGTTAAACAAAGGAGAAATATTTTCTTTGATTGAAATTTTCCTGAAATACGAGTAGTTATACACGTGTAAAATACAATTTCTGAATAAAGAAACTGAATACCTTAATTGACAAAAAAAAAATTTTTAATCTACATTATTTAATCTAAAATGAATTTTTCCATAAGAAGACCAAATGCACCTATATGTGTCTGCTGCCTACTCTTACCTACGGTGGAGAGAGCTGGATTATGTTGGAGAGATTTTATAGTGAAGACGCAGGTGACAGCAAGGGGAATGAGATTCTTAAGTAGATCGGTTGGAAAAACTAGGAGGAGTCACATTAAAAATGGGAGCATAAGAGAGCAGCTGGAAGTACCAGAACTCAAAAGCACTTTAGAGAAAAGAGGTCTTAAATGGTTTGGACAAATTTGCCGCATAAACGGGTACTTGGCTCCTATTAAAATATCAGAGGCTCGATCCACTGGCAGGAGACGACGAGGGCGCCCCAGAGTTTTGAATCAGTAATTTACGCCGAGAATTGGAGGTAGGATGGGTAAATTCCCCAACCAAATGAAGCTGTTCAACAGAGACTGGCAAAAAATGGCTGCGGTGGATAGAAAGATAAAGACAAAAAAAAAGCTTTACAAAAATATTTATGTAGGGTAGCAGCATAATGATAGGTTTGTTTATAAACAGTTTCGTTATGAATTGAGACACTATTTTTGTGAGTTATAATAATAATGTTACTAAATTTCCATTTTAATGGTAATTTTGAAGAGGAGCGTAATAATGTGTAGTAATAAAAATGTTTTTCGAGGCATGTCTCGTGCCAAATGAGATCATGACTCCAGTCTTTTCTTTTGGAAAATATTTCTCTTTCATGAGAAATTTATGGGAGGGTAAAGAGATTAAGTAATAACGAAAGTTAAAGAGCCATAAGTATTGTTTCTTTTCCTTGAGTTTCGTGTTTAATATTTAAATATCTAGGAAGAGGTTCAGTGAAAAGATTAGATTTTTTGGTTTTCAAAACAGTTTATATTCTGTAATGACCCTGTCAATTCTCTTATTTTCTAATGTTTTATTATTCCTCGATTATTTTTAATCGCAAGACGAGGACCCATTTATGAAATCCATTTATTTTTTTATTATATTTTTTTTTATTACTCCGTTGGTAGTCTGTCAGAATGTTCCACTTCACAGAAGCTTATCTTTCTCCTGCTTTTATGTTATATATATTATGACACGTTTGTTTTATCACAGATGATCACATGGTACAAGAAGTATTGATAACCTATTATGTCTTATTACAGTATTAACCCAATTTTCCATAGATAAAATTGGCTTCCCGTCATTCTCTGTTGCATGTGAAAAGAAAAGGGAAGGTGGTGGTATATTATAGAGATACAAATGTACTAGACAGTGATCAGAGCAAGCCAGGTTTAAATGATGTTGAACTTATATTTAGTCAGTATTTTTTCATGTATGAAAACGAAATTGTTGGATCTACCAAAAATCTAATAACCGGAAAACGGGCGTGTTTATAATTAAAAACTGCATTGAGGAATATATACAATTTTATGGGTAATTTGAAAACATAAGGGTGGCTCAGAAAAACACGTTTATTTTTTTTACCAACCTTCGACTTAATAAAATAATTAAAACCATGGTAATGCTCTTGGCAGCGTATAAAAACAATTGTCCTCAAAGTTGACAGGTGAAGTTAACTTCCTTTCGTCACTAATTATTCAACAAATTTGATATGTTACTTCCCTCACAAGTATGTTTACTTGGCTTTTTAAAACCTAAAATTTATGTATGCTTGACAAATCAAAGTAATATATATTTCCACTCAAGTATAGAGAGATATTACAATATTTAATTTCAGATCTAACTAGTTTCAGAAGAATAATAAATAAATTCCCTAACCTTATTTAGAACACTTTAAGTAGTACTGAGATTGTATATACATTTCATAACAATATTTTGTTCTAGCAATATAATTAAATTTTATGATACAAACACAAAAAAAAGTATAACCTGTATTTTCAATAATTATTCAGACGTGGCGAAGGTAGAATCTTCTATAATGATGAGACTTAAGTGCGCTAACACTCAACCAACACTCATTAGTCACATAAAACTGGTGTAATAACTAATTATTGTTTTATTTGATGACGTATACAATGTTTTAATGAAACAGTTGAGAGGTGGGTCAAAGATTAACTATTTACTAAGGTGAAAATAGACTATGAATTGGACACATGCCTAAATTGCTGCTTTCCACTTGGCACGAAAATTGATTGGATTAGTGAAAGTGGATTTGGAAGTAGAAGCTGACAAAATGTTAACGTCAATTTGGTTGCTTGTAAAAAATAAAAAATATTGTTTTGTTTTTTTTGCTTTAATGTGTTTATGGAAAACTAGATTTGTCCTATATCTATATTTGGCCGCATACCAAGAAAATCAGTCCACACTGCACTGCAGTATTTGGGATTAAGAATATGATGCTGATAATGATGATGACCAATAAAAGCTACTTAGTATGAATATTTCAGAACAAGTAAATTTATCATAATAGTGATATTATTTTTATTTGTTCTGGGACAAATCTCAGTAGAATAATATTACAAGCTAAAAATATAGTTTTAAAGTCATAGAAAAGAAAGAAAAAAAATTACAATATTTTTTAAAATAATAATATATCTGTTAAAAAAAATAGATTAGTATATTGATAAAGATTAATTAATAGTTTTTTTTTTCTTTTTTCCAATATAGTAGAGTTAAAATAAAAAACACAAATGTTTTAAAAATAATAATACATCTGTTTTAAAAAATAATACTAAAATAAAATAAAATAAGTAAAAAAAAAAAAAATATGTTTTAAGACTTTTTAGATTAAATTTTACATAATATTGATAAAGTTCGGTTTGACTGGTTACATCGGTTACGATTTATATTAAGTTAATATTTCCTTTGAGTATAGTAGTATTGTTTATGCGTTTATCATTGATTTATATACATCAAAACATTCATTGGGGATATAGTATTGTTGACATATTATTGTATTTGTTTACTGCGGTATTTAGATTTTGTATGTAAGCATATTGTTTTTATTCGTTGATAATGAATGCTCTCATTTTTAGGCAGTTAATTATATAATAATATATTTGGTTTAATTTAGTATGGTCTTCTATTATAAATATTGTCGGGAACTGATTTTCTGGAATATTGTTTACGTATGGTATGTGGTAGTTTCTGATGGAGGAGTAGATTGGGCATACTGCGATTAAATGGTAGAGGGTTTCATAGGTATTCATATTACAAATGGTACAGATTTCTGTGGGTTTGATATTATAGAAATGGTTTTTATGAGAGAATTTAATATGATATTTTCCAGATAGTGTCCTGTGTTATTATTTTTATTCTATTAAATGGAATATTGTCTATTGTTATATAATGTGGATGCTGTAGAGTTGGTTGATAAATGAAATTATAGTGAGGGCTGTACTGACTTGTTTTCAAGGATTCAAGGTCATTGTTGAATAGCAGTTCTTTAAATAGAGCAAGAATTTTCGGAATATTTGATTGGAAGATATATGGGTTGTTTTCAAATAGTATATACGAACTTTTAACTTTTTCTAAGATATTGTATATTTGACTGAACCAGTTGTATTTTGTTGAAGATCTAATTTGATGTTTATGTTTGAGGGTCTTATAGCATGTTTTATTAATTCTATCGTCTGGCATGCTGATTATTTTTTTAATGCAATTTAATATCCGTTTTAATACATTTATGGTAGAATGTTCAAGACCAAACTCTAGTCTTATAAGCCAGAAAGGTACATTTTTATTTAAGTTGAAGAGTTTTTTAAAATATTGTTAATGTGCTTTTTCAATATCGTCGAGGTATCTAAGGCCCTATATTTCAGTGATATATAAAAGAGTGTTATCAACAACGGCTTCATTTAATAATAGTCTACTTCCCCAAGATTGCAGTTTTGATTTTCTACATATATCTAATACGGTTCCTACAGCACAGGCTGTTTTCGATTGTGAGTGTTTACATGCTTGATAGAAAACACCGGAAGAGGAAAAATGCACTCCTAAGTAGTTATAATAGGTAACTGTTTCTATAGTTCCCCGTTATAATAAAACGTTTTAATTTTTTTTGTCTACCTTTATGAAAATAAATTATTTTAGTTTTGTTAAGATTTACATCTAAATGTTTTTTTTGAGCGTAGGAAGCGAGGATTTCTAATTTTTTATTCGTATCTATATAAGAAGAAGATAAAATGACCTTATCATCTGCATAGCAGGAGCTCAGTACTTCACAGTTTGAATTTAATTGAATTCCTGTCGCGCCCTTTTCTTTGAAATATTTTTCCATATCGGTAATAAACAGACAGAAGAGATATGCGAAAAAATAATTACACCTTGCAATACTCCTTTCGTGACATCGATTTCACCAGATAATAGTTCATCCATTTTAATTCTTAGTGTGGCCCGATCGTAAAGATTTTTTACAATTTTAATAATTTTTACGCTTAGCCCTAGTAATTGTACTTTGTGCCATACAAGTCTGTGATCCACACTGTCAAATGCCTTTCTATAGTCAACGAAAATAGCGGATAGTTCACTTTTGGTATATTATAATTTTAAATCTATGAGGAACTCTCCAATCCCACCTCAGAGACCTTGAAGTATGGTGTCAGAACTGGAGAATTAAAATAAATTCCAACAAATCAAACCAAATTACATTTACCCTTCGTCGTAAACCTATGACTTCCTGCCCTACTGTCTCCTTCAATAATACTCCTCTTGTCCCGGTTGAACAGATCCGATATCTAGGACTGCACCTTGACAAACGACTCACTTGGAATCCTCATACAAGACTGAAACGACAAGAAGCTGCACGACGTTTTCGACTACTTCAACACTTACTAGACAAACGTTCTAATCTTCCACTTAACTACAAAAGACTCATCTACATGACTATCATAAGACCAATATGGACTTACGGAATTGAGCTCTGGGGCTCTACTAAACCATCGAATTCTTCTCGTATCCAATCCCTTCAGTCCAAAATCCTTCGTAAAATCCTCAATGCTCCTTACTTTGTCACCAACAAACTCATCCATAAAGACCTTAATGTCCCATATGTTGCTGATTTGGCCCGTACGAGGTATCAATCCTTCCCTGACAAACTCCATTCCCACCCTAATCCTTTCGTTTCAATCCTTTCTTCCTCTTCAATTCCTGACAATCCTCCGAGGCGTCTGAAAAGGAGATGGCCCCGGGACGTTCTAGTTTAGAATATTTTTAGAGTTCTTCCATTGGGAAGCTTCTCTACATGTGTTTCATGCCTTTTTTATGTTTCATTCAAATTTACTTGTTGTATTACTTGTTATACAGTTGTAAATTCCAATAAATAAATACATAAAAAAAAAAAAATCTATGAGGCAATTCATTAGAAAAAGTTTATCAAAACATGACCTTCCTTTTCGAAATCCGTTTTGTGATTCTGGTAAAATATTTTTCTCGATTTCCCATACCGTCAACCGATCTAACAGAATTTGAGTGAAAATCTTAAGGATACAATTCATTTAGGAGATAGGTCGGTAGTTCTCTGGTTGGTTTCTGTCCCCTTTTTTATAAATCATAATAACATTTGATTTTTTCCAATTATTAGGTAATTTTTCAGTAGCCAAAACTTTATTAAACAGAGATACTAGATATAATTGTCAGTTTTGAGGAAGATTTTTGAAGAACTCATTCGTTATGTTGTCTGGACCAGGGGCTATATTAGATTTTAATTTATTTAAAGATATAAGTAACTCTTTAAGTGTGAATTCCCGATCTAATACTGGATCTGTTATTGTTAATATTATGTCATGAATTACACATCTTTGGCCGTAGAAAGTTTTCAAATATTCATTCCATTTTTTAGGAGGTATCGGGTTCGAATTAATTTTTTTACATCTAAACTGGTGAATAGTGCTCTAAAAATTTTTGGTTTCTTTATGATTTGCTAATAAATTAATTAATTTAAAATTATAATCTGCTTTTTTGCGTTTAACAGGTTTATGTAAGTATTTTTTGCTCTTATGTATTCAGTTCTTTTAGCGTTATCATAACCGCTTTTTTTCAAATTTTTTAATTTTATCTTAATGTCATATTTAGCACTTTTACATTCGTCGTCATACCATGGATTGTATTTTTCTGTTTGTTTATATTTACTGAGGACTATACTATAAGAGAGTTGGAGATAGTTAGCGGTATCATAAATTGCTTTGATCATGTTTTCGTACATTATATCAGGGTTATCAAGGTGATTACCGCCGACTCGAGGTGAATGAGCCATTGATTTCTTAAATGATAATGCTTTTTCAGGTTGCCAGTTAATAATTTTGATACGAGGTATAGGTATGCGGGTTTTGTTTGCTTTATTTTTTCGTAGCCCCATCATTAGTTCTACTTTTGTCGGGAGGTGATCTGAAAGAGAAGGAAAATTTAGTACCTCTAAATCATGAATATTATGTAAACAACTATAATTACACCATACCAAATCGACTACGCTTTGTCCCTTATAGTTAATACTTGTAAAATTGCCGGGGTTATCAGAGGGGCCCTACCGTTAAGCAGAAGAAAGACTTCATCTTCCATAAGTTCATTTAATAATCTCCCTTTGCATTTATCCGTGTTATCTAAGCTTGTGCGGCAACCGCTAAAGTGGGTATCGAATAAAAAGTCAATATCATATTGGTTAAGCTGTCCAAGCCGACAATTAGCATCGCCTCCGATAAGGATTAATTTGTTATCGATTTTTTTCTTAATTGAAATTAAGGTTTCTCTAAATATGTCACAAATAAATGTCAAATCAATAGAGGGTTTGAAATATAAAAAACCTAAAATAAATGTGCAATTAGTGCTTAGACTTACCTGAGTAAATATCCAATATTCACAGCTATCTATTGTCTATACATTATAAACATTTTTATTATATAGTATGGCTAAACCTCCGGTTCCTCGTCCTTTACTTTTTTCTTTTATAGCTGGTTGTGAGATTACACTGAAGTCTCGAATTCTTGATGGAATGTTTATTTTGTCAGTAGTTTGCCAGGTTTCGTATAGGCAAAATATTGTTGTTGATGTATATTGTGGCGTTGTAGAGAGAAAATTATTGATGCCATGGGTGTTCCAGAATGTGATATTGTAGGATACATATTCCGAGGTAGAGTCTTCACCAGATATTTCCTGAGTTATTTAAACCGGTGACTGTGTCAAGCGTGAGAAGTTATCAGTTGCTGAGTGTTCTTTGACGAAAGCGAAAAGGTTCCAATTTTTCTTTTGCTTTTCTTTTACGTGTACTTTCGTCATCAGGTGCTATATTTTCTTCATTAGAGAATTGAAAATCTGGAGGGATAATTACAGGTTGTTAAAATGGATAGTATAAAGTGGCACATCTGGCAAGTCGATTTTGGTTTTTAAAAAGTGATAAATGATCACATGCATATAAAAAATATTTCTGCGGTTTTCTCCTTTAGTTGATTACCATATTATTTCATATTTGTCAATAGTTTATCAATCCTAACAACATAAATGAGTCAATTATTTCTAATAAACAGAACCAAAGGTGCTTTCGAAGACATTTTCTTAAAGCCACTACAGCCCTTTCTCACTATTTCAATCAGATTAAAATCTGCATGAAGCCCACTTTAATTTTGCATCAATATGGTGAGTTTAATACACATCAATATAAAGTGACACGTTTTGTTTTTAGGTTTTGATGAAAAGGTTCCTGTAACAGCCCACATATAAAGCAGCTTAAAATTTGAAATTACAGAGTGGTAGACTTTTCGTGCTTAACTTATGACATACGAAACCACACACGCACGCACACCTATAAAGGCCTTTTTGCTGTTCTCCTTCTATAAGTTTCACATATAAGTTAGTAAAAGTAAAAAAAAAAAGGGAAACTTACCATATTTTTTCTTTTCCCGGCATACATTCCTACATATTCATGGTTTAAATGCCTTAAAACCGCAGCCATTCACATTTTGTTTTATTTTTGTCTTTGTAATAAATAAAGTAATTATTATTATTATTATACATTGTGCTTTTGGTTTTCTGCATAAGTTTCTATGGTACTAATTCGGGGTTAAGAAAAAAACAATTTTTTTTCTATGGCTGAATTTATAGGTAATGAAAGCACCAGAACGTTTGTAATTACTGAATTAGTAAGTAATTATAAAAAACTGTGAGATAATAAAAAAAAATGCTTTGTTTGTTTTCGTTTCATAACCACCTGGTACAAAACCTAAATTGGATTGTGTACTTTAATTATATTTATTAACATTTATGACTTTATAAAGTTTTCCTTCCAACTAATTTATATTTTAATACGTTTCGTTTTACTTATAAGTATTTTTGTAATAATTCATAAATGAATTTCCATACCTACAATACATATTATTAATAAGTTAATATAGTTTGTTTGTTTATTTATTTAACGTCACTTTATACTACTATGGCTAATCGGAGGATGCTACAGTGGGAGTCCTAAATTTTGCCTATCCAGGTTTTATTAGGATAGGGATCTTTAACGAGTGCCTGACATCGCACAGGCTTGGGTAGACCTTTTAACGTCCCCTCCGAAGGATGGCATAACTAAGGATTGTTTACTCCCACTAAAAAATCCTAGGACCACATGCGGATTTGAACCCATGACCTTTGGCATAAGAGGCTGTTATGCTAACCACCATGCTACAAGTGATCCCAAGTCAATATAGTATATTAGTGTGTATTATTATAGTATTGGGTTGTCCGGAAAGTTTGTAGAGAAATTTGGACAAAAATTAAAAGTGATGAACAGCTTAAAATTTACGTATTTAATCTACAAAACAGTTACCACCGTTAGCGATTACCCTTTCCCAACGAATTGGATGGTCCATTATCCTTTTTTTTCAAAAATCCCTTCCTTGCCCTTGCCTTCCATGCCCATTGCTCATGAAATAGCTACAAGACTATCACAGTACCCCCTGGCAGACCACTACTTTCATTCGCCTGGTACCGTGGACATGCTAATAGGCATGGACCTATACCCACTAATTATCATGGGGGCTCCATATCGCTCAGGTGTTGAAATATCAAACATCTATCTTCAGCCATCCGTGTTTGGCCTAGTCGTTTTGGGCAGTGTGAAGGCCCAAACCCCTCATCAAGGGTTATCACTGTTTGCTGCATAGGAACCCATCGTAGAAGCTCAACATGAAGCAGTTCCGGAATTGAATGAACCTAACCGGAATTTCCACCGCTACTTGTCTCAAGCGCAAGCAGGATCTAAGCTGATTGATTCCGGATACTATTTGTGTTCTTTACGTTTTCCTAATTCTTTTAGCAATCACAAATATAAGTCGCATGGTTCATCAAGATCAGCACCAACATCTGATCCGCCTCAACATCGTTCATGTCGAAAACTTTCGACGGGTCAGACTCAGCCCTCTACTCGTACACAATTGAGGTCGCCTTATCAATAGGGCTATGCACGCTACCCTTGTTTAACCACGAGGTTCAAGCTTAATTTATTTTGTCTTTTCTCAAGTAGATCCTTTTCGTTCATTTTATGCACGCCTTGTTGACAAAGCAGTTTGTCATATTTGTTTTATTCCTTCTTCGTTGAACAGGCTCAACTCACCATTTTTTTTCAGTTGCGCACACTAATAATACAGGGATTAATTTTAGTCAAAGCCATTTTTTATTTATTTATCTTGTATATATTAAGAAAGTTTTTTTTTGTTTTTGTTTGTTTTCATGTCAAGGTTATATTCATTTTGCATAACATGTATTCATAAATTGTCGTTCACCCACGATCAATTTAGGTGGGCCGTTTGTTAAGGGAACACGGTCCTTAACACTTCATGCTGCCATCTAGCAGACACTGTCCTCATTAGTGTCATAACAACGCCATCTAGGGGCATTCAGAGGAAGGGACCTCTGCCAAAATTGGCAAATATTGGCAAGACCCCCATGCAAGTTAGCAATTGGAGACAAAGACTTGTAGTGAAGTGAGCACATGTGCCCAACGGTGTGAGACATTTTTCATTACATCATTACATTAAGAATTACCTCATCATGGAGGAGTAACCCATAGGAGCCGGCCTACCCATGGGCTCTCCGAGAAGGGAGAGGACGAAGGGGAAGAAGAAACAAAGAAAATACAGATATGTACAATAGGTTAAGATACTAACCCCTCCATACCATATGTAGCAATAGCAATAAATAGCCGGCCTTTGGTGTTGTGAGCGGCGTCGTTCCAGGTAACCTCCAAGATTTTTTTCGGAAGGTGTTGATGTAGAGAATCCATTTTTCGTCCCCAGTAACATCTAGTTTCAAAAATGGATCCTACACATTTTTTTTTTTTTTTTCAGCATCAAATCACAACATGAAATCCTTTCAATAAGGCATCCTTCCAATGAGCTCATGGGAAATCCTAACGTCGTAACGACAGACGTACCTGGCCTTCTTTAGATGATCAAAAACAGGCTCTTAACTCCGAAGCTATCTCACGGACAGTAATTCGTGGATAGTTTCCGATGACCGTTATAATATCCTCGAAGTCAAGAATTGAATTCCGGTAAGCCCGTGGTTGGTCTTCCCAATTGACATCTCCTGATCTAAACCGCGAAAACCACATCTGAATCGCTGCTATTCACGGTACGAATCTTTCTTACGTTTGGGCTGCGTTTTTCCCTTTTTTTATAAAGAACAGCATTATATGCCGAAAATGAATTGAATCATCACTCATATTGGTTTGCAATAAACTACACTAATGAGTCTTAACAAAGACCAAGTAAGTGTGTAAACATAGTTAATTACAAAAGGATTAAAGGCATATAAATAAACATTAGCTTTGAGATTCATTTTTAGTCGAAAAAATAAAAGGTAAATTTTATTTTAAAATATCTACGAACTTTTCGGACAACCCAATAAGTCTTTTGAAAGATGAATTATTTTGAAGTCAGTATAATAATCATTGATTAATAATATTTTATAAAAAGAAGTATATTATAACGTTGGGATACATGAATTTTAAAGATGTTTAAGTTCTGTCCAGTTATTTATAAAAAAGGTTTATTAATTTATAGTCAAAAGTAAAATTTGAATCACGTATTTACCCCACCGAATTAAACATGTAATAAATTATTAAGTTATATGATCAGACATTTCATCCTTCAGAAATTTTGAACTTAATCCACAAATTACCTTCCCGGAAAAGCTCCTGGACATGATCTAGTCACTGCCTCAATCCTTCCTTCCTGGAAAAGCCATTCTATTCCTCACATATATTTACAATTCCGTATTCCGCACTACATACTTTCCTCAATCCTGGAAATTAGCTATAGTTAAATCTCTAGTTAGATCTCCAAACCCAAAAAGCCACTGGAGCCGCTTTTTCTTACCGTCCTATTTCTCTTTTGCCCATCATGGGTAAAATCCTAGAAAGACTCATCCTTAAACGACTATACCCTATCCTAGAATCATATCACATAATCTCAGACCACCAGTTTGGATTCCGAACTTCCCGCTCCACCATCCAGCAATGTCAGCGTGTGGTGGATGTGGTCTCGTCTGCATTGGAGCGTGGATTTTACTGCACGGGAGCCTTTCTCGACGTAGAACAGGCCTTCGATCGAGTCTGGCACCCAGGACTGCTGTATAAACTCCGTAAATTTCTCCCTCCTACATACTTCCTGATCATCCACTCCTACCTCTCCGACACATCCTTCAAAATAAACCAAAATCGTTCCTATTCATTACCTTTTTACCCAGTCTGCTGGGGTTCCTCAAGGCAGCTTATACCCTTTGTCGAAACCTATGACATCCTGCCCAACAGTGTCCTTTAATGATATTCCGCTTGTCCCGGTTGAACAGATCCGCTATTTAGGACTCCCCCTTGACAAACGCCTTACATGGAATCCGCATACAAGACTGAAAAGACAAGAAACTGCTCGACGTTTTCGGCTACTCCACCACTTACTAGACAGACGCTCTAACCTTTCACTTGACTACAACAGACTCATTTAAATTACAATCATAAGGCCCATCTGGACCTACAAAGTTGAGCTATGGGGTTAAACCATCCAATTCTTTCCGTATCCAATCCTTACAATCCAAAATCCTTTGTAAAATACTCAACGCTCCTTACTTTGTGACAAATAAAATCATTCATAAAGACCTCCATGTTCTGTATGTAGCTAATTTGGCAAACTCCATTCCCACTCTAATCCACTAGTTTCAATCCTTGCTTCCTCTTCAATTTCTGATAATCCACCGATGCGTCTGAAGAGAAGATGGCCTCGGGACCTTTTTGTTTAGATTGATTACTTGAGTGCTGCCAATGGGCAGTTTCTCTTTACGTTTTTCATGTACATATCTTTTATCAGCATATTTACTTGATGTATTATAATATAAAGTTGTAAATTTCAATAAAATATAATTTTTAAAAAAATGTATATGATCATTAAATATAAATATAATTGTGGATAATAATTATTCAATACATTTATATTGAATAATTTTCTTATATGTTTTTTAGCTTAATTATTTTGAATTTTTTTCATTTTGTTTTTCTATTAAATACTTTATTTTTTTAACATCACAAAAATTTTAATTTTGCATTAAATCTAACTAATAAAAATTAATATTAAGATAATAGCATTAAAAAAAAAAAATGTACACTGTCATCAAAATAATATTATATAAATGACCAACTTACAAATGAATAAACAAGAGTAAAAACATGAAGTTCAAAATTACAATTTTATTAAAATTTTAAAAGGATAATTACCTGATGTTATAATTATAATTAATTCCATTAAGTAGTTAAAAACATGGATTTTTTTTTTCTGTTTTTAAGTTGTCCCCTTGCAGTAACTGGAAAAGCAGTTTGACCGCAATTAACACATTGCTCATGGGTATTAGGATTTCAATAATAAAATCACTTTTCATCACAGGTGAGAATCTTCCTAATCAGGTAAATTCTCATGTTAGAAGGTTTTTCAAAAATAAATTTCACAAATTAAAACAAAAGAAGGAGGAGTGGGGTATGAAAAGTAGTGATATTTTCGTGGTCTCCAAAGCCATTCCATGAAAAAAAAAATCACAAATTTCTAAACTCTTAGCTGATTGCTGAGGAGTAGGTCCGTGAGAGACCAGTCTGCTACCCTTTTTCACCTTCCCTATGTAGAGTAGATGGCCACTAACAATATCTTTCGACACACCACAGTCTTTGGCAAGTTGGCAAATACTTATGTATGGATTTGACTCAACAGCTTCCTGCAGAACCTTATCAACATCCATTAATGGTTGCCCAGAGTCCTTCTTCCATTCCGTTGTATCTCCACTCCCGAAATTCGAAACGAACGCTGCAAAGTGCTCTGGTCAAGGTGTCCTTCCACTTCATATTTAATAATTTCACAAGTTGCTTCAGGACTTCAAAGTTCCACTAATACCTTAAAATTATGTGAGTTTCATAGGACACTGTTTCTTCTTTGAAACAAATAACTGAACTGAGACTTTTGTTAATGAAGTTAAATGGGTTTAAACCAGCTTAAAGAATGCTCTAAAGGGATTATTAAATATTAGAATATTTACAGTCCTTTGAAAACTGGAATTTGATATAATGGTCATTTTTTTATACACTCCATTAAAAAACTAAAACTAACTTCATTAAACCTGTACTACTCTTGGGCTCAGTACATATCGAAATTGTTTCTAAGCCAACGGCCATGGAGCGAGGTGATTAGGCAGAGATCACACTCAGACGCCAGGTTTTTTACCCAATTTTGGGTACCCACTTTAAGGAGGCTAAGTCTGTCCCAGGAGGGTCTCCATACCCTAGGGTCGCCCCCCAGCTGAATTAACAGAATAAATAATATTCTGCCACAGCCCGGGATTCGAACCCAGGACCCAGAGAACAGTAGACTAGTGCTCTATCCACTAGATCACACCGCTCACTAAACTTGATTAAGCTGAAAATAAATATATGTCAAATAACATGTGAATTTCATCTGTCCTCAAAGCTAATACTAAAAAGATCCACCTCTCTGTTCCAACATTAACCTGAGACTCGGCACTGCTTTAAAGTTTATGAAAATAACATTTTCTCATCAATAGTTTTTTTCCTCTATTCATTCTCGCTTTCATTTTTCATATTTTATAATCAATAATTTTACATAACAAGTTGGACAAGGTATAATTGGAGTTTCTGCTATGAAATGAGTAAATATTATGATAAGGAATTTACTAACCTAACCAATTATTTATATCATTATCATTTAAAACATATGTTAAGTATTAATGTCGATTAAAGCCTTTAGAAATCAAGGTTATTCTCATTTACACAACAATTTAATCGACATTAATGATATTTATCTGTTGAGAAAATGGATAAATATTTACAGCCGGAGAGATTTGACACAGAATATACTTCTCCTGACTGTGCTTCGAAATGGATCCATTGGAAGAAGACATTCGATACATTCATCACTTCAGTAAAAGCAAAGGACGAAGAAAAGTTAAGTCTCTTCTACAATCACGTGGGTCACACTATTTTTGAATTAGTTAAGGATTCTTTATCATATCAGGAAGCTATTACCCTCTTAGATTCTCTTTACATAAAACCAAAGAACGAAATTTCTTCTAGGCATAGGTTAATGACTCGATTTCAAAATTCAGAAGAATCAATAGACCAGTTCCTTCAGGGCTTACGAACCATCAGCGCTGACTGTAATTTTCGAGACGTAAAAGCCAATGTCTACCGAGATGAGTACATTCGAGATGCACTCATTAATGGCCTTTCTTCAGTAACCATTAGGCAGAGGTTATTAGAGAATCTGAATTTAACTTTAGATGAAGCTTTTTCAAAAGCCCGTGCTTTGGAGTTTGCCCAAATATTTTCCGAATCGTATAAACCGATACCTTCTCAACTTGCATCTACATCCTCACAGGAAACTCTAGATCAATGTTCATCCACTCAATTTGATTCAATGACCAAAGCTTCAACTAACTCACAAAAATGTTATTTTTGTGGTCTCACTAGGCATCCTCGACCTTCTTGTCCCGCTCGAGAATCTCTACGTAAAAACTGTAATAAAAGGGGTCATTTTGCCAGTCTGTAGATCAAAATCGAAAACCTCAGCTTTCACCCAGAATCAGTAGGATACTTTAGATGAATGTAGCTGGGTTACGACTGCAGCAGTTCGCCCTCTTCTAAATCCATCAGAAATATCAGCTGCATCGCCTGCTAGTTTGGTAAGATCTATAATCCTTTAAAAATCGATGGATTTTCGGCAGATGGTTTAATAGATACTGGAAGAAACAGAGAGCTTTATTAGTGATACTTTTGTATCTAAACATAACCTCAAACTATATCCTACCGAATCTGCAGTTTCCATGGCTTCATCAAATTTGGCTGTGCCCATCAACAATGAACAATGTTTATTCCAACGTCCGACTAAGTGTTCTAAAGGGCTGCTGTGCTGATGTGATAATGGGTCACGACATTCTTAATCAGCATTCTAGTTTATCAGTATCATTTGGTGGAAGTAGGCCTCCTCTTAGTGTCAGTAGTCTCGCATGTTCCAAGGTAGGACCAGCCTCACTGTTTGAACATTTAGCTCCAAACTGCAAACCTATAGCTATAAAATCAAGAAGGCACACTGATGCAGATGAAAATTTTATTCGACTCCACATTAATGAATTGCTAAGAGAAGGTGTAATCGAAGAAAGTAACTCTTCATGGAGGGCACAGGTCTTAGTTGTACAAGAGTCGCATAGAAAACGGATGGTTGTCGATTATTCTCAGACAATTAATAGATACACTTTACTCGATGCTTACCCTATACCTCCGGTAGAGAAAATCGCTTCCATTATAGCTAGGTATAACGTACATAGCACTATCGACTTAAAAAGCGCATATTACCAAGTACCGATTCGAAGAGAAGACCGACCTTACATTGCCTTTGAAGCAGTTGGCAAACTGTGGCAATTCAAAAGGATTCTAATGGGGGTGACTAATGGTGTTGCAGCGTTTCAAAGAAAAATGAACGAAATTAAAACAAAAGAAGGTCTAGATGGTGTCAACATATATCTGGACGACATAATAGTCAGTGGAAGAGATCAGAACGAACATGACCGCAACTTAAAGAAATTCTTAGAAGTCTGCAAGAAATACAATTTAACTATTAACCAGCAAAAGTCTAAATTGATTTTAAAGTCCATTACAATTAATGGTTACCTGATTGAAAATAACATCCTACGGCCTGATCCCGACAGACTCAAACCATTGATTGATTTCCCACTCCCAAAGAACAAGCCATCACAGCAGCGAGCACTTGGAATGTTTTCATATTATTACTAAATGGGTTCCAAGATTCTCACACAAAATTAGTGGGCTAGTAAGTTGTAAGCAATTTCCGCTTGATTCTCGGCTTGTCAAAGATTTCAAGGATATCCGATCATGCATTCTTAAATCGGTCGTTCATAATGTTGAAGAGAACGTGCCATTCTGTGTAGAGACAGATGCTTCAGATTTTGCTATTGCAGCAATCCTAACACAGAAAAAACGACCAGTCGCTTTCTTCTCCAGAACTTTATCTAAGACTGAGCGAAATCATTCCGCAGTGGAGAAAGAAGCATGCGCAATCATTGAAGCCCTTCGGAAGTGGAGATATTGTTTAGAAGGCAGAAAATTTCAACTGATCACCGATCAAAAAATCCATTTCTTACCTATTTGATACTAACCATCCGGGAAAAATAAAAAATGAGAAATTCACTCGATAGCGTTTAGAATTGGCCACATACAACTACGATATCATTTATCGTCCAGGCAAACAAAATCTAGCAGCCGATGCATTTTCAAGATTTTGCAGTACTGCACATTCTATAACTAAGCTGGAATCTCTTCACGTATCATTGTGTCACCCAGGGATAGCTCGCATGTCTCATTTCTTGAAAATTCAAAATCTCCCGTATTCCATAGAAGAAATTAGAAAAGTAACATCGGCTTGTAAAACCTGCGCATTAATAAAACCTCAGTTTTACAAAACGAAAGGTACTCTCATCAAAGCAACAACCCCGTTTGAAAGGCTGAGCATAGATTTTAAAGGACCTCTGCCATCTGATAATAGGTACAAATACCTTCTTACAGTAATTGACGAATATTCAAGATATCCTCTTGCCATCCCCTGTCAGGATTTATCATCAAAAACTGTGATTGGTGCATTAAGCCAGATATTTTCAATATTTGACTATCCAGGTTATATTCATTCAGATCGAGGCAATTCCTTCATCTCCAAAGAGCTCGAGATGTATCTACATTCCAAAGGGATAGCTACGTGCCGTACAACTCCTTATAATCCTTGTGGAAACGGCCAAGTGGAAAGGTACAATGGAATTATATGGAAAACGGTATCTCTGGCTCTTCATTCGAAAAACCTGCCGATTACACAATGGCAAACAGCGTTACCTAAAGCATTACAATGCATTCGGTCATTACTCTGCACAGCTAACAACGCTACTCCTCACGAGAGAATGTTCTTTCACAAGCGAAAAGGCACATATGGGGTAGCTCTACCTTCTTGGTTAAGTACCCCTGGTAAAATATTAATGAGAAACTTCGTTCGGGGTAGTAAATATGATCCCCTCGTCCAGGAAGTCGAACTCTTGGAGCCCAATCCAAATTACGCTCTTGTACGATTGCCTGACGGGAAGGAGACAACAGTTAATCTGCGGCACCTCGCTCACGCTGGAAGTTCGGAATCCTATGAAAAAGACTTATTGGAACCAGACGACCGTCCCGAGGTAGATGACGATCCTCGGCCAGCACAAGCTGTCAGTGAAAAGGCTGCCCCGACCGAAGCACATCCTCAGCCAGATGATCACCTAGACCAAACAGCAGAGAGCTCTGGAGAGAACCAGCCACTCTGCAGGTCTACTCGCATCTCAAGACCTCCCTCCTACTCGAAGGACTATGTTTTTAAATAAAGCGGGGGAGAGTGATAAGGAATTTACTAACCTTACCAATTATTTATATCATTATCATTTAAAACATATGTTAAGTATTAATGTCGATTAAAGCCTTTAGAAATGAAGGTTATTTTCATTTAAACAACATATTATTTTCTAAAAAATAGAAAATAAATGTAAAATAAAAATGCTGAGAAACATTAGTCTAGACTAATAACTAGTAGAATAAGTCATTCCATGGCTCGATTATACCAGGACTTTAAAACCAACATTAAACACTCTTTTCAAATTAAAAGAATGGGAACTGAATCATCTCATTGAGGTTGAAAAAACAAATAAAGAATAAGAGATGCAAATTAAGATTACTTTATTTAAATATGTGTGTGTTAGTTGGTTACACTAGTTAATAGTGGATTAAGGACAATTTCTTAGATCTGGAGTTGTGTTTCAATCCTGTTTTTATTTTCATTTTACTTTGCATATGATGGACCAAGTGAAATCTCCATAACAAAGGGCCCTAGATGATGTAATACCTAATCACTTTGCCCATTAGACACAACAAAAGAGAAAAAAATACTTAGGACATGCTCTAAAAATCCATAAACTTGTGATTTAACTCATTATTTACAAAAAAAAAAAAAAAAAAAAAAAACACTATAAACACACACATACCCTTTTATTAATTTTTTACAGTCAAATATGTATAAATATACATAATCAATATATTTGGCTTACTAATTACAAAAGATATATGAATGAAGTAAAACTATACACATCAATATAATACAATATGTATAAATAAAAGCTTAACCCATTAATAACCATCATTGTAAGGAATCACCGATATATTCAAGTTTTTTTCTTCTTTATTTTATTTATTTGATTTGTTGTTAAACTTCCCTAAAAAATTTTTTTTCAAGCAAGGGCATCATATTTGTTTTTATTCTAACAGAGGGAGGCTACAATTAGCAGTAATAATTCATAATACAATCATAAAATCACGATATTGACTTCCAAATCCATGAAAACAAAATTTACAAAAAAAATTTTAATCCCAAATATTTTTTCTGGAATGAGATGTAGCATCATTTTATACCCACCTACCCAGAATATCGTATATTTCAAAACCATGAAATTTATAATTATTTCAAAACCATGAAATATATCATTATTCCAAAGTATTCTTGCTTAAATCAATCAACACATACTAATTTTACGGACACTCTAATCAGGTCGAGATAAAATGAAAGTTATCAGACATTAATCTAATGGTACAAAATATTTTGTTTAAAGAATAACTAATAAAGACAAATGAATTCCTAATGTATGTGAGTAATACAAACCAAAAAACTGAATTAAGGTCCAAATTTCACAAATTAATAAAATCTTATTAATATCCACTATTGTACTTTTAAATTAAAATTATAAAAACAAAGTTATTTCATGTTAATAATGGAAAGAAACATATTCTGTCATAAAAACTGAACATTCCAATATTGAAACATTAGGGGTACTCACTACATTTGCTATAGCATGCTATTTGTGTTATTTTGCTAAACCCGTCGAGTTTCTACAGTTATTTCCTGTATAAAATTTATGGGTTTAGCACAATAGCATGCTATAGCAAACGTAGTGAGTACCCCTATTATTGACACCCATGTTATATTTCAAAAATAGTCAGTATTAAACTATCCAATGCCTTACATAACATACCATTTATTTATCTAAAAGTACCTATTTAAAAAACAAATTAAATATATTTTTGTTTTAATGTTAATAGTCACTGATTGAGAAACTGTTTCCACTAACAAGAAAGTGTAAATATGCTCTCTCTCCCTTGTGCATGCGCGCTCTCTCTCACACACACACACACACACACACACAGGCATGCGCACACACACATACATGCATAAACACAAATAAGCAAAAAATACATTGCACATATAGACATATAAAATTCTTATAAATAATAATACTGTTTCACATATCAGATTATCAATATTCAAAATAGCCATTAGGAAAATTATTGATTCTTCAATCATCAACAAAAAATTTGAATAAAAACAGACCAATTAATATTTAATAGTATAGTAACATTTAAGTAGGTATGGAACTTCCCTTCCATACACATATTAATAAGATTAAAATATGGAGTGGTATCACTGTTCAACAAAGGGAACTATTTCGTAAATCTTGATTAGCCTTTTGAACTTTGTTAACAAGTTTTTCGTCTTGCTTTTCATCTTTAGTAAAATTATCATCAAAATCATTTTTTGAAGAAGGTCTTGGATTTCTGTTATAACTACCAGTGCTATACTGTGAATCTGCAATAGAACGTCCATCACCTTCATCGCGTCGAGAAAGTTCACTACAAGGTGAAGTACTTCTACCTTTTCCTTCTTCAACCATCTCAGATGGATAGAACCTCTGTAGTTCTGCAGTAGAAAACCATGACTTTTCTTTATGTGATTCAGTTATATCAGTTTTTTCTCCTTGAGGCAAAAGCAACTTCGTAAGTGGAGGAGCCAATCCCAAACCAATATTTCTTTCATGGTATACCTCAGATATAGTAGGAGTTAAATCTCGGTTCAATCTAGTTAACTGTGTTGCTCTTATCTGGTCCTGAATGCCAGACGATACTGTATTAGCTTCGTTAGAATTTGGAACTTGTTCTTGCTCTGAGAAGTACAGCAATCTAGAAGAAGAATGTGACTCAGCATAAATATTACTAGAATGTTTTTCCACTGTATTTCGGGGAATATGCTTAGAATTTATTCTATTTAACAATAAGTCTTGAGGTCGAGAAGTAAGATGATTAAAATCTTCAGACAGTTGATTGTATAAAGGTGGTGGAGGGGGTTTACGAGAGATGGGTGGAACAGGAGGTAATCGCCGAAGAATGGTTGTATGACCATTGCTGTCCCAATCAGGAGTTGATCCTGCAGAACTTGAGGAATCAGGACTTCTTTGTTGTGCTGAAGGTTCGAGTTTTGTTTCAGCCATTGATGTACAAAGGTTTCTCAACCGTGTTTGTTGTGAAACTTTAAATCCAGATATTTGTTCAGTGGATGCTTGAGCTGCTACAGGAGGACTTGGAGTAAAAGCAGCATCACTTTCACCTCCTCCTCCTGGCCTTCGTACCTGGACAAAAACAGCAAACCAAGTTAGACACCATTTAACAGTTAATAAAAAAAAATGAATTAACCAACTTGAAGGGGTATACCTGTTAGTAAATAATTAAATACAATAACAAAACCTGTCATCAAATATAGGATATTATAATGAACTCAAGTATTTATTTCCAATATGTAAACAAATTCAGATTTGCTGAGAAAATATATATATAAACAAATTTTACTTTCACTGACCCATATATATGGGGTAATAGGAAGTATTGCGATTGAGAAAATTTTCAAATTTGAATTTTCATAGGAAATACATATTTTAGGGTCCCCTGAGTTTAAATTAATAAGTCCTAGAAAAAAAGTCTGTAGATTTGTCTCTGTGGCAAGTCTAGCTTGGAAATCAATATTTTTTACAATACTGACATATAAGACAGTTATATGCCTGGGATATTAGGGATAAATTTCTTCCTCGGAAATGTCTTCAATTTTGGAAATAATAAACCATTTCCATTTTAAGTTAACTAAATTAAAAATATTTGCAAAGCCTTGGCCTTGGCTTGTAACAAAATACTACAATATATGTGCAGTGCCCAGACACATTAAATTTCTTGTGGTAACTGATAGTAAATAGGTACCAATATAGTATTTCTGAATTTTAGTAATTTACTGAGTGTGTGTGTGCGTGGATGCATGCATAACTTTTTGAATTTAGGAGGTCCTTGCCATTTAACTGATTGATTAAAGGGGTCCACAAAAAACTTTTGTTGGAGAACTATTGTTAAAGGTAATAATATCTATTTTTATATTATTTAATAAAAATTAAATGTTTCCATTGATATAATATTATTCTTTTTTTTTCAACTTTAAAGTTTTTGAATGTTCTTTTTTTTTTGGGTAAGTGGAAGTTATGTGTTGCATGCACCAAATTTTTTTATATATTTTATTAATGAACCCAAAAATACAAAAAAACATACTTATTATTATTATTATGAATTAATCAGCATTATTTGAGTATCATTCCGTTATATACACAATACAATAATATGATATATGATATTTATTTTGTTTCCTATCCTATTTTATTCTGGACCTGAAACATGACGCGTGGATTTAAAAACATTTTTAGATTGTACACAAAATTTACAAACCTACCATGATACCTTACTTAATTATATTTTGATAATTACAAATTAATGAATTTCATATATAAATTTAAATTTTACAAAAAAAAAAAAAAAATATATATATATATATATATATATATATATATATATATATATATATATATACTAATATTATAATTATATGGGGAGGGAAAGGAGGAGATAGGGTTTGCAAATAAAACTGTACTATTCTGCCACAACTATATTATGATTCATGGAAAAAGGGTTTGACAGTTAACAATTATTGGCAGTAGACATCTAAGGCAATCCACATATAACCTATTGTTCAAGCCCATATATAACAGGCCCTATGTTCAAGCCCAAATTTACAATTAATTTTAATTTTATTAATTGTTATCAAGATAACAGATGTTCTTTTATTTTTTATAGTGTGCGTGGGCTTTAATTGTTAAAAAACATATGTTACATAGCGTCAGTGTAAACTTTTTGTTGTGAGTTGTTTTTAAACCAGAAAAACACTATCCCACCTCTTATTTGTGAATTAATCCTGTTATCAAGAAATTAAGAAAATCTCGTGAAGCCGAAGCGAAGGAAGCACCCAGGTGGTAAGTTTTCACCATTCTTATTTTAACCACACAAAAGGGGAAAGGTTTGTTTTTCAATTGAGAAAAGCCCCTTGCCCTATATAGCAGCTAGAAAACGTACTATTAACACAATCAAATGGTTCCAAATATTATAAACATTAAAGTAGGAAGGCACAGTCTGCACCCAAAATCCAACAAAAATGGAACAAGGCTCATGAATTTTGCTGCATCCCTTTGATATGGTTGTTGGCAGTACAATGTTCGACCGGAAAAATATTTAAAAAGCGACATGGGTTACCCCTGACAACAACACCAGCACCCAAATTGACCATATTCTCATTAGTAGGAGACAGAGGTCTTTATCTCATAGCAGTAAGAATTTATAGAGGAGCAAACATAGATAGCGATCACTACCTGGTCTTATCACATATTCAGCATATGTATAAATAGGATTCTCTCGGATGAATGGTACACAGGTTTTATCATTCCTCTCCATAAAAAGGGAGATCAAACAGAATGTAAAAACTATCGTAACATTACTCTCCTTAACTGTACGTAGAAGGTCCTTTCTAACATCAACTACCAGAGGCTTATTCCGCACGCAGAAAGAGAGATTGGAGAATACCAGTGTGGTTTCATGAGAGGAAGATCTACACTGATCAAATCTTAGCTTTGAGAATCCTACTTGAAAGAATGAGGGAATATAATATCACCACACACCACCTTTTCATAGACTTTAGCAGTGCTTATCAGAGAAAAGTTGTATAAGGCATTGGAAGAAATGAACATTCCACTTGAATTGATCCATCTTACAGAGTTATTGATGATGGAATCAAGGTGTCAAGTATGAATACAGGGTGACGGAATTTCGGAAGGCCAGTCATATTGCGAGAATGGATGGTGACTCGCAAATAAAAAAACTATTATTTGGGTACGTAGATGGAAGGAGGAAAAGGGGGAGTCCACGACTGAGATGGGTTGATGAGGTCGAGGAAGACGCCTATAAATTGGTGGGCACTAGAGCTTGGCTGACTCAGGCCCAGGACAGAGAAGAATGGAGGCGACGACCCGAACCAGGTTGTAGAACCTGTGATGATGAAAATATGCATTACCATAAAACCCAAACGGAGGTAGAGTTGAAAAGAAACTGGTTAACTTTTTAATTCAGAGTTGAGACTTTTGTCCAGTTATTTAAAAAAACATTTGAATAACAGGCATTAATCAAATTTGGGAAAATTAATGATACAAATGGATTATAATGAATATAATATAAATAAGTATAAATGTTATCAGTCATTTTGTTTCTTGAATTGATTATTAAATATGAATAAATGTTTTTTTAAATTTAATTACAGATAATTATATAATTTGTTTGCAAAATTCTCACTTTCACAACACAAGATGTGTCCAATGAAGCTGTCCTTCCATCAGGTTCTCCTCTTCTCCTAATATAACTCGTAAAAGCACCAGATACTCTGTTGTTTCTTAAAATAACAGCTGCTCTTTCTACTTCTGTCTCTAAAGATGGTAGACTTTCAGCTGAGCTTGTAGATGCAACACTTAAACTCTTGGAAAGTGAAACTTCTTCTGTAATGCCAATGAAAAAATATTATGTTCAATCTTCATAACAAATTCATTTTCTGAGTTATTATGCAATACTTATATAAATTACACACAACAAATACGACGTAATTAATAAATTATCCCAATTAAGATAAAAAATCACTCAAACTTTATAATGAATAAAACAACAATTTATTGAAAAAGATAAAACAAAAGAGACGAAATTCCAAGGATAGAAATTCATTATTTACCAGCTTTAGAAGACTGTGATTTTGACATTTCTTTGTTGCAGTCCTGCTTATCTATATTACTATCGGCTTTATTATGAGGTTCTATTGTTTCCTTTTCATTACCTCGCCCTTTAGGTGATGCATCTTTGTAACTCTGTATAAAAAATAGTATTACTTTAATTTCTCATTAAGACATTTAAACAATTAAAATAAATATTATTTGCAATCTATTGCACATTTGAGTAAAAAAAAAAACTATGTTTCTGGACTACATTCGACCAGTACATAGCTCTAAAAATAACTCCCCCAGTGGATATAGAATACAACAGCCATGGTAAATTTAAAGCTTAGATAAAGAAGGAAGGTTGGGTCATGGGCTTACTTCATATAAAGGGTTTCATAATGTTATACAGTGGAACAGAGAACAAGCATTACGTTCTCAAGTAGAATAAGTCTTGGAGTATCCCTGGTGTTGTCTAGACGTGTTCTTCTTGCTACCCATCTTATTTATTCAGTTATTTTCGGTATTTATACCTTAAAACATTGCAATATTACAGTTCCCGTATTGTTTAACACAGTAATAAAGTCTTATTCAATTATTTAATAAGTTAAATAGCGTTATTTCTATAAATTCAACGAAGTTAGTTTGTGTCAGTGAGTGAAGTAGTGGGGAGCAGTTGCTTGGCCAGCCTAATCCTCTCTGCCGCCGTGTAAACATCAGATTTAATATCCTTATTTACATTTTATTTTCATTAAACAATCAATAAAATGGTCAGCTGCAAAGTTTGTAGTAAAACAGCTAGCCAAGAGTAGGCGAGAGTAATTTGTATTCTTTGCCAGAATTATTTCCATATCAAATGTGTCAAGATCGATAACATTGACACTGAAATGAGTAAAAAATGGATATGCACTGAATGCGAAACAGTATCAAAGGCATTACCATCTGCTGAGCCTGATACAGCACTAGATCTCCTAAGGGCGCTCTCGGCAGAGTTTAAGGAAATGAAGACCCGGCTGGAGGGGATAGAAGAGATTAAAGAGACCCTTCAGAAGCAGTCAGAGCTCTCTTTCGAGAATATGGAGAAGCTAACAAAAACAGAAACTCTGTTAGAAGAACAAAATAAAAAAATTATCATTGGAAAATAATACCCTTAAAGCGAGGGTTTCTGAGCTGGAAGAACGTCTTAATCATACAGAACAGGCACAACTAAAAAATTCTATTGAAATTAGGGGAATACCAGAAAAACAGGGTAAGACAATTGTAAGCACGATATTGAGTGTCGGGGCGGGACTCGGAGTTAAGCTGTCCCCGGAAGATCTAGGCCACACAGTGCGGCTTAGATCTAAACAGAAAGGGGTCCCTGGTCCTATTATTGCCCGATTTGTGCGACAGAACTTAAAAGAAGAACTAGTAAAACAAAGAAGAATAAAAAGAGATTTTCAACACGTCACCTTGACTGGGGGGATAACGACTCGCATACATTCGGTATGTATGTCGGCGATGCCAAGAAACCCTCAAACAAACACTTGTATTGGTTAGCCAGACAAAAAAAATTAACAGGAAAATTAAATATGTTTGGTTTAGTGGTGGAAGAGTGAGGTCTCGCCAGGCTGATGGCTATCCAGCTGTTATTATATCGAAACCGACTGATCTTGACGTTTACTCTTGAAATAAGAATTTTCGTCGCATCAAATTTATTTTCGACTATTACTATATTATTTGTGTCATCTTATTTTTACTTTTTAAAGATTTTTTATTAGTTTATAACCATAACATCATATATTGTTTTGTTTTTTTTGCAATGGTATCTCATTTTCTCAACCAGAGAAAAATCTATTTAGTTACACAGTAAAGAATCTATTTATTTTTTTATTTAATTTTTCAAATGATGGAGATTTTATTTTTTCTGCAATAGGCTTATCATTTGTCTATTATGAAGACTTTTTGATTTTTTTTTATATTGTAAATATTTTACTTTTTTATTCTTTACTTTTAGTATCTTATTTATTTTCTATCAATGTAGCTATTTTATTTTTTTATTAAATTTTTTTTTGTCACTTTACTTTATTATTTTTTATCCTATTGAGATCATTTTAATTTTTAAAAAACAAAGAATTTCATTTTCCTACACTGAAGATGTCTTATTTACTCTTATTGTGTTGAAGATATATAACTTTATTATGACTTTTCATTATTATTATTTATTTATTTTTCTATTATTATATTTTATCAGTAGACATTATGATCATTATCTCAACTTACATTGCACATGATGGATATTTTATTTATTTTATTTTTTTTTTTTTTTAATATAATAGACTTATTATCTTTCTATAATGAAGATTTTGTTAGTTTTATTTATAATGTAAATATTCTACTTTTTTATTTTATAGTTTTACCACCTTTTTATTTTCTAATTATGTTAGTAAATTCTAATAGGTATCATATTTTTTTTATATAGCGGAATGCCTTTTTATTTTTTCATTTATATTTTATTTTTTGAGAAATTTCATTTTTATTTTCATTTTTTAAAAGGAAAAAGATTTATTTTCTTACATCGTAGATGTTTTATTTACACACTTTATATTAAAGATATATATTTTTATTTTGACCGAATCTGATTTGTACCTATTATTATATTTTATCAGTTGCCATTATCATAGAAGTGAAACTAAGACATTTTCATCTTATAAACCTACCACATCTCTTCATACCATAACAACAAGTTCATCATCAGCGTCACCTTCACAACATCCGAACGCCGATTCGTCACTTTCTGTTACTTCATCTCCAGCAACAATCACTGCGACATCAGAAAATAACACTAGAACTGAGTCCTGATGATGGCTCACAAGCTTGAGCCAAAACGTTGGCAAAATTAAAAATTTTCAAAAAATGACTGATTCCTGATTATTCCACCTATAATAAGACATCTTCTCTGTACCACATTCCGTCTTGTTTTTCATTAATTAGTTCCTTAAATTGCTTTTATTGTATTTATTTTTTATTTTTACTATCATTGTATTTTTATTTGAATTTTCTTTTATTTTGGTTTCTATTTAAACATATTTATGTTATTTCCATAAATATATTATTTCAATCTAAAATAGAGTGCTGGACGAAAAATTGTTATATCCTATCCCTCAATCCTAATCCTTTTTTCAGTTTTCTCTCCTCTCAATCCTTCCACTATGACTAATATCATAACTTCCTGTCACATCCCCATCCCATCCATGCACAATCCCTCCTAGCCCACTATGATGAATTCCAAAAATACTTCCTCGACAATTTTTATCATTTAGTAGCCGTTTCCGAAACATGGTTAAAACCATTTATCCCTTCCTCTCAGGTTTCCCTTCCAAATTACTCTTTCCTACGACATGACAGACCTGATCGCACGGGAGGTGGAGTCGGGCTGTATATTCATAATCACCTGAAAGCCAAAATCCTATTGAAGTCTCCTCCTAATCCTTTTCCTCACATAGAATATATGTTTATTGAAATTTTAACCAACTCCTCACCCTTATTATACGCTGTTGTCTACCGACCTCCACGTGTTCCTTTTGATGACCTCTTCCAATCCTCCCTTGTCCAACTGATCTCAGAATATAATAATATAATTATTTCTGGTGATTTTAATACAAATATGTTATCTGAGTCCAGCGACAAATCCTTCCTTACTGAATTAATATACTCCCCCAATCTATACCTCGTTCCTTATCACCCTACTCATCACTCTCAGTACACTGATACCTGGTTGGACCTTCATATTTCTGACTCTCCTATAAAAATTATTTCCTCATCGCAGCATCCCGTTCCTTTTTTATCTTCACACGACCTTATCCATATTACTTATGATCTACCTGTCAAATCCTTCAACCCAAGAGTAGTAATATATATAACATAATATCGTAATTTAGACCTTCTTTCCTATGAATTTCTACAACCTGATCTGGACTCTATCGACTGGGACACGATATACTCTGACAACTCCATTGATCCTATGGTCTCCACCCTCACCTCAAACCAACAATCCATACTAGACATCCATGCTCCTCTGAAAACCAGAACCTCACGCCGTCCTACTGCGCCTTGGCTCCCCCCCGAAATAAAGAATATGATAAAGATAAGGGAAGCAGCAAGACGTGAATTTTGACGCACTCGTTTGCAAGAAGACTATGTGCCTTTCAAGGAGCTACGTAATGAAACCCAATGTGCAGTGCGACGTGCTAAATCCCTTCATATCCTTTCTGTTCTTTCCGATGCTCCTAATACTAACTCTAAATGGAAAATCCTTCGAAAATTGTCCTTTCCTGAACCCAATAATCTTAGTTCCTTCCAAGTCTCGCCTAACGAACTCAATAGTCATTTTATATCCTCAGCTCCTAATTCTTCAACAACTCCAGATATTACTTACCAAAGCTTCAACCCAGACAGTTTCTTCTTTTCTCATGTGTCTTACGACGAACTACTTACTGCAATCTTGAAATACTGTACTAACGACAATGGACCAGACAATATTCCCGCAAAACTAATAAAATCCAGCCTCCCATCCCTCATACCGGTACTATACTATATCATATTTATAACTTATCTCTGCAAAAATCTACCTTTCCTTCTTCCTGGAAAACCGCCCTCGTCTGACAGCTAAATAAAGCTCCAAATCCTGCCTCACCGCAAGATTTCCGTCCTATTTCTATCCTCTCCAATCTATCAAAGCCGCTCGAACACCTTTGCTCAAACACAGCTATCAAATTTCCTTGAAGAAAACTCCCTCCTTTGTCCTCTCCAATCCGGTTTTCATTCTGGTTATTCTATCCAATCCGCCCTCCTTAAAATAACTTAAGACCTCCAAAATGCCATTGATCACCAAAATTGACTATACTTATCCTCCTAGATTTCTCAAAGGCGTTTGACACGGTTGATCATAGTATCCTTCTTTCCGAACTCCAAAACCTTCCAGTATCCAACAGTGCTTTGCACTGGTTTCAATCCTTCCTCTCCGATCGTTCTCAGTATGTGGTGGTGCCAGATCAACCTCTTTCCCTGCCTCTATCCTGTGGTGTCCCTCAGGGATCATCTCTATCTCCCACACTATTCGCTATTTACATTAATGACCTCCCTCTCCTTATCCATCACTCTAAATACCACCTCTATGCTGACGATTTCCAAATATACCTTTCCTTCCCACCTTCTGACCTATTACCAGCTACAAAAAGACTACAAGAGGACTTAAATCGAGTAAGTCACTGGGTTGTAGTCAATAAGTTAAAATTAAATGCTGACAAAACAAAAGCAATCGTAATAGGATCCCATCACCTGAAAAATATTCCACATATCTCAACCCTGTACCTAAATAGTAATCCTATAAAGTTCCACCCGACTGTCAGGAATCTGGAAGTAACCTTCGACCAAACCCTATCCTTCAAAAATCATATTTCCGAAATCTCCCGCCGTACCTTTTCAACCTTAAAGTGACTGTATTCCCTCCATCACCTATTCCCGCTTGAAACCCGAAAACTCCTCGTTACCTCTCTCTCTAATATTTCTGCACTTCAACTATTGCTATACGGTATACGGTGGTGTTTCTGGGGATCTCGAGGTAAAAATAAAAGCTTAATTAATTGCTCTGTTTGATTCATCTTCGGGGTCCCTAGATACACTTCCGTGTCTCAATTTTATGGCGAGTTGAAGTGGCTTTACCCTTCCAATCGTCGCAAGTATTTTCTCGCATCATTCCTTTACCAAGTTATCCAATCCCGCGACCCATCATACATTTTTGACCTCCTACAATTCAAATCCTCTGTCCATCCTCGTTGTACACGCTCCAGGCCTTCGGATTTATACAGCACAGCCCACCGAACTGCACATTTTGACAGATCCTTTCTCATTCGATCCTCAATCCTATGGAATTCTATCCCTCCTTCCATCCGTCACTCCAATTCTCTTTCTACCTTCAAATCCCGCATATTTAATTACTTAATAAATATCCAGGCTCAATAAAATTGTAAATAAGCTTTCTTTTTATTTTTTATTTTGTTGTGATAGTTGTTTTCTTCACCTTTAAAGAGATCTAGTTTATATAAGTAATTCTTAATTTGTTTATATGTAGTTAATATAATTTAAGACTCCAAAGCACACTTTTTACTTTCTGTATTATTTATTCTAAAGGGACATGTCCCAGGATAATAAAGAATTTATTTATTAAAAAAAAAAAAAAAATCTTTTATCCTAGATTTCCATCCCATGAATGAAAGACTCAGTTTCATAAACATCACTCTGATTTGCTTGCTTGATCTCACAGAAGAGAAGGATTTCTTTTTTTTATTTCTTAATTTCCAGATCGGCTGTGCCATACATGTTTTTGTTTATTTATAAACAGGCATCTTAATTTTTAAGATTGGACAAAGTAAGGTTATAGTCACATACAAAAGAAACCCCTTACAATCATATGTTTATAATTATTCTTAAGAGTTAAATAATTAAGATAAATTTAAAACAGAACGAATAATGAAAATAAAATTGAAACAATGGAAAAATAAATTAAAAAAAGGAATTAAATAAATTATTTTAAGATCATGACATAATAAATATATAAATTAATATTAAGAAAATAATGAAACAATAATAAGATTAAAACAAAGAATGAAAATATAAAAATTAATTAATAGAAATTGACTGTAGATACTACAAAACAATGAATTAATGTAATAAAAAAAAAAAAAAGAAGAAGAAAGTTCAATAAAACAAATAAGACAAATAAATTGAATGATGAATGACAGTTAAGTAATGTATGTTCTAAAAAAATAAATAAATAAAAAATAAAATAATAATAATAATAATATCGCAAGGGGCAACTGATGGAGTGTAGTTGCTGGGGTTTGATGATACCCGGATGCTGAATACATCACCTAAAATTAAAAACAGGTAACAACACATTTGTTCATTTACACTGACATAAAAGTCATGTACAGAACACACCCAAGGAGACCAGGGAGTAGGTATAAAATGCATCTACCCAACAAAATGGTGCGAACTAGACACATAGCTCCAGACAAATCCGGAGTGAGGGCTGCTCCAGAGGGAGTGTATCCTCAGCCTTCAACATTGGCAGACAGTGCAAGCGGTGCCCCCATGCCATATGGAACTGTAAGACCGGCTAGCATAGGACTTAGAACTTAAAACTCTGAACCGGGCTTGGATACTGTTGAGTCTCCCACGAGAGGAAGAGGAACCACCAGCCACAGAAATGAGCAATGAAGGATGAATATGAATATTGCTGCAAGAAATGCATTGAAATATACAGTAAAATGCAAAAATAACATGCTATATAATGGAATATCTCTGAATAGTAGGCCCCAAATGCCTAAGGTACCATACTCAAAAATGACTCTATCCACTGTTAAAGCTGTCAATGAAATATTGGCTAAACATATGTCAGGGAGAATAACTCAAGAAGATACATGTCATTGGATATATGTGGGAGCTAGGACCGTTGCAACCGAGCTTGAATTGATAAAAGATCAGAAACAATGTAATAAAAGTAATGAGAGCAAAGATGCTTCCTAGAGAAGGAGAATCAAGAAAAAGGTTCAAATTGGAATAATTGCCAATTACGTTTAGAATGGGGAAAATGCCTCCCCGAGACTTAAGAAGAAAATTTACGAAATATAGTTACAAAACATAGTCTTAAATATCAGAGGGTTAACAAGCTGAGAGTTAAGGCAAATTTTGAGTGTTTACATGGACACTCCACTCTTAATAAAAAATTAGCAGTTTATGCAAATAGGATCAAGAGGTACACTAAAACCCATTCTAGGAGAAGGCAAAATTGTATACTTAACATAATGGAGAATAACTTATAAAAGCAGTTAAAAGCGAAAGCAAGTGTTGTTATTTAGACAACCCTACCAGACCCCAAGGAAGTATCTGTATACTGGAAAGATGTATGGGAACATAAACAAGGTTACAAAAGTAATGCGTAATGGTTAGAAAATATCTGCAGTAGTCTGACGACATTGAGTCCAATCAGGAATCAGTCAGCATTAGCACAGAGGACATAACTAAAGCACTTAAGCAAATGAAAAACTGGAAAGCTTCTGGAACATATAAATTTTTTTATTTTTTTTATTATATTTTATTGAAATTTACAACTGTATAGGAATACATCAAGTAAATGTGCTGATTAAAGATAGTGTACATGAAAAACCTGAAGAGAAACTGCCCATTGGCAGCACTCTAGTAATTAATCTAAACAAGAAGGTCTCGAGGCCATCTTCTTTTCAGATGCCTCGGAGGATTGTCGGGAATTGAAGAGGAAGCAAGGATTGAAACTAGTGGGTTAGAGTAGGATTGGAGTTTGTCATGGAAGGATTGATACCTGGTTCGGGCCAAATCAGCTACAAAGGGAATATTAAGGTCTTTATGGATAAGCTTATTCGTGACAAAATAAGGAGCGTTTAGGATTTTTCGAAGGATTTTGGATTGTAAGGATTGGATACGGGAAGAATTTGATGGTTTAGTGGAGCCCCATAGCTCAATTCCGTAAGTCCAGATAGGTCTTATGATGGTCATGTAGATGAGTCTTTTGTAGTTAAGTGAAAGTTTAGAGCGTTTGTCTAGTAAGTGTTGAAGTAATCGAAAGCGGCGAGCAGTTTCTTGTCATTTCAGTCTAGTGTGCGGATTCCATGTTAAACGTTTGTCAAGTAGAAGCTCTAGGTAGCGGATACAATCTACGCTCCAATGGAGACGACACAACATCCACCACACGATGGCATTGCTGGATAGTGGAGTGGGATGTTCGGAATCCAAACTGGTGGTTTGGGATTATGTGGTTTAATTCTAGGATTGGGTATAGGCGTTTAAGGATGAGCCTTTCCAGGATTTTACCAATTATAGGTAAAAGAGAGATAGGACGGTAGGAAGAGGGAAGTTCTAGCGGCTTTTTGGGTTTAGGTATCATTTTAACGATAGATAATTTCCAAGGATTAGGATAGTATGTCGTACGGAGTATGTTTAATTTTATATGTCTTAATTTCAGTTTGTTAGTCAGTTGGGTATAATAAGTTTTGTCTGCAGGGTACCTAGTCCTATGCCACTTTGATCTTGCTCGGCGCTTTTCTCTTATTAAGGTACGAATGTGCTGTGGCAGATTAGTTTGTTGAGAGATGTTAATGTTGGTGGTTGTTGTGTTATCGTATATACTGCTAGTTATTGAGTCAGTCAGTTTTTCTATGGCTCTGTCGATATCGTGTTTAGTTTTTAGTGGGAGTTTTAAGTCCATTTTGGAGTCCAAGTCCGATCGAAATCTGTCCCAGTTTACTCGTTCATTTATTAATTTAGGAGGTGAAGGTTTAGGGACAAAACTCGAATGCAAGGAGAGCAGAACTGGACTGTGGTCAGATGAGAGGTCATTTAAGGACTTGACTACTGCTTGGGAGGTGGGAAATTGAGATGAGACAAATATATCCAGGGTGTCGGGACGTTTTTTGGAGGATGTTGGCCAGTAAGTGGGAGTCATGGGCGAAAGGATAGAATAACTATTTGAGGTTGAGACGCTAGAGAGGATATTACCACGGGTATTGGATGTTCGACAACCCCACTGTTGGTGTATAGCATTATAGTCTCCTCCAGCAATGGAGCGGGGTCCAAGAGATTGGAAGAAGGAATTAAGAAGGCTATAGGAAATGGAGTTGCCAGGTGGACAGTATACAGCTGACAGAGTTATTTGGAAAGGATGAGTTGAAATGATTACAGAGGTTGATTGTATGGCGTCAGTGGGAGTAGAAGGAACAAGGGAATGGGGTATGGATTTATATATTAGAATGCAAGAACCAGCATGTGCAGTGTTGTCTGGGTGGTCTGATCTGTAAGTAAAGTAGTCCCGTATGTAAAAACGTGACCGTTGTGTGAAGTGCATTTCAGTCAGCAATGCTATGTCTATATTGTTGTCATGTAAAAATAAGTCCAATTCATCACGGTGGTTATGCAAGCCATTAGCATTCCACAAAATGATGGCAAGGGGCTTTACACTCATCGTGAGAGATTGAATGGGATTTCAGTGAGGAGTCTATTGAGTAGGGAGATGAGAGGTGTGATGGTTTCTTGAAGGCTGAGGAGGAAGGAGTTTAAGATGGAATATATGTCATGTTCATTCGGATTAGGAAAGGGATATATATCAGTAGCTTGTGGAGTATAATTTGTATTTGTGGGCTGTACCCGTCATGGGGTACGAGGAATTTCATTCAGTGACGACTGAGGAGGGGTATTTGGTTTCATTTCATGTACGATAGGGCGGGATGGAGCTTGTTGTGGCTGTTCTGGTGGTAATTTGACCCGTAATGGTAAGTGATGGGAAGGAATTGGTTGGTTCGGTGCTTCAGGTTGAGATTGGGAGTTCTGGGATCTGGGATGGGATTTCGGAGGCGCCTGACCATTAGAGATGGTGTCGGAGAATTATTTCTTCGGAGCTGAAGGGGTTCGAACCTTGTTTAGAGGTGTAGGTAGGTGAGCATCGTGTGCTTGGTTCTGTTTAAGTTCAGGGAAATTCGCCGAATCGTCCACAGGAACCTGAGTGATACTCGTCTGATCTGTGCTTTTTGAAAGTAGATTAAGTATTCTTTGCCTGAAGATATTTTTGTAGACCTCGCAACCTTTGTAGCTTGCAGGGTGTGCTCCACCACAAAGAGCACATTTCGCTGGCTCACTTGGTGATTTCTGACAGGCGTCTGAGGGGTGAGCACCAGCGCATTTTACGCAGCGAGCCTGATGGAAACAATATGACTTGGTGTGCCCCAAATTTTGACACTTTGCACACTGCACTATTATTGTTTTTTGCCTTGGCTGCTCAAAACGGATAACAGAATATAACAGTCTTGTCACTTGGAATATATCCGGATTATTTTGAGCTGGCTCCAAATCGACAAAAAATAATGGAAGTGGGTATTTTTTGGATGGGTGTAAGACGCAAGAAATATGTCTCACGTAGTGTCCTATCTCTTCCAGACCTTGTTTAATTGCATTGGTGGGAGTTGTTGAGTGTAGTCCCCTCAAGACCACCCTGTATGTTTTTTCCTGCCTCAATTGGTAGCAGTGGAAGTCATAGTTTTTTGAGGTGAGATAATTTACAAGTTTTTTATAGTTGTCTTTCAAGTTTGTGTTTATCTTTATGTCATTTAGTCGGGAGTAACATCTAAAATTTGTCTGCCCGATTAAATTAGCGATTTCTTGGCCGAATAACATGAAATTATTGATGTTACTGACGAAGATTGGAGGTGGCTCTGGGTCAGAAAACCCTTGCGGTCCTGATACTGTTGAGGAGTTTGCTGTAACTGGTTTGTTAGTAGTAGATGGTGCAGTTGAGGCTGACCGTGTGGCGGAGGTAGCTGGGGCCGATGAGGTTGACGGTGCAGCTGATAAAGAGGGCTCTCTGAGATCAGTTTTGTTGGCTGCAGTGGTACTGCGGGTTTTTGGAGGTTAGTTCATTTGATTCGATGGCTGCTTAGTTTTGGCTGCTTTTTTTTTTTTTTTTTTTGTTAGCCGAATCCCCGATTCCGGGATTTGAGTTCCTTTGTCTTTTGTGACGCGTCCTCTGAAAGTATTGTGAATCTGACTCACTTATTTCAGAAAAGGGCGTCTCTTCTGCCGAGTCGTCACAAGAAGTATTTATGTCGAGATCCATGATAGCAACATATGAAGTATAGAGAAAAAATGTATATATACTTTTACGACTAAATAATAAAATGAAAATGTACCTAAACACGCAAAGAAAAGAACAAAAAAAAAATCTAACTAATAAAAATATTTACAATAATATATATAAAAAATAAATAAATAAAGGGCATAATTAATTAATAAGAACTAGGAAAATTAAAAAAAGTCTTAAAGAAGGAAAAAAAAAAACAGTCTTTGAGAAGGCAAACTAAAATATATAAACAAGTCTTCGTTTACGAACTCGTAGCTGTCAACAGTCCTGACCGAGACCTTATAAACACAATAAGGAGTACAGAAGGGATTTATCCCCTCCTCTTATCTAGTCCAGGCGGCCCTCAGTCTATTACGTGCGTTATTAAAATAAGTGCACTCACCTCTCTATTTGTGATTGTTAATGTGTTAAATGGGTGAACAACTCACTAAGCACAAATTTTGAAGGCTGGTACATCAGTAACAACGAGATGACAAGGTAAGAATCACAGAGCGATAAATAAGTTGAACTTTAGTAGCGGCCATGTTACATATTACGTAGATAAAATTATCGGTTCAAATATTTTAGTATTGTTCACAGTTATCTTGCTTCATGGTACCAGAAACTATTGGGTAGATGCAAAATTAATGCAGGTTTTTAGTAGGTATTGTAAATACGCCATATCTTTACTTTAACCATATATATTTAATCAAAATAATTTCCATCTGAATCAATGCACTTTTGCCAACGTTCAACAAGCTTTCTTATTCCACCAGAAAAAAAATCCGAATCCCTGGACTCTATGAAATCACGAAAAGAATTTTCAATGTCGTCCTGGTTTTGAAAATTTTTCTCCCTCAAAAAGTTGTCCAGATGCCTGAAAAAGTGGAAGTCTGTAGGAGAGAGGTCAGGTGAATAAGGCGGATGTTGGAGAACTTCGTAGCCCAACTCGTGCAGTCGTCGAAGCGTTGGTTGTGCAACGTGTGGTCTGGCGTTATCGTGGAGCAGGATCGGCCCCTTCCGATTCATCAATGCTGGGCAAAGACGTTGCAATTTTTGAGTTCCGAGTTCCGCCGCCATTTCTCGTGTGGTTTTGGTTGGGTCTTCTTCCACTTTTGACCTCAGCTGGTCGTTGTCCAGAGCAAGATGACGGCCCCGACCTTCCTTGTCTTCGAGGTCGAAATCTCCTCTGCGAAACTTCTGGAACCAACGCTGCACCGTGCACTCATTAATAGCCCCCTGACCCCACACTTCATTAATATTACGAGCCGTTTGCGCAGCGCTGCGCCCTAATTTAAATTCGTAAAAATAAATTTGACGAAAATCGCACTTTGATATTTTCGATTCAAGACCTTTGAACACACTGAACAAAACGATTTTACTAAACAAATTCATGGTGAAAGAGAGGGTATTAGATAAGGTTTGTTTTGGTATAATAATGATCAATGTTAGGATTAGCTTTGTTTACACAATTGGAATTAAGATATTGCAATAGAGGAAACCTGCATTAATTTTGCATCAACCCAATACTATGTCAAGAGATAGAGATCCCTCCTAACTTCTGCACTGGTAACACATATTGTACCTTCCCAGCAATCCTGGAGAGCATGGTCTGATAAGTCTCCTCAAGTTATGCCGAGACTCTGTGATTCTTTCCACTGTAGCAGCATTAGATGCAAACTACACAGCTTTGAATCAACTAAACGCAGCGAATAGTCAAACTGACTATGCTTCTCTCGCATAGATGTGGAGAAATAAGCCATCTTTGTGGAGAGGACATAAGCGACCTATGCCGTTTATGCAAAAAGGCTGCTGAGAGCATACAACATGTGACTTCAGGTTATCCTATTCTGGTTAGAAAGAAGTATCTCCAAAAGACACAACCTAAAAAAAAACAAAAAACATGTACCTCTACAACCCATAAAGGGTTTTGGGCTCAGTACATATAGAGATTCGTACTGTTTCTAGGCCAATGGCCGTGCAATAAGGTGATTAGGCCTTGATCACGCTCAGCTGCCAGGTTTTTTTCCCAAATTGAGTACCCACTTGGAAGAGGTGACCCCCGGCTGAATTCTGTGATAGCTCGGAATCGAACCCGGGACCTGGAGAATAGTAGACTAGCACTCTATCCACTAGACCACACCACTCGTCCAAAGACAAAACAATGTAGCGAAAATTATTTATCAGGTCATCACATCAAAGATAAATCTTTAAAGCACCTATCCTCCCTATTACAAATATCGTCCATTAACGAATTATTACCAAAAGGTGGTATAATGGAGGTATATAAAGGAAAACAAGTTCTATTAGATGGTGTATAGCATTAGGATTGTACCAAATAGGAGTAGAAACCTAATTAAAGACAGCCATGGAAAAATGCTGATGCTGGAGGAAGAGATAAAAGAAAGATGTGGGCAGCATTTCAAAAATCACTGAATCCCAGAGAATCTGAAAACTGCCACAAAGATTACTCACAATTACCTACAGATATTTATGACTCGTTGACTATTTCACTCGACGTAGAGGATTTCAAAGACATGACGGTTCAACCCATAAACAACAAGTCACCAGTTTATGTTGGACTCCCTAGTTCCCAGCAGGACTGCTTGTTGGAAACTCTGCTTAAAGAATCAGGTGAGATCCTAATAGTGTTAGAGTACAAGAAGTAGAAAGAATCCACAGCGGATCAAAGGATTTTTTCGCTTGACACAGGTTATAAAATCTTCCAAATAACACCACTTCACAACAGACTACATTCATACGTGAAACTATGATCAAATATTAAGTCTAAGACAGATACCTGGGAAATGAAAGATTATCAGTAGACTATTTGGATGTTGTTTATGGACTTCAAAGCAGCCTATGATGTAATCCTAAGGAATTGAATTTTTTCAGCCAGGCAAGAACTGAGATTACATGGAGTAAACCAACTTAAGAAAAGGAGGACCAACAGCTTTCTCAGTATAATGTCTCTCTACAAGCTATTGTAAACATATCAATAAATTAGTTCCAATAAGTCATGAGGGGGTGTGATGCACTATTAGCTCGAGATAACTCAGTTTTCACTAATCAGCTACTGCTAGCTTAAACAAAGCATCTTTTTGAGATATACCATTTTTAATTGCTAAGTATCATTGTTGATTTACAAACTAATGCAGAGGGAAGCCCAATGAAGTAGAAATTAACATTATCACATCAACTAAAATGAAGTGACCCAACCTCAATTTTGAAAGAAACATATTACATTGATATAAGTTTTTATGAGGTATTCTGGATAGACACTTAATATCCCTATCTACATGGAATTACATTATGCTAGTCCTTAATATAATTTTAAAATAAAATTATAGTTTAACTAATAAACAATTACATGGATTACTTCATTTATTTGACGCTGTTCAAATGAATTTGCAGTTTGAAGATCAAAATGGCATATTTTGTAATCAGAATTTTTATTTTCACGTTTAATATCATCAAGTAAATGAGAGGCCTTTTCTATCTCAACTTGAAAGGTATCATTCTGGGTAATAGGGTTCCAAATTATAGAATTTGATCTATGTCGCAAGTCCAAACCATCAGCAATGTGTAAAGCTTTTTTCAAATAACTCATAGCCTGGCTTGAATTGCCCAATGAATGGTGCATCCGACCTAAAAAGAAATATTTCATTTTTTTTTTAATTTAAACTATTTATACGCCTTCAAAATATAAATTAAATGACAAAAAACACATACATTAAATAATATTGAAACAAGTACATACATATACATATATATATATATATATATATATATATATATATATATATATATATATATATATATAATATATACGGGGGTTTATACTCCTCGTCAAAGTATTGCAACACTTAAAAATATTTGCATTTCACAAAAACGTTATTGTTTTTATAATAAAGAAAGGTTGCTGGTTAATCAATGCTGTGAATATTTGTGGTGTTCAGGTATTCAGAAACACATCTTACCTTGTGAGGACGAGCATTATCATGCATGAGCAATGATTCAGAGCCTATGAATGGCATAAAAGGCACTACATTATCTTGAAGAATCATTTCTACATACCTCAAAGCATTCTAAGCCCCTCCTTGTATTGGCACTAACTCTGTGCGGGCCTCCCAAGATATTCCACCCCAGAACATGATAGAACCCCCTCCAGGCCTTCTTCAAACTCTTTCACGGCCACCTGGGCAATTAAGGACCACTTTCGTCTCATTAGTGAATAAAACTTTTTTCTATTCCTCCACAGTCCAAGATTGGTGCGATTTGGTATGATTTGGTAAACACCTTACCTACCTACTATCAAGATTGGTGTTCCCTTGCAAATCTTAATCTTTTTACATGGTGTTCTGCGGTGCAAAGAGGACCTTTCACTGGCCTTCAAGATCTGAGGTTTGACTCTCTCAGTCTTCTAATGACTGTCGACTCCGAGACTTATAACCCTCGAACACCAGCGATCAAGTTTTTAATGGAAGTAGAATTACGCTTCCGAAGTGCTTGTATTTTAACGAAGCGGTTATCTATGGGGTTAGTAAACCTGGGACGCCCTGACATTGGTCGTCTCGAATGACAACCAGTCTCCCTGTACCTTTTTATGGTCCTTGAAATGGTAGAATAGTGAATCCCAAAGCAATTCGCAATGTAACACAATGATTTTCCTTCTTCATAGAAAGTGACGATTGTGACCGAATCATTGTGACTTAATGATTCATTGTGAATAAAATTAATTGTTTTAACTAGACTTAAGAGAAAAGAGAGAACAGACTTGAGGCAAACGAAAGATAACATTGACTGAAAGGAAATTTGAAATGAATGAAACAAAATTCCATCGTTTGTTGGTAAACAGTAAATAAAAATGATATGTCTATTCCCTAATATCTCTCATTTAATAAATAATATTACTATAAATATAAACAAAGTATGGATTAAGTCCAAAACCAAGAAAATCTCTAGAATTATGAGTGTTTCAATACTTTTGATGGGGATTGTATATTTAATAAATAATTTTAGAAAAAAAATGTCTTCATTTTAGCTGGTCATTTAAGAAGGAACATTATTGTGTTAGTATTCATTACTCTTTTAATTCTTTTCAATAAAGGTTAATTTTTTTCTTCCAACTAATTTGGACTGTTTTTTTTTTCTTCAGAAAAATAATTAATTCACTAATATTCCTAAATATGTTATTAAAACCCTGGATGAACAGTACAGCATGGTTTTTAATGATACAAAATATTAAGGCATCGAGTTAAAAGTATCACTGCCTTGAAAATTACATGTACTGTATTAATCTACAAAAATTAACAAATTGCCTTCTATAAATTGCTAAACCAAAATAATTTAAATACAGTGGATTTTAAATGATTTGGATGAATTTTTAGATTTCCTCAAATTATCAATGGTGATTTGCTTGTCTCTAATAATATAATACAACTCTATCTATTTACATTTTTATTTCTTCTAAAGATTTTAGTCACAAATTTAAATTTACAACAAATTTAATCAAATAAATTTCTTCATTTATATTTTATTGCATGATATTATATTAGTAATTGCTATAAGCTATAGTTAAGTATATTTATTTTAAAATCGATATTCTAGTGTGAGATTAAGTAGTTTGTTATTTATATTAGATTATAGTTACTTACATATCCATTTATTTACTTGAAAGTCAACATTTTTGGAGTTGTTACATAATTTATTTATTTGCTGTTCTTTGCAAGTTTATTAGTTTGCTATTTATTAAATGTGAAGTTTTAGTTTTAAAATTTGTTTGAGGTTGAACTTAAATTTCTAATTACTTATATTTTTCAGAGTTTATTCGCACAAAAAATTCTTGTTAAATTATTATTCGTTTATCGTTCATTCTTAACGGTTATCATTAGAAGATAATTTATTTTTCCTCTATTGGATAAGATCAGCTCACCGGAAACTGATATTATCCATTCCCTCGGACAAAAGATCTGCCACCTTAAGAGAGCCTCCAGATGATATGCTTAAGACATCACAAAGGCCAACGATAATGCCTTCATTAAGTTCAAAGTCAATTTTCAAGAGTGTATATCACTAGCTTGCATAATATTGGTGTACAAGAGTATAGGTGATATAAATAACATATCTCCTTGGAGGCTTGTCACCATATAATTGACTGTGTACCACTGTGCCCTCGCTATTTAATTTAGCAATAAATCAGTTGTACTGGGACATATATGATCAAGATTTTGCCAAGAGGTTTGGATACAATCTGAGAAGTAACCAAGATGGTGTTGTTCTCACAGGCTTCGCAGACAATCTCTGACCCTGGTTGTTACTAACCAGTTACTAACCACCTGTTCAGGAATTTAGATAACTTCGTCAAAGGAAAACTTTTTGAAAAAGATGATTAAGTGAAAAGTGCATTTTCAGATTTTGTTTCACTTCAAAGCTCAGAGTTTTTCAGTTCAAGGATAAAAAAGTTGGTGTCACATTGGGAAAAATGTGTAGAAAAAGAAGGTAAATACTTCGAATAAAATTATCTTGTTTTCATATCGTATTTTTAATAAAAATCCTATATCTTGAAAACGGACATTTCATGTGACACAACCCAATAGCTTAGAAGAATGGGCCAATTGGAGGTGGCAGAGCATTGGTGTTATTTGTTTTAAAGAACAAGAAACAAGTTCAGTTAGGGTCCAAATGGTTCAATGCCCTGAAGCTGAATAATCACTATGTACCTCAGTGAGGAAACCTAGGCTCAGTGGATAGGTGGAGACTTAAGGCGTATGACGAGGAAGAAAGACAAACTTACATATTGAGAAACTTTCCAACAATCCCTTGTTACTCGCAGGCACCATAGGGTCAAATATGAGTTGATAAGGCTTCTTGAGGAAAAGGATTTCATCAGTTTCCACGAGGTATATTGAAGCAATACTGAAGGATCCGTGAGATAAATTTTTACAAAAACTGGCAACTGCAATGATTTGAGATTTGAAAGTAATGACCTCGATCAGTAGGGTACAGTGGGAAGAGAGAAATACAGTAAACCTCCCTTTCCAAAAAGAAATGCCCCGTTTCACACCCCTAAAGAACTGTCGGAAGAATAATAGTTTTATAAATTCTAAAATTCAAGTTTTTAGACAGGAGCCGCGAGCTAAGTAATTTAGCAACTGAATAATAACACGCATTTCCCGCCTTTAACCGGAACTTTATTTCCTCCTGGATTTCATTTTTTCTTGTTATCATGAACCTAAATACTTAAATTTCTCTACCTGTTCAAAAGTATGCCCTGATATATCAGTATCACCAAGATCGCCACCGTTACTGCTACTAATCATATATTTTATCTTATCGGTATTTAATTTGAGTCCTTTACCAGTTCTTATTGACACACTTGTATTTAGTTGTATGGTTTCCGTGTCTTCATCTACCATTACTTATTCAACGGATACCCCAAAACCGGAATCTTTGTCACTCATATTTAAGCCTTTCTCGGTACAAATTAACTTTTCTATGACATATTCTAAAGCTATATTAAATAAAGGCAGTCACCCTGTTTCAAAGCCGATCGCACCTCAAATCTCTCGGAGTAATTATGACCGATTCTAACTTTATGGAATATTTCCGACAAACACATCTCTACTAGGTTTACCAACTTCCTAGTTATTCCCTGTTCAATCATGATGTTATATAGCTTCTGAGGATCAATTGAATCTCTCTTTTCTTATTTTTTAAAAAAGTAAGCCACGTTATTATCGCTCGGATTATTTAAGGAATTCAGTTTAGCGGTTTTTCTTTTTTCACACATATTTTGATGATCCCCATCGAACCAAGGTTTGTTCAAAGTGTTGGTTAAATTTATTTAATATCTCTATTGGATCCGCAATTATATTGTTACTTGCATCTTTAACCGCATTCAATAGGGGTTCAAATTTTTTTTTTAAATCAAGGAATTCAATTTAGCGGTTTTTCTTTTTTCACACATATTTTGACAATCCCTGTCGAACCAGGGTTTGTTCTTTTTATTTTTGATTTTACCAAGACACAAATTACCGACCTCTTTAATATTATCCCTGATCCCTTCTCATAATTTGTTTACATCTTCGTGTTCCTGGTCTAAAGATTCACAAGCTCCGTTCCTATTTTTTACTTCTATCGCAAATTCTTTTCTAATTCTGGGATTGCTCAATTTAACTAAATCCAAATTCTCGGGATGAATATAGTTCTGTGTTGTCTTTTTTGTATTTAGTTTTTGTCAAAGTTTCACAATTACTAATTCATGGTCAGAACCGCATTCTGCACCACGATACGGTCTCACGTTAATTATGCTACTTTGCCATCTGGTTCGTAACAAAACATGATCGATTTGATTCCAGGTTTATCCACCCAGCGATGTCCACGTATACTTCTGAATATCCTTATGTTTAAACAGTACTTTTGATTACTAGGTTTTTGGAAATAGCAAAGTTTTTTAGTCAGGTCCCATTATCATTACTATATTGGTGCAAACTTTCTTTACTGATTGTAGGACGATATACTGCTTCCCTTCCAACCTTTGCGTTCGCATCGCCTAGCATTATCTTAATGTAATTTCGGGATAACTTATCGTAAACTGACTCTAGTTCATCATAATATTTGCATTTTACTTTATCATCACTGTCTTCAGTGGGAGAATGAATGTTTATAAACAATATTTTAAACCAACGTCCTTGAAATATAGCAACCGATATTCTTTCACTAAAGAACTGTAAGTCCCGTAATGTGGAAAGAAATCTATTCCTAATCAGAAATCCGGTACTTAAACAATAATTAACCCTCCCCCTGTACCAAATAATATGCTTTTCTTCTGTTAACAAACCCTCCCCTGGCCAGTGAACCTCTTGTAATGCCACGATATCTAAATGGTACCCCTTAACTTCATTCAGGACCAACTTTAACCCACCTACCTTATTTAAACTTCTAAGGTTCAACCTCTCTATTGTTAGATCTCTAATTTTCATCTTGCGCCATGATTCCCCTGAAGCAGTCCCCACCCCGAAGACCCGAACGGGGGACTAGTTTATCTCCGGATAATGAGCGTTTTACCTCAGAGGAATCCATGACTGTTAGTGGTATTTAAAATATATAATATATAAATAAATAAACTGGAATAATTATAAATATATATTTTTACTTCAATTAAATATTACACTCACCTAAACAGCTATATGCAACAGCTTTGGCACACTTATCATTAGTCTGAACAGCAAGAGACAAATTAAGATCTTGGAACTTGATAGCTTCTTGAAGATTACCCAGTGATTCATAAATACTTCCTAGATGAGAATATGCACGAGCTTGCAGTGTAGTAAGATTTATTTCATCGGCTATATTTAATTCAGTTTGGAAGTAACACAATGCTTTGGTGAATTCTCCAGTTTGCTGATAAATGAGACCTATTCCACTCACAGCATCAGCTTCAGACAAATGATCCTTAATTTCTCTAAAAGACGTCAAGCCAAAATTATTATATTTTTTTTTAAACATATAAAAATAATACTATTTCCTTTCCTAATTACAATCTAGTTTTGATAACTTAACCTTGCTAAGTACACACATTAACATCAATGTTAATGCTGGGGTCTAAAGTTACAAAAAAATATATATATATTCTTCTATAAGTCATTCTGCACACACTTAATTTCATCTTGCTTATTTTGAGAAAAGAAGAGACTGGGTTTGCTTCCCTCCAACCCCAGTTTCTGCACTTTTATTATTTATTTTCTGGAAGTGCTATCAACTTAGTCCCATTTTACCTTTCACAACAGTTTATTAACTTCCTAGTTTTTTAATCTAAGCTCTAGTGAAAAAACTGAGTTTATGCTTGGGCATGGCTCAGTTATGATGTTTGTAGCCCTGATGATGGCTCACAAGCTTGAGCCGAAACATCGGAAAAATTAAAATATTTAAAAAAAAGACTGACTCCTGATTATTTCACCTATAATAGTTTCTACAGTTGACTATACATCCTCAATACTTAATTAATTAAGTTAAATTAATAAACTGAAGTGGAAACACCCTCTCATTCAAGTTAATATGGAGAAAAAATACATTTTAATCATAGCAGATTAATTAGCATGAATGGGAGATGCTAAGTGGTTAACAGATAAACAGATAAATGTTTTAACATCAAATAAGGAAATATTAACAATAAATAAAGTAAATTATGACAAATTAATACAAACCTAGAGATAGCAATCACTTTTTCTAAACAGGAAATAGCTTGATCAACATTCCCTAAAGTTAAATACAAACTTCCAAGCTCCCCAAAGCATGAAACTTTCATTTCAGCATTGTTCATTTCATGCACTACGGAAAGCCGTTTTTCAAAACAAATTAATGCCTGTTCTAAGTTGCCTTGCCGTTTGTTAGCATGACCTAATCCTCTATACGCTCTTTCTAAATCTCGGCAACTCTTCAATTTCAAAGCAATAGATAAATGCTGTTCATGGCATTTTATGGCCTCCTCAAGGTCCCCTAATGCATCATAACAATCCCCTAGATTTCCAAATGCTCTTCCCTGAAAAATGAAACATCAAAACAACAGATCAGTAAATCATTCAAAATTATTTGATGTTTAATATAATTGAATAATTTGTTGTAGAAATAAGGATTAATTAATTATAAGTCAATAACAATATTAAGATACATGAGGGGGGGTAAATGGGTAGGGCAACAGGAGGACTAGAGAGGGAGATTGGTGCGGGCATCTCCCCCACTCTTTGTGAAATTTATCAAGCTAGAGTGCCCTACCCACTGCTGTGATAAACTTCCAGTCCTCCCTATCCCTACCAACGCCTACTGTCACCTCCAAGTGGTGCCCCCCGGGGAGTCCGATGGGACTCGCGGACGACAGAGGCGGAGGTTGGTCATTTGGCGACCACCCTTTCATACACCCAAGCTAGGTGGAGGGAGCTCGAGCTGCGGCTGGATGGCAGGGGGTGTATAAACATACACTGTCTTTGATCGACCCACTTGGGGCACCTGGCGCACCCCATTGTACCTGATTGCCTACTGCAGGGAGAGGGGGTAGTACCTGTAGTATTTTCACACCCCCATACTCGTGGGAACCAAAATGTCCTTTAAACAAAACAAAAACAAAAACCTCTCGTTTTCAGATGAGGAATCTGAAAACATTCCCAAGGAAGACTTGTCTTCCTTGGTGCCAACACGCACCTCGGCGATTTCGCCTGAGGACCTTATAGATGAATCGAGTGTGAGCAGCCTTCTCGAAACCCTCACAGGTGAGATTGAGGGCTGTCGCATTGAAACCAACCAGGAGTTGTTGGTTGCGACCTCTGCGAAAGCAGGTACGGACGCCCAGACTCCGCAATCAATCAAGGCTCTTGAGCCCAAACACTCCAGATCTGAACCCCAAGACCAGGGTGGTCGATCCGCGGAGGATAACTCCTCTGCCTGGGTCCCCTCTAGGTCTTCGAGGAGGAGGAGAAGGAGGAGACACAATCCTACTGCTAGGATCATATTAAAATCTACTGATGCCGCTCCGTCATCAGGCAAACAGACAACACCAGAGCCTGGGAGGAGTCAGGCTGAGTCTGGTGCTGTGGCCCTCCATCCTGGAGCAGGCCCTGTACCTGGCACGTCTGGCTCCGGACCCAAGGTCTCAGGACTCAAACCAACTGGCAATGCTCCAGTCACCAAGATGCCTCCTGTTAGGCCATCGGGCAAGATTGTGGGGTCTCGCAAGGAACCTGCAGTCGTGCCCGTGAAGCCCCAAGGAAGAGCAACTTCTCAAACCAGCGTTCCAAGCAAACGCCCTAGATCATCTCCGGGAACCTCGGCCCTAGTAGCCAAGAAACCTAAGGAGACAACTTCGAGCTACGCTTCTGCTGCGAGGAACTTGTTGGTGGCGGTGGTCCCTGTGGGCTATCCTCATGAGCAACTCACTCGCGAGCAGAGTGACATACTTAAGGAAAGGATCGCTGACAAGGTGGGAGCTCTCGATCCTTTCGGAATTCATCATCCTGCCTTCGATGGAGCCAGCTTCAAATTGGGCGGCTGCATCGTTTGCTGCCAGGATGAGGCGACCAAAACATGGCTTGAAGCCACCATCCCGACGATGAGCATGGGTGAGGGCATGTCCCTTCGAACTTGTGATTCGCGGGAACTCACCAAAACTGTTAAGGTTGGTGGTTTCTTCCCCGGCCGGGTACTCACCGAGGCCGAGCTCTTGAATCGTATTTGGGTCCAGAACCACAACGTGGATAGTATACACTCCTGGACACTAACATACCTAAAGGAACTTGACAAAGGCTTCTACGCCATCTTTAAGATACCTGAGACAAGCGTGGATAGTCTTCGTGTCAAGAACATGTCACTTAACTGTGGCATGAATAGTGTGACTCTGAGAATTCTCAAAACCAAGAAGTCTGAAGAGTCCACTCTAGAACCAGAAGTGCCGTCTCGAGATGAGGGTGAAGTCGAGGCGGTATCCAAAATACTTGAAGAGGTTAGAATGGATGTTGACGGCGAACATTCCGGGTTGGGTGGCGGATCGGTGGTGGCGGTGGCTGGTGGGGCGAAGCCGAAGGTCTCAGCTTCTGCTGGGACTGCGGGCAGACCCTTGCCGCTATTGCCGGCGCCTGGACCGAGCCCTCCCGGGGTTAAACCGTCAAAGCCTGAGGGGAGGCATGCGGTGGCGACGGCTCGCGGGGTGACCTCCAAGGGGGCAGCTAAAACCGCTCCTAAGGACAAGCCCTTGCCGTCGGACGTGCCCGCCTGCATCTCTGGTGGCTCGAAGCCTCACACCGACTATGAGAGGTCGAGGCGACCCGACCTGTCTGTTGGCGGGGAGAAGCCTAAGGGCCCAGCTCATGCTGATCCTAAGGGTGGACCCCGGCCTCAGCGGTCTGGACGTCCTCCCACACCAGAATAACTACGTACCATGAAGCTGCTGCAGATTAATCTCCACCACTGCATTGCTGCGTGTGGTGTTCTACAGCAATTCATTCAAGGTAAGGATATTGATATCATTCTTATTCAAGAACCTTATTTAATAAATGGTAGGGTTTCTGGGTTGAATCTGAGAGGTTTTGAAATTATCTCTGCAGATAACAATCCCAGAGCCTGTATACTATGCAAAAAATCTCTAAAACTGCTGCCTCTTTGGCAATTCTGTTCCAGAGATCTAGCAGTAGCAAAATTCAACCCGAAAGGGAACACTAGACTTAGGGAGCTGACCGTTGCAGCGGGATATCTGCCGTACGAGGAGTCAGACCCTACCTACATCATTGGCACAGCCCTGGAGTGGTGCAATCATAGCATCATTGCGGGTCTGGATGCCAACGCACACCACAGAATCTGGGGAAGCACGAACAACAACAAAAGAGGTGAGCTTATCCTAGATTACATTATAGAAAATGATCTCATCATTCTGAATAAAGGCAGGTCACCCACCTTCTTTGACAAGAACAGATCTGAGATCATAGACATAACTTTAGCTTCTAATTCGTTAAGGGCTCACATTGCAAACTGGCATGTGGTTGACGAAGAAACATGCTCAGATCATAAATACATTAGGTTCGATCTTAAACATGATGAAACCTACACTATAACATACAGAAACCCCAGACTAACAAACTGGGATTCCTTTGCTTAAATCTAGCTGAGGCTGCCAAGAGTTGTTCTACCAGGATTGATAATTCATGGAACCTTGAATGTCTCAACTCCTCAATATCTGATGCCTTAATGCATTCCTATCTCGAAAGCAACCCTGTAAAGAGGTCCACAAACAACAAAAAGGCTCCTTGGTGGAATGACAGCCTTAACAGACTGAGAGTCCTCACCAGAAGACTCTTCAATTCGGCAAAGAAATCTGGCAGATGGGATACCTATAAAGTTGCTCTAACTGAGTATCACAAATCTGTCAGACACGCAAAACGACATGCATGGAGGAATTTCTGCAGTGGCATAGATAACTTACAGGCTGCCTGCCGAGTTAAGAAAATCTTATCCAAACAACATGACCAGGGGCCACTTGGAACCCTGAAGACACATGATAAACAAACAACAAATGAATATGAAACTCTACTTATGCTTGTGGAATCACACTTTCCCAACTGTAAGGTTATAAACTTGGACAACAGTGATGTTGTCTACCCTACTGACCGTGCCAGCAAAAAGCCCTGGCACACGGCCAGAGGTATCATTACCTCCAACACACTTGAATGGGCAATCAAATCACTTGCTCCATTCAAGTCTCCTGGCATTGATGGCATCTTTCCAGCTCTATTGCAGAAAGATCTACCAATCATTAAACGACACCTCCTCTTACTATTCAGAGGTAGCTTGGCTTTAAAATATGTACCAGTTAGTTGGAGAGAATCCAAACTCTGCTACATCCCCAAACCAGGGAAAGGCTCCTACACGGACCCCAAATCATTCAGACCTATATGCCTGTCCTCGTTCCTGATGAAAACTCAGGAAAAAATTCTGGACAGGCATATCAGAGCACATCTATCTCTTAACAATCCGTTACACCCACTCCAATTCGCTTACCAAGCTGGTAAATCTTGCGAATTAGCACTACACCATCTGGTTTCCAGGATTGAAATATCCATGGAACAGAAAGATATAATGACGGGCACCTTAATCGACATTGAAGGTGCCTTTGACAGAACTCCCTATAACACTATCCTGAGTGCTCTGATTGACTATGACATTGATCCTGTCATCAGAGGCTGGATAATGGTAATGCTTGAAAGCAGAACCCTAGCATCGGAATTATCCAATACCATGCTAAGGATCAAACCAAATGGTGGCTGCCCTCAGGGTGGCGTTTTATCGCCTCTACTTTGGTGTTTGGTGATTGATCCACTGATCAAGAAACTAAACTCCAAGGCTTCTATACACAGGGCTACGCAGACGATATTGCAATTCTGATAGGAGGTAAACATCAATGCGTAGTATCCTCTCTACTAAAACATGCAACACATATTCTTTGTGATTGGTGTGAATCCTCTGGACTTAACATCAATCCACAAAAGATTAAGGTTTGCACTTTTACACACAAAAGAAAGGTAAACATGAACTTACCTAGTATTAACGGTACACAGCTCAAAGAAGTTAAGCATTTAGGGGTCATTCTTGACCACAAATTGCGGTGGGACAATCATATCTCTTACATTGCCGGAAAAGCTCTAAAATGCCTATGGGCATGTAAAGGCGCAATTAATAATGCTTGGGGACTCAAACCCCAAATCGTCTACTGGCTCTACAACACAGCCATTAGACCAATGATCACTTACTCCTCCGTAATATGGTGGCACAGAGCTCACATAGGGAACAATAAAAAGGCACTTTGTAAACTGCAAAGGCTTGCTTGCCTCATGATAACCGGGGCAATTAAGACCACTCCAACAGCTGCGATGGAGACAATGTTGAATATCATGCCTCTAAATTTGGAGGTGGAAGCGCACGCGCTGAGAACCATTTATCGCTTCACCAAAGTAGGTAAGTGCTCTAACAAGTTCACCCACCAAGGTCATTGCAACTTACTTAGCAGGCTCAATGAAAATAACATCCTAGCTATGCCTTCAGACCTACAAATCCGGAAGTTTATCAATGCTTACTACACTGTTAACATTGATGAATCAAGGAAGCACATACCCAAACACGGTATTAACTGCTACACTAATGGACAGCGGCTCAGGTGCTGGTGTCTGGAGGAAAGACAAACCACAATCCGGGGCCAGTATTCCACTAGGCAAACACACAACAGTTTTTCAGGCTGAACTTCTTGCTATTCTCCACTGTGCTACTGACTTATGCACTGAAAACATTAGTGGCAAAAAGATTTTTATCTACACTGACAGTCAGGCAGCACTAGGAGCCCTAAACAATCACACAACCACCTCAAAAGTCGTTGAAGCATGTAATCTGACCCTAAACTGTCTTGCTAAGAAGAACATTGTTAACGTTGAATGGGTACCTGGTCATTCTGGGTTCAGTGGGAACGAAAAAGCTGATGAATTAGCTAGGCAGGGATCGTCAACGATTCCCATCACACCAGAACCCCTTAGTGGAATTAGCCTAAGCTATGCCTTTAGGTTCATCAATCAATCCTATTTAAATAAATACAAACAAATTTGGCTAAATAAGGGACCTAGACAATCACTCAAATTCCTAGATGGTCCTTGTACCAGCAGAAGGAAGTGTCTTCTTGGTATGAGTAGGACATGCCTGAGGACATTGACTGCTGTCTACACTGGAGACAGCAAACTTAACTACCATATGTTTAAACTTGGTATTTCCGACAACCCTCTATGCAGACTATGCGGCACGGACGATGAAACATCATTTCACATAGTCTGCCACTGCGACAAGCTAGCTATGTTGAGGTTCACCTTATTTGGTGAAGACCGCCTAGAAAACCCCACTAACAATAAACTTGTTAATCCCAATAGCCTTCTGAAGTTTGCTTCTGCCACTAAACTCGTGTTTTAAAACTAACATTGCGTAATCCTATGGCGCACAATAGACCGTTTGGTCGCGGTGCAACCCAAGCCAGCAAAAAAAAAAAAAAAAGATACATGAGGATCGTCACATCACTCTCCCCCCACAATGACATCGGCACAGAAACGAACTTTTGGCTTTACTGCAAGAACAGACCGGGTACGATTAAGTGGTGGTGCGGCCTGCTGTCCTGCGTCGAGGTCATATGAAGTCCGGAGTCCGCCGATGCCACCTTACACCGGCCCTTATCAGATTCTCTCAAACTGGTCGGAATCAAAAATGGCGGCCATCCAAAACGGTCACTAAAAACTGAAAAATGGTATTATTTGAAGATGATTCTTTCTTTTCATTTATTAATCTAGGTCACTAGCTGATAAAAAAAAAAACTGTCTGCCCTTTATAGGTGGTCGGGTTCATCCTGCAGACATGATTAAAAAGCGCGCTCTAAGAACCAAAATTTTGTATTATTTGAAGATGTTTCTTTCTTTTCTAATATAAAACTAGGTCTTTACCTGATACAAAAAAACTTTTTCTGCCAATCATAGGTGGTCAGATTAGCAGAGCAGACAAAATCCAAAAACACGCTTTAAGGACCAAAATTTCGTATTATTTGAAGACGTTTCTTTCTTTTCTAATATGTAACTAGGTCTTCGCCTGATACGAAAAAACCATGTCTGCCTATCGTAGGTGGTCAGTGTAAGATTTAAGATAATGAAATGAAATGAAATGAAAAAACTTCTTTATTATCCTGGGACTAAAGTCCCTTAAGAATAAAATAAAATACATAATTGATGACCGGAACAGTGTGGTCATGATTTAGAATAACAAAATACTAAACTAAAAAATAATTAAGGTAGTAATATATATACATCTTTACAAGTCAGATTTTCGGAATAAGAAAAACAAAAAAAAAAAACAAAAAAAAAACAGAAATAGCTGGTTCATCAATGATAATTTGAGTAATACAAACACACAAAAAAAATAATAATAATAATAATAATTGGTATTTATAGCATCTGCAGTTATAAGTTATTGTCTGTTTGACTGGGTAAGGAGAAGGTGGTTGAAAAGTAGCGATTTGAAGGAGGAAGCAGTACTTGCATGACGGATCTCAGGAGGAATAGAATTCCAAAGAGTGGTTGCTTTGGCTAGAAAGGACTTGTCAAAGGCAGCAGTACGGTGAGGAGGAGGGTAGAGGTCAGAAAGACGGGATCTAGTAGAACGGGACTGAATTGATGATTTAAATTGAAGGGATTGGAAGATGTAGCTGGGACGATGAGTTCTGATAACCTGGTAGAGGAAGGAGGCTAGGAAATACTGGCATCTATAACGAGGATAAAGCCACCTTAACTCGGTGTAATACTGGGTTATATGCGTGTCTCTGGTGATTCCGAATACAAACCGTATTGCACAGTTCATAATACGCTTAAGTTTTGCTTCGAGCTCACCTGAAAGTCCGCTGTACACCTCGCATCCGTAGTCAAAGTGGGGAAAGACAAGGGAAGAAACAAGGAGTTTACGAATATTGAATGGTAGGAGGTGATGGAGGCGACGGAATTGCTTTAGGGTTGTTATGGTTCGGCGGGATATTTGGGAGATGTGCGGTTTCCAAGAGAGAGTTTGATCAAGAGTAATACCTAAGTTCTTGACAGATGAATGAAAAGAGATAGGAGTATTGTTTAGGAAAAGGTTGGGGGAACTGGGAAAGGATTTAAGGAGAGCAGGTGATGCTATCAGGATGGCTTTTGTTTTTTCAGCGCTTAGCAGGAGTTTGTTGCTGTTTGACCAAGCACTAATATTATTTATGTCCTCCTGAAGTTTAGAGATAGCATCAGGAAATTCATTTGGGGTAAAGGAAATATAAATCTGAATATCGTCGGCATAGAGGTGGTATTGGGAGTGCTTGATGGAGAGCAGAAGATCATTTATGAATATGGAGAAAAGGGTAGGAGATAACGAGGAACCTTGGGGTACACCTTTTGTTAGTGGCAGTGAGTCGGAGCGGGGTTTATTGGGAACTACAACATACTGGGAACGGCCGGTAAGGAATGATTAAAACCATTGAAGAGCGCCTGTGGATACTGGGAGTCTATGGAGTTTGGTTAAGAGGATATTATGGTCCACAGAATCGAAGGCTTTGGAAAAATCAAGCAAAACAAGGATAGTTATTTTGTGCTGATCTATGGCCTTGTGAAGATCTTGGGAAATGTGGGAGAGAGCAGAGTGAGTAGAATAGCCAGGCCGAAAACCAGACTGGAGGGGGTTCAAAAGGTTATTTTGCCCGGTAGAGGGATAACTGAGATTGGACCAGACGCTCTAAAGGTTTAGAAAGGTTTGAAAGGAGGGAAATTGGGCGAAAGTCATTAGGAGATACCGGATTTGAGTTTTTCATCAGTGGATGGACCAGAGCGGTTTTCCAGGAAGTTGGGAAGGTTGCACTGTCTAGAGAAAAGTTATAGATATGATATAATATTGGAAGGATGGAAGGAAGCGAGGCTTTGATTAGTTTTACTGGGATATTGTCAGGTCCGTAGTCATTGGTTCGGGATTTACGAATAGAATTAAAGAGGTCCTCAGGGGTGATATGGGAAAAAAAGAATGAATCCGGATTGAAATGGTGCATAGGAGCAGGCATCGGCGTCTGACATGATAAATGAGAGGAGCAGGAAGCAAAGTGGGTGTTAAGATCATCAGCGGAAATAGGAATAGGTTGGTTATGGGTGTGTTTTCCTAAGGATAGTTTACGCAGGATTGTCCATTTGGTTTTGGAGTCGGAAGCACAAGATAAGGATTGCTGAAAATATTGGGATTTAGCTTGGGGTATCATGGATTGGGTACTGTTTCTGAGATGTTTGAAGGTGGAGTAATCACTAGGAAGACGGGAGCGCCTGAATCGTCGCCTTGCAGCATCCCTGTGCCTCATACATTCCCTAATTTCAGGCGTTAACCAAGGAGCAGGAGGGTGTCGGATTTTCTTTGTGATAAGGGGAGCATGGTTGTCTAGGATATTATGGAGATGACAGGTAAGGGTTTCAACCATAGAATCTACGGTCCTAAGCGAGTATATGGTGTTCCATGGGATAACTTCAAGATCTGGCGCCAAGATTTCAGAGGAAAGGGTGTTAAGGTTACGAAAAGAAATGGTTCTTGGGGAAAATAGAGTAATCGGAAGATTATAGGATATCTGGATAAGGTCGTGAGCAGACAAGAACGGAACAGGATGTTGAGACGAGGCGAGGAGTTTATCAGCAGAATCCAAAACATACAGATCGAGCCAGGATTCTGAGGACTGGGTGTGGTGTGTGGGATTATATGGTACAATATAAAGATCGAGAGAGAAGAAGAGGTTGGTTAAGTAGGCATGGTCTGAGGAAGGCAACAATAGGTTGGTGTTAAAATCCCCAGTGAGGATGATATTGTTATAGGATGGGATTAGATTGTAAAGAGTGGATTCGAATTCTGTCTCAAAGGGTACTCTGGGAGGGCGGTATATGACTCCAAATAGTAGGGAATGTGAAGCTGTGGATATTTCGGCGAAAAGGTATTCGAGGTGAGGGCAATCGGAATGGGGTGATTGAATGAGTTGTTTGGATTTGAGGCTGTCATGAACAAAGAGACCCACGCCGCCACCCGTTCGGTCATCTCTGTCATGACGGAGCAATGTATAATTCGGAAGGGAAACTTGCGATGTCGGAATTGTAGGTTTCAGCCAGGTTTCAGAAACAGCTATTAAGTGATAAAAGTTATGGAGGAAAAAGTCATGGAATTCATCAATATGGGCTAGGAGTGACTGTGCGTTGACGTGACAGGTTAAAAGGACATTAGTCATGGGAAAGGAAAATTGGAAGTAGTGAACCGAGATGGTGGGCCATGAGAAAAGGGGAGCGAGGAATGAGAAGATGAATAAACCTGCAGTGAATTGACATTATTTGTGGAATAAGAACTAGAAACATAAACATTCTTAGAAAATAGAAATAAAACAAACATAATATAGGAAATCAAAAAGGTTTTTACAAATTCAACAGCTGTTAGTATTCTGTACATAGCGAATAAAAATAAAATAATTATTACTCTTGTTGAGTTAGATAACAAAAAATTCCCGTATATTTGCGAATAAAGAAAAAAAATTGCATTTTGTCTTAATGTTGAACAAAAATAAAAATAGCTACAGTAATAAAGAAAAAAATAATGATGAGATGAAAATCGCGAATTAGTGGTTAAAAAACGAATGGTCGAAAGCCGATGATCCCGAAAGGTGAAAAGTAGTCCCTGATGTCAGTCAAAAACTTCTAAGTCAGAAGGCGAGTTGATGACTATTACTGGTTGGCCATCCGCACGCCGACATTTCACTTTACCATCATTAAACCATGTGTATTTCAATTTGCCGGCGGCTCTTCTTTGCCGGGCCAGCCAGTAAAGATGCCTGTTGGTCGGGGACATCGCCTCACCCAAGAATATTTTATGGACATCGTTTTCTTGCCATCCTAGGTGGCGAGTAGAAAAGTCTCTGACAACCTTTCTCTTCCTCACCAGCTCATCCCTCACAGTCTGGCGCATAAAACGGACCATTAGTGGCCCAGGTACATCATCTTTCCTAGACCTGAGCCTCTCAACATGGTCGATGTCTTCCACCTCCAACTTAAGGCCTAGCCCGGCTCCGATGCCCATCACCAGGCCCATCGGAGACTCCACGGGCCGCACCGGTATGCCCCTAATCTCTACGGTCTTAGTGAGGATATTTTGCTCTGATCTGTTGAGCCTAATTTCAAGCTCGGTGACCCTAGTTTAGTGATGTTTTCTAGAGCGAGGACATCAATTTTTTTATTTTGGGCCTCCAGGAGTGCCTCGACCGATTTTAAACGCTCCGCGTTCTCGAAGCTAATCGTCGCCTGCTTATTTAAGGTATCTTTGATATCCTTTATCTCTTCGGTATTGGCAACGAGTGAGGACTTAAGATCTCTTATCTCAGAAACGAGATCCTTCAATAATTTAAGTACGTCGGCCTCACTGCCTCCACTCTGGAGGGCCGACCCGGAGGGGCTAATGCTCCTGTCCCCACTGGCGAACCTCTTAATTGCTTTGTCGCAGCTAAGACAGACCCATTTGTTTTTTAAGGCTTTAAATTTTTCAACATCCAGGTCTTCCATTTTGAGGCATCTACTATGAAAAATGGCTCGGCAAGTTTCGATACTGCATGTGAGTGCAGTTTTGTCATCTCGTGTAACGGTTTGATTACACTTAGGGCAGACAACCATTTTTAGTATTTATTATGGAAAAATAAGAATAAAATGAAAAATTTACGAAGTTATAATGAGTTGTGGAACAGAGAAAAAAATCCAGCAGCAACCTATTTGACGGCTGATCAGGTACTGTCTTCCAATTGCTTCTTATCTCGGTAGCGTGGTTTATGCGCGTGCGCGTCCCCACTCCAAGCTATAGCGTGGTTATCTATCAAGCTACTTAAACAGAATTAATAATATAATATCTTACTGTTCTCAGCAAACTCCTTTAAAAAAATATAGCTCTGTGCTTCAGTTAATTTTTTGACTGCACTTACACCAACATACACACTACAAACACCTTCGCAATTAGTTATAACTAATAACTATTATGGCTAATACGATAAGGACGATGCTATCACTTTGAAGGCTTAGACCACACTGACCACACACATAATCTACATTATGTTTTAGGATAACCCAACACAACAACAACCTTTATTTTTCAACAAAAACATATGTTACATTTTAATGATAAGAATGATAACTTATATCCTACACTTCTCCCCCCCAAGGGTTAGGATCTTGAGAAGCGTGTGGAGTCTCTCCCTGAGGAAGTCCTTCAGCTACCGCCCCTTCTCGAAGCCGCAGATGGTCAAACATAGAACATAGAACCTGCTTAGTGATCTCATAGCTGCAATCCCAGGATGGCCTGCGTGAAGCTGTTTCAGAACGCTATATCGAATTTTTCTTGGTATCACCAACCGCCCTAAGCGGGTTATGATTCCTCCTTCTAAGCACAATTCTTCTCTTTTCCTCCAAAATGATTTCATATCATTACTTAAAACATTCGGGTCTTGCGGCCATCCATGTTCAATATAGCTAATTATTTCTCTCAATTCAGGATCCCTTATCGTTGCTCTTTTTAAATCCTGATTAGGTGCTACAATACGGCTGTTCTCTTCTCCAATCAATTTGATTTCTTTATCCTCAATATCCTCTGCAGTATCTTGTAAAGGCAATCTTAATAAACAATCAGGTAAAACGTTTGTACTACCCTTCTTATACTTAATCTCAAAATCGTATTCTTGCAGTAACAATGCCCACCTTAACAATCTGTTATTTGCCACTTTCGATAGATCACGTTCAGAACCAAAAATTCTCTCTAAGGGCTTATGATCTGTAGTCAAAATAAACTTTCGACCCATTATATATTGTCTAAACTTTCTCACCCCAAAAATTATTGCTAAAGCTTCTCTGTCCACTGGAGAATATCTCTTTTCCGTTGGAGATAATGTCCGCGAGGCGTATGCAATGGGAACTAAAGATGTATCTTCCAATTCATGCATTAGGACCACTCCCAATCCACTTTCCGATGCATCACAAGATAGTATAATTGGTTTCTCAGAATCATATGGAACCAAGGTGTTTTCACTGGAAAGTAACTTTTTTACACGTTGAAAACATTCTTCTTCCTTGGACGTCCACGCCCAACGTGTCTTTGTTCCAGTCAGCCGATGGAGTGGAGCACAAATGGCATGCAGCTTTGGAATAAAGCGCTCATAAAAGTTAATCGCTCCTAAAAATGCTCTCAATTCTTTTACAGTTTTTGGACAGGGTGCGTTCTTGATGGCAGCAATTTTCTCTTCAGTCGGATGAACGCCAAACTTATCTACACGATGACCCAAATAGTTTACGGAGCTTTGAAAAAATTGACATTTCTTTAGCTTCGCGCGTAAACCAACGTCCTGCATCCGCCTCAAAGCTTCTTTCAGAGTACCCAGATGCGACTTTTTATCTCTTCCAGTAATAATGAGGTCATCTAAGAGTATTCCCACATTTAATCCTTCCATCAATTTCTCCATAAACCGTTGGAACTGCGCTGGACTCGATGATAAACCAAACGGTAGTCTCTTGTAGCGGTAAAACCCAACGTGTGTTTGCAATTACTAAATATTTCCTACAATCAGGATCAACTTCCATCTGGAGATATGCATCACGAAGGTCGATTACGGTGAAATGCTCCCCACCCACAAGCTTTGAGGTAAGGTCCTCAAATGTAGGCATTAGATGCAGTTCAGTAACAATTTTCTTGTTAACTGTTACCCTGAAGTCACCACAAATCCTAACACCTCCACCACTTTTCAGTACATTAACCGTTGGAGTACACCACTCTATGGGTGCTTCTGCTGGATCTACACTCTCAATTATTTCCTCTTTCTCTAATCTTGTTAACTCTTGTTCAACCATGGTTCTCATTGGGAAAGGAACCCTTCGCGCGTGAAAAGCCACCGGTTCTGCATCAGGTTGCATATGAATCTTAGCCCTTGTTCCTTTAATTGTGCCTAGTTCATCTTTGAAGACTTCCTTAAACTGAGATATCAATTCCCTAACTTCCTCAGGACAATTTTTGGTTATATCAGCGGGTACATCCGGAAATTCAGGCTTATTAGCAATGGAACGCACACTGACCTCCTTTGGTAAGGGTAAGTTAAATGCTAAACACCATGGTAGACCAAAAAAGAGGAACATCCTCTTTAATTAAAACAATAGCTGGTAACAATTTAGTTTTATTCCCCAATCTAACCTTAATCTTAACCTTCCCTGCTACCTCCAGCGGAATTTTCCCATAACAAGTAACAGTAGCAGATGAAGGTTGCAGCTTATCATTCTCACCTTTAATTCGGTTCCAGAAAGACTCAGATATGGTAGAAACTCGTGCTCCAGAATCAAATTCCATCCTGCTGTGATATCCATTCAATCTGACATCGATAGTAGCCCTCGGAACTTTTGACTGAATGGCTCTAATATCATTGCCATGACAACTATCAGAATCTGAATCTTCATTTTCCGTTTCCACTTCAACTCCTCGTACCTCGTTTCCTCTCTTGCCCCTACAAACACGTGCATAATGTCCCGTTTTGGAGCATTTTCTACAGATAGCCTTTCTAGCAGGACATGGTTTAGATCCATGAGAGCCAACCCAGCCACAGTTTGGACAACTAGTAGGATTATGCTTCTTATCCACCTTGCGAAGCTCCTCATTCAGATGCTCTGAGGATGAGTTGCTTACCTCTCCCCTAGCACGCTCCATCGATAGCGCTAGCTCTAAGAGAACATTAGCCCTGATAGGCTTACCCAAATTATCATTCCCATCAGGCCATCTTTGACGTATCTCGACCTCGAACTCGGAAAAATTAGCGCCTACTGCAAAACGATCTCTCAATCGCTCGTCCAGGCCCTTGCCATAGTTACACTTTCGAGATAGTGCTTTAAGCCTATTAAAATATTGAATAAATGGCTCACCTGGCTTCCGCTGTGCCCTTTCAAAGTCAAAACGAGCCGCAAATATGGTCCCCATCGGCTTGAACAGAAGATCCGCTGCTGCCCTAACCTCCTCATAGACGCAGTCTTCCCATCTCTTAGGATAGAGGTGGTCGCCGAGAGCCCTCAAGTGCTCGGCCCCGATGCTCGCTAGGAGTAGATCCCTTCGCGCCGCATCCTCTAGGCTGCCAGCTCCTCCGAGGCCCTTCACACGACAAACCAGCTCAAACTGCGCCAGGTAGTCTTCCCACAGCAAATCTTTAGAATACTCTTTGAAAGAAAACTTTGCCATTCGGTCAGCCACTGTGTTTTGTTCATCGACACACGCATCTTTCGATCTCTGTGACTTCGTCATGTTGTAATGTATCCTCGTCGCCAATGTAAGATTTAAGATAATCTACATTATGTTTTAGGATAACCCAACACAACAACAACCTTTATTTTTCAACAAAAACATATGTTACATTTTAATGATAAGAATGATAACTTATATCCTACAGTCAGGTTCAACTGGCAGACAAAATCCGGAAACACGCTTTAAGGACCAAAGTTTTGTATTATTTGAAGACGTTTCTTTCTTTTCTAATATTAAACTAGGTCTTTGACTGACCAAAAAAAACTTTGTCTGCCCATCGTAGGTGGTCGGGTTCAACTAGCAGACAAAATCAAAAAACACGCTTTAAGGACCAAAATTGTGTAATCATTTGAAGACGTTTCTTTCTTTTCTAATATCAAACTAGGTCTATACCTGATGCAAAAAATCCTTGTCTGCCCATTGTAGGTGGTCGGGTTCAATTGGCAGACATGATGCAAAACCACGCAATAGGTTAAGACCTAAGAAATTTTAAATTATTAGAAGACGCTTTTTTCCTTTCTTATCTGAAACTAGACCTTCACCAATAACAAAAAAAATTTGTCTCTCCATCCTAGGTGGTCGGAATCATGTGGCAGACAAGAACCAAACAATAAGCATTGAGACTTTTTTAATGGTTATTTTGTTAGATACGGGGTTTGATATTAGCATAGATGAAAGTAAAAGTTCGTGAGGAATCAATGTGTGTTTATGGTGGCGGATCCAAAGGGAAAAGGTCTAAAATGATCTAATGCTGTTTTTGGAATAGATGGGGAGAAGCATTAACGTAATTGCCATAACATAATGAATAATATGGACAAAGATATCACGGTACTTATAATACCTACATACATCTATCAGCTCTCAAATTGATGCTTATTCAATTTCCATTAATGTATATTGTAATGAGTATTTTCGTATAATGAGTGGTTTCAGTGATATTTACCTTCAAACGTTAATAAGTCAAAAAGAATTATTGTATTTAGAACACAATACATTATATGGACAAAGATATATCAATATCTATATGATCTACAGACGTATATCACTTTTTTATATTAAAGCTTATTAATTTTTATTATTTTGGTAAAATGATATCGGGCTAAAGACTGTTAAAAGTCGATCAATTGGTCTGCTTAAGACTCAATGCATTATATTAGTCCAGGAGCCAGGAGATATCTCGGTACCTGCAAGACCTACAGACATCTATCAGCTTTTAAATTGACGCTTATTCAATATCCATTAATGTATATCGTAATGAGTATTTTCGTATCATACATGTTTATTGTAATATTTACCTTCATAATCCTAAAATGAGGTCAATTCCTGTATTTCGGACCGAATGCATTCAATGGACAAAGAAATCCCGGTAACAATAAGACCTACAGTCGTCTATCACCTTCTTATATTAAAGCTTATTAGAAGCTTGTTAATTTTTTATTATTTTGAGTATTTTGGTAAAATGAGCGGTTTCTATGATATCGAGCTGAAGACTGTTAAAAGTCGATCAATTCCTCTGTTTAAGACACAGTGCATTATATAGACCAAGATATCTCGTTATCTGCAAGATCTAGAGACATCTATCAGCTTTCGAATCGAAGCTTATACAATGTCCATAACTGTATATTATGATAAGTATTATTCTATGATAGGTGGTTTCTGTGATATTTACCTTCATAACGTTCAAATTGGGCCACAATCTATTATAAGGAAAATATATTTCGATACCCATAAGACCTACAGGCGTCTATCACCTCTTATATTAAAGCTTGTTAATTTTTATTATTATGAATATTTTGGTAAAATTAGCAGTTTATATGATATCGGGCTGAAGACGGTTAAAAGTCGATCAATTCCTCTGCTTAAGACACAATGTATTATATAGACAAAGATATCTCGGTACCTGCAAGACCTTCAGACATCTATCAGCTTTCAAATTGACGCTTATTCAATGTTCATTATTGTATACTATAATGAGTATTACTGTATCATGGGATGTTTCTGTGATATTAACCTTCATAGGTTAAAATATGAATAATTCTTGTATTTAGAACATAATATGTTATATGGACAAATATATTTTGATACCTATAAGACCTACAGACCTCTGTTAGGTCTAAAATTTAACCTTATTAGATTACTTTTAATATTTGTTCTTATGATTTTTTTGGTAAAATTTTCGGTTCCAATCATTTTTTTTACCTAGGATTGGGGATAAATGTAATATACCCATTTTTTGTAATTATAGTATTTATTTATTAATTATTTGAGTATTGTGTTAGGCAGGCTAACAATAGGAAAGTGAAATTTAAATAACAACTCCAATTGGATGATTGTTTCCAAACATAGCATCCATTTTGGATGCTAGGTTTTTACCAGGTAAAAATGAACCAGGTACAAATTGGCAGGTAAAAAGGGCTCAGTAGGAGTTTGGACCTGAAAGGGGAAGCAGCTGCTGTCTGAATATGGAGAATAAGCTTAGTTAGCCTGCATATTGTATTATTTTTGTAAGTTATTATTATAATTAGTAAATATATTATATATATATATATATATATATAATATATATATATATATATATATATATTATTATTATTATTATTATTTCTTTTTAATCAAAATAAGTAAGTGATTGATATTTTAGCTAAAATGTACAGGTAATAAAGAAGTGTAGAAGACAAAGTCATAAAATATTCCTAACTGCTTGATACAAAAACACAACTATAGTAATATTACACAATGAAAATCACCAAACCTTAAAACATTGTATTCAGACTATAAATACCATAGCCTGATAAAAAAAATCTGGTGCGGGCAACACACGACTTTCACTTACCTCCGTTTTTAAAATCAATTAAAGAATTTTACAATACAGTTAGAGATAAAAATGAGTGAAACCATTAAAGAATTAATTAAATTGAATTAATATAGAAACATGTGTTTTATTACAAACTCTATTATATTATTATCTAAAACAATCAGTTAGTTTTATCGGCTTTTTATCACTCTTTATTCAATTTTACAAGCTTGTGTATAAGATAATATATTTTCTAAAGTCTTTCTCTTTCCAATGGTGTATTATATGTCTATATTACTGTTCTTATGTTCAAAAACAAAATCGGGGCGCTCTGCTTCATTGACAAGCTGCCTGGTTGCAGCACAGTCAACATGAATTTCCCTTTTCGGGAACCCCAAGCAGTTAGTTTTATCGGCTTTTCATTACTCTTTACGATTCCGTGTATCAGATAATATTTTTTCTAAAACCTTTAGCTATACAACGGTATATTATACATCTATATACTATTTTTGTGTTCAAAAACACAAAAAATGCTTAAAAATGTATTTGTTCAGTTTTCTCCTTTAGTTGTTTATCAAAAATACTCAACATGCATATTTATCTGTTAATTATCAATGGTAACAAGATAATATAGTTATTTTTATAGAATCTACAGAATTAAACCTACTTTAGATGAAGAAAATATCGGCATTTAAGCCCTGCCATACTATTTCAATCAGAATGAAACCTATATCATATTAAAGCCCATTTAATTTTATATCCATATAGCAAGTTTAATCAAAATCGTTAAAGCTGTTTTTGAGAAAATTATAAAAAGGTGCAAAATGCATGGTATAAAGTTCTTACTTCCGGTCAGCCGAAGTTATTAAAAAAGTTGCTGTAACATCTCGGGCCTATAAGTGGCTTAAATATCAAATTTCAGTTTCACAGGACTTTTCGTTTTTGCCCGGGAGTTACCACGCACACATACACTCACAGACCTTTTTGTAGAACTTGGTCATTTGAACTAAGGGAACCCTAAAACGTGTATTTCCGTTGAAAACTGGAATTCGAAAATGTTTATGATCGCAATACTTTCCCTTACTATATATTCCATATATAGGTAAGTAAAAGTAAAAAACATTATAGTTATTTCCTCTGAAGGGTGAACAAATAAACAAGTTTGAATTATTTTAATTAAAAAATAGAAACAAATGTTTATATATATAAATACTACCTTATCAACCAAAGCAGTTGGTATAGACAACTGTTCTAATGTTGCAAGCTGTTGCTCCAAAAATCCTATAGCATCTTCATAATGACCCATATTTAACCTAGCTATTCCTAAGTTTCCAAAAGCTTGAGCTTCTATAACACTCTCCCTGAGTTCTTTAGCTCGCTCAAGCTGATCTTCATAACATTTGATTGCATTAGTATAATTTCCTAAGGACATATGCACTGCACCCAAGTTACCATGAGCTCGACATTCACCTTTCAAATCATTAATTTCTTGCCTCAGAGATAATTCCTTAAACAAAAAAAATTATGATAAAGTTGATAATGACTAGTCAGCAATATTAATCAACAAAATGAATGTCAAGAGATCAGTCAGTTATGAACTTAAATATCTTATAACTGAAAATACAAAAATATATGTAACCTTAGAAAAATCACTAAAGTGGATCGGATTTTTAACATTTTAGACATATTCACAGGGTGTCCAGCAAATCAGCTCAAAGAGATTCCCTGTATTTTCCATATTGTAAGAAGTCTTTTACCTGGCCAAATCTCGGTGAAAATCGACAAAACAAAGAATAATTATAATTAATATGGTATACTCGATTAAAAATATATATAATGACTAATTTTGGACGGCACACAATAAGCCTATTCAGGCTGCAGTGCATGAGATAAGCTGGGGAAAAAAAAAATTACTTTACGATAAAACTATATATACCCGACACCAGCTGAAATTGTAGTTGTTTAACACGTTCACGCTGGGGTGACCCACCGGTGGGTCAGACTTGTCTGTTCTGTGGGGCGGGGTGGGTCACGCTTAACTATCCCGGGGCGACATGCATCACTTGTTTTTTGTAATATGTGTTGATTTTATTTTTTCTCAACATTAAATGTTGTAGGAATTAAGAAGCATGAGGTTTTTTTTTTTTTTATTAAATATTTTATAACTTTCAAAATGCTCCTTCAAAGGACTCTTATCGGTTAATTTCATTTGATTACTCTTCTTAAAGAATTTTATTTAGCTGTGCATGATTTCTTTTCATACTTCTATCCCCATAATATGACATAAGAATATAATATATAATATAAGAATTATTTTTTTAATAAATAATAATATAAGAATCATTTTTAATAATAAAAAATAATATAAGAATAATTTTTAATAATAAATAATAAGAATTATTTTTAATAATATAAGAATTTTTTTAAGTATTTCCATATTTGCTCCTTCAAGTCATATGTGTATGTCAAAACTGTTATCAAAACAATATCACATTAAACACGTTGGAACTTGCAAGTGTCACCCCGCCCCACGAAGCGTAAGTAGCTATGACAGTCCTGCCTCACGGGAAAAAACATAGATATTCGCCCCGGTGTGAACGTTTTAAGTTGACTTACCAATGAATTATGATGAACTTGGATACTGCTGTCAGTAATAATCAATATTTACAAATCTGACTACAAATTTGGTCTGAGTGAAGAAGAAACGATGTTATCTAGGGACCATTTTCCCTGACCAAAGTACAAATTTCTTGACTTATGTTTTTAAAATCCCTGACTTTTCCCAATTTTCCCTGTTGCTAGGCACCCTGATTGATATATTTTGTATTGCACCTACTAAAAGTATATTGTCAGATATTAAGCTAAAACAAATAATTAATGCCCCAACAGGGTGTCAAACCAGTGAATTTTTCTGATTAAGGTTAACTACAAAAAAGGTCAGTTGATTAGGTATGAACACACATCCGGTTTGTTGAATGTATAAGCCGCAGTGATATTATTTAATTTTTTTTTAAGTTAAAAAGTTTTTAATTCCAAATTTTATTATTCTAATACCTGAGTATGAAATCCAAGAGCTTTATCAAAATGACGAAGCATTCGATGGGCTAATCCAAGATTTCCATAGGCAGCTGACTCTAAAGCATGGTCACCACTTTGCCGTGCAAATGAAAGTTGTCTCTGATACATTTTGGTCGCTTCTTCAACATCTCCCATCTTCATTAAAACATCGCCAATATTTCCGATAGCTCGGAATTTACCAGAAAGATTTTTTGTCATATGAGCAATTGCTGGTGAGAAACAAATAAAAACATATAAGCATTCAACAACAAACAATTATTATTACATATATTACAAAAAGTGTTTTAAAATTGAAATTTCAATTAATTGAAGGTGATTAACCAGTAAATAAAACCAAGATATATGATTAAAGTGAGATTATACACAGCTTAAATCCACACTTCATGGGTCAAACCCAAAAAGCTAAAATTAATTAATATTTGAGTGTGTAATCTTAAAATCTAAAGTAAGTTTATTAAACAACATTAAATAACATTTTGTAACGAATGTCATAGGATTCCAGATCCCAGATGGATCTCATCCATTATAATTATGAAGAGAAGGGGGTTCAAGCTATTGTCGTGCTTTATTCCTCGTTCTTTCTTATTTATATTTCATAGATTTATCTTGGGGTAGTAGCCTTGCAATATCTAAGACACATAATCTTTATTCTTACTCCAAAGAATTTCATTCTACTTTTTATAAAAAATATTTTATTATATTTGAATATTATTAACAATATCCAACATTGAATTTAAACAAAAACACATGAAAAAACATTTGATATCTGAACCGAATTAGTTCTTGGGAAGTTGACAACAAGCTAAATACAGAGAAAACTAAGGCTGTTGTAATAGGATCCAATCCTCTCCTTAAAAACCTTCCACCAATCCCAACACTATTTTACAATAATAAACCAATAAAGTTCCACGAAACCGTCAAAACACTTGGAATCACCCTCGATCAAACCTTGTCCTGGAAAAACCATGTCTCTGAAATCTCTCGCCGCACATTTTCCACCTTAAAACTCCTAAATTACCTTTGTCACTTTCTTCCATTTGAACCCTGGCTTTTGGTTAGTTCCATAATATTCCTCCACTTTGACTGCTACTTTAGGTGTATGGGGATGTCTCGGAAATAAAACTAAAAAGATTATTTAACTGATTTATCCACTTCATCTTTGGGATATCCAGGGACACCTCTGTCAACCAATTCTATGAAGAGTTGAAGTGGTTTTACCCATCCTACTGTTGTAAGTACTTACTGGCCTCCGTCCTCTTTTAAGTCCTCCAATCCCGCCATCCGTAATACATCTGAGATATTTTTCTTTTCAAATACTCAGTCCACTCCTGCAATGCTCGCTCGTGACCTTCAGACCTGTATATAACATCCCATCAAACCGCAGCTTTCGACAGATCTTTTCTAATCGATCCTCATCCTTATGGAACTTTAAAACTTCTTATATCCGTGACTCCAGTACTTCAATGAAAATCAGTAATAAAGCAGACAGAAACGTTTATTTATTTATTATATTTTATGTTCTGTTGTATTTTGCATATGTCATATTATAAGTATATTATTATTTTTTTTAAATCATTATAAATTTATTTATATATTTTTTATCAAAATTGTATATTTGTACATATGCCTTATTTTTTTTTTTTTTAGTTTAATTTTCAATATTATTATTTGAGGTAGCTTCTTAATTTATTATTATTTTTTTACTCTGAGACATTTCAGTTTTTATTCGTATTTTCATGTAATATTATTCTTGAGGGACTAATCCCAGAATAAATAAAGGATTTATTATTAACAGTATTATTATTATTATAACCTACAAATGCTCCCCCTTTCCTCCAGAAAAGGGTTGGGGACTCCTCGTTTAGAATAAGTATAATTATTTTAAACATAAGTACTCAAATATCCAAAAGGAAGTAAAACAAACCTAGAAAATATTTTTGGCAATCCAGAGCAGTCTCTAAATTTCCCAAAGCAAAATGTGCCAACCCCAAATTGCAATAGGCTCTTCCCATTGTCATTTTATCTTGTAGGTCTTTAGCTAAAGCTAGGTCTTGGTCATAATATCTAACAGCTTCACGGTAATTATTTAAACAATAATGAGCATAGCCTAAGAAATGGCATGCTTTTGCTTCACCTTCTACATCATGAAGCTCCTGAAAATTAAAACCAAAATGTTATTCTAAGGTTATTAACAAAAAATATGGGTGTGATAAATAAAAGAAGATAAAATATTAGCCAGCAGCCTAAAAGAGAAATGAATCCTGGAATTTAATATTTCAAAAGCTATAGCACTTAATTTTTATTAGGCATAAAACTAAGAATTACACAGATAAAAAACAAAGTTTAGTTGATTGAATCACAGCATAAATATTCTTTTTAATTTTTAATGTAACACACTCAACAGAATAGTTAATTTTGGGAAATTTGAGGGGGAAATTAAATCATTTGCCCCTTTCAAAGCAGCCAGCATTGATGGAATTTTTCCAGCTCTACTTCAAAAGGGCTTTGAGGCAGTGATGGGCAAATAATCAAAAAATTTGAGTACTGATTACTGTAATCAACTGATGCTCGCTGCTGATTACAAAATCTACTCAGCTTTCCTGCCGATTACTTTCTATTTTCCTCTGTAATCAAAATTTTCATAATTTTGAGTACTTGATTACTTTTTTTATATAAGGTGGCCAGAATAGATTATATTACATACTATTAAGTTAATTTATATTAATAATTTCTTTAAGCCATCTTTTTTTTCATATTGTCGATTATTTTAAACTTATCGTGAAAAATTGATAAGGGTAAATTATTATTATTAAGATGATGGATTTATAGATTATTGTAAACTCTTCAGATAAAATCGATATAGAGACCTATTATTATGTTTTTTACACTTGGAATTTCATTTTTACTTTTTCGTATTTACTGGATATTAGGCTCAGTAGCTGGGTTACCAATGGTTCGTTACCGATTATGTTATTAATTTTAATCATGCTTGCTCAAGAATAGGTTAATTTTAACTTTTTCATATTTATTCGATACCAGGCTCAGTAGCTGGGTTCCCAAAGGTTCCTTTCCGATTATACTATTAATTTTAATCGCGCTCGCTCAAGAATAGGTTTATTTTAACTTTTTCGTATTTATTCGATACCAGGCTCAGTAGCTGGGTTACCAATGGTTCGTTACAGATTAAACTATTAATTTTAATCGCGCTCGCTCAAGAATAGGTTTATTTTAAATTTTTCGTTTTTATTCGATACCAGGCAAGGTAGCTGGGTTCCCATAGGTTCGTTACCGATCATACTATTAATTTTAATCCCGCTCGCTCAAGTAGAGGTTTATTTTAACTTTTTTGTTTTTATTCGATACCAGGCTAGGTAGCTGCGTCCCCAACGGTTCGTTACCGATTATACAGTTAATTTTAACCGTGCTCACTCAAGAATAGGTTTATTTTAACTTTTTCGTATTTATTCGATACCAGGCTAGGTAGCTGGGTTCCCAAAGGTTCGTTACCGATTATGCTATTAATTTTAATCGCGCTCGCTTAAGAATAGATTTATTTTAACTTTTTCGTATTTATTCGATACCAGGCTAGGTAGCTTCGTTGCCAAGGGTTCGTTACCGATTATCCTATTAATTTTAATCGCGCTCGCTTAAGCAGATGTTAATATTTAGAGGAAATATATTTACTTTTTAAAGGATTTGGTTATTGGTATAACTGATTTCAGTCAGTTGCTGTAGAGTAGATTTTGTTTGAAAATTTGTTATAAAAAAAATCCTGATTTTAAGCTGATTATTATCAATCAACAACATACGAACCAAAAATATAACTATATTATACCGATCAATGAAAAATTACAAAAAAAAATTAAAATAAACATACACTAGACCAACTGACTAAAAAAACAATAACACATTCACTAACTAAACCCTCTAAAACACATATACACATACAAAAAATTAGCATTAAAAAAAATACAAAAAAAATTAAAACAAATAAATGTTTTTGTAGACGAAAGTAAAATCAATAAAACGTTTATTAGCCAAACCACCGAAAAATAAAATACAGAAATGTTACAATTTTAAAATTAAAAGTATAGTAAGTATAAGAACCATTGGTAACGCAGCTATTTAGAATAGTAACAAACGAACTCGAAAAAGTTAAAATAAACCTATTCTTGAGCGAGCGCGATTAAAATTAATAGTATAATCGGTAACGAACCTTTGGGAACCCAGCTACCTAGCCTGGTATCGAATAAATATGAAAAAGTTAAAATAAACCTATTCTTGAGCGAGCGCGGTTATAATTAATAGTATTATCGGTAACGAATCTTTGGGAACCCTGCTACCTAGCTTAGTATCGAATAAATACGAAAAAGTTAAAATGAACCTCTACTTGAGCGAGCGTGATTAAAATTAAGAGGATAATCGGTAACGAACCTTTGGGAACCCAGCTACCGAGCCTGGTATCGAATAAATACGAAAAAGTTAAAATAAACCTATTCTTGAGCGAGCGCGATTAAAATTAATAGTATAATCAGGAAAGGAACCTTTGGGAACCCAGCTACCGAGCCTGGTATCGAATAAATACGAAAAAGTTAAAATTAACCTATTCTTGAGCAAGCGTGATTAAAATTAATAGCATAATCGGTAACAAACCATTGGTAACCCAGCTACTGAGCCTAATATTCAGTAAATACGAAAAAGTAAAAATGAAATTCCAAGTGTAAAAAACATGATAATAGGCCCCTATATCGATTTTATCTGAAGAGTTTACAATAATCTATAAACCTACCATCTTAATAATAATAATTTACCCTTATCAATTTTTTATGAAAAGTTTAAAATAATCGACAATATGAAAAAAAAGATGGCTTAAAGAAATTATTAATAGAATTTAACTTAATAGATGTATGTAATATAATCTATTCTGGCCACCTCATATAAAAAAGTAATCAAGTACTCAAAAGTACGAAAATTTTGATTACAGAGGAAAATAGAAAGTAATCAGGAGGAAAGCTGAGTAGATTTTGTAATCAGCAGCGAGCATCATTTGATTACAGTAATCAGTACTCAAATTTTTTTAATATTTGCCCATCACTACTTTAAGGTGCTGTGACCCTACCTCCTTGTTTTACTGCGAGGCAGTTTAGCACTTAACCACATATCTAATAGTTGGAATGTAGCTAAAGTGTGATATATACCCAAACCTGGGAAGGTGACTTATGACCATCCCAAGGCTTACAGACCTATATGCCTGACATCCTTTCTAATGAATTATTGACAAAATTATTGATAGACATATTAGGGACAATATACTGGTTGGTAGACCGCTACATAGCGCTCAATATGTGTATCAGCCTGGAAAATCCTGTGAGACTGCTTTACATTTCTTGGTCTCCAGGATTGAAAAAACTCTGACTAACCTGACTCCAGCTTGGAAAGTTGCAAAGATTAGCATGCCTTATGACAACCGGATCTATGAGTACTACTCCAATTGCGGCAATGAAAGTTCTACTGAACCTAACACCATTGCACATAGCAGTAGAAACTCAAGCATTTAGCACAGCTTATAGGCTCTTTAAGTTAGGAACAAGATCTAACTCCTTGGTATACCGGGGTCATGGTAACTTGTTCAGAAGGATTGATGAAGATTCGGTACTAGCCATGCATTCTGATCTTCAGACAAAGAAATATAGGGACAAACTTTATTGTGTAGGGATTAATAGGACTGACTCACACAGGCCATGCAATGGAGTCAATTGCTATAGAGACGGATCCTTGACAGAGGTAGGCTCAGGGGCTGGAATATGGAGAATGGACAAATCCAGGGAAGAGACATCCCAAGGCGGCTTATGGCAATAGATCCAGGCAATACTGGAGGGATACTGGAAAGCAGCATCACTCTAAGATGTTCTTGGAAGGACCCCGCAAAGAGAGAAGTTGTACCTTACTCTTAATGGAGAGGATAACTCTGAGGAGAGTGACAGGACTGTATACAGGACACTGTCAGCTTAACAAGCATCTCCATAATGGCTTCACCTACTTGCAGTTTCTGCAAGAAGGAAGATGAAACTGTGTATCATGTGGTATGCAGCTGTCCAAAGATTGCTAGGATACGGTTTATCCATTTTGGCAGCGACCGTATTATAGATCCCAAGTTGTGTGAACTGATTAACCCCTATAGCTTGGTCAGATTCGCCAAAGCACTAGGCCTGTATTAACGGAATGGACAGCGCACAATAAGCCTATTAAGGCTGTAGAGCATAAGATAAGCCGGAAAAGAAAAAAAAACACACTCAAAAAAGATAATTATCACTCAACAATAAAATAAGCCTCAACAATAAATTAATATGAGTATATGGTACCAGCCAAGTAGAAATTAAAGCATATCAATAGTTTAACAATGCATTTCTAAAGGTCCTTGGCAAAGTATGAAATACTTTCATGTTACCATATGCTTACTTTCCCCTTTAGCAGCTGACCATGTCAGAGTCTGAAATGAGAATTTCAATCTTTCTTCAATTTACATAGAGCCTTCTTAGTATCTCGGTTAGATAATGCTCTCAGCATCTCTCTTATGTTCTCTTCTGTATAGGAAACTAAAGTCGATAAAAAAAACAGGTGGGCTCAAATATTATGCCCTATTTATAAACATCAGCAATTTCTCTTGTTAACAGTCTATATATGGTATCTCCAGCATCAATTGAGACGTTGATTTCCAAAAGGTACTAAAGGAAATTTTAAACAAAATTGATATTTTGTATTCTCTTCATTTAGTTTTATCTAAATCTTCTATTTGATTTTATTTAATGAACACTCAAGACCTTTGTTCGGGTAACATGTATGCTCACTTCAATTTATGTACCAAAAGCGGCCATATTTTTGTAACATAAAAACATATGGTAAAAAGAGAAGCATAAGTGTGGTAGAAGTGAGCACACTCCACACCATTTCCTTCTTTATTCTCAGTACGTTGACAAGAGGATGGCGTAGAGGAAGAAAAGGGTCGACAAGTTCCTAGGATGGACGATAAGGTGGGGAGAATGAACAGAGGAACTGAGACGAACAATATACCAAGACTCAATTAAGCAGTCCACCTAAATCTTAATTATAATCCTAGGGATCACTTTTAGCTGGGTGGCTAGCATAACAGCTTCCTATGCTAAAGGTCACGTGTTCAAACCCACAGGTGGTCCTAAGATTTTTTTAATGAGAGTAAAAAATCCTTAGTAATGCCGTACTTCGGATGGGACGTTAAAAGGTGGTCCCGAGCCTGTGCGATGTCAGGTACTCGTTAAAGATCCCTATCCTAATAAAACCTGGATGGGCAAAATTTAGGACTCCAACTATAGCATCTTCCGATTAGCCATAGTAGCATAATCATCATCATCATCTGGCGCTACAACTCGTCACCGAGTCTGGGCCGCCTCCAGTTGGCTCTATCTTGCGCAGCATTTCTCCAGTCCCTAACGCTGAGTAAGGTCCTAGCATCTTCTGTGACAGCATCCATCCACCTCAGGTTAGGCCTCCCCACTCTTTTTCAGCCATGAATTTCTTCGGAGAGGATCTTCTTGGGGATCAAAATGTCCTCCATTCTTGCTACATGGCCTGCCCATCTGAGTCTCCCAACCTTGGCAATCTTGACAACATCTGGGCTGTTGAGGAGGTTGTCAAGTTCTTGGTTAGTGCGTCGTCTCCATGTTTCACCTACTTTTACGGGCCCATAGATCTTTCGCAGGATCGTCCTCTCGAATATCTGAATCCTTTTTTCATCAGCTTTTGTTATGGCCCAAGCCTCTGAACCATATAACAATACTGGTCGCACTAAGATTTTGTAAAGGATTATTTTTGTTTTCTTCGAGATGAATTTGCTGCCAAACTGCTTCCTTAGACTGAAGTAGTACCTATTAGCAGCATTAATTTTCCTTCCGATTTCCTGCGAAATATCATTTTGCTCGTTAATTTCGGTTCCTAAGTAGACGAAGCTGTCAACGCATTTGAACTTGAACTGGCCAACTTCGAGATATTCTTTTCTTCCTTCTTTCTCTCCTATGCGCATTTAATTAGTCTTTTCTACATTGACCCTAAGTCCAAGTTTCTTGGCTGCAGCCTCCAATGCAATGGTATGCTTCCTTGAGTGCTTTTTCCGATCTTGCTATGATGTCAAGGTCGTCTGCATATCCGAGGATTTGGACCAATTTGTTAAATATTGTTCCACCAACCTGGATTCCGGAGTCCCTTACTGCTTTTTCTTCTGCAAGATTGAAGAGTAGGCAGGCAAGGGCATTACCTTGTCTTACCCCTTGGTCTATGCTGAGCTCTTCTCAGAGATCAGATTCAATTTTCACGGCACACATGGATCCTTTCATAGTCATTTTTACAAGACAAATGAGCTTCATTTCTCTCATGGCTTGATATAGTTCATTACGGTCCACATTATCATAGGCTGCTTTGAAGTCTACAAAGAGGTGATGCCTGACGATATTATGCTCTTTGCACTTCTCCAGGATAAGCCTTAATGAAAAAATCTGGTCCAAGAACGTCCCTTCCTGAAGCCTGCTTGGTACATACCGAGTTCTTTCTCTGCATGAGTGATAAGTCTGGCGTAGAGAATGTTCGATAGGACTTTATAAACACTAGAGAGCAGCGTAATTCCTCTGTAGTTCTCACACTCAGTCTTGTCTCCCTTTTTATGGATTGGACATATAACTGCCTTACTCCATTCCAGAGGCATCCGCTCCTCCTTCCAAACATCAAGGATAAGGTAATGTAGCACTTTCCTGAATCCATCTCCACTATATCTAAAAAGCTCAGCCTGGAAATTGTCCATTCCCAGTGCTTTATTATTATTCAGCTTGTTGATGGCATCTTCTAGCTTATCTTCATCCGGCGGTTCCACATCTCCAACAGGATCCGTCTCGGCATGTTCAGGTATAGACTCTGTTGTGCTCAATGCATTTTAGGAGTGTCTTACCCATCTCTTAAGGATCTCTTCTCTTTGGGTTATTAGTGTTCCATCTTCATTTTTGCAGCATGTAACTTTTGGCTTGAAACCAGATTTGTCTTCATTTACTTTAAAGAAGAACATTCGGCTTTCATTACTGTTCCTGTATAGTAGCATAAAGTGATGTTAAATAAATAAACAAATAAACCAATTATAATCCATTAGCTTTTCCTTTGTTTCAAATACACCAATATTTAAACCCATCAGGTTTTTCAACCTTTAAAAACACAATTTAGAAATGCAATTACTTTCTTAAGTTACTAATTACACATTTAATTTTGTTCTAAATTATACTAAAACTTTTTATTCCATAACTTTAATATACTGTTATAAATATAGTAAAAAAACAATTCTAGATTTTAATGTGAAAGAAATCAAATAAATTGGTTTCATAGTATAGTAATGATAGATTTTTGTGCTTCCTGTAAAAATTGTTTCTATTTTTGGAAATCAACGTCTTAATTTTATGGCACACTTGAAGCTCCCACCTATACCAACTGTTCAGCCTTCTTCAAGTCAACATCATTTTTCAAGTCCTTTGGTGACTTTTCTCAAGCTTTAAGATTATACAGATTAGAACACTGATGCTTTATCAGTATGGAACACATTTGTTGAGTTCATGAGTCTCTTTAGTGTCCTAATCAGTCAAGATGCTTCACAGATGGCTTTTTGCTCAAATCAAAAATTCAAAAAAGTAAAACCAATTGGAATAGCCTCATAAATAATGTTTCCCACAGGAAATTGCAAAGCCTGTATTGGCCTGACAGTTAGTTGTATTTGTGGATAATCAGTCAGTATATATAATTGAGTACAATGGTCTTTAGGGTATACAGAGTTAACATATTAGAGGGAAAGATACTTCAAAAGTCCTTATGGTATGTTCTCCTTCCATTACTCTTCCTAAGCTTTATGCTACTTTTTAAAATGACTTGTTTACTGCCACAATAACTATCTTCTCATCCTTCATTTTTAAGATTATTGTTATCAATCTAGTGACTAATTGAAATATTAATGTTTATTTTTACATTTAGAAGTTGATCTACTATTATTAATAAAAATCTCTCTTTACCAATTTTTGTGCCAGTAAATTAATTGAAAAATGAGGAGGTTGACCTATATCAGGATTTTACATATATTCGAGCCTATAAAGTTTATAATTACATAGAATGTCAATTTAAAATTAAACAGAGCATACATTTGTTTTAAAATAAGGCATTAAAAAATACTAAACCTGTGATAGCATAAGGTAATTTTCATAATAAGGAACAGCTTGAGCAAATTCAGCCCGAGAACTGTGACAATTTCCCAAATTGAGTAGGGCACATGCCTCCCCTGCTGTATCTTTCAATTCACGGGCAATATTCAAATGAGCTCGGTAGTGGAACAAAGCCATTTCATGAGCACCTAAAGCCTGGTATGCGACTGCTAGATTTCCATGTGTTGAGGCCTCAGAACTTCGGTCTTTTACTTCTTTGGATATCATTAATTCTTGTTTATGATACTTAATAGCCTAAAACAAGCATCAAGTTAAGAAATAATAAGGTTATATGGTTAGAAACATAAATAATTGTAAAAACACTATTATGGTAACAACAGTTCCCTACCCAGTTCATTAGTTACTATCTCCCTCCCAAGATACAATAACTGAATTTTAAAGAATATTTTAGGTTAAACTTGAATAAGCATGTGTTAAGTTAAATGAATTTAAGAAAGGTAGTTGAAGCATGTATTCTATCCTAGCTTTCATTTTTTGCATTACTCACTGCTTTGTTATGTTCTCTTTATGCATCACATAAATTTCTCTGATTTTTTTATTTTTTATCGAAGCCACTTGTATGCTTTTTTCCTTTCCATTCTTTTATACCTGTATCAGTAAACCATGTTTTTTCTTTATATTTTTCGTTTTTTCTCTAAGAACTTGTAAACAATTCTTCTGCTGTCACTAAAAATCATTAAATTACTGAATCTATTCTTTTATTAACCCTTTGTTGAAGTAGCATCTAGATACTATCTTCTTTTTTAAACAATTGTGAGGTGAGTGACAATGAACGAGCTCCCTTCAACTTCGGCATGTGCCGAAATCATGAATGGGGTAGAAATAATTGAAAATAATAATTCCACGAGCCAAGGTGGAGCCTGGGAATTGGTAACAGGCTGTAAACGGCTCTCAGATGTCAGAGGAGATGAAACCAACAGAATTAAAAGGCCAACTATGAATGTGCCAGTTACACCAACCCAGAACAGGTTTCAACCCTAACACCAGGCCTCAATTAACATCCCAAACTTCACCAACTGACACGGCTACGTCCTAGCCACCGCCAATATTTGTCAACAACATCGAAAATGACACAGTATTAATAAAATCACTGGAAGACGTCAGCGGTCCATCATCATTCAAATTAAAAACCACAAATAAAAAAGTAACTATTTATCCAGAAACACCAGACTCTTACCGTGCCATAGTAAATTTATTAAGAAGAGAAATCGCCTCTTTGAATATGTATCAGTTGCCAGATGACCGATGCCCTCGTGTAGTAATAAAGAACCTACACCATTCTACACCAAAAGCAAAAATTATTAATGAATTAAAACTAAAGAGTTTTGATGCAGTAAACGTCACAAAAGTCACCATATCGAGGTTCAAACTACCGTTACCTATGTTTTTCGTTGACATAAGCAAACAAACGTTCAATGAAGATATTTTTAAGATCGACTTTTTATATTACACAAAGGTATCAGTCGAAGAACCCCGTAAGAAAAGAATAATACCGCAGCGCATCTGATGTATATGTATGGTCACACGAAAACCTACAGCAATAAACAACCAAAATGTGTCAGATGCGGCCCAAATCATATTAGTACTACATGCGAGAAGACCCGGGACTCACCAGCCACCTGTGCAAACTGTCAAGGAGCGCATCCTGCCAACTACAGGTGCTGCGAGGCCTTGCAGGCTCTCAGAACTGCCCGAAATTCTCGAAATCAACCCCACCTCAGGTCTACACCCACTCAACCAGCCGTACCATCAGGACCGCATGATTTCCTGCCACTACCACAGGGTTCTTATCCTTTAGTCAACCCAGTAAATACCAGGCACGAGCAGACTTTAACATCATCCAAAGAAAGATGTCAGCAGCGACCACGAACGAGTTTTCTTGTATCTGAAGGAAGAAATCAGCAACCACCACAGCAATATCCTCCAGTATCAGAAGGAAGACAACAACAATTTAATGTAGGTATGAGACAGGGCATTCCTCAGCAGGCGCCTTCTGTTGAAAATGTCTCACCTCAATTTCAAAATTTATTATTAGGACTAAGTAACCTTATCCGACCCCTCATTAGCCTTTTAGGACAGCTCTCAGAAGTCACACAAACCTACACCCCGGTCTATGGTCAGTAACAGTGGTTTCATTGTCCATTCTTCTGTGGAACACTAACGGACTACTACAACATAAAACCAAACTAGACATTTATTTACATGAAAAACGTACTGACATTGCTTTGATAACTGAAACACATCTAACCTCTCGTAATAAAATCTATATCCCCGACTACACAATTTATAGGACTGACCACCCAGACAACACTTCACATGGTGGAACAGCAGTCATCATAAAAACATTGAAACACCACTCCATACACTTACCAATTATGCCCAAATTCATGCCACTGCAATAACATTGCACACAACACAAAATGCAATAACATTAGCAGCTCTGTATTGCCCACCTCGGTATTCACTTACTTCTGTTATGTTTAGCGATTTCTGCTAAGCATCAGGTATAGGGTTCACGATTGTGCACTCCAAGGGGAAGAAACTTGCTGTCCTCTCTCCATAAACTTTCTTCAAACACTACATCTCCAAATTCACCGACTTACTGGCCAACATCGAAACTTACTCGATTTTTTCATTACTAAATGACTGCAGGCCATACCTCATACCATCAGATCTAGCTCGGATCTATGCTCTGGTCATTCCCTTATACATCTAGTGCTCTTCCACGAACCATACCTACAGGAAAAATGTCCAATTCTTGTTCGAGGAAAAATAGACTGGGAATTATACCAATTTAATTTAACTGAAAACCTTTCACTTCCTCTCTCAATAAAAACTGAAAAAGAAATTGAAGATGCTGTCGAAGTACTAATGAAGAGTATTCAGGAATCTGCATGGGTATCATCAGTACCTAGAAAAAGAAGAAGTATCCAGCCGAGTTACCAGCAGTACATAAGGGATCTGATTGGAGATAAGAGAAGAGCTCGTAAGGTATGGCAGACAAACAATCTTATTACCGAATAAATAAAAATACAAAAATTTAAGCAGACCAACTATGATACATTTTTGGAAAATCTCACAACTGATGATGGAAGTTTATGGAGGCATACAAAGAGATTGCTAAAGCATCATGAGGTGTCAACGCCACTTTGAAGAGGGGATGGCTCCTGGGCTGTGTCGGACACTAAAAAATGTGAACTCTTTGCCAATCATCTGTCGACAGTATTTACACCACATACAGACTACCCAGACAGTGAACACGAAAATTCAGTACAGGATATACTAGATACACCTTCACCATTATCCTTGCCACCAAGTGATTTCAAATCATTTGAAGTCCTTCTTGAGATAAAGAAGCTACCCAAAAGAAAAGCTCCTGGACATAACCTGCTCACTGCTAAGCTACTCCAGTATATGCCCAGAAAAAATGTAGTCTTTTTAACAACCATCTTCAACTCCATACTTAGGACGACAACCGGTGTTCCTCAGGGGTCAATTCTTTCACCGTTATTATACCTTATATACACACATAATATACCAATCTGTCCAAACACAATACTAGCAAACTTACGCTGACGACACAGCTGTTATTACTAGACGCACAGATATCATTCAGGCTTCAATGACTCTCCAACATTATTTACTACAGCTACAGGACTATTTTAAACAATGGAAGATAAAATTGAACAATGAAAAATCTCAACACATTACCTTTACTCTCAGACACGATACTTGTCCTCCAGTTTACATACATAATGAACCCAACCCATTCCACAGACTAACACAGTTAATTACTTAGGACTCACCTTTGATAGAAGAATGACCTAGAGGCCCACACGTGAAACAGAAACATCTATGCCTAAACAGGAGATTGAAACTATTGTACTCTACTCTTCATAAACGATCCACACTGAAAATTAGACAATGACTGAATACTTATACCTACCTTTTAAAACCATTATGGACATTGGATCTCAAATTTTTGGAACCGCTAAAAAATCTCACATTAAAAAAATACAGACCTTTCAATCGAAAATGTTGAGACTAATAATATGTTCACCTTGGTACGTACTGATCTACTTACACTTTACACTTTAAAACTTTACATACTGACCTACATATACCTACTGTTCAAGACTACATTCATACTTCATACAAGAGATTCCATGACAAACTCCACGGACATTACAACATACTCATTCAAAACATGGCGACAACGGACATGCCGGAACTCACCAGAAGAAGGCTGAAAAGCAGCTGGTTAAGGGATCTCCTAGTTTGAAACTTAGGATCTTCACGTTAGGAGGAGGTGCCACTGGGTACTGACCTCCCTCATGCCTGACATGCCAGCTCTTACAATATATATACAGCACATCTGCTTATTGTAGCAGAAAAGTGACAGGTGTAGATTATAATAAATAAATATTAAAAAAAAAAAAAAAAAAATTGTCTGCCTAAGGATATTAGCAGCTTAGATAAGGCTGACTAAGCAAAACTGAAACCTCATACATTCTTCATTCTTATCATCAGAGTCCTCAAAATGTTCATATATCCTTTTATCAGAAAAAATGTAATTTACCAAAAATGTTTGACCTTTTCACAATTAATAATCTGAATTCAACTAAATAATCTTCCCTTATTTTAGCCCCAACCCCAGAGCTATCATTAGTTGGCCCATTAACAACTATAACTACTAACTTCCTTTTAAATAGTGATAAGTCCATCCTTATAATGCAGTCACTTATCTCCTACCAATGATGTCCTTTTTTATGAAGTAAAAATTTTGGGCCTAGCACCTTTATGTTTTTCAATCCTTTATGTTTTGACGAAAGGTGAATAAAGTTGTACAGTTCCTTTCCCTTTTTTCTTTGTTTCTGAGAGAACTCTTAGGGTTCATACTGAGTTTCTTAAGTGCTGTAAAACAGAACAGATATCTTAGTCACCAGCGCCTGTATGTTCCAGAATCAACTTTCAAGTACCCATTTCCATGTATTATACATATTTTTTTGGCTGTAAATGATCAGAAGTACACTTTTCAGCATTATCCTTAAGCTGGAGTACCAGACAGCTTGATTTTGGGAACTTGACAAGTAGCTATGTTGGGGCCAAGAGTCCCATCTACTCAAAGAATGCCATTTTCTACATTCTGTTATGGTAATACCACCATCACTAGGTATAGGGTTCATGATTGAAAACAAAAAAAAATGTTCCATTACAACCCATAAAGGCTCTTAGGTTCACATATACTAGTGATTTGTACTGTTTTTAGGTCAACATCTGTGCAAGGGGGTGATTTGACCAAAATCATGTTTAACCTCCATGTTTTATCCCCAATTTTTAGTTACCCACATTATAAGAGGCTAGGTAGGCTCCAAGAAGGCCTCCCTATCCTAGGACCAACCCACGGCTGAAATAACAGAATAAATTTCCCTCAAAGATCAGCAGCCCTGTGATTGAAAATTATTAACCAAATGAATTCCTATAAAGGTTTTTACAAAAATAAATAAATGTATTACATTGAACTAAAAATATATAAGAGTTACTGCCTATTTTATAAACATTATCTCCCAACTAATGATCTGAAGTGTTTATATATGGATCACTTGGTTTAAAATTTAATTACTACCTGATTCAAATGGATGGCATATATTGCATTGGCAAATAAGTCCTTTCGTTTTTTCTGTTTATTTTTATGCCACTATAATACGCTTATCTGATGAATTAATCCAAAAATTGGGTTGTTTATCCTGTTTTTAATATGTCATCAACTATATATGTTAACTCTTGTTGAAACTAGCTTAATATTGTATTTGCTATTGAACTGTTAATATGGAAGAAAATATTGCTGGAAGGAATTAGTCCGGGTGGCGGTCATTAAATGAAACAATTAAAAAGTTTCACCTATTTATTGTTTGCCAACGTTTCGACCCCCCTTTGTGGGTCATCATCAGGGTGCTTGGTGGGTGAATGGAAACTAGGTACTGTTTGATATTAATTACATCCACAAGGAAGAAAATATCATTCATTATTTACATATTTTGTTGTATTATTTTCTCATAGAAAAATTTGCAGAATTTATGGGGATGATGCCTTAACAGAACGTACCTGTCCATTTATTTCATCTAACCTTTTCATTCATGAAATTTTGACATCAATAATGATCAACGGTCTGGTCGCCCACATGAAATTGAAACAAGCAATGTTAAGGCCATTTTCGTTCAAAATCCCTCTCAATTAGTGCGAGAGATTGAAATGGCCCTAAATGTGTAGCACACAAGTAAAGAAAACCATTTGCACAAACTCGGCTGTTTTCAGGCTTAATCCCTCACTCTCTACACCAAAGTTTACTTGGCAACAAGCATTTCTGTTTGTGATTCACTATGGAAATGGCAACAAAGCGCCCCATTTTTGAAAAGGTTGGTAACAGGAAATGAAATATAGATATTTTACAATAATGTAGTCTGTAGAAAATCTTGGTGACTTAGTAGTGAGACTCACAGAAGAATCTCAAAACCTGGATTGCATCCAAAGAAGCTAATGCTTTCCATACAGTGGGATATTAAGGATGTTATTTTCTATGACCTATTGCCACCAGAACAAACAATTGATTCAACTCTATACTGCTCAAAATCAACTAAATTGGATAAATCAATTAAAAATAAACTCCCAGAACTGGCAAATCGGAAGGGTGTTGTGTTCCACCAAGACTACACTAGGCCCATGGTCACTCGCAAGAAATTGCGAGCCTTTGATGGGATCTTTTGAGCCTTGGATGGGATCTTTTGCCCCGCCCTCCCTATTCACCAGACCTAGCTTTAAGAGACTACCACTTATTCCAGTCTCTACAGAACTCAGTGAATTCCAAAAAAAAAGAAGAAAAAAAAAACACTTGAATCGGTTTTTAACAATAAACTCCAGACATTGTATGAACATTATGGAGTTAGTGGAAAGATATTAAAAAGTCATATTAAATAATGGTCAATATATTGTAGATTAAAATCAATTTTATGTCTATAATACATTGAGTTTTATTTCACCCTGATAAACCGAAAGTACTTACTTGCCAACTCAATAAGTGTTATTAAATAAAAGTATAAAAGAGAAAAATGATACCTGTTCATAATAAGCCATAGCACTATGGGCATTACCAATATTTCCATAAGCACGGCCCATACCAGCTTTATCATTAAGAGCTCTAGCAATATTCAGATGTGCCTGGTGTAATTTGAGAGCTGCATCATGTTCACCAAGTAACTGATACACAATTCCAAGATTCGAACATGCTCTGCCTTCTCCAACTCTATCTTTCATACTAAGAGCCATTTCCAACTGTTTTTCATGCCACTTTTTTGCCTGTTTCATAATTTTCTTCGTTAAAACATAATAATATGCAAACATGATACAAAAATCTATTTCTATACTAGTTAAAAATCAGCAATTAGTTATATATAAAAATACAAAGTCTTTAGAAGTACTATCATCAGGAGATGATTTTTAAATAAATTATAATTTTTATAAGCATAATAAAGAGATGAATTTGATATTTGTTGACCTCCAAAAAGCCAATGAAGCCAATGAATTTGATATTTGTTGACCTCCAAAAAGCCTACGATATGGTCCCTCTCAATAAACTATGGAGTGCATTGGAGACCACAGGTGTAAGCGGGTACATTATACAAGCTATAACTGGCTTATATTCAAATGCAAAAGCGAAAGTCAAGCTAAAATGTGAATTAACTAAAGCATTCCCGATCACCAAAGGTCTTAAGCAAGGCTGCTCGCTCTCCCCTCTGCTGTTAATATATATATATATATATATATTATATATATATATATATATATATATATATATATATATATATATAAATAGAAAGTATCCTAAGCCTGTGGAAGAGGAAGTGTAATGGCATGGGAATAATTTTAGACAATAAATGCTCAATAATTTACAATTTGCTGATGACCAGGTCATTATTGCTAATGTGCTAATGAGGAAGAAGACTCAGCATTTATGATGAGGAAGTTATTATAAGCCTATACGGCAGGAGGCCTGGAAATCATCAAATCAAAAACTGAATATTTGGAAATAAATAAAAATGGAAACACAGCTCTAAAAGTTGGAGATTGGAATTTAACTTCAACAGAACACTTTAAATATTTAGGGAGGTGGCACTCAAAGGACAGCAGCAGCAAAAAAGACATCCATGAGAAGGTCATCAGAGTGAGAAAGGTATTACGAAAAATAAATTCCGTTCTGTGGAGTAAGGATCTACAGCACAGTACGAAAAAGAGGCTCTTCCATACATTCGTCGAAAGCACCACACTATATGCCTCAGAAACATAGACTCTTCCGGCTGGCTCAACAAGAAAACTTGTCTCAATGGAAATGGATTTCTGGAGACCTAGCTGTGGGGTGTCTAGATTACAACACATCCCTAATCATGTAATCAGAGAAAAGGTTGAGGAACCCCTAAATATACTTCATTCCATTGAGACAAGAAAGCTGAGCTGGTACGGGCATGTTATGAGAATGCTGGACGACTGATGGCCGTACCATACAGAAGGAGGAAGAGAGGTAGGCCGAAAAAGAGATGGATAGAAGGGCTGCATGAAGCTATGGCAGGTAGGGTGCTCACTGAGGAAGATTATAAGGACAGAGCGAAATAGTGGCTAGGACTATTAGTAAACGACATAAAATGTTTAAGTTGTAATAAAGTCGTTTATATATTGGGTTGATGCAAAATTAATGCAGATTTTTAGTAGGTATTGTAAATACGCCATATCTTTACTTTAACCATATATATTTAATCAAAATAATTTCCATCTGAATCAATGCACTTTTGCCAACGTTCAACAAGCTTTCTTATTCCACCAGAAAAAAAATCCGAATCCCTGGACTCAATGAAATCACGAAAAGAATTTTCAATGTCGTCCTGGTTTTGAAAATTTTTCTCCCTCAAAAAGTTGCCAGATGGCTGAAAAAGTGGAAGTCTGTAGGAGAGAGGTCAGGTGAATAAGGCGGATGTTGGAGAACTTCGTAGCCCAACTCGTGCAGTCGTCGAAGCGTTGGTTGTGCAACGTGTGGTCTGGCGTTATCGTGGAGCAGGATCGGCCCCTTCCGATTCATCAATGCTGGGCAAAGACGTTGCAATTTTTGATTCATGCTGTCAATTTCTTGACAGTACTTGTCAGCAGTTATAGTCTCACCTTGATTGAGAAAGCTGTAGTGAATAACACCAGCATTATACCACCAAACTGTGACCATAACCTTTTTTGGGTGCAGGTTGGGCTTCGGGAAAGGTTTTGGTTGTTCATCTTTGCCCAGCCATTGGCTAGAACGCCTTCTGTTGTCGTATAAGATCCATTTTTCATCGCACGTCACAATGCGATCGAGAAATGGATCATTTTTATTGCGTGTCACAAGCATGGAGCAGATTTCAAAGCGGCGATTTTTTTGGTGGTCGTTTAATTGGTGTGGCACCCACTTGGCCAACTTTTTTACCTTACCAATTGCTTCCAAGTGGCGTACAACTGTGGATTGGTTCACACCGAGTTCCGCCGCCATTTCTCGTGTGGTTTTGGTTGGGTCTTCTTCCACTTTTGACCTCAGCTGGTCGTTGTCCAGAGCAAGATGACGGCCCCGACCTTCCTTGTCTTCGAGGTCGAAATCTCCTCTGCGAAACTTCTGGAACCAACGCTGCACCGTGCACTCATTAATAGCCCCCTGACCCCACACTTCATTAATATTACGAGCCGTTTGCGCAGCGCTGCGCCCTAATTTAAATTCGTAAAAATAAATTTGACGAAAATCGCACTTTGACATTTTCGATTCAAGACCTTTGAACACACTGAACAAAACGATTTTACTAAACAAATTCATGGTGAAAGAGAGGGTATTAGATAAGGTTTGTTTTGGTATAATAATGATCAATGTTAGGATTAGCTTTGTTTACACAATTGGAATTAAGATATTGCAATAGAGGAAACCTGCATTAATTTCGCATCAGCCCGATAAACAAAATCAAATTATTTCAACTTTAAAATATTATTTTACATTTTCCAATCTCTAATTTTTTTTTTTTTTTTTTTTAAGCTGGCATGGGGTTGCACTGCGACCAAATCGGTCTATGGTGCGCCATAGAGTCATAAAAAAGGTTGTTTTAAAACATGAATTTTGTTTCAATAGCAAATTTCAAAAGGTTATTAGGAATAACAAGTTTATAGTTCATAGGATGTTCTAGGCGGACTTCACCAAATAGAGTGAACCTTAACTTTGCTAGCCTGTGACAGTGGCAGACTATGTGAAACGATGTTTCATCTTCCTGTCCACATAGTCTACATAAAGGGGTATTAGAGATACCAAGTTTAAACATGTGGTAGTTAAGTTTTCCGTGTCCTGTTTAGATAGCAATTATGGTTTTTAGGCATGGCCTACTCATACTAAGTAGACACTTCCTTCTTATCCATTAGTGAACCATCAGTGTAGCAGTTTATACTATGATTGGGTTTGTGTTTCCTTGATTTATCAATGTTGACATTATAGTTGGCACTGATAAACTTCCGGATTTGTAAATCTGAGGGCATAGCTAGGATATTGTTTTCATCGAGCCTGCTAAGTAAGTTGCAATGGCCTTGGTAGGTAAACTTATTGGAACACTTGCCTAATTTGGTAAAGCAGTAGATGGTTCTTAGAGCTTGCGCTTCCACCTCTAAATTTAGAGGCATGATGTTCAGCATTGTCTACATCGCGGCTGTTGGAGGAGTAGTCTTAATTGCCCCAGTTATCATGAGGCAAGCGAGCCTTTGCAATTTATAAAGTACCTTTTTATTGTTCCCTATGTGAGCCCTGTGCCACCATATAACGGAGGAGTATGTGAGCATTGGTCTAATGGCTGTAGTGTAAAGCCAATAGACGATTTGGGGTTTGAGTCCCCAAACATTATTAATAGCGCCTTTACACGCTCAAAGGCATTTTAAAGCTTTACCAGCAATGTAAGAGATATGAGTGTCCCACCGCAATTTGTGGTCAAGAATGACCCCTAAAAGCTTAACTTCTTTTGATTTGGTGAGTTGTGTGCCATTTATACTATCACTAATTTTAGTTATTCTGGTTAACCGCTACTGATTAACCAAAAGGAGTTTCTTTGAGTAGTTGACACTTGAGTTAACAACCGTAAACTGATTAGAAACTTAATTATCTACTTCATCAAATATATTCTATATAATATATTTCAACAAGAACATGTTAACTGACTAAGTTTACTTTGATTTACTTCATCAGAATAAGTTGAAGTCTTGGGGCCAATGACACTTTTATTCAAACAACAGAAGTAAAAATACGGAAATCCTTAATCAATAGCCATATCATGTACAACCAGGATCGTCAGGTCTTGCTTTTCAGACTGAGTAAATTTCTAGTGAGCTTTAGCCCCAAAGTGATCAAAATTTTGAGGTTCCATTCAGCGGAAAGGTAAACACCTACAATTTATACAATAATTAAAGTAGACCCAGTCAGTTTTAAAGCCTCAATGAAATTAGGCATAATTGGGTGCATTATTAAAACTGATGCTCTCATACACAATTTAATTCAATTTAATTTAATTAGTTCTATTTAATTTAATGGTGAATGTCTAGGAGCCAAGGACACTTTTATTCAATGGAGGGGCATATAGCTACATATAACCTTAATCAAAAGTCCTCGTCAAGTTCATCAAGCTTTCAGTCTTCCTTTCCAGAACAAGTCCATTTTCAGCGGAATATGAAACCATATTTTCTCCCTAAGACAGATGTGTGAAAATCTGATGAAATTTAATAATACCGTGGGGAAGCTATTCATTAACTTCAAGTCTTCCTACAACACAATTTCACGATACAAGATCTTCCATGCTAGGAAAGAAATAAACATCTGATCTAAGCTAGTGAGACTAACTGAATACAATAATGAAAATAATCCACAGAGTAAGTGTTAATAGGATAACAGGAAAATTTAGTGCCTGAATTGGATTATTATGTTGAGATAAATTTTTTTATTGGGTTTTGATGATTCTTATATTTATTCATTGAAAGATTTGTGCGTGTTGTTCTAAAGTTTCACTCTTTGTTATTCGGTTGACACTGGCTATATATTATAGGGTGACACACTGGCCCCAAATATTAGCTAAAATGTTTCATGCTGATTACAGGTCATCAGGATCAAAATAGAATTTAATTTCCCTTATAGTGCGAACTACCATAAACAACAAAATAAAAACATAAAAAGAACACCTAATAAGCCTCAAAACCCCATTAAAATGTATGTAATTAAAAGAAGAAGAAAGAAGAAAATTGATCTATTTATATAATACTTAAAATGTACACTCAATACAAATATGTTTAGTTTCATGATTTCAGTGGACCTTTTTTCATGATAACTGAGTTTCAATCATCCTTTGAATTTACTAATGATCATACAATATTTTGTTTAAGACAGTAGGAAAAGTAACACGAAAAAAAAAAACCTACCCTATATAAATTAAAAAATTAATTTTAAAGTACATGTTTGGTTCTTTTGTGCGTGTAGCGCTTTTGTGATGTTTTGTTGTAATTACTAATTTCTAGTTTTAATAGGTTTTCAGAAGCTGTGGTTTTATCAAAATAGTTTTTGGTTACTGTGTATATATACTGTTTTAATGTTGGAAGATTTAGTTCAGAGAGCATTTTTGAAATTTTAGTATAACGTGGGTAGTCATTGATGATTGGCATACATGTATTTTGTATTGTTTCTATTTTTTTATAATTAGTATTGCAAGTCAAGCCAGACGGGCGATACATAACAGATCTGGGCACGTATGACTGTTTTATATAGTAGTAGTTTGTTCTGAGTGCTTAAACTGGATTTTTTATTAAAATATGGGAACATTTTATAAATACATTTTTTTATTTTTTCGGATTCTCTATCGATATGTTCAGTATAAGTTAACGATTTGTCTAATGTTATGCCTAAGTATTTAACTGATTTATACCAGTTAATGTGGACTGAGTTTAATAAAAGGTGATAGTTTATGTTCGGTCTGCGCTAAGTAAAGATAATAGCTTCTGACTTGTTTGCATTTATTTTAGATTTCCACATATTACAATATTTATTGATTTTTTTTAAGTTAAGCTGTAATCTGTTAACTATGGTATCGATGCGATATGATGATGTATATAGGGCTGTATCATCAGCGTAAAGAGACCTTATTACGTGTGGGTAGTTAGGAAAAAGCGGATATATATACATTAAATAAAGTTGGCAAAAGGCAGGATCCTTGAGGAAGGACGGCTGTTACAGGGAGTATACTGGAAGTCGAATTATTTACATGAACATAAAATTGCCTATTGTCAAGATATGAATGTATAATATAAATAAGGTAAGGAGGGAAGTTGTATTTAATTAATTTGTAAATAAGTCCTGTATGCCAAACGGTGTCAAAGACCTTTTCTAAATCTACTAAAAGCATGCCAGTATGTTTCTTTTCATTAAAAGCTTTGGTTACATAATCAGTAAGCCTTGCTAGTTGGTCTACAGTATAGTGGTGTTTTCTGAAGCCGAATTGGTCATCTATTATGATTTTCTTTTGTCTAATATGCCGATTTATTCTGGTTAATATTAGTCTTTCTAAAATTTTAGATAAAATATTTAATAGGTTAATCTGTCTTTAATTCAAAATTTCTCTCGGGTTTTTATTAGGTTTGGATTTATTAGGCGATAGTTTTGTGGGTTTTCCAGATGGTAGGATAATATGTGTGTCTCAAGATGGAATTACAGATTTTCGTCAAATAAAAAATTGATTTTCTGCTAATATTTTTTATTACCAAGGAGAAAATACCATCATCACCTGATGCTTTCTTGTGGCGAGTTCTTTGATTACTTTGCCAGTTTCTTTTGGTGAAATAGAGGAAAAGTTACTACTTACAGGTATTTTAAAATAATCACGAACTGATTTTGAAATTTTATTACTTTGGTTTTTTGCACCCAACTTTGAAGTGATACCGTGAGACTCTTGGAAATGTTTGGCTAGTAGTTCAGCCTTATCTTTATCAACATGAGCGAAACTGTTTGTGTGTTTAAGCGGAGGAATTTTCTATAGCTGTTTTGTGATTTTTTTATGTATATTCCAGATAATTTTATCTCCAGTCCTGCAAGAGCTTAAAATTCTAGCCCAGTTTTCGTTTTTCCACTTATTAATGCGGGTTCTCACAAAATGATTGAATTTGTAGTAAATAACTTTAGTTTGTGGGTTTTTAGTTTGTTGATATTTTTTCCTAAGTTTATTTTTTATTTTAATTAATGCTTTTAAATGGTTAGGTAAATTATAATAGTGATAATTGTGCGAATATTGTTGTGGAATGGACTCTACCATAGCCTGTCTAATACATTCGTTTAATTTGGTTATATCACTGTCAATGTCTTTTACATTACGAATTGACGGATTTATTTTAGAGTACAGCACCTTCCAGAACTTACGCCAATCCGCTTTTTGTTGAAAACAAATTTTTTTGTCAACGGGTAAACAGGTAAGGACGTATCTATACGGAAAATGACTGGGGGGGTTGTGGTCCGAACTAAGACACGGTAAAGAAATGAGTTGAGTTAATTTTTGTAAATTTTTTGTGAGAGCAAGGTCTATGATACTGGGTTTACAATTACACTGAGAGGGTATACGAGGTGTGTTCAAAAAGTAAGGGGACTTTTCAAATTTCGCGGGCAACGTACTTTCGATTATCGATTTTTTTGTTTTGTTATGTTGGTACACTCTTCCCGAACATCTGTACCATGTTTCAAATGTATAGCATTTTTTGTTTGGTTGTGAGAGGCGTAAACGTTATAAGTGTTTTGCATGCTCGGCGATTTTTTGCTATTGAAAAATATGGATCAATGGATTTGCATCAAATTTTGTGTAAAAAATAAAATAAAGTGCTCCAAAACACTTGAAATGTTGACAGTGGCATACGGTGAAACTGTTTTGAGTAAAAAAAATGTTTACAAGTGGTACAAACTCTTCCAAGATGGCCGGGAAGATGCCAATGACGAGCCTCGCTCTGGACGCCCAAGCACGTCTACAACTGATGAAAACCTTCAATCAGTGAACAAAATTGTTTTCGAAAATCGTCGAATCACTATCAGAGAAGTTGCTGAGGATGTTGGTATATCGATTGGCTCATGCCATAAAATTGTTTCTAACGTTTTGGGCATGAGACGTGTGTCAGCGAAGTTTGTTCCAAATTTGCTAAATTTTGACCAAAAGAACCGTCTTATGAGCATCACTCAAGAGCTGTTGAATGACGTCAACGACGACCTAGATTTACTCAAAAGGGTCATAACTGGTGACGATTCATGGGTATATGGTTATGATATCGAAACCAAAGCCCAATCGTCCCAATGGAAGAGCCCAGGTGAGTCAAGACCGAAAAAAGCACGCCAAGTTCGATCAAATCTCAAAATTTTGCTCGCTGTTTTCTTCTATTACCATGGCGTTGTGCATCAGGAGTTCTTACCATATGGTCGTACGGTCAATAAACAGTATTATCTTGAAGTTATACGCCGTTTGCGAGAAGCATTACGAAGAAAACGTCCAAAATTGTGGAAAAACAATTCATGGCTTTTGCATCACGATAATGCCCCTGCTCACTTATCTTTGCTTATGAGAGATTTTTTGGCCAAAAACAACACCACAATCATGCCTCAGCCACCATATTCACCGGAATTGGCCCCATGTGACTTTTTCTTGTTCCTAAAACTAAAGAGACCTATGAAAGGACGGAGATTTGCAACAATTGATGAGATAAAGACTGCATCGCTGGAATAGCTCAAGGCTATACCGAAAAGTGCTTATGAGAAGTGCTTTGAGGATTGGAAAAACTGTTGGCATAAGTGTATTGTATCTGAGGGGGATTACTTTGAAGGGGACAACATAAATATTGATAAATAAATAAATATTTTTTCTTAAAAATACAAAGTCACCTTATATTTTGAACACACCTCGTATAGGTAGGTTCAAACGGGTTATGTAATTGTATTTGATTGTTTATAATAAAATTTAATATGGCTTTTCCATTTTTATTGGTGCTGTGGCAGTTCCATTGTACATTCCTTGCGTTAAGATCCCCAAAGACAAGATCATATTTATTTAAACAAAATAGTTTATTGAGATCTACGATATTTATTTTATTTGGTGGAATATACGTTGAAATAACGGTAGATAATTTGTTGTCTATTGTAATGTTTATAGCAACCGCTTCAGTACAAGTCAAGTCGGGGTTTGAATGAAGTGGTGCTGGACGTCGAAGCGGATTAAAAGCATGACGTGATCTTTCCTATAAATATTGTATCCCGGAACCGAGAATCTGTCCTCATTCGAAAGTCGAGTTTCACAAAACTGAGATTATGTGCGGAGTGTTATTTTGTAAGATTTATATAGTTATTTATATTTTAGACGGGATGAGCTAGTCGGGAAGATTGACCACCGTTTTTCTACAAGACTGAAAAATTACTTTAGCTTAGTTGTGCCAAGACCAAACATACCTGGACGACACACCAGACTTGTTATTCCATTGCTACTGTGTACAACAATATTCCTCCAAATTTTCAATTTTCTCACACAAATCCTCCAAAGTATTCAAATTATTACTACAATGTTAAAATGTGGGCGAAATCCCTCAGTGAAGAAAAAATTGCTGAATTATTGAATCCAAATTACTCATCGCTATAGACATGTCGTCAATGGCAGCCTGTGTTACTCATTCTGATATTTATCCTGTATACAAGTATATGTATTCTTTATTGACTTTTGATTTTGTCAATTTCTTACTGTGTACTATGTTACGTATCTTTATATTGCTTATCATGTAATTCAATCTTGTATTTGCTTGCCTTAATTTTATATCTTGAATAAATGAATTTGTATTCCTTATTGCTTATGGTTTAGTCAATTACAGTTTAGTTCTGTGTACTGTTTAACTGTTTCTTATAATTGTTTTTGTATTAATTAGGAATTATGTAATTCAATTTTACATTTGCATGCCTTAATTTTATATCTTGTATATATGTATATGTATTCCTTACAGCTTTTAAGCTTAGTCAATTACTGCTTCATACCGTGTTACTTTTTTTTATAATTGTATTTTATAATCCTTATGTATTATATTGTTTTTGCTGTGTAGTGTGTTACTGTTTCTTTATAATTGTATTTTATATTTCTTATGTATTATACAGTTTTTTTTTGCTGTATAGTGTGTTACTGTTTCTTTATAAAATTCTGTTACATTATTTAAGTATTGTATTGTATCATACTGTGTACTGTTTGTTATTGTACTTTTATTGAATTGCCCAGGTGAACTCCTTTCCCACACACAGGCTCGCCTTAGTGGGATAGTGACTGCTACTTGCACTGTAATATGTCTGTGTTTTGATTCGAATAAAGAAGTTTATAAAAAAAAAAAAAAAAGATTAATTTTAATTCTATATCATTACCTCTGATCATTTGGGCATTCCACATCATTAATCGTCAGAAGCTGTCATTTGGAGTTACATAATATAATGAAATAAACCGTACTTTGTTTATTTTGGTAAATGAGGATAAATGAGAAGCGAATGTAATTAAAAATGGAATCACAAAGCTTACTTGAATGTAGTCTCCAGCACATCGAGCAGCATGGCCTAAACCAGCAAAAGCTCTAGCTTCAACAGCCTTGTCTCCTAACTCCTGAGCTATTTTCAGAACATTTTCATGGTAAATGATAGCTTGTGCAAAATTTCTTCTATAATGGTGAGAAGAACCAAGATTACTGTATGCACGGGCCTCTTCAACCTGAACACAGTCAATTTTTAAAATAATAAGATTACACATAAATACACGCATGTCCACATCTGGACATAGATACGTGTGCGTGCATGCACATAAATACTATCTAAAATTTAATGCAAAGATTAAATAATAAAACGACTCTGAATCAACCATTTGGTTTCACACTTTTGCGGATGACACATTCAGATATGGCTTTAACTTTCTTAATTCAATAAGTGTATTATTTATAATGTTTCATAAATAGAGATTAACTTTTGAGATTTCCTAAATCCAGAACAATTTTTATAATCTGGAAATTAATGTCACCAACAGGCTGCATATCATCAAGAAGTATACCTAGGATAGCCCTGACACTTCTGTAAATTATATCATCATATGTTTTTAATTATCACAGTAGTTAAGCCGTGGTATCTAGAATTTTGAGTATATAATACATATTCATTGATTGTTTTCCCTCTGGATATATATTTTTCAAAATTATTAAAATATAACTAGTATACCATAATGGTGCAGTGTCCTGTACGTAAAGTGTCAGTCACTATAGAGAACAAGGCAACAATTGCGTGCAACGCATGTAAAATTATTTTCCATAGTAAATGCGTCAATCTCATGGAAAATTAAAAAAAAAAAAAGAAAAATTGGACATGCCCCTCATGTGAAAAGAAAACACTAAGCAAAAGCATGGAGGAAAATATAGCAGCCGTGCTTACTGAAGTGTCAAAAATCAACAAAGACACAAAAGATATTAAAAAAACACTAGACAAGTATGGAAATATCATTTTTGAAAATTTAGAAAAATTAAAAACTATAGAAGATAGATCAAAAAGGCAGGAAGAGCTCATTGAAAAATTACTACAAGAAAATAATAATTTAAAATCTAAAATACAAACCATGGAGATCAGACTTAATCACATGGAACAAAATTAACTATCTCACTCACTTGAGATAAGAGGGGTTCCGTTGAAGACCGCAGAAACACCTGAAGGCATGGTATGCTCAGTTGGTGTAGAGCTAGAAATAAAGCTCAGGGCTGAGGACCTGGACATTGTACAAAAAAAAAAGACTGGGAAAAGAAGACAATCGCCCACCACCAATTATAGTACGTTTTGTCCATCAAACCATTCGAGATGAGGAAATCCGTCTCAGAAAAATAAAACGAGGCTTTACCACAAGACATCTAGGATAAGAGAGTGAAGAGAGAATATATATCGGTGAAAAAATGTCTCTTGGGAACCGACATTTATACTGGTGTTATATAAATATGGTGTTCCTCTCGAGGAAGAGTCTGGTGCAGGCATGATGATGGCCAGCTGGTGATCATCAACAAGACGGAGAACCTCGAAGGCTTCCGATAGCAGCTAATCGTCTGTTACGTCAAATTTCGAAATTCCTTCATATGACGCTTTCCTTGGTCACCTACTTTACTCTCAATTGTCTTCATTCATATCTATCTTAAGCACTCGATATTTAATAATTTTTAAAATTTATTTTTTTATTTATATTTATTATTATTTATTTCTAGGTAACCTCCTCATTTCATTAATTGTAATCCTTAGCTTAAAATGTTATTTCCTTTTTTTTTCTAATAAACTTTATATTGTTACTTAAAACTACTGCAACTCTCATATTTTAATCTCTTGCTTTAGAATTTAATCATTATCAGGGGTATCTTTTACTCATGTAATAGTATTTGTTCCTTCCTTTTCAAAATTCTTCCGATAAAATTACTTTTTCTATCCCAGTATGACTAATATTCTATTAACCTGCCATGTTAACGCTCAATCCATTCTAGCTCATTTTGATGAACTCCTCGATTATTCCCTACATAACTTCCATCATAGCATTGCCATTTCAGAAACCTGGCTCAAACCTACCGTTCCTTCCTCCTCTGTATCCATACCTAATTATGCTCTCATTCATGATCGGGTGGACCGAACAGGTGGGGGTGTTGGTCTATACTTTCATGAAAGTTTGAGATATACCTCACCCTGAATATTTATTTGTGGAAATTTCTTCAAACCTCCACATGTCCGATTCGATCCTACATTTAAATCCTCTCTTATATTTCACATATGTTCCTTTATACAATAATAACCGGTGATCTAAATACAAATCTATATAAATATACAAATCTTCTGACTCCCCTGACAAATCATACCTAATAGACCTTATTCACTCTCTAGAACTTTTCATTATCCCATTTAAACCCACTCATCACACTCGATTGTCAAGCACATAGCTTGACCTCTTCATAGTAGATACTACTCAAAACTGGTTGTCCTCTTCCCAAAATCCAATATCTTTCCTATCACATCAGGCCTCATCAAAATATCCTACAACATCCCAAAACCAAAATTCACTCCTAAACAAATCTCATGGCGCGACTTTGACTCATTGAACCCGGAAACATTTTCCTTTTCTAGAAGCTCTTGACCGATTCTTGGAGACAATCTACTCCTATTCTTCTATCGATGAAAAAGTGAATCGTTTATGCTCCAATCTCCTTTTATTTCTAAATCGTCACGCACCTCTAAAGACCTCAATTTTCAGAAGACCCTGTGCTCCCTGGATTAACCCCGAAACCAGAGAGATGATGAGGAGAAGGGACACAGCTAGGAGACGCTTCCAACATACTCGAAACCCGATGACTTTTCCTCATTCAAAATTCTAAGAAACCTTAACCAATTGTCTTTACGTCATGCTAAAGCACTGTTCTTTCACATTTCATTATCGTAGGCCCCGGATCACAAATCTCCATGGAAAATCCTTAAAATCACTTCATTGTGAAGTCAAAGGTTTACACCTCTTACCTTGTTTCTCCTGACCAATTAAACTACTTGTTTGCCAATCCTATCCTAACTACCTTTTCTTACTACATTCCAAAAACGTCTTTTGACCCCGAAAAATTTTTTTTTCACGAATATATACTCCGAAGATCTGTTTACCTTCGTCCTTAAATCCAGAACGACAGACCATAGTCATGATCAAATTCCTGTAAAATTAATTAAACTTTGCCTACCTATCTTATTCCCAATTCTCTTCTTCTTCTTCCTCTGCTCAACAGGCGTATAAAGCAGCCCCTGGCTTTATCAACCTCTGCCTTCCATTCCTCTCTACTCCTTGTTGACTTTGGTCTGTCGCATGTCCTGCAGAACACTGTCTCTCCAGCGGCCCTTGGGTTTCCCTCTGATTCTCTTTCCATCCAGTGTGCCCTTGTAAAGTCGTTTTGGCATCCTGCTGTCCTCCATTCTCATCAGGTGGCCAAACCATTTCAATCTCTGGATTCTGATGCTGGCTGAGATGTTCAGATCTTTAAATTTATCATAGACCTCTCTATTTTTTCTATGCCGCCATGTTCCGCCTTCGCGTATTGGTCCTAGGATGTATCTTAATATCCTTCACTCAAACATGGTCTTAAAGTGGTTCCAATCCTACCTATCTATCTCATCGTTCCCAAACAGTTGTCATCCCTGATAAACCTAGTTCCTCTTCACTCTTACTAACCACAAGGATTGTCGCTCTCACCAACCCTGTTTTCTTTATATATAAATTATCTACCTGACTCTATTCATCATTTATATGCTGATGATCTTCAGATTTACCTTTCCTTTTAGCCCAGCGAGATGTTTAAGGCGATCCGTCAGATTGAAGAATCCATAGATAGTATTAATGCATAGGCATTAAAGAATGATCTATGATTGAACGTTGATAAAACTAAAGCCATAATCAAAGGTTCCAAACATCTCGTTAATTCCCTTCCTTATTATCCCTTACTATACCTTAACGGACTACCCATCCATTTCCATGATACCAAAAGAAATCTTGGTGTCATCTTCGACCAAAACCTCTCATGGACTAACCATATTTCCTATATCATTCGCAATTCAATTGCTACACTTAAACTCTTTTCAAGATTGTGTGATACACTACCTTTCAAAGTTCATTGGCTCCTTGTTTCTTCCCTCGTCTTCCACAGCTTCGACTAAGGCTGCCTAGTGTTCGATGGATTGTCTGGTGGACTCAAGATGAGATTGGAAAGGCTTATAAAACGTTTCATTAGATTCATCTTCGGAATCCCCAGACGCTCCAGCGTCTCCAACAGGTATGCCGAGTACAGTACTTCCTGGATGTATTCCTATTCCACATTTTTAGTACCCAAACCCCATCCTACATTCTTGATCAACTCATCCCTTGTTCATTGGTACAATCGTTTAACACAAGATCCCAGCCCACTAACCTGTATTTCCCTTCTCATCAAATATCATCCTTTAAAAAACCTTTCAGTTTGCGTGCCACCTCACTTTGGAATTATATACTTCCTCTATACGCAAAGCATCTTCTTTAATCTCTTTTATAAACAAATGATACCATTATCTCCTCAGTAATCAATCTTTCGAATAATTGTATACAAAATTAAGAATAATAGTCATTTTTCACTTTAAAATGAGGAATACTACCAATATTTTAACAAAAACTTTTCTTTTTTTTCTTTCTATGATTTTATGATATAAGTGTGAGATACAATTATAGTATCTCTGCATGCACATGTGTTTAGTATTATATAGTCATACATGAATGTACTATTGTTGTATTTACTACTTTATAAATTATACTTATATATATTACTTTATAAAGTGTCATCGGCATAGGTATAAAGGAATGTGTTAGGATGGGTTGGGATTTTAGCTGCATAAGACTGTGTAAAGAATGGGTCCTAGAATAATGCCTTGAGGAACACCAGCAGACTGAGTAAATAGGGATGAATAGGAACTATTGTGATTTATTTTGAAGGATCTGTCAGAGAGGAAGGATTGGAGGTCTGGGATTATGTGATATGATTCTAGGATAGGGTATAGTCGTTTAAGGATGAGCCTTTTCAGGATTTAAGCCATAATGGGTAAAATATATATATAGGACAGTAAAAAGAAGGAAGCTCCAGTGGCTTTTTGGGCTGGGGGATCATTTTAACAACAGCTAATTTCCAGGATTGAGGAAAATATGTAGTGAAAAGAATGGCATTGTAAATATAGGTGAGGAATAGGATGGGTTTACAAGGAAGTTGCTTAAAAATTTGAGAAGTGATTAGATCGTGTCCAGGAGCTTTCTGGGAAGGTAATCTGTGAATTAAGATCAAAATTTCTTAAGGAGGAAGGGCCAACTGGAGTGGAATTAATTCAAGGTTATGCGGATTAAGGATATCAGGATGCGGATTGTAAGTTTTAAAAAGATGCTAAGCGAATGTTTGGGATTTCTCTTCATCAGATCTGGTACAGGATTGAGATTCATTAAGGAGAGGATGATTAAAATCTTTGAAGTTTAGCAGTTTCTTAGTATTAGTCCATAGTGATTTGTCAGTAGTTGTGAGTTTTTCATTCATGTTCAGGAAGTTTAAATTTGGAATTTTCTGATTTTCTGATCTGTTAGTCAATTTTGTGTAATATGTTTTGTCTGCTGGATATCTAGTCCTAAGCCACTTCGATCTTGCTCTACATTTTTCCCTTAATAAGATGCGGACTGTGCTGTGGCAGGTTAGTTTGTTGAGGGTTGCTGATTTTGGTGTTGGTATTTGTGTTGTTATCGAATATACTGTTACTTATTGAGTCTGTCAGTTTTCTTATGGCACTGTCAATATCTACTTTAGTCTTTAGTGAGATCCCCAAGTCCAGTTTGGTTTCAAAGTCTGTCTGAAAGCCATCCTAGTCTACTCGTCCAAAGATTAGTTTAGGAGGGGTTGGCGTTGAAACAAATCTTGAATGCAAGGAAAGCAGAACTGGACTGTGGTCTGACGATAGGTCATTCAAGGAATTAACTGTTGTTTGTGAGGAGGAGAGCTGAGATGTGGATGTGACAAATATGTCTAGGATATCGAGACTTTTTTGGAGGAATTAAGCCAGTAAGTGAGGTTCTTGGGCAACTATTTGAGGTTCAGAGACTAGAAAGGATATTAACACAGGTGTTGGATGTTCGACAACCCCACCATTGGTGTTTAGCATTGTAGTCTCCTCCAGCAATGAAGCGCGGTCCAAGGGATAGAAAAAATGAATTAAGGAGGGTGTAAGAAATCTTAAGGTCAATTGTATAAATTAAATAAATATATAAGATTGTACTATAAATGTGAAAGAAAATTTATGAATAATATATTTTACACCCAATAAGATTACATGAATTTATTACCAGGTTACCAAGCCGTCTGGCAAGTCTTAAGTGTTGGGTGTGGCAATCAACAGCACTTTCAAATTCACCCATGGCCAAATAAACTGCACCAACATTACCAATCTCTCTAGCCTCTTGCAAACTATCACCCATTTGCTTTACAAGCTGAACACACTGTTTATGAGAAGCTAAGGCGTTAGGGTAATCACCAATAGCTGTATATACATGGCCTAAAAAAGTAAGAAAAAAAAGTAGAGCTTTAACCATGAAACTGCATTATTTTCAACATTTTATGATAGTTATAAACATAGTATAAAAAAATAAGAATAAAGAAATATAAAACTATGTACGTAAGAATATTCTCTTGAAGATCAGTTCAGATCAGATTAGATGAACATTCAGTGCATTAATATGTAGTATAATATGTTTCCTCAGTTTTGCATGAATATGAGAACAATAATTTGTTGGAAGTATCAACAAAATATAGTTGTATATTTATTGTATGAACTATAAAAACTTGAATTGGGTTAGTCTGGAAAATGATGCAGAATTTAGGATTTTTCTTTACCAAGTTCTGCCATTAATACAGATACAAAAGCTGAACTTAGTTTACATCTTTGAATATTATTTAGATATCCTTACATCTATCAGACTATTTTCTTGGCATGTCAGGGTAGTAATCCCAATAAGTTTATGTTTTTCTTTGGCTCAGTTCACATGGAGTGGGTTGATAAATAAAACCTAATAGCGGTGATCACCTTACACACAGATGGAAAATGTAGGTCATAGATTTTCAACACTTTAAAAGCTTTGGGTATGAGCCGTATGTTCATAAATCCCACTATTAATAGACATAATGAGACCCTATCTGTATGTGATAGACTTCAACGGGGTCATCACTGCACTGTGAGAACAGCAAATGCATTCAGAGCAGTGGCTGTTCTAATCAGAAGAAATACCTGTTGAAATCAACAAAACCTGTCTCAGGAAATGGGAATCCCTGTCAGATCAATGTCTGGCACAATAAAAAGTGACCTTAGGATGGGTGCTTTTCGAAGTATGGCAGGACAAAGGCTAACCTTTTTTTATTTTTATTTTAGTTAAACCAGCAAAAACATTATAGTAGATAGGTGCAAAGTGCTCCTTGGCCATTACACCACTGGTCTTTTTCGAAATATTTTGTTTACTGATGAGAACATTTTTACAATTAAAGAAAAATTTAATCGCCAAAATGATCATGTGTACCCACACAACTCTAAAGAAGCCCAGGAAGTCAATGGAAAAGTGTAAAGAGGTCATCATCCTTCCTCAGTGTGAATTAGGTGGCACCAAAAACTTCCATTTTTGGGGAAAAGATAGTTAAAAGAGCCACTGAAAACTATCAGGACAATATTTTGGAACCTATTGTCAGTCCTCTAAATGGTACTCTGTTTGCTGAAAGTCATTGGGTTTTTGAGCAGGATTCAGCTCCAGCTCACAAGGCCAGGTCAACTCATCAGTGGCAGCAAAATAACATACCAGGATTGATGTCTGCCACGGATTGGTCCTCAGGAAGCCCTGATCTCAATCCACTAGGTTACCAGCTTTGGTCCAAACTGAAGAAGATGACATGCTATAGAGCACACCCTAACTTGGAAAGCCTCAAACAATTGCTGGTCCGAAGCAGTTAAACGCTTTCCTCAACAAGTGCTACTATTGATGACTGGCTACGGAGATGAAATGTCTTTGTCAAGATAAAAGAAGGGCATTTTGCATTATTTTTTATTCGCTTTACTCTCTATAGTTACACATTTTATTTCCCAATAAAGACTTGGGAAAAATTAATTTTTCTGTTGAAATCGCACGCACGCACACACACTTCATTTCTCCATCTCCTCAAAGATCAATGATCTGCATGTTTGCAAGCAATCCTGACTAAGCCAATTAGAGGGAATATGTATACAGTCAACTATGTTTAAAATTTTATACATTTGTATATAATATGTGAATTTATCTATTATTTGCTGCCAAATGAATTATGTCTTTCAATGAAGCCAGACAAGCAAGGAATATCAGGTATTTTGTATATTATATATTATCCTTAATGACTGAATATCCCTCTTTATGCCATATCTTTCTAACTCTGTAAGACATTAGTGGCATAAAGGGGCCTCAATCCAACATTCTACTAATGATGGTTCTGAGGTAAGGAAAGTGGTTCGCTTATTCAAGACCCTCACTGCCATACACTTCATATTCATGCCTAGTCATAACAAGCACTTTACTTTTGGCAATATTTATTGTCATGTCTAGTGATGGCTCCTCTTTCTTTTCAACATAGGCTGGCCCTAGAGTCTGCAATAAGAACAATGTTGTCAGTGTATAGAAGACAGAACAAGAAAACAAGTTCCATTTGCTCATCAATGTTAGTGATGTTTTCCTCTTACATATTTTATGTATTTCATCCATGCAATATAGAACAGAAGAGGGTGAAGTTGAGGTTGAGGCTAAGTTGAGCTTAACTTCTTTTTAACATCCTAAAGTTCCATCACCAAATCTTAAATTATTTTCCGTACCAGATCATTTGTGTTTAAACAGTCAATTTCTGAGCTCACTTTTATATCTTATATTAGGATGTTCTCACGTGTTCCTAAAATAATTCTTTTATTGATATTAAAGGAAAATAGATAGTATTAAATCAAAATGTTAATTAATTTAACAAGAGAAACATTTCCTCAGGTTTCTGTAGTGATGGCTCCGAAATTACAACTTTTTTTTTCCAAGTACAGTTCACCTCAAATCTAATTTATGATTTCCTGTAGGCATTCATAAGCTTAATGAGTGATGAATCTACCCTGTAATGGATCACAACACAGCAAAGAATCTACACTTTCTGTCATGGCAACCACAAAAAAACTAACTAACTATTAACTAAGTCATTTTGCAGATTACCTCAAAACATTATGCCAAGTTATATTTATTAAATTCGGATTTAATTTCTTATTTCATGCATTAAAGAATACATACCTAAACTAGTAAGAGCTGAGGCAGCAGCTTGAGTATCTTTACACTTCATTGCAAGAACAAGTTGGTAACGATGTGATGTAAGAGCTTCTCTGTAGCTACCTTTACTAAAGTAGGCTGAACCAAGATTACCATGGGCTCTACATTCTCCATTTGTGTCCCCCAATGACTTAGCCACTGTCAAATCCTGCTGCATGTAACTAATTGCCTAAAATAAAAATAATTCAACAAGATAAATTATAATTAATATTATGGCCTAAAACCCATTTACTGAAAACAGAGAAACACTTATAATTAAAATTAAAGAATTCCTACTTTCAGGTTGCTTTACTTCTTAATAGCCAATTTTTAGAAACTTACTTAGAAAAAAAACTTCCCCTAACAATAATGAATATATAAAAGTCAAGCCTTTTAAAATCCAATTTTTAAAACTTACATAGAAAACAAATCTTCCCCTAAGAATACTGAACATATAAAAGTCAGGCCTTATCTATCTGAAAGAATGAATACAATATAATACCAGTTAATCTCAAGAAATATTTGTAACCAAAAAAATCTTCTGGTGAAAATATGTGTTAATAACTAGAAATTAATAATTAAAAACTTGGGGCTGAGTTCAGAATGTCGAGCGGGACCGCGAGTGGTGGATAGCTGAAAGACCTGACAGGCCAGCTGCAAATATATTTAATAAGCAGCCCTGAACCACGCATAGCAACGTTATCAGGGTGGGAGATGGTAGGTGGTGGCGCAACGACTCTCGAAAGTACCCCCAAGAACCCAATGATGATGTTTTGACGAGGCCAGTATGTACCGCCACTAAACACAGCCAGGCTGCCAGGGCAGACAGGACATGTAAACCAGAGATGGCAGACGTCTAAGGGAAGGTAGACCCCTTGGTCGTCCAGATTGGGGGTTTTTATCAGGCCAGCACCCTGTAAGTGGAAAAAATCACACAGCTAAAATAACTCAGAAAAAATAAAATACAAACGGAAATATTTGTAAACAGACTTGGAAACTGAAAAGGACATTACAAATCGGAACATGAAATGTACAGAGTCTCTTGAATAAAAAAGCTGAGGTATTTGCGGAAATAGACAAATCAAATCTTGACATTGTTGTTTTGGTAAAAGGGAGAGGCCAAGAAAGGTTGCGGATTTGGTTCATATATGGAGAAGATAAAAGTGAGCATACCAATGCAGGTGTCTCCATTGTGATTCGATGGGAAAATAGAAGATTCTAAGATTTTATGAAATGGTCTCGGAAAGGATAATAAGACTGGATATGGGAATATTTGGCTACAATGTTTCAATTCTCAGGATCTATAGCCCAGATAACAATATATTGGCCACCAAAAAGGATGTATTGGAGGAGAAACTGAGATCCAATTTAAAGAAGAACAGGCAAAAGGTGTTTCTAATAGCTGATATAAATGCTTGAGTAGGAAAGGAAGCAAAAGGAAATCCGGTAATGGGTACATGCAGAGAGGAGGATATAAATGATAACGGTCTTAGGCTGCGTGATGTCTGCGTGGAATTTAATTTAAGGATACAAAACATGTTCTTTCAACATAGAAAGGAGTATCAGTACACTTGGAGTAAACTGGGTTTTAGACCTTCCATCTTGGATTATTGTATAACCAAGCAACATAGCCTCCTACCAGTAGTGGATGTTAGAATCCTTCAGAGCATGAAATGCAGTAGCGACCATTTTAGTGGCACTGTGGAGAAAAAAACATACAACATCTAAACAAGATAAGGCCACCCACTTAGATGTTCGCAAGTATAAGTTTCACCTGCTTAATGATAGGAGCATCAGGGATCTCTACAAACTCCACCTGGGAGGAAAAATGAGCGAAAATTGGGACAGTAGTCCCATAGAGTTATAAGAGCTTATCAAGAGATGTATCCACAAATCAGACAGTGAAACCTTAGGAGAGTTAGAAAGGAACACCACAAAAGAATGGTGGAATGTCAAAATAGAAGAAATGGTCAGACAGAAAAAAGTGAGCTAAAATGAATGGCTATGTAGTAAAACCCCAGAAGATTGGAGAGAATACAGACATCTAAACGCACTGGTAAAGAGCATTATCTTCTTCTTTATCTTCCTCCCAGTGCCATTACTAGCATGGAGGGGTCTCGATCCAACTCTGCCAAGATTCGCAATCGCTGCTGAACTGTTTTAGTTCTTGTAGTCTTTTCCCTCTGATCCTTTGGATATATCCATCATATAAAATCCTAGGCCTCTTGTCAGTGGGTCCAGATTCCAACACTTTTCTGGGTTCACAGTCCTCACTCATTTGACAACTATGGCCGAACCATTTTAGCGGCCGCTTCTCGAGGGTGGTTTTCAGGGCAGGAATTTTCGGCTCCCCTCTAATTCTTTCATTATTTACACAGTCTCTTCTCGTTTTTCCTGCGACCGTACATAAATACCTCATCATTTCAGCTGCAGTAATTCGGCTTACTTGCTTTGTTTGTCCAGCATTACCCAGCTCTCACTCCCTTGGGTAAGAGTAGGGAGGCGTACCGATTTGTAAATGTGGAGCTTCTTCTCCAGCCCCACATCTCGATGGCCAACTGTTTGGGCAGTTCGCCTTTTACTAATTTTATGGATTTCATCCATAAACACCGTAAATAGAACTAAATAGCACTGTAAATAGCTCAGGCTATCTCCTTGCGTTACTCCTCTATCAATGGCAAAAGGAGCAGATGCTGTTCCATTAATCCTTACCACTCCTTTAGAATTAGTGTATACAGATTTTATGGCGGTAATAAGATCTCTTGGTACATTTTTTGCTACAAGGGCGTTCCATATTTCTTGACGTGGGACCGAGTTGAAAGCAGCCTTAAGGTTGCTTGTTGCAGAAATGTAAAATATGAGCTCCGATTTCTGTTCCATGATTTTTCTTATATATTTCTAATGACAAAGATATTATACTGGGTCTGCCTGCCAGGGCGAATACCTGCTTGTTTCTCCACAATTCATCGTATCCTTTTCTCCAGAATGTGCATGTACATTTCTTATGCCATGGACAAGGGGCTAATAGGTCTAAAATTTGCAAATTCCATTTGACTTCGTTTTTTGAGGATAGGAATAATCACACTGTATTCCCAACCTTTCGGGGTCTGAAGGCAGTATGCTCTTCTTTCAGGTCCTCTTCTACGATGACTCATAGTCAACTCTCTAGGGTAGCTGAGTACAGTTTTTGTACAACCTAAGATAAACATATAGGTACATAGTTGTTACTTTTTACAACCTTTTTTATGGATTGGGATGATGATGTGTTCCCAATCTCTAGGGATGCTTTTCTCATCGTATACTTTTTTAAATAATCCTTAAAGCATTCTGATCAGTTCCCACCACCAGCATTTAATAAGTTCTGGGTAGATACTGTCCCTCCAAACTGCTTTACCTATCTTGAGCCTCTCTATTGCTGTCTCTACTTCTTCTGCACATATAGTGCCATCGTAGTCTGAATTCCTTTCTGACCCTATTTCTACTTCATTATTACCTTGTATTTCAGGATCCTTAAACATCAGTGCATAGTGCTGTCTTTATCTGTCCAGAATATCTTTCTCCTTTATCAGGAAACAACCTAAATCATCTTCAACATTTCGCATGGGTTTGCCTGGCTTACCTTTCATGAATTTTATCTTTTTCCAGAAAAGTCTTATATTTTCATTATAACCTTTCTTTAGACCAACAAAATCCTTCCTAAATATTCCTTTTTGCTGTTCTTACAATAATTTTAGCTTCATTTCTCTGCTGTATATATAGTTCCCAGGTTCCATAATTTTTTAAGTTTATTTATGTCTGCTTTTACATGTTCATTCCACCACTCTGTTCTTTTTACATTGGAGGAATACTTTTTGATTCCATTGCTCTTCCAGTCTGCAGAATCTGATCTCTGATCTTAATCAAAATATCTTCTAATAGTATATCTAAATTTCCAGCAGCTTCATTCCAAGTTCTGTAGTATACATTTTTCTGATTTGTGGATCCTGGAACTGAGCGACATAAATTCTTCTAAATAATCTTTCCGGATTTTTTTGAAGCTTAACAACTTGTGTATGAGCAATAAGCACCATATGGTCTTTCATATTTTAAAACTTACCCACTTTATACCTATACTAACAACAATAAGAGATAGCAAATTATTTTAAATTAAAAGCACTTTACAAGAAAGAATATGGGACTTCATACCTATCAGGCTATTCCAATTAGGATAAAACCAACATTATTATGTCACTTTAATTTTACTATAGCAAGTTTATTCAAAATCATTTGAGCAGTTTTAAAGAAAATTGTAATAAGGTGTAAAGAGCAAGGTATAAAGTGGCTATTCTGGTGTGTCAATTTTGGTGAACTAGTTGCTGTAACATCCCAGATTTATGCTGTAAGACCTGTCTTGAATATGTAATTTCAATTTTTTACAGCATCATTTTTGACCTGCACTTATAAACATTCCACATGCACATAAGCACTAGGTAATTTGGAATGCAAATCAAATAATTATCAAAACATAAAACAAAAATAAAAGTTTCAAGTGTTGTACTATAGTTTTTAATTAAAATGTATCTGGTTATAATACCTTATCTAAGGAGTTTAATGCCCAATAAGCAGAAGAAAGAGCTGAAAACACAGAACCACGTAGCTTTAGACTACATGTTCCAATTTTTAAAGCAGATTCTAGAACTACAACAGCAGGAGAATATTGTCCAGCACCAAGCAATTCTTGACCAACTACTGAAATAATAACAAATGCACAGGTGTCCAACCTCATAGCTTGAAGCTGTTTAAAGGTTGGTTCTAAAGCATCTGAAAACATAAAATTACAGTATTCGTTAGTTTTACATCTTTTAAAATAAAAAAAATCAAATTTAGCAATAGAAGATAATTTAAGAATTGAGATGTAACTAATTATTCAGAAAGCTTTATCATTCTCTTGGCGCATCAATTATCAATAAATGTTAACTTAATTTATTTTATATGTGTTTTATATAATTAAAAACCTTGAATTGTGCAAAGCAGTGTTAGACTTTAGGATCACGACCCCATCCTCAGAAGCAGTATTATTATAATAATGCTCTTGATATCATTATTTTTTAATATATTATTTGGTCAGATTATAAAGCAATGACAATGGGATCATTAGAGTGATTAATAAAGAAAAAAATGAGAAAAAGGTTACTACACTAAAACACATAAAGGCATTAAAGAATGAAAAATAAAAGAGCCCATTTGACAAAACTAATAAGTCAGCATTCTGCTTTATATATAATTACTTATTCTTTATGATCAAAACCAGAGACAAATACACCAGGAAATATTGTGAGTACATTTTTTACCTCTTTATTTTATTTATTCATGACAATATTTATCCATTTATCAATATTTACAATATATTACAATATTTACAAATTAACATATTACTTTTTGTGCCAAGATGAAGACTACAATGTGAGTTGAAACGTTTGATTCCCAATCTATCTATCTAAGGTGGTTCTATAACTCGTTGCCGAGTCTTGACCTACTGTAAAATACATACATACATACATAGTTGGCCCAACAACCCGTTAACGGGTCAAGGCCTCCTCTAAAAGTCTCCGCCAGTTGGCCCTGTCTGTTGCTGCAGCTCTCCAGTTCCTGACTCCTAGGAGAGAATTTGCATCCACTGTGACAGAATCAGCCCACCTCACAGTCGGCCTGCCCACTCCTCGCTTGCCATGAAGTTCCTCGACCAAGGTCTTCTTGGGAATCTCATCTTCCTTCATCCTCACCACATGACTCGCCCATCGGAGTATCCCTATCTTGATCCATTTAATTATATCTGGGTTGCCATACAACCTTGAGAGTTCCTGATTCTTCCTCCTTCTCCAGGTATCTCCCTCTCGGATCGGGCCAAAAATTCTTCTTAATATTTTTCTCTCAAACACGTCAAGTATGTTCTCACTGGCTTTAGTGAAGGCCCAGGTTTCTGATCCATAAGTAATAACCGGGCGAACCAGAGTCCTATATAAGCCAACTTTAGTTTTGTTTGAGAGGTGCCTGCTTTTAAAGTATTTTGCAAGCCCAAAATAGATCCGATTGGCTGCAGCAATTCTTCGGTTGACCTCCTGGGACAAGTCGTTCTGAGCGTTTATCTGTGAGCCTAGATAAACAAAATCTTGCACTCTCTCGAATTTGTAAGCCCCGACTTCGAAAAAAAACCTGTCCCTGCCTCTGCTGGTCCTATTCTCAAGTACTTTGTCTTGGCATCATTAATGACCAAGCCAAGACTTTTTGCTTCTTGTTCCAGAGCAAGGAAAGCTTCCTTTAGGGCACGTTCAGATCTGGCAGCTATGTTGAGGTCGTCTGCGTATCCCAATATCTGGACCATGCTGTTGAATAAAGTGGTCCGTGTTTGGATTCTTGATCGATGTACTGCTCTCTTGACCACCAGATTAAAGAGATGATATGCAAGGGCGTCACCCTATCTCACGCCGTAATTCGTGTCGATAGGTTTGGAGAAGTCAGATCCGATACGAACTACACTGTTCGAGCCCAACATGGTCATCCTCACAAGACGTATCAACTTCCTGGGTATGTTTATTTCTTTCAGCACCTGGTAGAGTTTGGGTCGGGTTACACTGTCATACGCAGACTTAAAATCCAGAAAAAGGTGGTGCGTAACCATCCTGTATTCCTTTGCTTTTTTCAGAATCATTCTCAGGGAGAAGATCTGATCCGTGGTAGATCTACCTCTTCTGAATCCAGCCTGGTAGTTGCCTATCTCCCTTTCAGCATGGGGGCTAAGTCTCTCGAAAAGAATGTTTGATAACACCTTGTAGGCACTCGAAAGGAGAACTATGCCTCGGAAGTTATCGCACTCCATTTGGTCACCCTTCTTATGAAGCGGGCAAATGATACCTTGTCTCCAAACTTGAGGCATCCTATCTTCTTCCCATATTGTAAGGATGAGGTTGTGGAGTGCCTTCTTAAGTCCCTCGCCACCGTATCAAATCATCTCCGCCTGTATGCCATCAAGTCCCGGGGCCTTGTTGTTCTTTAGCTTTGTAACAGCCGCCTCTACTTCATCCTCCTCTGGTGGTTCTGAATTGTTTGGGAGGTCTTCCACCCTTGAAATGATGGTGGATTCCTCTTCTGCATCGTCTTGGTGAAGGGCTTTTCCAAAGTGCTGCCTCCATCTCTCTAGGATTTCTTCCTTTCCTGTCAAGAGATTTCCCTCTACATCCTTGCAGGAGGTTACCCTCGGTTTAAAAACCAACCTCCCTTCATTTACTTTTTGGAAGAAGAGCCTGCTTTCGTGAAGAGTTCTGTGGGTCTCAACCTCCTCCATCCTTTTGTTCTCCCATGCTCTTTTCTTGACGCGGTGGATCTTCTTTTCTTCCCTCCTTCTGTCTCTGTATATCTCTTGTGATCGCCGTGGGTGACGCTGAATTATCTTCTTGTATGCCTCATTCTTCCGGGTTGTGATGTCTAGGCATTCGTCATCAAACCACGTTGATCTACCGTTCCTTGCTTGTGGCCCGAGTGTCTCTCTCGCTGTTGCTTTGAGAGCTTCGGATATTCCTGCCCAATGGTCCTCTACTGTGTCAGCTCTCTCTCTGAGCTCTTCCAAAAGTTGGCATTCTAAGCGCTACCGATATGTTGTGCATTGTTCGATGTTTTTTAGTTTTGAAACATCATATCTCCTTTTAACCGGGTCTGCTGCTACATACCTTTTTGTTGATATACGTGGGTGTATTCTGGCAATGCTCAAGAAATGATCCGAGTCGACATTGGCACCCCTGTAGACTCTAACTCCTAGGAGATTGGATCTGTGGTGTGAACTAACCAAAATGTGGTCTATTTGGTTCATTACTGCCCCGTTTGGTGATCTCCAAGTGACTTTATGGATGTTCTTGCCCGGGAACAATGTGCTGCCAATGACTAGACCATGTGCTGCAGTAAAGTCAATGAGCCTGTGACCATTCAAATTCGTGTATTCGTGTTAGCTGAAGGCTCTCGTTGTTGGACGATAAATAGGTTTGTGGCCAATTTGGGCGTTGAAGTCACCAAGGATGATCTTGTTATAATTTTCGGGACAATCCCTGAAGACGCTTGTTGGTGCTTCGTAAAAAAATATCCTTTTCCTCATCTGGTGAAACTTCAGTTGGAGCATGACAGTTAATAATTGAGAGATTGAAGAATTTGCCTTTGATACGCAAGTGACATAGTCTGGGTGAGATTGCCTTGAATTTAAGGACAAGCTGACATGCCCTACCTCTAACCGCAAATCCCGTGCCAAAGGATTTATTTATTTATTTAGAAGGTGTGAGGAATCAGCTCACTGCCTCCGAGTCAGGTAGAGGGGCTGCCTCCTTAGAGCATCCTGACACACTCTCCCATCATCTGAACCAACACTTCCTTCAGAATATTATAATGTATTGTAATAATACATGGTATTAAGAAAAAAGAAGAAAATGAAGAAACTTTTTTCTTTTTTTACAGAATAATTTAAAATAGCAATGCTGAAATTTGTAATAAGCTCCCCAAAACACACAAGGCTATTTTTTCAGAACTTTTTCAAAACATTCCTGGTGAAAATACAATATGCCCAGACTTATAAAGTTAGATGTATTCTAAAAGCACATTTTTGATAAAAATTAATAAATACAGCTTTATACAGTTATGTAAAAATTTCTTGAAAAATAAATTTATGTTATAAAACCAAAACATATACACAAAAGCAACTTTAGTTATTTATTATTTTAATGCATATCATACTTATATTACCTCTTAATGGAGACTTTAATGATGCTTCCAATAAGCCAGAGAGAAGTTGAGAAGATTTTGGGTCTTGTGCTAGTCCAGAACTGAAAACAGCCAGAGCATCACCATGTCGTCCCAAACACTGCAGGGCCACACCTTGTCGATAGTAAGCCTTATCAAAAAAATATGATATATAATTTCATAGTTGCTTAAGGTTATACTCGCTGATTAATAATGTTTAAAATTATTATATGTTTACTGGAAGGAAATATATGAAGAATTCTTAAAAAATATCTGATAAGTATTGGGTTGACTGGAAAATGATGCAGGATTTGGGTTAGAAAAAAAGAAAGATTTACAACTACTTTATTTTATAGTCTCCACTACTTTCAACACATTTCTGCCAATGTGTGGGCATTAAAGAATTGATTAACTCCAAAAACGTGTTTTCTCTTTCCCTTTTTCCATTAAATTTTTTGACACTTAAGTAGCTCGGCCACTACTTAAGAGACGAAAAATTGAGTGTCTAAACAAATGATAATCCACAGGCGAGAGGTCCAGAGAGTAGAGTGGATGTGGCCGAGTTTCATATCTAAACTCCAATAGTTTTTTTACATCATTTATGTCATGCAAAAAAATGGGCCCCTTCTGATTAAATATGACTTCATTATTGCCAATTTCTGATCTGTTCCAGTAATTTGGTTACAATACAATTAGGCATAAATGGTTTTAAACCAAATGATATCCACAAAACAGTAACCACCATCTTTTAAGGAATGGCTTTGGAAAATGTGCTTTTTGTTTGTTAATTTAAAAACATAAATTTCAATTTTTTTTTAAAAATAATTTTCTTTATCTTAATTTATAATTTTTCAATTATATACTAATATTGTTAGTGCTAAATTGAATGCCCAGTAAATGTTTAGTAAATATATAGGGATATAGTTGTATACAAATATTGCTTAGACTTAAGCTAGGGGCCAATATAGCTAATGTTGAGGTAGCATCTAGTGGTGAAGCAGTGCCGATTAAGTTCTGCAATCATAACACAATGATTTAACGTTTGCAAATATAGACATCTTTAAGCAGTGTTCTACTGAACTTTCATCACATCGTTCCTCTTAGAACTTAGAAGCGCCGCCCAGCGGTTATTTTCATCGCCCCCGTGCTGTAATTTTCATCGCCACCCTGTGGTAATTTTCATCAAGAACACATCAAATAACTGAATTTTAATTTTGTTTATCTTTTAAAAAACTATATTTTCGAAAGAAAGTTTGTTTTGTTTTTTCTACTGCAATAGCGCATGTTTTATTTTTCTTAAATCTGTTTTATGTTTCATTAGGTTAATTTTGGTTTCTTATTTTTTTCTTTATATCAATATATTCTAAAAGACAGAAGATCTCGTATAATTATTAAGGTAGATTTCGGGCTGAATAACTTCCTCCATAAAGACTCAAAAAAAACTAGTGTTATGAAGTTCGTGCTGTATTTTTTTGCCAAAACAAAAACACTTTTCCATCCAGAATTGTTACTTGTGATGAAAAGTAGATACTTTGCGATAACAGTAAACTTTTTGGACTTAATAATGCTAATGATACCTCCTTCTCCCTTCCTATTATGAAGCCAAGGTTTATTAACAGTTGAACTTCTAAGGAATTCATCATAAGCCTAATAAGGCTGCATTGCATCAGATTAGCCGGAAAAAAATAAAAATAAAATAAAATGATTTAATCAATGAGGTACCTTTCTTCCTATTTTCATTTTACATTAGATTTTCAAGCATATACTTCAAGGTTGTACTGTGCTGTCCAGAAAATAATGCAGGATTTTGAGTTTTCTTTAAAATACTTCTCTATATAACAAACTGCTTATGCTAACAGGATTATTTGTATGAATGTCAACACTTATCAATCCTTTTCCAAAAGAAAATGCTTTTTTTATATTGGAAATTATTCAGTCATTACTAAGATGTCAAACCATGATTTTCGTTTAATTAATTTCATGAGTTTAAAGTCCCTCAGCCAGAACAGGGCCCAAATGACCAGGAAAATCAATGAAATATGGGGTGAGGGCAGTATTAATGAGTACACTGTTCAACTGAGGTTCAACAAATTTCAGGACGGTGACTTCAACCTTAAAGACAAAGAATATCGTGGAAGAATTACCTCTCTTGATAACGAAATTCTACGGGCTTTAGTGGAAGAAAACTCCAGAACAACTGTTCGACAAATTGCAGGGAAATTTAACCTTAGCAAATCGGCTGTCTCAATGACCACTTCAAGGAAAGGTAAAAAATCTTGAAAGTTGGCTTCCACACTCATTGAATAGTGTTATGAAGTTCGTGCTATATTTTTTTGCAAAACAAAAACACTTTTCCATACAGAATTGTTACTTGTGATGAAAAGTGGATACTTTGAGATAACAGTAAACTTTTTGGACAGTGGCTCGATAAAGGAGAAGCAGCACATGTTTATGCTGAGCTATCTGTGGAAGATCAGTACTTCCATTAGATAACTCAACTTTAGGGTGGTTCTTTTATTGAAAATTAGTGGACTGTATATATTAAAATAATAAAATAAATTAAACACGGAATCTCAATACATTTAATAAAATAACTAAATACATAAAGAAAAAAATAATTAAGGTAGATTTCGGGCTGAATAACTTCTTCCATAAAGACTCAAATTTTGTATTGCAACAACATGACGTTTCTCCCATCTTCAGAAGTCTACAAAGTAAAATAAGCAATTTCCATTACATTAAAAAATACTATACTGAAGTGAATGGTTTAAAACGTTATGAAAAAAACATTATAAATTAGGTGTCCATTGATAACAAAATTTAAAACTATTAAATAACAAATTTAAAATCTAAAGGAGGCATTAAAAGCAATAATTAACAACATTACATAGTAATTAGTTAAATAAATAAATAAAGTTGTTATTTATATTATTATTATTTATTTTACAGCACTTCTTATAAAGGAATATTCCTGGAGAGGGGGAGATTAACTCCAACCACTTCAGGTGCTTTTAGTGAAATGATACTATTGTATGTTTAGGAAACTCCTAACAATTTTAGCTGTGTTCAGCAGTACAGCTTTCTGGGCTTCATTCATGACAGCTGTAGATAGGCCCAACCGCTCAGTGGCTTCTACTGTGGACTTTGGTATCAGACCATTGGTGGATATCACAATCGCCCTCACAATGACACTATCTAGCCTGTACAGTTCCTTTAGCTCAGCTGCTAGAGCTTGATACTTGCGAATTTTTTCTGCACCGACTAAACTTGTGTTGCCATCATTCGGGACAGCTATATCAATTAGCTCAGCATTTTTCTTCTTGGAGTCAATCAAAACGATGTCAGGCCGGTTGTGGATAACTGTGTGATCAGTTATGAATGACTGGTTCCAATACAATTTTTTTTTTATTGATAGTACGGTATAGAGTCGTTTAACAGCTTTCTTTTTAAACCAATCGCCTGGTGATAGACCTTTGCAACGTCATCATGCCTCTTAAGGTATTCCGTCCCGGCCAGTGCGCCGCATCCTCCAGTGATGTGCTGGATTGATTCATAAGTGCTTGCACAGAGCCTACATTTGTCTGATGTATTTTGTAACTTCAAGACGTGACGACAGTAAGACCTTGTGGCTATCACCTGATCCTGAATAGCCATTAAGAAGCCTTCCGTTTCAGGAAAGAGATCTCCCCTGACCAGCCAGTGGGTAGAAAAAGTCTTATCGATTTCAGCTTGCTGAAGCTGATGGAAAAAACTACCATGTAGTGTTTTAGTTTTCCACTCTTCCAGACGATCGCTGTCTGTGACAATCGTGGGCGCAGCACTTAGAGAGTTCAATTTAAGAGCAGTATGACTGTGGTCAAAATTGCAAATCATTTTATGCAGGGGCACTTCGCTTTGCCTGAAATATTGTCCAAGCATCATTTCTTGCTTTCGGCACGCCTCTTCAATGTTTTTTAAACCTCTACCTCCTTCTTTTCTCGACAAGTAAAGTCTTGCTGTGGATGAAGTAGGGTGATGCATTCTAGATCTTGTCATGCTCGTCCGAATCAGCCTGTCTAATTCTTGTAGAGATGTCGTAGACCTCTTTAGGACCCCGAAGCTGTAAGATATGGCTGGAATAACCCATGTATTTATTGCTTTAATTTTTGATCCTGAAGAAAGATGTGTTGCAAGTATAGTTTTTAATCTATTTTTTAAAGAAGTCGTCATTCTTAGTTTTACATCATTTCTTGCTACTTTAACATGTTGTTCTATTCCAAGATATTTGTAGGTTTCTTCAAGTTGGAGCTGCTTAATACGTGAATCATCATCGAATATATTTTCAAATATATGTGATTTTCCTTTTTTCACATGGAGGACCAAGCATTTTTCAATACCAAGCGACATTTTTATTGAATTACTAAACTTGGAAACTGTATTTACCATCGATTGTAACTGAGACTTATTGGTGGCATATAGTTTTAAATCGTCCATATAAAAACTATGGCTGATCACTGCAGTCAATTCACTGCATTTTAACTTGTATCCATATCCCTGCTTATTTAATAAGGTTGACAATGGAGCCATCACGAGGCAGAACCAGAGAGGGCTGAGGCAGTCTCCTTGGTATATACCTCTCGAAATAGGGATGTATTCCGAAGAGTCCAACGACCGCTCATGTCCCAACCTCAGTCTTGTTTTCCAGTTGCTCATGAATTTTCTCAAAAGTTCTTTAACTTGTGGGTGCACTTTATAAATATCCAATACGTTTAACAGCCAACTGTGAGGGACCGAGTCGAAAGCTTTTTTGTAATCGATCCATGCCATGGATAAATTTCTTTTATTCAGGGTCGTTTGGCCTGCGATGACCGAGTCTATAACGAGCAGCTCTTTACATCCCTGGGCTCCTTTCCTACATCCGAGTTGCTCGAGTGGGATCAGATTATTGGTTCGGAGAATGATGCTCGATCCTAGTCGTGAGAATAGATGTTAAAATCTTATAAACTCCGTTGAGACAGGTGATTGGCTGAAAGTCCTGGGGTTCCAGTTGAGTTCCTTTCTTTTTAGGTATAAGTACTGTAATACCCTGACAGAATGTATCGGGGATATCCAAACGTCCAGTTATCATTTTTTGATAGTTTATTGCTAATATTTCATGCAGGCAAGTCAGAAATTTTAACCAGTAATTTTGGATTCTATCACTACCCGGTGATTTCCAATTTTTCATTTTGTTTAATGCAATGGCTACATCTTCTTTGGTTATGTTAAATTCTGGCATATAAGGTATCTCCTGAGTTTCATTATATACTAATGTTAACCATTCAGCTTCATTATTGTGAATTTCGTTGTTCTTACATAGCTCTCTCCAATAATCGACAATATTTTCAGTTAATGAAACTTTTACACATGCCTTCTTATCACTTGCCAAGTTCCGATAGAACTGTTTCTCATTGTTTATGAACCATTTGTTCTGCTGTTTACGAAGCATAGACTTTTTAAATCTTCGTAGCCTGTTGGCATAGACAGCCAGTTTTTGCTTTAGTGTATCAGCATGTAAAGCCAGTTTCTCTGTAAGTTGAGATTCTAGTACCGTCCCTAATTGCTGTACAATAATCTCATCGATTTTTCTTTTTAATTTTACACTTGCTTTAGCGGGATTATTGATATATGCTGTGATTGTCCCTATGCTCGCTCTCAGTGAACATATTTTGTTTTCCAACCGTCTTTGCCAGCGTGGGATGATTTGACCTTTATCTTTTTTTGGCTCTCGTTGTTCTAAGCCAAGTTCGATAATAACCACTCTTGCTGCAACATAAGCCCAATGACAAGCAGCTTCAATTTTCATATCTGGATAATCGCTGACAAGTTGACCAAGAGCATCATTAACGTGCTTCACAGTTATTCGCGATTTAAAACTATAAGGGACTCTTGGTAGTGATGGTCTTGCATGATGTGGAATTCCCTCAAAAAGGATATGCTGGGATAACAATGATTGGGTTAGTCTCTGGGTTTCTTTGTCTTCTCCTTCGGGAGAGGTTGCCTCTGCTGCTAGTGATATTTCCAAGTGTTGGGATTCAGGAGGTTGCTCTTCATTTACAGTGCTAAGTAATCCTAATCGTTCAGATACTACTCCTTTTATATGTTCCATTTCATGGTCCAATAGGAATTTTCGAGATCGGATCACTCTTACTTGATCACTTAATCTCTGCGTACTCATGGTCATTTGTGGGTATGATTCCTGCCAGTACTGTTGAATCCTGCTGAGAAATCCTGTCTTGTCTGTTTCTAATTTTGTAGCCAAAAGATATGCCTGGATGACAGCCTTGTTCATTTCCGGCGTCCATTTCATCCTTCGAGCACCTCTTGGTCTCTGTTGTCGTGCTCGAACGGGAGGAGAAGGAATCTCGCCCAAGCCCGAGCTCGAACTAGTAGCCGGTTCTTGCAGTCTTGTGGTCCGTTGCGACAGGGTGGCGCCACTCGCTCCGCCATCACCTGAAGGAAGCTGTCGAAAATTCCCGCCTGGTGCAGCCTCAATACCAGGCTCGTCCGAGGCTAAACGTCGATTTCTTAACTCCATTTTTAGTGGGTGATTGCATTTTAGACCTACTGCCAGGTCTTCCTAGGTAAGGTAGCCCTAGGGTATGTACTGTGAATGTACTTAGTGTCAGAGTAACCGTTAATGTGTACTGTAATGAGTGGATTGGTGAACGGTGTGGTGTACTCAGGAACCCGGGGGAGCGTAAAGCCCCAACAACTGCGTTCATCAGCTGCCCTTGCTTATTATTATTATTATTATATTATTATTATTATTATTATTATTTTTATTTCGCACTTTCTCAACATACGCTGGAAATTTTCACCTACCCGGACTCAATGAGTCAACGGTTAGGCTCTAATTATGTTATATTTAAAAATTTTCTAACAGTGGCTGCTGTCCCTAGAAGGACTGCTCGCTGAACCTCCGCTAGAATCCTTACAGGTAGCTCTAGCTGTTGGATTGATTCTAGCGTACTCTCTGGAATCAGGCCATTGCAAGATAGTATAATTGGGTAAATCCCACAGCTCTCCAATCTATAGAGTTGCTTTAGCTCCTCTGCCAGCTCCTGGTATTTCCTTTTCTTTTCAGAAACCGTTTTTTGAAGATTGTCATCCGATGGGACGCCTATTTCAACAATCTGTGCCAATTTTCTATTTTTATCAATAACTAAAATGTCTGGCCGATTATTTAAAACTGTGTGGTCGGTAATGATTGGATGATCCCAGTAAATTTTAGTTTTGTGACCGGTAGTTATTGATAATGGGTTATATTTGTAATAGGGAGATTCGCTACTTAGGAGATTCATCTTTAATGCAATGGCTTGATGAACAATTTTCGCTGCATTGTTGTGTCTTTGGAGATACTCCTTACCGGCAAGAATTGGACAACCCGAGGTCACATGTTGTATGCTCTCAACACTTTTTTTGCATAAACGGCATAGGTCACTTATGTCCTCTCCGCAGATATGTCTTCTGTATGCTTTCGTGGCTTTTGCTTGGTCCTGGATAGCAAACAGAAACCCTTCTGTTTCAGGAAAAAGATGACCATTTTTTAACCATGTTAGCGATGTCTACACATCTATTCCTGTTTCGTTCAATGAATGATAAAATCGCCCATGCAATGGCTTATTTTTCCAAGTCTCTGTTAGAGAAGCATAATCAGTATCATTATTCGGGGTCGCTCTGTTGACTAGATTCAAAGCTGTATAATTTGCATCCAATGCTGTTATAGTCGAAAGAATCATAGAGTCATTATTAAACATATATCTTCGCAAATTATTTTCTTCTTCTCGGCATAACTTGAGAAGACTGGTCAAACCACGCCCACCAGATTTTCTGGGAAGGTACAACCTTGCAACTGAGGATTTTGGGTGTCTTTTCCTATTAAGCACCATCTGCACTCTAACCATGCGATCCAATCTTTCTAAGTCCGTCTTTGACCACTTCAGTAATCCAAATGAATAGGCTAAAGCTGGTACCACCCACGTGTTTATGGCCTTTATTAAATTCCTTCCATTCAGATGAGATTTAAGTATCAACTTGATCCTGCATCTAAATTCGTCTTCGAAGAGTTTCTTTGAGTCGGCTTTGAACTTCAGCAGTTGATGCATACCTAGGTATTTGTATGAGTCAGTGTCTCTGAGTTGATTAATAATCATTTCATTAGATAGCTCCATATTGTCACCTGCTGTAATTTTTCCTTTCTTCACAGTAAGCACTCCACATTTTTCTGTACCTAGTTGCATGTTTATATCATCGCTGAATCCCTTTACTGCATTTAGAAGAATCCTCATTTCTTCAGATAATAATAACTGTTTGTTTTATTGCTCTTTCAATTAGAACTACTAATTTTCAAAGGATTTTTGATATTTAGTGTAATTCCTTCTCAGTTGAGCATTAATGAGTCTACCTTCTTATTTTCGTTGAATTCTTATATAAATCTTATTGAAACTGTTGTGTCAAAACCAGTTGGTACGTATTATTATTATTCCAGTCATCACTGTGTAATAGTAGATTTGGAAATTAATGTCACAAATCCTTTCCTCATTTTCTTAAATATCTATATTTATAAAAGAAAGTGCCATTTCACTCGATTTTCTGGTCATCGCAGTTTCTCAAAAACGAGGATGGTAGTGAAGTTGCAATTTCTCCTGAAGGTTCCTCTTACCCTCTAGATGTGCAAAAAGGCTGAGTTTGGGGAAATTCATCCTCTAAGTGATTTAATTTTTTTTTTTTCTAAAATGTAAAATAAAATTGGTTTTCAAATAACTAAAAAAATATACGCATCCTATAACAACTATAAGTACTCATTTGAATGACAATCAAATTTCTACTACCTAGAAGCAAAATCGTCTTAATCTAATCAGCAATAGCATAGATACTTAAATACTTATAACAAATATATTTAGGTATATTTCTTTTCATAGCCATGTTTCGTGTGTAGGTTTCTATCAAATTCATATGTTTCATTGTTGTTGGTTTTTAAAAAGATAATATAACTTAGCTCTGAATTCTAAAAAAAATGGGAGCTTATTCAGTTGGAAGGGTACACCCCCGAGTGGAAAAAATACTCATTTATGTTACATAGAAGTTATGATGGTATAGAATGATAATGTTTTAAAGCAAGAATGTCAGTATTAGATAATCACGGGTATGGCTACTTGCTACTGCTATGTTATTCTAGATTAAACTGAGTAAAATTGATATCTGACAATCGACAATAATCATTTATTTGTCATACATAGACATAGTTAAAAGTTTACCTCACTTCACAGGTACATATATTTATATTGTATAATCGCACCTAAAACAGTTATTATAAAAACTTCCTTAATATACAGCAATTAAAAAAAAATATGAAATAGTCGTGTGCAAAGCAGCGAGGTACAGCTAGTTTAAAATAATTGAATTTTGCATTAATATATAGAATAGCAAATCCTTATCTTGCTAGCAAGTATTTAGTATCTTGCTCCACTTGTTAGTTATATAACCATAGCATCAATATCAGATCATATTTTAAGATAAGCATTAAATAAATAATGAAGAATTATTATCATCACCTTTGGCCAGTTTGGATTAAGTTCCCTTGCTTTTGTGGCATCCTGCAGTGCTTGGGCAAATTGCCCCATTTTTACATAAGCAGCAGAACGATTTGAATACAAGATGTGATTTGTTGGATCAAGCTGAAGAGCATCACTGTATAAAGAAACAGCTTTAGCGTAGTGACCATTCTGGCAGGCTTGATTTGAAAGCCTTACCTTTTCAACAAACAAAGCTTTGCTAGCAGCAGGAAGCTGACATGTTCCTTCTGGTTCCACCTGAAATAAAAAATAATTATAAAATAACAAATGAAATAAAAAATAATTATAAAATAACAAATGAAAAAATTTATCATGGTGATTTTTGTACATGGATATTGACAGTATTACAATTATATACCAATGTTGGTATCCTGAATAACTTATTGCATGAATTATGTAAGGAGTAAAATTCCAATCAATTTTGGTGTTTGTTTGTTCATTATTTATTTAAAATTTACTACTGAATCAGAAAATACATCTATAAGCTCAAATAAGCTTCAAGATAAAATACATAAAAAAGACATGTAGAGAAATTTTATATTGGCAGCATTCCAGTTCAATCAATTTAAATTTTCAATGGGAGATATTAACTAATTAATATTGAAGTAATAGAGTATTTTTTTAAACATTTCAAGAGCTCATAAAGTACTGAAGGAGCATTTCATAAAAAAATATAATGAATATAAAATTTGAAGATTGTCACCATATAAGCAAATAGATTGGGATAGTTATAGTCAATTAATTGATTAAACAGGGAGGTGAAACTAACTTTTATTAAAAAATTAAATAATAAATAATTATTAAAATGCAAGCACTGATTGATCTTGAATGTGTCATACACTATTAGTGTAAAATTTTGTTTTTTCAATTTAATAACTTCATAGTTCAAGAAAATCAGCTAAGATGGTTCAGCCATGTCTTAAGAATGTCGCATGATCGCGTGGCAAGAGCAAGGTATGAAGTGGAAATGGAGGGAAGGAGACCAAGAGGAAGACCTAGGAAGACTTAAGAGGAAGGAATCAAGAAGGCAACAGAAAAAAATTTATATATATATACAAAATCAACCTTTAGTTGAGATTCTAAGTTTGATTGATTCAATTTTTCAATTGATTCACTCTTGCAACCACTAAATAATGCACCTGCCCCATCCTTTCCTATCTAGTGTCACTCTCTTCCAGGTTTTCCTTCCACAGCTCTTCGTCATCTCCTCGTCCCAGTCTGTCGGTTGACATACTGTCTTGTAGACTTTCTAGGGTACCAATCCATAAGCTGATAACATGTCAGGTCCAGATCCACTTCTTAGATGGATTTTTTTCATATCTGGGAGATTGGTCCTGGATCTTATCCATTTATTTGATTTCCGATCTTGTCTACATATTCCGAGAAGGTATCGCTTCATTCCTCTGATTGTTACTCTCAACTTGTGGCTAGTCTTCTTGACGATGTGCCATTTTTCGCAACCATAGGTCATGGCAGGAAACACGGTGTTCATACAGAGTTTCTATGATTCCAGAGTGAATAATAGAGGTGAAAGACTTATTGAGTTTGTTGAAGTAACAACAGTTCCCCCGATTAAGCGAACTTATACCCCTTAAAACCCGCCAACTCCTAGTATCCTCTCTTATCTTCTCCCACTTCGATTATGGCTGCCTGGTGTTTGGAGGACTGTCCGAGACGCTTGAGATGAGGCTGAAGAGACTGATGAACTGTTTCATTAGATTCATCTTCGGAATTCCCAGGCGCACTCATGTCTCCACCTGGTATGCAGAGTTGAAGTGGCTTTACCCAAAATTCCGACAGCAATACTTCTTAGGAACTTACCTTTACCAATCCTTTAGAACCAAAAAACCCATTTATATCTACAATATGTTCACCCCCCTATCCTCTGTCCACTCTATCAACACAAGATCCCAGCCCTCGAACTTGCTCATTCCATCCCACAGAACTGCTTCCTTTAAGAGATCCTTTGTCATACGTGCATCTTCATTTTGGAATTCCTTACCCATGTCGATTCGTACATGCCAATCCTTAGCCTCCTTCAAACATCACCTATTTATCCATCTCCTCGAACATCAATCTTCCGTGCCTTTATAAACTTAATCGTTTGGCCTCTTTATTTTTATCTTGATTTTCACTATATTTTGTTTTAATATCTGTATTTCTTTGAGGTAATATGACCTTGTATATGTATATATATGTGTTTGTGTTTGTGAATGTGTGTATAAATATGTAGGTATATAAATGAATGTGTGTGTGTATATATGTGTGTATGTTTGTGTGTGTGCATGCATGTATATACCATATGCTATATAATTTGATACCATGTTGTTAAAATTTATATAGCCAGAATTTAAATATTTTATTGTACATTTATATTATTCTTAGGGGACTAGCTGTTCCAGAATAAAATTTCATTTCTTTTTATCATTTCATTCATTCAAGTAAATGGTTTTGATGTCATAAACAGCTTCTTTGAAAAAAATCTTCAAAATAAATGGACATGGAAGAGCCCAAATAAGTTGACGAAGAATGAAATAGATTTAATAATTGTTAAAAATAAAAAAATAGTGAACAATGTGTAAGTTTTAAATCACCCTGATATAGGCAGTGATCACAGACCAGTATGGGCAGTATTGAATACCAAGTTCAGCACATTAAAAAGTAAAAAATCAAATAGAAAATTCGGAAAAATTAAATCAGAAAACTTAATAGAGTGAAAAATTGATTACAACTTAAAATCAATCATGCCAATATTAAACCAAGATATGACTCCTTCAATGCAAATTAGGGAAATAACAGGTTCATTAAAAAAAGTACTGGAACAGTTTAAAGAAGAGAATTTTATCATAAATGAAAATTGTCGAAACCTCTCAAGTATGATAAAAAAATGTCTAGGCAAAAGAAGAAATTTGAAAAAAAACAACAGAAAAACAAAAACAAGATACAAGGCAACTCAACAAATTAATCCGAAATGAAATTGAGAACAGGCTGAGAGAAAAGAAGATAGGAAGAATAGAGGGAGTTTTAACCCTCCAAAGCCTAGTGTGACATATCTGTAACTCAATTTTTTTCCATATTCAGGGGGTAACATGGAACATAAGTGAGAGTGAAAAAATAAAAATGTTTAACAAAAATAGTTCTCGGACTTGGAGGGTTAAAGGAGGAAGGAAAACTAATAGAGGAAGGAATTGCTAAAACTAAAATTACTGTTATTTGAAATGAAAAAGGACAAGAATTAAATGATAACTTGGAAATAATTAGTTGAATAAAAGAATATTATGAAAAAATATATTACGAGATAAGAAGTGATCAAAATGCAGAGTGGAATATAGAATGCTGGGAACTAAAAGAAGAAATTATGATTGAAGAAGTAACAAGCGTGATTGGTAGCTGCAAGAAAGAAAAATCAGGAGGTTTTGATCGTCTAACAATGGCACTTATAAAAGCTGTAGTACTGAGTCTAGCACAGGCCCTTATTCACTTGTATAATACATGGCTCAAAAATGCATTCTTTCCTAAAGAATGGGAAACCGCAAAACTAATTATCCTCCCAAAGAAAGGAGATAAGAGGGGTCTAAATAATAATCTCCCATTAAGATTGCTCTCAGTTGTGTACAAATAATCTAGAAAATTATACTGAGAAGAATAGAAAACAAATTAGATACAAAATCTGAAAAACATCGAGCAGGCTTTAGGAAGAACTATTCTACAGTAGATCACATTTTAGTGATTAAAGAACTAATTCAGAAAGCAAATTATTATAATCAGTCAGTATCTCTCCTTTTTATAGACTATGAAAAAGCATTTGATTCTCTGAAAACTGATTGCATTCTTAATATGCCGAAGAAGAGGAACATCAGTCCAAGAATATACAAGATATTAGAAGGGCAATCATCTGATAGCAGCAGGAGAAAACATAGGGCTCAAAATAAACTATACAAAGTCAAAATATGTAACAGTAATGGGTCATATTTGTAAGTACAGGTAAATCCGGATCTCTTAAACTAGCACATACCAAACTAAGCCCCCACACACATTTTTATAGCAACGGAAAATTAGCTAAAGGTGAGAACTAGCAATCAGTTATTTTAGTAACCAATTTTTATTAATTAGAATTAGTACACTAAGAAATTAAAAATCTGTACAAATTCTTTTGGTTGTAAGGGAAACAAACAAGAAAATAAAATCATAGTTCCAATTATACTTATTTTAGTTATAATGTCCTCGAACATACTTATATTTTTCAAGTATAAGTCTCAATCATAAGCCAAAGATTTGCAACACTTCAAATAAAAAGACTGATCACTACTCCAACAAACATGTGATAAGGAAGAGCCTGACTTAGATTACAACAGTTTGCATGGGTGATGGTGTTTGACTGTTGGTAAAAGAATAAAATGTTGTTTATTTTAATTTTGAGTTACTGCTAAATCCAGAAAAGTAGAGAAATTGTCTAATAAATTAAAAAATCATATTCTATCAATAGGAGTAATTGTCAAAAATAGAAAAACTTAAATTTTTCACAAATATTCATAAAACTGACAACTTCTTATCTGTTCTTTTTTATTTAAAGAATTTTTCAGATTTTAAATAAGGGGGTAATGCAAGATCACACCAATTAATAAAATGGATCAGCTGGAGTAGTTGGAATTAGGATAATTTTAGGGCTCCATTCCATTATTTAATGTTCACTGATGTGTTATCATATAATAAATACATATTAATTGGATTATAAATAGTAGCTATACAAGACTAGATAAGTAAGATAATTTAATTGGAACACCCTCTCTCGTATAAATATTTTCTAAATTCATACTAGAAATTAGTTTAGTGGGCTGTCTATCAACTTCAAACACTAAGGATAGGTTAGAATAGTTGGATTTTTGAAAGGATGGATTTCTAGCTGCTTTCAATGCCCCAACTACTCCTCTTTGTTTTTCACATTGACCGTTATTCCCTGTTCGATTCCGTGTTGAAGCGATCATCAGTGATTTTTTAGCGTTTAACTATAAAATACTGTAGTAAAATACTAGCTCCAACATACATAATGTTGTTATTATTTATAGTAGCTTAGCTTTATTTTCAGTAACAGGTAACAAAATTTCATTTAAATAAACCAAAGGTATTAATTAATCCTTAGCGATAAGATTTAATCATAAATAGAAGATTATTCCATTTAACCTGAACACTGAACATTCAAAACTGTAAAAATATTAATATACATTATGAAATGGGTAAAGAGGAAGGTAAAAAAATGCAGAAATAATGTAATAAATATATATAATGAATGGTAAAAAAAATTCCAAGGGCGTCTTGAGATCAATTAAAGAATCATAATACAAATATCCATAGAGGAAATTCCCCCCAAAAAAAGATAAGAAATTAACTTTACCTCAGATAGGTCCCTTTGAGACATGATTGTTTAAAAGTGGTCATCTCGCCAGCTTAAAAAAATTAACTAATAATTGACAGTTGATGCAATAAGAACACTTCCTAAAACTCATAATGCTCCATTCTCTGATAGTTCTTTGCTTAACAGTATACTAGATCATTGTCGGAACAAAATAAAGTAAGTATTTCTCAATATTTGTTTCTACATTTCTAACATCCAGCACATAGATTAATATTAAAACTCAAATAACAGTCAACTCAACATCACAAATGATTCAAACCTACGACTACACCACACATTCCTAACACACGCCATCTTGGCATTCCTAAATGATTATCCTCCTGATAGCGAAATAGTTCCTGGGAAAGATTTATTTTAACAAATGTAATGCTTTATGAACTTAAAAATTTATCATTATTATTCAAAATATTTTATAAAACTGGCAAAAAAAAAAAAAATTAAAGGATAAAGTTTGCTCGTCAATATCGAAAACCAGTGATTTCATTTCGGCATTAAAGTTTCTTATCATTTTCATGGATATGATTCAATGAATATGTGTATATTGTATATACATATTCTCTTGAAGTTACGTCGCAGATATTGGCAATGAAAAACTGTTTAATTCAAGTTTAAGATATTCGAATGATGGTTTCTCCAAGCAATATTTGAGAAATAATCTAAGTCGAATACGGTAAAAATATAATATATATATATATTAATCTCGGAGTGGAAGATATAAAGCTGAAATTTTGTGTAAAACTTTATTATAACTTTCTGTATGATGACTGATCTCGTGTGGGCGCTTTAGTGTATTAAAGGTCAAAAATAAACTATTTTTTCTTTATCACCCTCTCTACCATCAAACAATGGGTGAAAAACGCTTGTAAAACCTGATCCATATTTTCCATTGTCTCCTTATGAATCCATTGCCACGTGTTCCTCTAACATCATCGAGACATGGCCGGATCATCTGAGCTAAATTCCCTCAATAAGCTTTTGGTCTTAGTCGTGTTTGGTTCTTTTTGTGGCGTTTCTACTTTTTCCTGCTTCATACTACCGTTAACTTTCATTTGCGCATCTCCATAGCCTAGAGTTGGCTTTTATGCTTAGTAGAGAGGGCCAGAAATTCATATATGCTATATGCATATGCCAGTATTGGAAGAATTGTAATCTAGTATAGATTATTTTCGTCCAATCGAAGACCCCTCTGTCATCCATGACTCCTCTTTTGAGAGATTCGAAACAACTTCCTGTTTACTTTATCCTTTCCTTTTTCTCTCAGTTTTAGTCCAGCCTTGCTCCTTTAAGCGCGAGTCTAAATATTTGAAATGTTTCACCTGCTAGAGATTTTCTCTACCCGTTTTGATGATAAGTCCAACTCGGTTCTCTATTCTTCCTACCTTCATCATTTGTTTTGTCATTGCTAATTTTCAAGTTGACTGGCTCAAGTTCTTCCTTGAGGACAAAAAGATTTAACTGGAGATCCCGCCAATTATTAATGAATACGATGATGTCATCTGTATATGCAAGCATGATGTGGTGCATTGGTTCCCAAAATCTTTTTTTCGTTCACCCCTTTATTCAACCAGTACAATAGCAAGGACCCACTAAATCCAAAATATCGTAATATCGTGCATATACATATTATTATTGGTAAATGCTCGTGCACATCCATGAAGGCTACTAGTTAAGAACGCGTGTTCTAGTAAAATACTCAAATCCTTCATAACACTTTGTGCACGAAAAATTCTATGCATAATGTGGAAGTTAAGAAAGTGTTTATTTTGGTTTTAACCTTATTTGCTTCACTTTCATATATAGTTATACTGTACTAAAAGGAATAGAAGAAAGAGCCGGTTTACAAACACCATTTGAAAAACAGAAATAATTGAAAAAAAAAATCGATACTAAATACGGGAAAATGGCGTTGGGGTAACAGTTTATATACCTTGGGTAACTTGTTAAATACAAATAGGAACTGAAAGCAACACCGAGTAAGGAAGTAATACTGTATAAATTAAGGTTTTTATTCAGGAGCTAAGACAGTAAAAAGAATATTTCCAGGAAAGCCAAAATTAGACATTGCAAATAGTTATAAAACCGGCTTATAAATATGTATAAAATTATACTCTATTGGGAAAGATACTCCTAACCCAATCAAATGCTTGACCAAATCAACAAGGAAAGTAAGAATACGACCTATTACTTTTTCAGAAAACTATTGCATAGTGAATATCAGATCTTGGATGTTTCTGTTTGGCCTGAAGTCTTACGGTTCTTCTCCAAAGGCTGACTCAATTTTTCTTCTTAGCCTTCTCACAAGGATTGTGGAATAGATCTTATTCGGAACAAGAATAACAGAGACACCTTGGTGGTTTTTGCATCATCTTTGATCAACACTCTCATATATTTAGGGAAAACTAAACACTTCTCAATCATAAGTGATCTTATTTTCTTCTCAGACTAGATTAAACAGGTGTTAAAATATTCTTTCGCTTCCATTCCTAAGTATTTAATCATTTATTCATGTACCATTCTTCTACAAAACTTACACCTATGTCATAACCCACTCTCATGATACCTTGACTGCCACTTATGCAGATGCAGAAAAATATTGAAGAAAAACAAGTGTTTGATTTTGATACAGAAAATAGAGCGTCAACTAATCCTACAGCGGTAATGTATTAAAAACGTAAACATTAAGAAATGTTTATCAGTTTGCACGTTATGAGTACCGATTATTTTATTTTCTAGTGTATAATTTAGAAAAATGGTTCTATCCACATTGTGTGAATGTGCCACAACAAAATTTAATTTTCAGCAAATGTCGAGTCGTTTTTCAAGGCAAATGTTGCAAATAACAGAAAAAAAAATATTGAAACTATCAAAATTCATGGTTTTACCCCGAATATGTATGACGAAGGAAAAAAAAAGCTCAGTCGGTCAGTAAGAAACCACCATCGCTTCAAAAGTAGGCAGGAGCAAGCAAGGAAGCCAACCTGAACTGATATTACGACAGCACTTTCCCGTCTAGGTTCCCAAGTGAAAGAAGATATAAAATGCATAAGGGATGCTCTAGAGAAGTGCAAGAAACTAAGCTTCGAATTAAATGAGAGGCTCTCCAAAATTGAAAATCACTTCGATGGCCAATCTAAAAATATACATCGAAGATCTGACTTTAAAGAATAAAGCCTTAAAAATAAAGTAGGTGAACTCGAAATCAGGCTTAATAAAAGTGAGCAATGACTTCTGTATAGGTCCTCGGAAGTTCTGGGCATCCCAGTCTGTCCGTGGGAAACCCCGGCGGCTCTGGTGATGAGTGTAGAAGCCGGCCTGGGAATGAAGGTTTCCCCAGGAGATCTGAACATCGTGGAACGACTTAGATCGAAGCCGGATGACCAAAAGGCACTTCCCGTCATCGCTCGCTTTGTGAGGCAGGACTTCACCACGCTTGATACAGGATGGGAGGCTAATGATTGCCACCGCATATATCTCGGCGAAGAAATGTCAACAAAACATAAACACCTTTACTGGCCCACTCGACAGAAGAGGTCGCCTGGTAATTTGAAATATGTTTGGTTTGAGGCGGCAGAGTACGCTGCCGTAAAGACGACGGACATCCAGTGTCCTGTCCCGTACATTATGATGAATTTCTCCAATATTTTATCATATCGTCGCAGTCACGGAATACTGGTTATACACAGAATAGCAGGAGGACCATCCCAACTAGATCATTTTTGGAGAATTATGGACTCGAAAAAAATCAATTGCAAAACATAGCGGATACCATAATCTTGGACTCACTGGGAATCCTGCATCACCACGTATATTGAGGCTAGTCTAGATTTTTGTTTGTCCGTGATCGATTTCGAAATCGGTAAAGTCCGTATATTTCTATTTGGCAGAATCTCCCTCTATCTTTTTTCTTTGAAATTGTCTTCAAGATTGATCCGGTATGCTGTGTACTCATAGCAACTCAGCGAAATTGAGCAGCAGATCCAAATTGGAATTTGCTCCCTATTAAATTATATTATGGTTAAAACCCTATATCCCCTCCACTTTTGTTTCCTCGCCTGAATATTACTTTATATACCATGACTAAATAAGCCGTACAGTCGGAAACGTCCATAATAGCCAAAATCCTGTATATAAAATAAATTAATTTTCTTGTAAATCATACATAACACCCATTCCTCCTAATCACTTTAGTGTATCGCTCTCCTCTAGTTCCTTTTAATGATCCATTTGAAACAAGCTTCTACAACTATATTTCTCTTTACAACAATATAATAATTTCCAGCTACCTCAACACCAATATCCTCTCCGACTCCAATAACAAACAGTACCTAAAAAATCTTTTCTTTTCCCTCCACCTCTACATTGTTCCTTCCCCCCCCCCACACACACATCATGTCCGATGTCCCGACACTTGGTTGAATGTTCATATCATAGATTCAGCACAGAACCTTCTCTCCTTATCTCAATTGCCAGTACCATTCCTATCCTCCTATGACTTAATTCAAACATCAAACAATATCCAAACTCCAGAAATCCTTCCCAAAACCATAATTTTCCGTAATATTAATTCCTTCAAACAAGAAGAAATCTTACCTGATCTTGAAACTCTGAAATGGGACAATATTTATTCCTTTCCTCCTTTGAGGAGGACGTTCTTCCAGGTCGACATCTTCACTTCCAACCTTATTAGTGTCCTTGACAAACATGCCCACCTCAAAACCCGTACCTTCCACCGCCACTCTGCTCCTTGGATGTCATGAAATGAGAAAACTGTAAAGAAAGCGTGAGGCATCCCGGTGTTTTAGACATACAAGACAAGTGGATGACTATGAAGCGTTTAGGGTGCTCCGTACCTTGACAGAAACAACAGTTAGGCGAGCGAAGTACAACTATTTTCATGATGCCTTGTCTTCTGTTCCTGATTCTAAATCGAAGTGATGATTTCTTCGTAAAATATTTTTCTGTAAATCCTTTACCTTATCAGTTTTGCCAGTAACATAAGACGAACTAAATTCATACTTCTTAACCTACTCCTACAAAAATTCGCCAGATTTTTCTTCAAACTTTTTCCTTTCATCATTATTCAATTCTGTCAATTTTTATTTCACTAACAGACCTTTTCCCTCAAAACTCAGTCAAGCTTTAGTCCATTTTTTTAGATTATATTTTTGGAGTTTTTGAGAATATTTCAAAAAGTATTAATTTAATTTTTAAAAAATATTCTATACAAAATTAAAGTAATTTTAAATATCTTCAAAAATGATCATATGAATGTTTTCGGTAAAATCTACGGTTGCGGAGATAATAAAAGGGTAATGTACAGGGGTTTTCCATATGTAGTAAAAATTTCTTCAAACTCCATATCACATGAGTGGTCATGGGCAACTGCTAGACTTAATTTGATTGTTCACCTTTTTTTTTATCATAGATATGATTAATCACAATTAACATACGAATAAATTCTTATTCAGTTTTGACTTAAAAACATAATTAACTATTGGCCCTATACACCAGAGAATTAAGCTTGAAAATTTAAAAAAAATAACAAATCCTATTAGAATAAATTAATTGTATTTTTTATTTTTTAATACAATGGCTTATACCAAGAATTACAAAATCTAATCATTAAAAAAAATCCTTATTTTTATTTTTTGCCCTTACTGACGTCTAGATTTGCCTTATCCTCCGTGACCACCCTCCCTTGCTCATTCTTTATATTTCTTATTGCTTTAATTTTTTGGCCTCTTAAAGTTTTAATCTTCTTCCAGAACTATTTAATGTTATCTCCATGGTCTTGGTTTAGCTTTTTCCTAAATTCCTCTCATGACTTCTGTTAAGCTCTTCTCACTTCTTCCTTCGTTCTGACGCGCACCTCTACACATACCTGTCATTTCTCTGGAGTTTTTTTTTTCAGTAGTTTTTCTATGCAATTTCCTTTTCTTTGATATTTGCCCTAAGCTCTTCAGTCCACCAAGAAGTTTGTTTGTCCTTAGTTGATATTCTTTTTACTCCGCACACTAAAGATGCTGACTGCAGTATACTATTCTTTATGGAACTCCACAAGTTATCTAGGGTAGCATCCGCCTTTCTTTTAGTAGCATTCTTGAAGCTGTCTCCTCAATTCTTCCCTGTATTTTTCACCCTTCTTGGGGTCCTGCAGCTTCTTTTTTTCAATCCTTTGATAGGATTTTGGTTACACATTGCGTTCCCTCAGTACCCGGGTATCGGCCACTAAGAGCATATGGCCACTTCCTATCTCAGCTCCACTAATTACCTTCACATCCGTGAAATACCTCCTGATGTCACGACTGTAGATAAAGTAGTCTATGACACTATTGGCGCTTCTCTCGGCAACAGAGAAGGTAATTTTGTGCACCCTCTTATGAGAAAAGAAGGAGTTTCACAACAGCAGATCATTCTCAATGCAGAAATCGATTAAGCGTTGGCCACTTTTATTCTTAATGCTCTCTCCACCATGCGGGCCCATCACTTCATGAGCCCTAATGTGTTCATTGCCCGTTCTCACATTTAGACCTCACATTATTAATATGCTTCAGTTGTTATCCCTTGCTTTAACAGTAGTTCGCTCCAAATCGCTGTAGAACTGCTTTTTCTCTATTCTGTATTACTATTCTAGACGTTTGGTGCAAACATTATGAGAAGCAATTTTGCGCACATGATACCCATCCAGTGAACCAAGAAGGACCATGTAATGAGGTTGATCTTGATGAGGTGATAGAGGAGGAGGAAATTGAAATGGATATTTCGAGAATGAACACAGGAAAAGCACCGGGTCGAGACAACGTAGTGGCAGAATACATCAAGGCGGAAGGCCCAGAGTTAGTGAGAGCCCTACAAGTCCTTTTCCAAAAAGCTTGGGATGAGAAGAAGATCCCAACGGACTGGGAATACAACGTTATCATCCCGATAGGCAAGAAAGGGTCCCAGGCAGAATGCTCGAATTATCGCCCTATATTCTCATATTTGTATAATTATAAAAACCTCATATTTGTTTATATTTTTAAAATGGAAAAAATATTATTTTCATATATCGAAGATATTTTATTTACTCACTATTTATTAAAGATGTATATTTTTTTTATTTTGACCAAATCTCATTGTACCTACTATTATATTTTATCAGTTGCCATTATCCTTAAGTTGCCTTATAAAAGTAAAACTAAGATATCCTCTCTGTACCACATTCAGTCTTGTTTTTTTCATTTACTAGTTCTTTAAATTGTTTTTTAATTGGTTTATTCTTCTATCTACTAACATTGATTTTTTTCTTCTTATTTTGGTATTTATTTAAACATGTTTATGTTATTTTCATAGGTATTTTGTTTCGATCAATGATGAAGTTTTTTTTTTTTGTATTTTTTATTTATATTGTATATATTTTACTTTTTTGTTTTATAAGTTTCCAATATTTTTTATTTTTTAATTATGCTAGTAAATTCTAATAGGTATCATATTTTTTTTTTTTTTTATATAAAAGAATGTCTTTTTATTTTTTCACTTATATTTTATTTTTTGAGAAACCTCATTTTTATTTATATTTTCAAAATAGAAAAAATATTATTTTCATATATCGAAGATATTTTATTAACTCAATTTTTATTAAAGATATATATTTTTATTTATTTACTTTATTTTTTTATCGAATCTCATTGTACCTATTATTATATTTTATCAGTTGACATTATCATAAAAGTAAAACTAAGACATCTTCTCTGTACCACATTCAGTATTGTTTTTGTTTTGTTTTTCATTCACTAGTTCTTTAAATTGTTTTTATTTAATTTATTTTTTCTTTCTACTATCATTAAATTTATTTTTATTATTTTTTTTTTTTGTTATTTATTTAAACATATTTATGTTTGTTTTTTTTTCAAATGTATTTTGTTTCAATCTAAAATAGAGTGCTGGACGAAAAATAGTTACATCCTATCCCTTAGTCCTAATCCTTTTTTAAGTTTACCCACCTCTCTAACCCCCCACTATGACTAATATCCTAACTTCCTGTCACATCAACGCACAATCCCTCCTAGCCCACTATGAAGAATTCCAAAAATATTTCCTCGACAATTTTTATCATATAGTAGCCGTTTCCGAAACATGGTTAAAACCATTTATCCCTTCCTCTCAGGTTTCCCTTCTAAATTACTCTTTCCTACGACATGACAGACTTGATCGCACGGGAGGTGGAGTCGGGCTGTATATTCATGATAGTCTGAAAGCAAAAATCCTATTGCAGTCTCCTCCTAATCCCTTTCCTCACATAGAATATATGTTTGTTGAAATTTCAACCATCTCCTCACCCTTGTTATACGCCGTCGTCTATCGACCTCCTCGTGTTCCATTTGATGACATCTTCCAATCCTCCCTTGTCCAACTGGTCTCAGCATATAATAATATAATTATTTCTGGTGATTTTAATACAAATATGTTATCTGAGTCCAGCGACAAATCCTTCCTTACCGATTTAATATACTCCCTCAATCTATACCTCGTTCCTTATCACCCTACTCATCACTCTCAGCATACTGATACCTGGTTGGACCTTCATATTTCTGACTCTCCTATAAAAATTATTTCCTCATCGCAGCATCCCGTTCCTTTCCTATCATCACACGACCTTATCCATATTACTTATGATCTGCCTGTCAAATCCTTCAATCCAAGAGTCATATCATATCGTAATTTGGACCTTCTTTCCTATGAATCTCTTCAACCTGATCTGGACTCTATCCACTGGGACACGATTTACTCCGACAACTCCATTGATCCTATGGTCTCCACTCTTACCTCAAACCTACGGTCCATACTAGACATCCACGCTCCCCTGAAAACCAGAATCTTACGCCGTCCTACTGCGCCTTGGCTCACCCCCGAGATAAAGGATATGATGAAGAGAAGGGAAGCGGCAAGACGCAAATTTCGACGCACCCGTTTGCAAGAAAACTATTTGTCTTTCAAGAAGCTCCGTAATGAAACCCAATGCGCAGTGCGACGTGCTAAATCCCTCCATATCCATTCTGTCCTTTCCGATGCTCCTGATGCTAAGTCTAAATGGAAAATCCTTCGAAAATTGTCCTTTCCTGAACCCAATAACCTTAGTTCCTTCCAAGTCACGCCTGACGAACTCAATAACCATTTTATATCCTCAGCTCCTAATTCTTCGACAACTCCTGGTATTAATTACCAAAACTTCAATCCAGACAGTTTCTTCTTTTCTCACGTGTCCTACGATAAACTACTTAATGCAATTCTGAAATCACGTACTAACGATTATGGACCAGACAAAATTCCTGTGAAACTAATAAAATCCAGCCTCCCATCCCTCATACCGGTACTATATCATATATATAATTTCTCTTTGCAAAATTCCACTTTTCCTTCTTCCTGGAAAACCGCTCTCGTCCGACCACTAAATAAAGTTCCCAATCCTACATCACCTCAAGATTTCCGTCCTATTTCTATTCTTTCAAATCTATCAAAGCCGCTCGAACGCCTTGTTCAAACCCAGCTATCAAATTTCCTTGAAAAAAACTCTCCTTAGTCCTCTCCAATCCGGTTTTCGACCCGGTTATTCTACCCAATCCGCTCTCCTTAAAATAACACAAGACCTCCAAAATGCCATTGATAACCAAAAATTAACTATACTTATCCTTCTAGATTTCTCAAAGGCGTTTGACACGGTTGACCATAGTATCCTTCTAACCAAACTCCAAAATCTCCCAGTATCCAACAGTGCTTTGCGCTGGTTTCAATCCTTCCTCTCCGATCGTTCTCAGTATGTAGTAGTGCCAGATCAACCTCCTTCCATTACCCTGCCACTATCCTGTGGTGTCCCTCAGGGATCGTCTCTATCCCCTACTCTATTCGCTATCTATATTAATGACCTCCCTCACCTTATTTATCACTCTAAATATCACCTCTATGCTGACGATTTCCAAATATACCTTTCCTTCCCACCCTCCGACCTATTACCAGCTACAAAAAGACTACAAGAGGACCTAAATCAAATAAGTCACTGGGCTGTAGTCAATAAGTTAAAACTTAATGCTGAAAAAACAAAAGCAATTGTAATAGGATCCTATCACCTCCTGAAAACTGTTCCACATATCCCAACCTTGTTCCTCAATATTAATCCTATAAAGTTCCACCCTACTGTCCGAAATCTGGGAGTAACCTTCGATCAAAGTCTATCCTTCAAAAATCATATTTCCGAAATCTCCCGTCGAACCTTTTCAACCATAAAGCGACTATATTCCCTCCGTCACCTATTTCCGTATGAAACCCGAAAACTCCTCGTTACCTCTCTAATATTTCCCCACTTCGACTATTGCTGTACGGTATACGATGGTGTTTCTGGGGATCTCGAAGTAAAAATAAAACGCTTATTTAATTGCTTTGTCCGATTCATCTTCGGGGTCTCCGGGTACGCCTCCGTGTCTCAATTTTATGGCGAGTTGAAGTGGCTTTACCCTTCCAATCGTCGCAAGTATTTCCTTGCGACATTCCTTTACCAAGTTATCCAATCCCGCCGTCCATCATACATTTTTGACCTCCTTCAATTCAAATCCTCTGTTCATCCTCGTTGTACACGCTCCAGGCCTTCGGATTTATACAGTACGGCCCACCGAACTGCACATTTCGACAGATCCTTTCTCATTCGATCCTCAATCCTATGGAATTCTATCCCTCCTTCCATCCGTCACTCCAACTCTCTTTCAACCTTTAAATCCCGCATATTTAATCATTTAATGAATACCCAGGCTCAATAAAATTGTAAATAATTTATTATTATCATTATTTATTTTTTGTCACTGTTTTTGTTTTCTTCTTATTTGAATATGTCTAATTTTATGTAAGTCATTATTAACTTGTTAATATGTATTTAACTTACTCTAAGACTGCAAAGCACATTTTGTAAATTCTGTATTTTTTTATTCTAAAGGGACTTGTCCCAGGATAATAAAAAAATTATTTATTTATTTATTTATTTATTTATTCCTCACGCCAATGATATACAAACTTTATGCGTCTATTCTGGAGGGAAGGGTAAGACCCCTAGTAGAGCACCTAATCGGAGAAGAACAAGCCGGGTTCAGACCAGGACGGCAAACCCAGGACTACATTTTCTCCTTGCGGAATGTTCTCCAGAAATCTTGGGACAGAGACAAAAGTATGCTGAAATGAAGCTCCGAAGAACAGTGGGAAAGACAAGAAGAGATCGCGTCAAGAATGAACGGATGCGCCAGGAACTGGAGGTTGCGCCGTTAAAGAAAATTCTGCAAACCCGTCTGGTGAAGTGGTTCGGCCACGTCATTAGAGTGGAGGAACACAGGGTTCCCCTGAAAACCATGGATTACGTGCCAGATGGGAGAAGGCCTCGGGGGCGACCAAGGATGTCCTACCTGGAGTACGTCGACAAACTTTGCAGAGAAAGAGGGAAAGATCTCCGCCAGACTAGAAATCTAGCTGAGAATAGAGATTGGATACGGTGGCTAAACGCTCCCCTACGCTGATGCGGCACTATAGGGAGAAACCAAAGAAGAAGAAGACCTTACGGAGGGGTAAGTATACATTTTTTCCCATTTTTCAGAAAATGATTTAATTTTTATTTACACTTCACATCTTGCATTACAGCGTACTAGCAAAGTAGATATCAGACCATTTCAGGGTAAGAACCCTGGATGTTCGCCGCAAAATGAACCTAAAATTTACGCATTTATTTCATTCAACGCTGAATATATAACTACATACCAACTACGGGAAAACATGGTAAATGTCTTTTACAAGCACATTAAAATTACTATTGGCGGAGCCTTATCAATTCTCTTTATGTCATGTAGATTCCAAGATCGCTTTTCAAAGTACTAATATTTTGGTTTAAAAAATGTTGAATCGCCATTTTATAATCCATTTTGTCAAATTCCATACAAATTTTTATCCCTAGGAAGATTTTAAAGGTAAATGGAATTATGACTGATATTCTTAACTTCAATTTGAGGGGTATTAGAAATCCTTAAGTTCAGTAACTACAGAGATAGGCACGATAGTTTAAGTAATAACTTTTTTAATGTGTCAAATTTCATAGAAAATTCTGAAGATAAGAGACATTATGACTTATATTAATGAGCTTTATTTTGAGCTGTAATAGATATTTTTGTTTTTAATAGCTTCCGAGATAAAGTTATAGAAGTAAAAACATCAGTTTTTCAAAAGTTCGTTAAACGACATTTTGTTATTTTACCGTTTAAAATATCCAAAAAACTATTCTTCCTAAGAAAATTATGAAGATAAAGTAAATCATAGCCCGATTAATTAGCTATTAAATCGCCAAATATATGTTGTATATACTATTTACCTTAGCAAAAACATCTATATAGTCATTTTTTAAGACATTTTAAAGTTTTTTAATTTTGTATAGATATTTTGCCTAAAGACTACCGACCGATAGTGAGTGTCAAAAGTATTCGGAATTAACTACCATTCCGTAATTTACTTGCTTTTAACTTATATTTTATGTTTTTAAGGAGTAGTTAGTATTATATATAATCGATATGATTGCATTGTTGGCATATTATCTCTCTCAAAACACAAAACAGTGCTCATATGATTGTAAGAATTCAAATAAAATAGTTGTACGTAATTACAATTTCTTTTCAAGAACACAACAAATTTTGGCGACGAGGTGACCGTGAAGTGACGATTGCTTTGTGTCTAGTTATCAAGGTAACCTACTTTAAATATTTCTAAATATCGACATTTCCTGTCTGCGCCGAAATGGCTCATAGACAGTTTGAATAGCTTATGGAAGCTTTCAATAACCAGCAAATGATACTTTTCGTGACTCTTTCAAAAATTATCTGTGGTGGTCCTCAACCTCAAGTCCCTGTGAATCCACAAGTTCTTATACCGCCCTTCGAGAATTTCAATTCTAAAATTGACAGCAACGAAATTTGTAACCTTCAACCAACTTGATCAGTATCTCTTGCAGGAAACGACATAAACAAAATTGGTAACACAAGTCACCTGCTCAAAATCGATCCGCCAGCCAGGACAATCGGATCAGTCCTTCAAAATGCTCACCTCAAAGTGCACCAAATTCATGTCGTGATTTACGCTCAAAATCTCCGTCAAAACAAAGTTACCAGCATCTCAGACTCTCCAACCACTGCCTCAGGTGTTGTTTGAGCCTGGACATTATAATTTTTTTACCTGTATATATTTTGTGTATAATTAAAAATCAAATTAAATTAAAAATAGTTTTTAATGAGGAAATTTTTTTTTTTTTTGTTAGTTTATATATTATATTTACATCTTTTAGTGTTTATATTCAAGTGCAGTTAGGGATTAGACAGAGAACAGTGTCCCCCTTGCCCTCAAGCCAGTACCGTTGGAACCAGCTAGCTGAGAGTACGTATTTATCGATTGGCGCCTTCAACCAATTTATCGATCAGGACTTCGTTTCGTTGTCTTCTCGAAGATCACCGTCCTTCCATGGAGAGTCGCCTACCCGTCGTACGGAAGCTAAGCTATAATCTGGAGAATTTATGGACAGATAATTATCATTGATTTTTTTTCTCATTATATTTATTTATTTTCTGTACCATTCTTAACAGCACTAACCCACTAACCTAATACTTTTAAATTATTTTTTCTACAGTTTGTTTTAATCGAAGAACTTTTTTTTATTTGTTTATAAATCAAATGGTTTTCATATTATATATATTGTAAATTTTCCTCATATTTTTTTTATTAAACTTTTATTTATTTTCATTACTTTCAATTTTATCTTTTTATTTAATATTACTCCTTTTTTATTTGAATGATTAAGTACTCAAGACCAGCTCATTTCGAAACGGGATCGAGTCTACATTTTCTTATTGAGTTTTAATGTCACTCATCCCAACATAAGTTTGGTCCTCCGGCAGCCAGATTTTGAGTACTTAATTGCTAGTTTGATCGTATATTAACCAAATAAATTTAAACATTTATTTAATTATTATTTATTGAAATATTAGATTTTCTTTAAATATTTCTTTAAATTTTTGTTGTGTAATTTTCAGGCTTAAATATTTTATTATTCGTTCCAATACCATTTTTTTATTAACAGCTCTATAATGCCACCTAAAACACCATCTTCTAAGGGGGATTTTGATTTAGAACTTTTAGTTGAGGAATTTAAAGATCTCGCCGATGATATATCAGAAACATGTACATTGGGGCGCGCATCGAGTTCCGATCCTAGTAAAAAGGGATTATTTAGGGCAACAATTTCTCGACTAGATTCCACCCACGAGAAATTTATTGATAAATATAATGAAATTAGGAAAATATCAAAAGTAATGGGGGAACCTACCGAAGAGTACAAAGAATTAAAAGATAAAATAAGAAACAAATTTTATGAGGCATTATCGTTTGATATTTCGCCCGGGTCTAATAAGGAATCCGCCATTACTGATGCATCTCTACGTGATACGCATGCGCGAGATTCTAATTTTCATCTGCGACTTCCTATAATTAATATCCCTTCGTTTTCAGGAAATATATCGGAATGGCCTGCATTTAAAGACACTTTTGTCTCTCTAATTCATGAAAATGAGGATCTTAGAGAATTCCAAAAATTTCATTATCTAAAATCGACTTTGAAAGGCGCTGCAGCACAAACAATATCGGCTATTCAAATATCACAACAAGGATATACCACAGCTTGGGAGGCCCTTACTAAGCGTTTTGACAGTCTAAGAATTCAGGCAACCCATCATTTAGTAAATATTTTTAATTTTCCAACGCTGGCCAAACATTCGTTGTCTTCTTTAGAAAATTTGTCATCGACTGTTTTAGAGAGCGCTACGGCATTTCTTAAATTGAAGCTCCCAGATCCATCTGGTTTTATATTGTACACTTACATTCTTCGATTGTTGGATCATAAAACTAGAGAGCGTTTCGAGATGAAATTTAGTTCGAAACCCGAATTACCCACTTTTCAAGAATTTTCTGAATTTATTACTCAACAAATAGTGGAGCTGCAATCGACAGCTTTAACCTCGACCTCCAGATGTTCTCCGTTGTACACTAATGACAGGAAAATTCCAAAACGAGTCCTCATGTCCAATATAAATTGTAATATTGTTTGTCCAATGTGTAATAGCTCTAAACACACAACAGTGCTCATATGATTGTAAGAATTCAAATGAAATAATTGTACGTAATCACAATTTCTTTTCAAGAACACAACAGTTATCCACTTTCTAATGCTAGAAGGAAGGTATGCGATAGCTATAACCAAAAATTACGACAACAATCATTTTATTGTTAACGTTTTGAACGTTCATTTACGAAAAATTTAATGTCAATGGTGTCAAAAGTATTCGGAATTGCGTGGTTTCCTAATTATATTAATGCAGAGATCATAAATAAACAACCAGTTGGTAAAACTTTTCGTATAATTATACATTTTAGCCTACTAGGAATTGATGTTACTAGTTAATTGATTGTTTGGTGTGAATTATTATCCCACTCAAGCACTTATTGTTTCTTGAGACTATTTTCATTTTGAATATAGTATTGCTTGTTTTTCCTTTGTAGTAGGGCCCACAAATATTTAATTAAATTTGAAAGAAATAATGGAAGAGGGATTTTGAGAACCTTTGGGAAATTTTGCAGCAAATAAATCTGGATAGATGAGGTATATTTGTCCAGAGTCATAGTCGCGCGTATATTAAAAATTTAATATTTCGTCATTTGTCTTCTTTTAATTGTGGCTTTTTTTACTTAAAAAATACACAAACATATTAATAATCCAGTGTCCATGAATCCAATGTTATTAAACTTTTTCAAAGAAGAACAGACCTGACTATCACATAACGCTTAAAGTGTTTTACTATGGCATACTAAATTCTTCATTTAGTTTCCTCTAATCAATAATTTTCTCATAAGAACCATTTATTTTAGTAAAGGGGTCATCTGTTAACATTTTAATTCATCAACTTTTTCTTTAAAAAATGTTACAAACATTCAGCCTATTATCTATCTCATTGCCTTGCCTAATGAAAGACATTTTCCGTACTTCTTGTAACATGTTTTTCTTTTCATCATATTTTTTTAGCGATCAATTGTACATCCAAAAGTTCTGAAAAAAAAAATCAGAAATAAGCTCAGGTTTACTCATTTGAGGTATTGTTTTCTTATTTGATGAATAGTCAGTCTTTCAGTTTTAGCATTTAAAAGGGATCACTTGTAGCTGGGTGGCTAGCGTAACAGCCTCCCATGCCAAAGGTCACGGGTTCAAACCCGCAGGTGGTCCTAGGATTTTTTAATGGGAGTAAAAAATCCTTAGTTACGCCATCCTTCGGAGGGGACGTTAAAAGGTGGTCCCGAGCCTGTGCGACGTCAGGTACTCGTTAAAGATCCCTATCCTAATAAACCTGGATAGGCGAAATTTAGGACTCCCACTGTAGCATCGTCCGATTAGCCATAGTAGCATAAAGTGACGTTAAATAAATAAATAACATTTAATAACAGCCGAGACAAAAATCAATAATATTCCAGTGCACAAACTGTCAAAATTTAGGACACACCAAGTCCTATTGTCACCATCAGGCCCGGTGCGTCAAATGTGCCGGCCCGCACACATCTGAAAACTGCCCGAAATCAAGAAATGAGCCGGCAAAATTTGCTCTCTGTGGCGAAGCGCACCCTGCCAGCTACAAAGGATGTGCGATTTATAAAAATTTATATAAGCAAAAATTTCATAGCATGCAGTTACAAATCACTGAACAATCCTCCTTGCACGAGTTATCCTCCTCCAACATCTCATACCCATCCCTCTCCTAATTCAAATCCACCTGACATTTTTTACATCTTGAACTCCTTCCTCTTGGACCTTCAAAAAACTATCAAACCTCTAATCACCCTCCTCACGCGAATCCTTTCTGAAATCCCATTTAATTTCCAACGATGAGTGTAAAGCCCCTAGCTGTCCTCTTGTGGAACACTAACGGCTTACTTCAACACCGTGATGAACTCGACATATTCCTACAAAACAACCATATAGATATAGCACTACTGATTGAAACACATTTCACTCAAAGATCACGTTTTTACGTACGAGACTACATTACTTACAGAACATACCTCCCAGACAACACTGCCCATGCGGGTTCTTGCATCCTTATTCATAAATCCATTTCACATTCCTTTGTCCTTTCTACTCCTACTGATATTATACAATCAACCTCTGTATCCATCTCAAACCGACCTTCCCATGTAATTTTCGCAGCTGTGTACTGTCCTCCAGGCAATGCCATTTCTTTTAACTGCCTCAACTCCTTATTCCTTTCCCTCGGACCGCGCTTAATTGATGGAGGATACTATAATGCTAAGCACCAACGATGGGGTTGTCGAACATCCAATACCCGTGGAAATATTCCCTCCCGTGTTTCATGTTCAAATAGCTATTCCATACTCTCGCCCATGAATCCAACTTATTGACCTACATACCGAAAAAACACACAAACATCTGTTAAATCCCTGTTAAAAAACCCACAAACATCTGTTAAATCCTTGAATGACCTCTCATCCGACCACAGTCCAGTTCTGCTTTCTTTGCATTCGGGCTTTGTTCCTGGGCCAACCCCTCCTAAATTGATCTTTGGACGAGTGGACTGGGACGGATTTCGGACAGACTTGGAGACAAAACTGGACTTAAGAATCCCACTGAAGACTAAACCAGATATTGACAGAGCCGTAGAACAACGAAGAGCGAGATCGAAGTGGCAGAGGACTAGATACCCAGCGGACAAAACTATTTATACCACTCTGACTAAGAAACTTAAAGCAGAAATCAGAAAATTCAAAACATACTGAATACGACAAAAAATCTCACTACTGCTGATAAATCACTTTGGACTACCACTAAGAAACTACTTCAGTTCAAAGATTTTAATTATCCTCTCCTCAATGAATCTCAATCCTGGACCAGATCCGATGAAGAAAAATCCCAAACATTCGCTCAGCACCTCTTTGAAACCTACAATCCGCATCCTAATATATTTAATCAGCATCACATTGAATGCGTTGAAGCAGAACTGGATATTCCACTCCAGTTGGCCCTTCCTCCCAAAGCATTTCATCTTTCAGAAATCTCAAACATAATCCATAGATTACCTTCCCGCAAAGCTCCTGGACACGATCTAATCACTCCCAATATTCTAAAACAACTTCCCAGAAAATCCATTCTATTCCTTACCTATATTTACAATGCCATTCTCTGAACCACATATTTTCCTGAATCCTGGAATTTATCCATTGTTAAAATGAACCCTAAACCCAAAAAGCCGCTGGAACTCCCTTCCTCTTACCTTCCTATACCTCTTTTACCCATTATGGGTAAAATCCTGGAAAGACTGATCCTTAAACGACTCTATGATATCCTTGAGACTTTTCAGATAATCCCGGACCACCAGTTTAGATTTCGCTCATCCCACTCCACCATCCAACAATGTCATCGTGTGGTGGATGTTCTCTTCAGCATTGGAGCGTGGATTGTACTGCACGGGAGCCTTCCTCGACGTAGAACAGGCCTTTGACCGAGTTTGACACCCAGAACTGATTTACAAGCTCCGCAAATTCCTCCCTCCTACATACTACCTCATCATCCAGTCCTACCTCTCTAAAAGATCCTTCAAAATAAATCACAGTAGTTCCTATTCATCCCTTTTTACTCAGTCTGCTGGTGTCCCTCAAGGTACAGCTGATATCCCAACCCATCCCAACACCTTCCTTTCTACCAATGCTGATGACACTTGTGTGTTATCAGTCAATAACGATCCTACTATTGCCTCTCAAACTCTTCAATATCACATCCGAGAGCTTGAGATAATAATAATAATAATAAATAAGTTCTTTATTATTCTGGGACATGTCCCTTTAGAACAAAATGTACAAAAAAAGGGCTTTAGAGTCTTAGAGTAAATTAATTAAATATAAACAAGTTAATAATTAATGGTATAAAACATACATATTTAAATGAGATGAAAAAAAAAAAATAAATAAATATATATTCAAATTATGTTGGCCAAACTTCACAATATTTAAATAAAAGAATTTACGCGCATAAATACAGTGTGGAATCCAAGAAAGAAGAAACGGCCTTAGCGAGTCACGCTATCAAAAACAACCACAATTTTGATTTTAAAAATGTAAGTGTTCTGGATGTGGAAAAAAATAAAGATAAGAGATTGATTCTCGAGATGATGCACATCATTAGGAACGAACATACTGTAAATGCGCGGAATGATTGCACAAAACTTAGCAACGTATACAATAATATTTTAAATAAATTGGGAAGAATAAGTAGACGAAATTAAAAAAGTTTTATTTAAATAAGTTGAAAGTTAAAAGTTAATATATAAGTTGTTTATTGTTATCAGTTTTTATAATCATTATTTATATAAAATATTTTAGATTGTTTCATAGTTATTGGTCTATATAATAGTTTGGTTTGTTTTATTGTTGTTTTTGTGATATATTTTTTAAGCGTTGTTGACCTTGTATTTTTAATAGAATAATTTTATTTTATTTATTTATTGATAAGTTGAGCTTCGGCCGCCAAGGCTGGAGGGGGGGGAGGGCTTGGAGATCCCAGTGCCCTGTGTTAGCCTGAGTGGTGTGCCGGTGCTCAATAAAATTCTTTGGTAAGATGTTTTTATAATATATTGTACCCGGCTATAGATAGATGATTTATGGAAAATGTAACCAACATACTGCAAAATGTAACCAATTATGTTTAGTTGCAGTGAAAAGGATCCTATGTGTATTCATGGACGGAGGATCGAAACGTCAAAATAAAGAAAATTAAGAAGGAGTATTGGTTTAATGGCTCAAAACCCGAATTATTTAAAACAAAATTATAATAAAAAAAAAGGGTCGATGAATTAATTTCTTGTATATATATATATATATATTATTTAGAATTCTATTGAGCCTGGATGTGCAATAAGTGATCAAATATGCGGGATTTGAAGGTAGAAAAAGAATTGGAGTGACGGATGGAAGAAGGGATAGAATCCCATAGGATGGAGGATCGAATGAGAAAGGATCTGTCGATATGTGCAGTTCTGTGGGCCGTACTGTATAAATCCGAAGGCCTGGAGTGTGTAGAACGGGAATGGACAGAGGATTTGAACTGTAGGAAGTCAAAAATATATGATGTATAATATGAAATATATGGATAATTTGGTAAAGGAATGACGCAAGGAAATACTTGCGACGATTGGAAGGGTTAAGCCACTTCAATTCGCCATAAAATTGGGATACAGAGGTGTATCTAGGGACCACGAAGATAAAGCGAACAAAGGAATTGATTAAGCGTTTTATTTTTACCTCGAGATCCCCAGACACACCACCATATACCGTACAGCAATAGTCGAAGTGGGGGAATATTAGGGAGGTAACGAGGAGTATTCGGGTTTCAAGCGGAAATAGGTGACGGAGGGAATACAGTCGCTTTAAGGTTGAAAGGGTACGTCGAGAGATTTCTGAAATATGATTTTTGAAGGATAGACTTTGATCGAAGGTTACTCCCAGATTTCGGACAGTAGGGTGGAACTTTATAGGATTAATATTGAGGAACAAGGTTGGAATATGAGGAACAGTTTTCAGAAGGTGAGGGGATCCTATTACAATTGCTTTTGTTTTTTCAACATTTAATTTTAACTTATTCACTTCAGCCCAGTGGCTTATTCGATTTATGTCCTCTTGTAATCTTATTGTCGCTAGTAATAGGTCGGAAGGTGAGGTATATTTGGAAATCGTCAGCATAGAGGTGGTATTTAGAGTGATTAATATGGAGAGGGAGGTCATTAATGTAGATAGCGAATAGGGTAGGAGATAGAGACGATCCCTGAGGGACACCACAGGATAGAGGTAGGGTACTGGAAGGAGGTTGATCTGGCACTACTACATACTGAGACCGATCGGAGAGGAAGGATTGAAACCAGCGTAAAGCACTGTTGGATACTGGTAGATTTTGGAGTTTGTTAAGAAGGATACTATGGTCAACCGTGTCAAACGCCTTTGAGAAATCTAAGAGGATGAGTATAGTTAATTTTTGATGATCAATGGCATTTTGGAGGTCTTGCGTTATTTTAAGGAGAGCGGATTGGGTAGAATAACCAGGTCGAAACCCGGATTGGAGAGGACTAATGAGAGAGTTTTCTTCAAGGAAATTTGATAGTTGGGTTTGGACAAGGCGTTCGAGTGGTTTTGATAGATTGGAGAGAATAGAAATAGGACGGAAATCTTGCGGTGAGGTAGGATTCGGAACTTTATTTAGTGGTCGGACGAGGGCGGTTTTCCAGGAAGAAGGAAAAGTGGAATTTTGCAGAGAGAAATTATAAATATGATATAATGCCGGTATGAGAGATGGGAGGCTGGATTTTATTAGTTTTACTGGAATATTGTCCGGTCCATAGTCGTTAGTACGGGATTTTAAGTTTGCATTAAGTAGTTCGTCGTAGGACACGTGAGAAAAGAAGAAACTGTTGGGATTGAAGCTTCGGTATGTAATGTCAGGAGCTGTCGAGGAATCAGAAGCAAAGGATATGAAATGGTTATTGAGTTCGTCAGGCGTGATTTGGAAAGAACTGGGGTTATTGGGTTCGGGAAATGACAATTTTCTAAGGATTTTCCATTTAGATTTATTATCAGGAGCATCGGAAAGGACAGAATGGATATGGAGGGATTTAGCACGTGGCACTGCGCATTGGGTTTCATTACGGAGCTTCTTGAAAGACACGTAGTCTTCTTGCAAACGGGTGCGTCGAAATTTGCGTCTTGCCGCTTCCCTTCTCTTCATCATATCCTTTATCTCGGGGGTGAACCAAGGCGCAGTAGGACGGCGTAAGATTCTGGTTTTCAGGGGAGCGTGGATGTCTAGTATGGATCGTAGGTTTGAGGTAAGAGTGGAGATCATAGGATCAATGGAGTTGTCGGAGTATATCGTGTCCCAGTGGATAGAGTCCAGATCAGGTTGAAGAGATTCGTAGGAAAGAAGGTCTAAATTACGATATGATATGATTCTTGGGTTGTAGGATTTGACAGGTAGATCATAAGTAATATGGATAAGGTCGTGTGATGATAAGAAAGGAACGGGATGCTGCGATGAGGAAATAATTTTTACAGGAGAGTCAGAAATATGTAGGTCTAACCAGGTATCAGTATACTGAGAATGATGAGTAGGATGATAAGGAACGAGGTATAGATTGAGGGAGTATATTAAATCGGTGGGGAAGGATTTGTCGCTGGACTCAGATAACAGAGATATGGTGTCAGAATTGGAGAATCAAAATCAATTCCAACAAATCCCACCAAATTACCTTCACTCTTCGTCGTAAACCTATGACATCCTGCCCTACAGTGTCCTTTACTAATATTCCGCTTGTTCCAGTTGAACAGATCCGCTACCTTGGACTTCTACTTGACAAACGTCTAACATGGAATCCCCACACAAGACTGAAACGACAAGAAACTGCCCGTCGCTTTCGCTTACTACAACACTTACTAGACAGACGCTCTAATCTTCCACTTATCTACAAAAGGCTCATCTATATCACCATCATAAGGCCTATCTGGACTTACGGAATTGAGCTTTGGGGCTCTACAAAACTATCAAATTCTTCCCGTATTCAATCCTTACAATCCAAAATCCTCAATGCTCCTTACTTTGTCACAAATAAACTCATCCATAAAGACCTTAACATCCCATATGTTGCTGATTTGGCCCGAACCTTCCATGACAAACTCCACTCCCACTCTAATCCTCTAGTTTCAATCCTTGCTTCCTCTTCAATTCCTGACATACCTCTGAGGCATCTGAAAAGAAGATGGCCTCGAGACCTTCTAGTTTAGTTACCTAGTAGAGTGATGCCAATGGGCATTTTCTCTTCATGTTTTTTTCATGTATTTTATCATTACCAACACATTTACTTGTTGTATTACAAGTATGTATTAAAATACAGTTGTAAATTTCAATACAAATATTTAAACAAAAAAAAACAAAAAACATTTAATATTTTTTGGACGCTCAATTTTTTGCTTTTATTTTTTATTATTATATTATCAACTCTATACATAGCCATCCACATATTCTTATTAATTTTTTTTTACATTTCAATTATTTTTCTTTTTAAAATTACTCCAAGCCGTTGTTCCATCCTTGCGTTTTTATTTTAGGGACTCATTTTTTTAAAAAAATCTTTCCAAGGTTGGGTAATGTTACATGAGGTAGAAGAATTGTTAAGAACATAAAATCATGTCGAATATGAATATTTGAAACCAATAAACAACAGGATATTACGATTCCCGAATACTTTAGATACTGAATGATTTTGTAATTTTACATTATTAATCAGATATTTTTAAAAACAATAAACTTTTCGGTTATCTGGTCAGTGATTATCCTTTCTGGGAGTCTCTTTTAAAGATTTAAAAGTGAAAAAGAATTATATAAATTCATAGTTGTGAAATATACTTATTCAATGAAAAGAAATACAAATTCCGAATACTTTTAACACTCACTGAATATACATTTTATCTAACCTTTTCAAACCTCTTGAAGGAATAGTACAACCCCAAGTCAAGGTATTTATATATAGAGAGGTGGGCTCATTCTTGTCTGCAAACCCACACTACATATTTGGGCAACGTCATTGGTCCTTGTTATATCGTTTGTATAGATGTGTTACATGTATTTTGAGATGAAGAAATCAATAAATAAACAAAAAACTAGTCACCTTTTTTGGAAAAAGTAAGGCAATGAAAATAAAAAAAAGGGACTGGGTTTATCACAATCCATAATGTAAATAAAAAATTAGCCAAAAGTAAAACACACAAATAAATAATTAATTTAATTGATAATATATTACTTATTTCATTCATATACACAACATACTATCACATACTTAATATATAATAGCTTTTATTTTATGCATTTAATTAGGGCACTCTATAAGTTTCTTCCTTCTTTTTTATGTAAAATAAATAGAAAATCTATGTTGTTTGAGGTTTATTTACTGTACTATATATAAAACCATCTGCTCAATGGACTTTTGCCATCTCTCAGGAAACCTTATAATGCCTTCTTTCCAAAATTGTTGGGAAACTAATATTCAAATCTACTTTCAACAGTTATAAATAAAGACGAGTTAAGCATAGTAATATTTACTAGATAATGAACAATTTTACTTCTGATTTGACCTCAAGAACAAATAATTTCCTAAAATAGGATAAATCTCCAAACAAATTTCGTTTCATTTCACACTAAGTAGCGATTATTGGAATACATTTTGTGTTTACATTTAATAGGGTATGATATGCAAATTATGCGCTTATTTATGCCAACAATATAATCTAAAATATATAAATGAAACAAAAACATAAAGGTTAGTGTATACAGCTTTAAGTGAGTCTTTAAATTAACCTCTGAACCCCATTTTTATATTTCCATATATTTTATTACAAAGTTTAAATTACTCTAATAGTACATAGTTTATATTATTATGCACAATCAAATATAAACATTTACTATATTCCAACTATAACCAAACCTGTGAAATGCTCTACTTGATAATTTATCATCCTTTTTAGAAATCGCAACAAAAAAAGGTTTAGCAGACATATTTTACTGAAGGAATTAGTCCGGGTGGCGGTCATTAAATGAAACAACTGAATAGTTTCAACTATTTTATTGTTTGCCAACGTTTCGACCCCCATTGTGGGTCATCATCAGGGCTAAAAAGATACAAAAAGGATACATTTAAAATAAGATTACAAATACTATTTTAAAAAAATTAACAATTGCACTAGAGAATGTCAATATTATAACATAAAAGGAAATAGATGTGTATAGAAATCAATTAATTAAATTACAATGATAAAGGTATACTAATGAGAGCTATACAGACCAGATAATGACTGAAGATAATGTACAAATATATAAGAAAAAATTACATGAAATACAAAACATTAAAAAATGGAGTACAGTGGAGATACGTACCGTCTGGTAGGTGAGTGGAAACTGGGTACAATTTGGTAATAAGGAATATAGGCAGGTAGATAGGAAAGTACGTACAAAAGGTTGGGTAAAATGGAAAATACGTACCATATTTCTAGACGGGATCTGACAACAATGAGTAAAATTGTAATATTAACATAAAAGGAAGTGTTCAGATTAAACCTACAATATTAATAACATCACAACGGTATTAGAAGATGTTTTAACAAGATTGTTGAAGTAACAACAATATAATACAATAGTAAGAATAATAATGTATAAACTATATATAGTAAAACTGACTACCTCCCAACCAACGTTTTAATAATTATTGTACATATATTAAGACATTAAAATTAACCAAGTGAAAATATTATGACAAAAAATAATAATAAGTAACAATCATTGACAGATCATATAGTTGATACAAAATAGTAAAATAATTACAAATAGGATTAAATTGAATTGTAAAACCATTAAGAATTTATTAAGTGTAGAAACAAATGAAATAGATACATATATAAAATAAATGTATACATACATAAGTAAAAAATAAACCAATAAATAAACAAAATGTATACAGTGGGATGGACATGGGAAGCTGTATTACTTAAGAGAATTTAATATATGGCTGTAGGTGGAGGAGATGCATTGCTTATCAGTTTTATGGTTGACAGGATTAGATTGGAGATGGATGTGGACGGATTCAGCGATGAGTCTTTTTTTATGGTTGGGAACAGAATCTAAAATGGAACAATCTTGAAAGTTAAATGAATGATTAAAAGTTATGGAGTGTTCGGAGAGTTTTGAGGCTAGAAGGTTTCGAGAGGATATGGAGGATTTATGTTGAGATATGCGGGTTTTTAAGTAGTTTTTTGTTTCACCCACATAGGACACATCGCAATCTAAACAAGGTATTTTATAAACAATATTTGAGCGGTAGAGAGGATTTATCGGGTCTTTAGTATTAGTGAAAAGGTGGGAAAGTTTGTTCTGGGTCTTTAATCCTAGCTTTAGGGAGGGTAAGGAAGATTTAAAGGATTTTTTAATATTTTCAGACAGGTGTGGAATATACGGTAGGGATCTATATTGAAATATTGTGGGTGAATTTTGGTCTTGTATTGTAGGGGGAGTAATGGTCGTTTTTACGTTGTTGTATGAGTTTATGAGTTTTTTAATGATATTAAGTGGGAAGCTGTTTAGGGTAAGGATCTTTTTAATGCGCTGGATATTGGTAGGATGGTACTGTGGATCAGACAAGGAGAGGCAACGGTGGACGAGATTTTGGGCAACATTAATTTTTTGATGGTATGGGTGCTGGGAGAAGAAATTGAGGAGTCTACCGGAATAGGTGGATTTTGTGTACCAATCAGTGGAAATAGAGCCGTCCGTATTTCTTATTATCAGTAAGTCCAGAAAGGGAATTGTTGAGTTGTTTTCTTTTTCTACTGTAAAGGGAGGCGTGGATCATAGGAATTAAAGGATTTAAGGATATCTGGGATTTTTTCAGGGTTTATTATTAGGAGGAGGTCGTCAACATATTCCTTAATGAAAAATATATCGTTTTTATAAATTTTCGTTATGAAATCCAGGAGGTCATTGAGAACAATATTAGAGAGATCCGGAGCTAGGCAGTTTCCCATTGCTAGTCCAGAGACCTGATTGTAAAATTTTCCCTTAAAAGTGAGGTATCCTGTTTTGCAGCAAAGTTCCAGTGATTGTAAGTAAGTAGAAAGATTTAGCGTGGTGTGAGGTTCGATAATGGTCCAGTGTTTTTTAACTAAATGGAGAACTTTGTCAATGGGAATATTAGTGAATAAGCTTTCGGCGTCAAAAGATGTTAAAATGTAGTTAGGGGGGATTTGAAGTGATAATAATTGTTGTCCTACCGTATATTCCACACCTGTCTGAAAATATTAAAAAATCCTTTAAATCTTCCTTACCCTCCCTAAAGCTAGGATTAAAGACCCAGAACAAACTTTCCCACCTTTTCACTAATACTAAAGACCCGATAAATCCTCTCTACCGCTCAAATATTGTTTATAAAATACCTTGTTTAGATTGCGATGTGTCCTATGTGGGTGAAACAAAAAACTACTTAAAAACCCGCATATCTCAACATAAATCCTCCATATCCTCTCGAAACCTTCTAGCCTCAAAACTCTCCGAACACTCCATAACTTTTAATCATTCATTTAACTTTCAAGATTGTTCCATTTTAGATTCTGTTCCCAACCATAAAAAAAGACTCATCGCTGAATCCGTCCACATCCATCTCCAATCTAATCCTGTCAACCATAAAACTGATAAGCAATGCATCTCCTCCACCTACAGCCATATATTAAATTCTCTTAAGTAATACAGCTTCCCATGTCCATCCCACTGTATACATTTTGTTTATTTATTGGTTTATTTTTTACTTATGTATGTATACATTTATTTTATATATGTATCTATTTCATTTGTTTCTACACTTAATAAATTCTTAATGGTTTTACAATTCAATTTAATCCTATTTGTAATTATTTTACTATTTTGTATCAACTATATGATCTGTCAATGATTGTTACTTATTATTATTTTTTGTCATAATATTTTCACTTGGTTAATTTTAATGTCTTAATATATGTACAATAATTATTAAAACGTTGGTTGGGAGGTAGTCAGTTTTACTATATATAGTTTATACATTATTATTCTTACTATTGTATTATATTGTTGTTACTTCAACAATCTTGTTAAAACATCTTCTAATACCGTTGTGATGTTATTAATATTGTAGGTTTAATCTGAACACTTCCTTTTATGTTAATATTACAATTTTACTCATTGTTGTCAGATCCCGTCTAGAAATATGGTACGTATTTTCCATTTTACCCAACCTTTTGTACGTACTTTCCTATCTACCTGCCTATATTCCTTATTACCAAATTGTACCCAGTTTCCACTCACCTACCAGACGGTACGTATCTCCACTGTACTCCATTTTTTAATGTTTTGTATTTCATGTAATTTTTTCTTATATATTTGTACATTATCTTTAGTCATTATCTGGTCTGTATAGCTCTCATTAGTATACCTTTATCATTGTAATTTAATTAATTGATTTCTATACACATCTATTTCCTTTTATGTTATAATATTGACATTCTCTAGTGCAATTGTTAATTTTTTTAAAATAGTATTTGTAATCTTATTTTAAATGTATCCTTTTTGTATCTTTTTAGCCCTGATGATGACCCACAATGGGGGTCGAAACGTTGGCAAACAATAAAATAGTTGAAACTATTCAGTTGTTTCATTTAATGACCGCCACCCGGACTAATTCCTTCAGTAATTCTCAACGGTCAACTAATTATATCCACAGACATATTTTACGTTTAAAACTGTTAAAGAAAACCACAAAACAATAAAATAACCAAAAAAAAAAATCCAAACACCTCAACAACGCACTGTTACCCAGATCAAGCATATCCATAAAAGACCAAGGACCAGTGATTAGGATTTTCCGCCATATTGCCCCTTCTAGAATGAGCCCACCTCTCTATATGTTAACACCTTGATCCCAAGTATCCAATTATTTTGCAATAACCAATAAACCTGAACCTTACCAATTCGGTTTCCGACCTGGCTGCTCCATGCAATTTCCTCAGACCAAAATCACTAATTGTAACCTATAACCTATCATGTAACCTATAAACCGATCATCTCGTGGCTGTGTCATCCTTGGGGACTGGAACCTGGCCTTCATGTGTAGAGTCCAGGAAACGTCGGATCCTCTATGCTCAGAGGTTTCAGGTAATCCTAATGACAGCAGCATTTCTCTGGACTACGGCCATTTTACTACTAAAGCAACGACACTGGCTACTTGTTTGGTGGTTATTAGTGATTCAAGCAAGAGGAAGCAATACTCCTTATTGAAAGTTGAATTTAACTGAAAAAAAAACTTTTTTTTTGTAATATAAATTTTCGTTAATTTTCTCTTTTTTTCTAAATAAATCTTTATTTTTTGTTTCTTAATCTTAATTTTACCTCTAAATCATCCCATTGATATTCTATTATATATCTATTAATATATCTAAATCATCCCAAAAGAATACCATTTTATAAAAATGTTGATGTGATTCACATTAATTTCACAGGAAAAAAATAAAATGATTTTTCAAAGTGCGCCACTTTTTTTTATACATAAAAAATATCAGTTTTGAGTATAAACAATCATTTATTTACTTATCTGAGTTATAAGTTTAAATTGTTGTTGAGTACCATTTCAAGTAGCATTGTTCAACTTATAAAATCCAAGATATTTTTCTGGTCCTATATCATGATTCTACGATTCATCTATTAATAGATTTTAGCTAATAAATGTTTATAGAATTTAAATTAAAACTCAGGAGCCAAGTCTCAATTATCTTTGTGCTGAAAATTATATAGTTACCACAAACGTCTGAGAATAGTTTTTTAATCATATTCATTATACAAGTAAAATTTGAATATCTAGTGTGTTGAAAACATAAGTTATTTGTTCTGAACAATATCTAAAATATGTGCTTGGAGAAAAAAAATCATAACCACATCTTTTCTCCTACTACCTTATTTATATTTATCTTTCAAATAATTTATAGAACTGAGGGGGCATGGCTCCCTCTGATCATTCTTCTCACCAACAATAATATTTTGTTTGTTTGTTTATTTAACATCACTTTATGCTACTATGACTAATCGGACGATGCTACAGTGGGAGTCCTAAATTTTGCCTATCCAGGTTTTATTAGGATAGGGATCTTTAACGAGTACCTGACATCGCACAGGCTCGGGACCACCTTTTAACGTCCCCTGCGAAGGACAGCGTAACTAAGGATTTTTTACTCCCATTAAAAAATCCTAGGACCACCTGCGGATTTGAACCCGTGACCTTTTGCATTGGAGGCTGTTACGCTAGCCACCCAGCTACAAGTGATCCCTCAATAATATATTTTAGTAGGATAGTATTCACTTTGTTTCTTTTCACTTAACCTCTATTATTATCATTACTGGCTTATCCGTATATAACTAATCAACTGAATTTAATAATTTGCTTCTCCTTATTCCATCCTCTCAATTTACAATCCCAACATTATATGTATATGTGTATATATATATATATATATATATATATATATATATATATATATATATATATACACACACTGCTTAAGACACGCTTCCCTCTCCTGAACGCATTTCATACACCTTCCCACCTAAGGGCTTCCCTCTCTCTCTCTCTCTCTATAAATATATATACACACAAACATAGAGAGAGAGAGAATAATGAAGACATACATGACCGTAGAATAAATTATTGGAGAAGTTGACTGGGGTAGCCGTCATTAAATAAATTACACTTAATAAATAAACTATTATATTTGGGTGCCGATGTTCCTGCCTAAATTTTAGGCCTTCATCAGGAATAATAAGGAACAAGATAACAACTGATTAAAATTAATTTAAGACAATGTACAAGTAAAATAATAAGTTTATAGTAATATTATACAGAAACAGATAGTAGATGTGGTAATAACATCATAACAGTAACTAACATAGTAAGATTCGGGGATTATAATGCAGTATAGAAGGAGAAACATATGTGGAAATAACAAATTATAAATAAAAAACAATGAGATTAAGAAATGAGATGAAAATTTTAATGCAAGTTAATATTGAATTGACAATATGTGAGGGGGCTAGATATAAAACAAAGTTGAGTAATGAATATTGTTATTGTTATAGTAGAAAAAGTGAGAAAAGATTATTGTTAAGGTTTCTTTCCTCACTTTCACCATTACCAATTATTTATTTCTCCTTCTTTGTCTACTCTTAGAGATGGCCAGCCACTATGCCATGATTCATGAATATTAACTGTCATATAAATTGTTTTATAGGGACACCAGTCTTAAATTTTTTTTTTTTTATTTTAGGCACCTACTGTTATAATTTGGTCAGAGGTAAATAAAAAATTCTCAAATAATCATGGGATAATTTCCAAAATATTTTGAGTGAAATTGATGTATTATTTTAATACTATTAAGAATTGACAAATAATAGATAAATAAGGATAAAAAATGTATTTGTTTATTTCTAAATATATAAAAAGTAATACAAAAAATACATAAATAGAGTTACAACATGGCACTTTGGGTTTAAAAAAATAGTAACACTTATATTTATAAAAAATAAATCCTCAAAAACTATAATACTAATGTCTTTAAAATATATACAAACATTCAATACTAACACATAAAATCTCATTTCCTCTTTAATTAAGACAATTTCTATAATATTCAGATTTTTCACCGATAAATTGAGAATAAAGGCTAACTTCTCTAGTCAATTCCTCAATGCGTCCAGTTACATTTTCCAATTTTTTATCTTGTTCATTGTAAATATTATCAGCATCTGTAATTTAAAGTGATAAGATAATATTTATTCACAATATGAAACATTATAGTGCAAAACAACAGCATACATAAGCAATCAAAGAAAATGTTAAAAGTTAAAATTTCACAAAACAATAATGAATCTATTATTAATACTTATGATAGTGGGCGAGAGTTCATTAAATTCCTAGCCAACTAGATTATTGTTTGGCTATAAGATAAGAGCTTGGACCATAAAGATTTTATTTAAATTATTCCGTTTACAATATTTTTCAATCAATTTTAGGGGATGGGAGGAGAAAATAGCAATACTGGTTTCTGGTATATGAAAAATTCCTCTTAATATATAAATTTGATACCTGTTTGATAGCTAACATATTTCCCAGTTTTAATGACCTAAATATTTTATCTCTTTTTTTAATTAAGAGTTTCTTTAATAAGAAGTTGAATTCAGATCTTAGCTTAGCAAGTCCATCCATCTTTGCTAGTCCATCATATCTTCTTTAACCCTTCAGTGTCCGGCTACTGTGGAGGTAGAGCGGGCTCACTGGACCGATTACTTATTGACTCTGCTATTTTTTAAATTTTAATTAGTTCTTCTTCTTCAGTTTTTTTTTTACTTCACTCATTCTCTTAAAACTAATTGTTACAATTAGACATATTGCCCAAAATATTCGATACATGTTTGTAAAAATTTACGGCATCCTGAGACTACTATAGTAGTCCACGGACGCTAAAGGGTTAAAGATTCCCTACCGGCCATACTCTCCATTATTCCATCTCTTCATCTAGCTGGGTTTTTTCCTCTTCTTCTTTTGATTTTGTAGCAAAATATATAAAATTATTTATGTTTCATCAAATATATGTAGAAAAAAGTCAGATTATGTGATATTAGGGCCTTGAATAAGTTCTCGTTGTTTCTGAACATATGGCATACCAATGCTATATGTGTTTCATTTCAGATATTAACACAACTTTCCATGAGCTCATGTCAGTAAGATTGGGCATAGATCATATTAGTTTGCTACAGAGTAAATGTTTTCTTTTCATAATTCTAAAATGTTGAGTTCTGAGATAAGTAGTGCGTTATTGTTGGAAATTTTGTTTAAAATAAATCTGTTTTTGAAATACACTGAATTTTCGTAGAGAGCATACTCTATTGGAAACAACATTTGGCTGGTTTCAGTGCTTAAAAACTACTTGGAAATAAAGAGCATTTGTCACACTGAAAATGTTTGAAGATGAAGATTTGGAGAATTAGTAGATTCTTGAATAGTCTAAAAATAAAAGTGTTTATTATGACAAGCGATTCATATGTTATTTTCAACATCAAGGTTTGAGGGTGCTGAATCAAATTCTGACAATATTTGGTGTTCAAACTCTATTTTACTAGTTTACTTAAAAATTTAAACATAATGATGGAGTTTTAGTTGACCGTAGAGAAATTAAATGAGGAAGATAGTTGGGGGTGCGGTCATTAAAGAGAAAAACACATTAAAACAATAATAAAATATCCAAAAATATATAAAACAATAATAAATAATAAAATATCCACCCTTAAAATTTTGTTCAGTAATTATATTAGTGATAACAACCTAACCATTCTCGAAACAGTTATATCATCCATATTCAATACCAGTAAAAGAACAAAAAAACAAAAACTTATTGCAAAATAACCTCTACCTAGATTCCATAAAACATGATATTTATCCAAAAGAAGACCAAAACTGGGTTCAAAATATTTCCTCCACAATTTTACCACCCAATGTTAAAGATATTTTAAGTTAAGGACCAAAATTTTTTCCACTCCCAACTCTTTAGTCAAAATTATCCCCCAACCCATAACCGATTTGGAATTTATCTATGATGACAATCTTATGTCCAATTCTAATGACGATAAGGAGTTGTCACAGATTTCTGTTTGCAATATTATATCTAATCATCTCCAACACCCACCTTCCTTAACTTCAGATTTTTCACCTCAATTCTTTAAAGACATGTCTCTTACCCGATCCTTCCTAAAATCCCATGATGACATCATAGTAACAAGAGCTGACAAAGGAAACAAGACTGTAATCATGGACCGCTCATTAAGGTTCATTTTGTCATTTTTTGGAAAATAATGACAAAATTAACCTTCTCCTTTCTGATAGATTCACTTTTGTTCCATATCCTGCAATCCCACACCTTCACTTAAAACTAAATTCAATAAGCACCTGAAATCTCTTTTAGATTCAAAATTTATCAACTATCCCAGCTATAGAAACCTTATTTCCTATAATTCTGTTGCTCCCCGCTTCTATAGACTCCCAAAAATTCATAAACCAGGTATCTCCCCCGCCTTATCACATCCAATATCGACTCACCTTCTGTTAACCTCAGTAAATTCCTACCACCCTCTTTACAACATCTCAGTCACAACAATCTTTACGATATCCAAAATTCTTTTCTTCTCCCCGAACAATTGAACTAGTCCTGAACATTAAATCCTTGTTTCCTTTGATGTAGAAAGCTTGTTTACCAATATTCCTAAAGATAAAACCCTCTGTATCATCGAAGATAACTGGTCTTCTATTGAACCCCATACCTCACTCAACTGTCCTTCATACCTAGAATCCCTCAACCTTTGTTGCAAAACCGGATACCTTACATTCCATAAACAGTTCTTTAATCAAATTTCAGGACTGACCATGGGAAATACTCTTGCTCCTGACCTTGCCAATACTGTCCTTAACGATTTACTCAATTCCATAATCCCTCAGTTTCCTAATGATATTATCCTAATTAAAAAATATGTAGACAACCTCCTCCTTGTTCTTAACCCTGATAAAATTGCAGACATCCTTTTAGCCTTTAACTCTTACCACCCCAGCCTCCATTTTACTGCTGAATCCGAAACAAACAATTCCCTTTTATTTCTTGACCTCCTCGTCATTAGAAACCCTAATAACACAATATCCACTGACTGGTACACGAAACCGACTTACTCTGGCAGACTATTAAACTTTCAATCCCAACACCCCTATCATCAAAAAGTAACGTTGCCAAAAAGCTTATACACCGAAACCTTTTCATTTCCAATCCCCGTTTCTGCGACATCAACATTAACCGCATAAAGAAAATTCTCCTGGCCAATAACTTCTCTCCCGATATCATAAAAAAAATTATTAATAACCACAGGAATCAGCCTCAACCTCTCTTTCTACTCCATCATTATCCAGTCAAACTCCCTTATTTAGATCCCTACCTTACATTCCCTCTCTTTCAGAAAAAATTCAAAAATCATTAAAATCCTTCAATCCAAACCTTAGACTTGCTTCCAAATCTGATTACAAACTGTCCAATATTTACAGCCGACTTAAAGGCAGTATACCAACAGACCATCATTCAAAAATTGTTTATAGAATCCCTTGCAGAACTCATAATTGCAACTCTGCCTACATTGGTGAAACCAAAAACAACCTAAAAGACCGCATCACCCGACACAAATATTCAATTTCCTCAAAAAATTCTACCGCTTCAAAACTTTCAGAACATTCCTTAACCCTCAACCATTCCTTTGATTTTGATAAAACTTCCATTCTTGCCACTGTTCCCAACCATGACAAACAACTCATTACAGAATGCATTTACATACAATTAGAACCCCTTCCTGTTAACCAAAAAACATAACTTATCACTAGCTTATTCCAAATATTAAATTTAATAAAGTATCCCTAAGTCATCTTTTTTAAACAACCATCTGATCATCTCTTCTTAATCTTAATTTTATTTTTATTTACTTATTATCATTATTTTATTTATATATTTATTTATTTGTGTACCCTACTTTTATTTATTTATTTGTGTACCCTACTTTTATTTATTTATTTGTGTACCCTACTTTTATTTATTTATTTGTGTACCCTACTTTTATTTATTTATTTGTGTACCCTACTTTTATTTATTTATTTGTGTACCCTACTTTTATTTATTTATTTGTGTACCCTACTTTTATTTATTTATTTGTGTACCTACTAGGTTACAGTTTTACTCATCATTTCCTTCGTCATCTCCTTATCGTCATTCGTTAATACTTAACATCTTATAATCCGTACCTCATCACTATTACTTACATATTTCCCTTTCTAGTCATACTTATATCTTTTTTCGCTTCCTGTTACCTATATTTTTTACTAATTCTGCAGTTTTTTAATCTCAGTCTGCTATTTTATACCATTAATATATATTTAAAAAAAACACATCGGCAAATAATTAAAATAGCACTTGTTTTAATGTGTGTTTCTCTTTAATGATCACACCTCGCACCCCCAACCATCTTCCTCATCTAAAAATTTAAACATGTTTACTAATATTTTTGCTAAATAGAACTTATTTTTTTTATTTCCTTTAATATAAATTTAAAATGACTATAAAGAACAAATTTGGCAGCAAAAACGATGCCAATGTAATTTTTCAAGTATAAAAAAAATACAGCCACTTCAAGATAATTTGTTTTGTTTTTTGGCTTTTAAGACATATTAGATGAACAGAAATAATGTGAGTAAAATTTTTTCAATTTAAGATCAACCAAAAAAGTATGATCAAAATAAGCGATAGACACATTGTACAATTCCAAAAGGAAGATACCTCAACGACTATCAGATGTAAAAACGATTATGGCCGCCATTGGAAAAGTTATTTTTTTAGTTTTCATGATAAATAATTTTTTTAATTTATTGAAGACAAAACTCATTTCAACGATCAAATCAGTTTTGTCAAATTAAAATAGGGTCTTTGGATGAAAAAAAAAAAAAAATGAGATTGCAGGTAAAATATAAATATCTATAGATCATAAAGTACCAAGAAACCATTTTAAAATATGACGTGAGTAGCCAAAAAAATATTGTATATTAATATATTACATTCTTAGAGAATTTTTATTTTTTAAACAAAGGTGAAAACTAAAGGAGAAGAAAATGTACAAAGATCATTAGAAATTAAATGTACTGTTACCTTTTAATTCTTTTAGTTTAGCAGAAGTACTAAAAGAAAGTTGTGTAGCTCTTTTCAACAGCAATTGAGCCTTCAACTTGGAATTCCTAGAATTTTCAGATCTCTTTTGAACTGTATTATTTACAGAACTGTATTGACGATTTAAATCAAGAACTTTATTTTTTGAATTTTGGACCTAAACAGAAATCAAGAACATGTAAATATATGTTCTAATTAAAACCATGTATAGAAAATAAAAGTGATTCCATATGTAATTCAAAATAAGCTACTTATTTTAAGGAAAGAAGTTTCTTTAAATATACATTCATAAGCATATAAAGTAATCTGGTTATCATATTTGTAATTCAATTACACTTGATTTAATCTCACTTCCCACATCATTAAATTTGGCAGCACTACTTAGTCAATAAAGTCTCTCTCACACACACACACACACACACACACCACATATATATATACATACATACATACATACATACATACATACACTCCCTGTCAAAAGTATTGCAACACCCATAATTCTCGAGATTTTCCTGGTTTTGACCTTAATCCAGACTTTGTTTATATTTATAGTAATATTATTTATTAAATGAGAGATATTAGGGATTATACATGTTTACGCCACTTATTTTATTTGTCCTCATTTTTTATTATATATTCTAAATTCCTCAGAGACTTTCTTCAATCACTATTTATATTTCTTATCAAGTGTTTCTGATTATTTCTATCAAAAAGAAAAACATATGTTCTGTACAGTTAGAACGGTGTGAATCTAAAAAGTGTTACTATTACCTAACAAGTTTACCTTTTAACTTGTTTTTCCTCATTTACCTATTATACCTATTACCATACTTATTTCTTCAATCACCAATTTTATCTGTTCTGCAAAACATAAATTAATATCAAGAAACACGTCCTCTGAATCAGCTTAGCTACTAGGCACAGCGTAAGGAGATTTTAAGGACGACCCCGCTGGCCCCAACAAGACATATCATTTTTATTCACTGTTTACCAACAAACGATGGAATTTTGTTTCATTCATTTTAAATTTCCTTTCAGTCCATGTTTATTTTTCATTTGCCTCAAGTCTGTTCTGTCTTTTCTCTAAAGTCTAGTTAAAACCATTAATTTTATTCACAATGAATCGTTTGTCATGATGATTCGGTCACAATCATCACTCTCTATGAAGAAAAAATATCATTGCTTTACATTGCAAATCGCCTTGGGATTCACTATTCTAGCATACGACCATAAAAGGTACAGGAAGACTGGTAGTCATTCAAGACAACCAACATCAGGGCGTCCCAGGGTTACTAATCCCATAGATGACCGCTTCATTAAAATACAAGCACTTCGGAAGAGTAATTCTACTGCATCTTCCATTAATAATTTGATCACTGGTGTTTGGGGGTTATCAATCTCGGAGTCAACGGTCATAAGAAAACTGAGAGAGTCAAACCTCAGGTCAAGAAGGCCAGTGAAAGGTCCTCTTCTCATCCCAGAACACCGTGTAAAAAGATTAAGATTTGCAACGGAACACCAATCTTGAATTGTGGAGGAATGGAAAAAAGTTTTATTCACTGATGTGACGAGAGTGGCCCTTAACAGCCCAGATGGCCATGAAGGAGTTTGGAGAAGGCCTGGTGAACGGTAAAGTCATAGCTGCACGTTAGAACTGAGCCATTTGGAGAGGGTTCTATCATGTTCTGGGGTGACATACCTTGAGAGGCGTGCACCGAGTTAGTGCCAATCCTTGGAGGGGCTTTGGATGCTTTGAGGTATGTAGAAATGATTCTTCAAGATCATGTAGTGCCTTTTATGCCATTCATAGGCTTTGAATCATTGCTCATGCATGATAATGTTCGTTTTCACAAGGCAAGATGTGTTTCTGAATACCTGAACATCACAAATATTCACACCATTGATTGGCCAGCAAGAAGTCCTGACCTTAACCCAATCGAGTACGTTTGGCACGTGGCAATACCTCTTATTAAATGTAAATTAAAAACTGAAATTGTAATTTAAAAGTTAAAATTGTAAAAAAAGAAAATTTTAAAAAGTAAGTTTTCTAATTTTTTTGTTTATTGGAAGATATATTGTAATGTATTTTAATAAAACTTCTTTATTTCCAGTTTAAAAAAAATTTATTATTCACTTCAAAACCTTTCTTTACAATAAAAAAATCTGGTGCGTCCAACACACGACTTTCACTTACCTCCGTTATTAAAATCAATTTAAGAACTTTTACATTTAGGGATAAAAATAAATAATTAAAGAATTGATTCAAATGAATTTCAATAGGAACATGTGTTTTATTAAATAATTATTATATTCTTATTGACAACAATCAGCTAGTTTTATCGGCTTTTCATCACTCTCCTATAGCCTTTACAATACCGTGTATTGTAAAGGCTAATATATTGATAATATTTTTTCTAAAATATTTAGCTATCCAATGGTATATTATACATCTATATTACTATTCTTGTGTTCAAAAACACAAAAATTGCATAAAAAAATATTTTTGCACTTTTCTCCTTTATTTGTTTATCAAATTTTCTCAACATGCATATTTAGCCGTTATTTATCAATGGTAACAAGATAATATGGTTATTTTTATAGAATCTAAAAAATTAAAGGTACTTAAAATATCGGCATTTAAGCCTTGTCAGACTATTTTAATCAGAATAAACTTACATGATGTTAAAGCCCATTTAATTTTACATCGATATAGGGAGTTTAATCAAAATCATAATAAAGTGGTTCTTCTAGTCAGCTGATTTTGATGAAAAAGTTTTTGTAACATCTTGGGCGTATAGTTGTCTTTAATATGAAATTTCGGTTTTATAGGACTTTTCGTTAACGCATGGGAGTTACCACACACATACACACACACAGAGTAGGATTGGAAGTTAGTCTTATCCAAGAAAAAATGTGTTAATAGCACTGCTTTAGGTGTTGAGATTTTTGACAAATGGCAAGGCATTGTAAGGGGCCTGACAGAGCGAGATGTTGTCACAAATGTGGCGATGAGGGTCATCTAGCCTTCGATTGCACGAAAAAGTCTTTCAGCGTACTATGCGCTGATAAGGATGAAAATGGCCATCCCTGCGGTGGAGAGAAATGCCCGGCATTACAACGTGTCCTACGGGAGAAAAGGTGAGCAGTACAAAAACATAGACAACGAATCTTGGGTATCCGACACCACAGGTAGGGCGGCGATCTGCACGTGTGGTCATACTATCATTGAGGAAATCGTGCAGGCTCCTACTAGCGGTTTTGTTTGGGCCAAGATAAAAAATGTATATATCTATAGTTGTTATATCTCCCCTGTCTCAACAGTCGAGGAATTTGTTGGTCTCCTAGATCGGATAGTATTAGATGCAAGAGGAGTCACAAGAAAGCACGGCGAGATAGACTTCTACCATACTCAGTTCTTAACGGGACATGGCTGCTTCCGTGCATATCAGTATAGGTTCAAGTTGGACAATACAGGAGAATGTCCAGTGTGCCCGGGAGTAGAAGAGAGTGTGGCCCATGTTTTCTTCTGCTGCACCTGCTTCCAGGGAGAGAGGGAAGAGTTCATGAGTATCTGTGGCGCTGATCCAACGGCTGATAATATCATTAGTCTAATGCTGCTCTCGCAGGATTATTGGATGGCTGGCCAACGCATGTCAGCAGATATTATGAAGAAGCTGAGGACCGAAGAAAAGGAAAGGCGAGGCAGGAGTTAGCCTGCAACAGTGAGGCGGCACACAGCCCCTCCCATCCACGATGTAATGCCTAACGGCAGTCCTGTGGTGGGAGAGAAACAGGTGTAGGGAGGTTGGTTTTAGTGGGTAAGAATCCCACACAAGGATAGGTACGGGCCTATCCACGTCTTTTGAAGATTTCCACCCATCATTTTTACCCTAGTTAAAAATAAAAAAATAAAAAAAACACACAAGACACACACATCATCAACAGCAATTAGGGGAGGCTTGCAGAAGGCAACATATGTTTCATGTATGTATTTATAATTATAATTAATCAAGACAGTTTTTGTTTTCTCTTGCATTAAATGGCTTTATTTATTTATTAGTTATATATATATATATATATATTATATATATATATATATATATAATAATATACCTCCTTAGAAACTTTCTCTGCTTCCACTGACACTTGCTTTGCCCCAGTTTCATGCTTAAGCACCTCTACTTGAAGATTAGTCAAATCTTTCGATGTACCATTAAGAATTTGGTCTATGTTATATGTCTTTGAATTTGCTTCTTCCGTTTCACTTTTTATCTAAAAAAAAAATTCATATAAAATAAATATACATTAGGATATATACATGAAAAAGATCTTGTAGAAAAGCTGAACTTTGGAAGGTGGAACTGAGTTCATATAAAAAAAGTATGAAAATTCAATACATGAAAGTATTGGGTTTAGTATATAGTAGTGATGCATACTGTTCCAAGAGCAAGGACTCAACAATAAGTGATATGGATGAGATAACATTAAGTAGCCAAGTTTTCAGGCACACACTTTTGGACACTGTTTGGACACCAGGAGGGTCTTCTAACCCAAGTCCACCTCATGACTGAAAAATAAGAATAAGTAAATATCCTGCCATAGCAGGGTTTGAATCAAAGACCTGGAGATCAATAGTCCCTACTGCACTACCCTGTTCTTGCTCTAAACATATGTTCTTTTTCATTTTAACATAATAAATCATGAGTGAGCAAAACAAGACAGCAATTATCAGAGGGAGTGAAAATATCAACCACAGAAAACATGAGTTAAATCTAATTAATTTTTTATACCAGACTTTTAATAGAAAACCATTCTTCCATCTTATTGGTCCAACAGATTTTCATTTATCAAGTTTATTTACTATAGACAATAGTGGATAAGAACTTAGTAATAATAATTCCTCCTGGACTCCCCTTCTCATTATAAAATAAATAAATTAAATTTGTTACAATATTGTAACTATGTCATTAAAATTCCCTTCACCTTATAGACATACAGCCCACATTGCAGATACAACCAGTGGAACTGCGTATAACTGCGTAACATAGGTACTTATTTAACAATATTGACTTTTATATTCCCGGCTTGTGAAATGGTCTCAATTAGATCTACGATCAAAACTTAATACCAACACTTATTTACTAAAACCAATTTGGACAGACACTTCACAAATATTCAGCACTGCAAAAAAAAAACACAATTCAAAAACTAAAAGTATTTCAGGGCAAAACTTTTAGAACAATCACAAAAGCTCCCTGGGATATAAGTAGCATAACTCAAAGACTTAGGGATGCCAAATGACATATAGCACATATGGAGTCAACAAAAAAGATTTAACAGTAAGCTGGAAGGATATCCCAATAAACTAAGACATGACCAAAGAAAATATGCCTCACAATATCCATAGAAGACTGAGAAGGAGTTGGATGAAACATCCCCTAGTATAGTGTTAAACAAAACTGAAGAATGCCCCTCACTGGTGATTCTCTTCTTCATGCCTGTTATTCTCTTTTATAACATTTATTTTTATAATCATATTAGCTGGCTGTCTGTAATAAATGAAAATAGCAAATTGAACATTAAAGAGAAAAAACAAAAACAAATAGCAGAACTACTAGAAAATAATTTATTGCATCAATATCTCCATGGAATGAAAACACTATAATCAAACAATATCAGCATAAGCATACCTGTTTCAAATCTTTTTTAGCTGCAGTTATATCTTCATGGGCAGTATTTATTGCTTGTTCAGCTTCTTCCTGAGCTTCTTTTGCTGCTTTAAGAGCACTAATTACTCTTTGAGCTTTTTCAAGAACTTGCTCAGCTGAGTATCTACAATCATAAAAATTGTATAAAGAATTTTATATCAATATTAAATGAACCATAATATAAAAAAATACCCAGATTAAAAGTTTGAAATATTTAATAGAAATGAAACAATATGAAGAGTCTTTTAATGTATTGTGAATTCTATGTCCTGCAAAAAACTAATGAAGGGTAATAAACAATAGGTAGACAACAAAGCTCGTTACTTAATCGTGATTAGGCAATGAAGAACATTAATTTCTGACCGTATAGCCTAGTCACCCTTCCTCCGAGAGAATACAAATATTCGGAAGGCCAGTTGCACCGAGGTTGCAGGATGTAATTTGTTGGGCTTATCACTCACGAATTATTTCTACTGATTCAAAGTTTATCAAGAGATAGGATGGAAATCAACAGTTATGACATGCCATTCATAAGGAAATACGAATAACTACATGGAATATAAAGAAACTTACATAAAAGGAAGAAGAGGTAACTTCATAGATGATGGCCTACCACTTAGACATCCTAGGCATAAGTTAATCTAATAAAAAAGGTAAAAGAGAGCTAAAGTTGCCCAGGGACCATACCTTGACACATTCAGGAGTCTTGAAGGAGTAGGGATAATGGAGCCCAGTATGATCTAGGATAATAACTATGCGTACCAAAACATCATTAAAGTGTTAATGATGGAGGTTTTAGTTGACCATCAAGCCTATATGATGGAGAAGTTTGTTGGGGGTGTGGTCTTCAAGAAATAACACACTTTTGTGCTGATGTTTTGGCCTACATTGTGGGCATTCATCAGAACTGACTCTATGAGAGATTCCAAAGAGAGTCAAGCTGCACTTCTTGCCATTTAGAGTTTTTATCTTTTTTCAGAACATTTTTATGTTTTCATTGTAATCATTCTTCAGGTTTTTACCAATTTTTTCTCAGATCTTCCTTTTAGCCTCTCCTACAACTAATTTTGCTTCTTTCCTCCTTCGGACATATAATTCCTAGGTTTGATCAATTTTGTATTTTAAGTATATCTTCACATGCAGTTTTCTTCCTTTGTACAGCTGCCTTCACCCCTTCACTCCACCATTCTGATCTACTGTGGAACTCTCTATTTCCCCATAATAATGTCCACAAGAATACTCTAAGAGCTCAAGAAAAGAATGCTAACAGTATATTATAGACTACTTTATCTCATACTCCCCCACTTTGACTATGGACGCCTAGTATATGAGGGACTCAGTGGTGAAAATGAGATGAGGCTAAAAATACTAATGAATAGTTTTATAAGATTTATATACTGCCCCTCCAGACAGTCACACATCTCTTCTTGGTGGTATTCTGGTAAAAGGTGGCTCTATCCCGAATCCTGAAGAAAATATCTACTTGGCATCTTCCTTGCGAGCAAGAAAACCTTCCTATATCTTTGACCTCCTCACTCCACACTCTTTCATGCACACTCTAAATACAAGATTTTACCTAGGACTTACCAATCTAAGACTATCCTCAAATAGAACTGCTTCCTTTGAAAAGTCCTTTATCATCCATGCTACCATACTTAGGAACTCTGGAACCTCTGTAAAGTGCCATCCCTAACCACTTTCAAACATCATTTATTTATTCATCTACTAAAAAAAAAAATCTTCCCCATATATATGATAAATCTTGACTTTGATAATGCATAACTAAACTCATTCGATGTTTAATCTGTTTTTATTTGTATATATTATTTATTTCAACTTTATATAATTTACTATTGGACTAAATAATCATGTATCAAATGAAGCCAGACAAATTGGACTTCCTCTGTTCATTGTATATTATTCTTAGGGGACGAAATGTCACAGAATAAAAATTATTTTTTATTTTAAAAAAATATATAAGGAATGTGAAAAATAGTGCATACAAATGGAAGTGAAAAATAATGCATACAAATTTATGGAGGCATACAAAGAGATTGCTAAAGCAACGTGAGGTGTCAGTGCCACTTCGAAGAGGGGATGGCTCCTGGGCCGTGTCGGACCGTGAAAAATCTGAACTCTTTGCCAATCATCTGTCGACAGTATTTACACCACATACAGACTATCCAGACAGTGAAAACGAAAATTCTGTACAGGACATACTAGATACACCTTTACCATTATCCTTGCCACCAAGTGCTTTAAAACCATCTGAAGTCCTTCTTGAGATAAAGAAGCTACCCAAAAGAAAAGCCCCTGGACATGATCTGATCATTGCTGAGCTACTCCAACATATGCCCAGAAAAGCTGTAGTCTTTCTTCAACACCATACTTAGGACAACTAAATTCCCACTACAGTGGAAATACTCATATATACTGATGATTCAAAAACCTAACAAAGACAATAAAAACCCAACCTCATACTGAACCATCAGTTTACTTCCAATATGCTCAAAAACTTTTGAAAAACTAATTTACAAGCGTTTAATTGACATACTTACTGACAAACAAATATTACCCAAACATCAATTTGGATTCTGATCACAACACTCTACCATACACCAATTACACAGAAACGTCTATGCCTAAACAGGAGATTAAAACTATTGTACTCTATTCTTCACAAACGATCCACACTGAAAATTAGACAATGACTTAATACTTATACCTACCTTTTAAAACCATTATGGACATATGCATCTCAAATTTTCGGAACCGCTAAAAAATCTCACATTCAAAAAATACAGACCTTTCAATCGAAAACGTTGAGACTAATAACATGCTCACCCTGGTATGTCAGTAACAAAACTTTATATACTGACCTACATATACCTACTGTTCAAGACTACATTCATACTTCATACAAGAGATTCCATGACAAACTTCACAGACATTACAACATACTCATTCAAAACATGGCGACAACGGACATGCCGGAACTCACCAGAAGAAGGCTGAAAAGCAGCTGGTTAAGGGATCTCCTTGTTTAAAACTTAGGATCTTCCCGTTAGAAGGAGGTGACACTGAGTACTGACCTCCCTCATGCCTGACAAGCCAGCTCTTACAATATATATACAGCGCATCTGCTTGCTTATTGTCGTGGAAAAGTGACAGGTGTAGATAATAATAAATAAAGATATAAAAAAATAGTGCAGGAATAGTTCTGGCCAGGGAAAACAATATTCTGGACAGATGAAGAGAGCACTATGCGCAGTTGTTCGAAGATACTCAATGTCAAGAAAATGAGAGGATAAAAAGTAGAAAAGAGGAAACACAGACTAAATGGCACCATATGAGAGGAAGAAGTGATGCAGGTTATAGAGAAACTCAAGACAGGAAGATCAGCCAGAGAAGATGGTATTTTCCTGGAGCTTATCAAATATGGAGGCTATATAATTATTTATGTGCTACAGGACTTATTATACAAAATATATAATAAGAAAAGCATACCCTAAGACTGGGAATATAATGTCATTATCCCAACCCCATTCACAATTATATACATTAGTCCTTGAGAAAAAAACCCAGAGACATAGTAGAAAAGGACCTTGAGGAAGGAAAACTGCATTCAGACCTTTTAAACAAACCTAAGAATAAATATTTTCACTAAGGGCTATCATAGAAAAGGCTTGGAATAGGGATAAAAAAAGTATATCTAGCTTTTTGAGATCTGCAAGCGACTTTTGATTTTCCAAGAGTTGAATTATGGAATTAATTATCATTATGGAATGGACCTGGGCAGATAAAATGCTTGGATCAAGGCACCTCCACACTGAGGAGGAAGGAACAGAAGAAGAAATTCCAACTGTATTATCCAAAAAGGAGTATTTTATTCAATAGAAATAAATGTTTAAAGCAATTTTTGTTAGAGGAAGCTAATTGCTATTGTATTATCTATTTTGATTCTGTTTTTTCACGATCTTAGTTTTATTTTAGCAAAAAGTGCAATAACAGAGCCTATCACAGTTTTGGTTTTGGATTCAAAGTAATTTGCGGCTTTATAAAATAAAACTCTGAAAATGGCACTCCTATATACTCAGAGACTCCTTCTATTTCACTATTTTCTTAGAATAATTTGCATTCCCTTTGTGAAAACATAATATTTTAGTTTTTATTACAATTGAAACTTGTTTGAATGAATAAATGTATTGTTAGGTTCTTTTTTAATTAAATTGATTCATTTTCATTCAACATTTTTTTATTTATTTTTCCCTTCTCCCTACATTTTGGCCTTTGTCATTTTCAAAGGATCTATAAACATCATTTATTTTAAAATTAAAAGATAAACAACATTAGTTAGGCTTGTTATCACCTACTGGATCAAAGCAATGTATCCCTTCACTTTTAACAACACTTGATATTAAAAATAATATTTTTCTTTATCTTAGGTGAAGTAGGTGATAACAAGCTTGACAGGGCTGGTCAGCCTGTAATAGTTTTTTTTAAATGTGACAAAATATATTTTTTATATATGTGCAATATGAAAGAATATTAAAGGTATATAAAATGTCTTATAACAATGTAGAAACTAATGTTGTTTATCTTTTAATTTTAAAATAAATGATGTTTATAGATCTCTTGAAAATGGCTAAGGCCGAAACGTAGGGAGAATGAAAAAATAAATAAAAAAATTTTGAGTAAAAATGGATCAATTTAATTAAAAAAGAACCTAACAATAATATTTTAGTTTTTCGAGTATTGACCTCTAGCTTTTTCAATAAGCAGTATTCATTCAAAATATTTATCTTCTTTTTGGCATCAGTATAACTATCTGCTAGGATTATGAGGTCATTTACATAAAGGAGCAGCAGTATGTCATACAAGCTATTTACTTCTATGCCTCCAATATTTTTACTACGGCAAAACACTTCTATATCATTCAAGTTAAGACTAAATAAATAAGGCAGAAGTACTTCCCCTTGCAGTAGGCCCAATGTGACTTTAATCTCTTCTGATAACACACTATCACTTTTAACTACAGCTGAACCATTCCAGTAAATGTTTTTTTAAATTCTAATAATTTCACCACTAATACCCTGGTAGTGAAGAGATTCCCATAACAGATCATGATTAATCGAATCAAAGGTTCACTTAACATTGACAAATAGAGCAAAGAAACTTATCCCACGGGATCCTAGCTGTATCTGAAAAAGAGCGGATAATACAAACAAATAATCAAAACAGCTTCTATCTTTCTGGAACCTGGATTGTGCTTCGGGAAGAGCTTTTGTCTCATTGAACCATAGAGTAAGCCTATTTAAGATTTTTTGGGTTATCTTTAATACCAAAATATTTTATCTAAGATTATTTTTTGTTAATCATAGGGGGAGGGGTTTAAATTGCAATTAAATTTATCAATGTTTCTGAGCATCTTTAAGCATTTTTATATAACTTTACATTTTTAATTGATTTTCTAATGGATTCATATACATTTGTAAGTGTGTTTTGTTTTGATAGTATAATCAAATGTAATTAATTAAAATAAATATACAATGATGCAATATTTGGGTGAATTTTGGCATTTAAGATTCTAAAAACAATCGTACATGAAAAAAATAAAATTAAAAGAGGTAAGACTAAAGTGTCTACCTGCCATGTAAAATACAGTTCAAAAACCCTAATCAGAACCCTCAAAACATAACAATGATCTCTCTATCAAATTAGAAAGTAATAAAACTGCTGAGTTAAAATGCACAAGAGTAATAGTGATAAAAAAAAAAAAAAGTAATCCAAACTCTTGAAAATTTAATAAATGACAATCATACATAAAATTTATATTTTATAATTAATAAAAAATGCAAATACCCAAAACAATTTAACAGTAAATTCATAATTAACAAAATCGAAAACCTGAAAGAAGGACCACTAATTATTTAAATCCTCACCTATGAAAAATTAAAATTAATAAATATTTTATAAATAAATCAACAAGGAATCATTTGTCATTTAGCAGCTAGTATAATAGCCTCCTATGCCCAAGAAGATCACAGGTTTAAGCCCAGCAGATGGCCTTGAATTTTTTAAAGGGAGTAAACAATTCTTAGTTAGGCCATCCTTCTAATGGTGATCATGAGCCTCTTTTGATGTCAGGTACTCATTAAAGATACCTATCCTAATAAAACCTGGATAGGCAAAATTTAAGACTCCCACTGTAGCATAAAGTGACATTAAATGTGATAAGTACTTATATAGAATCGTACTGTTTCACAAAAGGTGATTAAACCTAGATCACTTTCAGCTGCCAGGTTTTACCCCATATTTTCGGGTAACCACTTCATAGAGGCTGATGTGCTTCAGATGGGTCTCCATACCTGTGGTCCCACCACAGCTGTAATAACATAATAAATAGTTCTGTCACGGCCCGGGTTCAAATCCGGGACCCAGAGTAGTGCTCTATCCACTAGACCATACTGTTCCCTATATATTTATAAATTAATTTTTTCTTAAAAGAATATTTTTTTTAAAATAAGTATATTTTAATATAGCTTATAAGTATATTTTAATATATATATATATATATATATATATATATATATATGTGTGTGTATTACTTATCCTCTAAGAATAAAGAACAATGTCCAACAGAAAAAGTCCAGTTTGTCTGGCTTCATTTAAAGCTATTCATACATTTTTTTAGGCTCACTTCGTTTTCGCCCTAGTCCTCCATATACAAGGTGTTTGTGTAACAAGTAAGCTCAATTCTATCAATGTGTCACAAGCGACCATTTTTAGTAATGAAAAAAACATATGGTTAGAAAAAGAGAAGCCAGTTTTAGAAAAAGGGAGTACACTCGAAACTATTTCCCTTCATTCTGGATACATTGCTATAATAACAATGGCGTAGAAGTAGACAAGGTTGCCCTAGTCTGGACGGTAAAGCGAGAAGGAAAAGAGGAGACAAAGATTGTGAAGACATGTAATATAATAAAATATAAAGCCCACCTAAATCAAAATTATAATCTAAATCTTTCCCTTTGTTAAAATACACCAATATTTCATTCAATTCTTTTTTTTATCTATGCATACTAGGGCATCCATAGTCCAAGCATCAGAGGACAATGACGAGTACTTCTAGGGAATGTCATGGAAATGTAAGAGCTGTTTGAGGATAGAAATGGATTTCTTGGTAATATGGGAAATATGGTTACTCTATTGTAAGTTTTGATCAAAGGTAACCCCTAGATATTTTATGGAGTTTTGGAACTGGACAGGAGTTTTATTGAGTAATATTAATGAATAGTAAGGAGGTGAATAGAGGGAAGTTGATGTGGAGTGCCTTGGTTTTCGCTTGATTCAGACTCAGCTTATTTTCCAAAGCCCAGCGGTTAATGCTATTAATACCTTCTTGAATTTTATGGGAAGCCTCAAGTATATTAGAAGGATGAAAGGACATGTAAATTTGCAGGTCATCTGCATACAAATTATACAGGGAGGGTCGGACCAATTTAGGTAGATCATTTATGAATTCAACTAATTGTACCCCCTCCCCTCCCAATGGAAAATCCTCCTTGCACTTCAAAGTATAAATTTGTAACATATAGTGCATATATATCCCACATTACCTAAAATAGAGGGGTCACCTATTGCTTAGTAGTTAGCATAACAGCTTTCTACGCCAAAGGTCATGAGTTCAAACATGCAGGTGGCCCTAGAATTTTTTAATGGGAATAAAAAATCCTTACTTATGCTGTCCTCCAGAGAAGATGTAAAAAGAAGGTCCCAAGCCTGTTCGATGCCAGGTACTTGTTAAAGATTCCTACTATCCTAATAAAAGCTGGATAGACAAAATTTAGGACTCCCACTGTAGCATCGTCTGATTAGCCACAATAACATAAAGTGATGTTAAATAAATAAACAAACAAACCTAATATAGAGATGATTTTATTTAATCCAAATATAATATCTTAAATTCACCACAGGAGTATTTTTTAATGAATCCTATATAATGAAACAGTCTTTGAATTTTTATAAAATAAAATATAATAAAACACAATAGAAGACAATCCTAAACCACTATAACTAATAACTGAATAGATAAATTACTTTGTCAAATAACAAAATTTCAAATACTCAAACTCTGACAAAATTTAGATATAATACTAAATACTTATCCCAAAAATTTTCTCTCAGATTGATCCATAAACAACATAATTTATAAGTACAGTTTATATTTAAGATTACAAAGATGTTTGCTTACTTAGCCTCGTCAGCTTTGATTTTCAAATTATTTGCCAGTGTCTGATTTTGCTTTGTATCTTCAAGAATGGAATTGATATTAGGAAGAGACCCAATGGTTTCATTGATCTTATCAGCTAATTCCTTTATTTGCTGTGGTTTCAATTGGATATTTAAATTTAATGCCTGAAGAAAAATTCACAAGTTATGGTATTATAACATAGTAAGATAATTTTAATCAAAATTATAAAAACAAAATAATGATAATGTTGGGTTGGCAAACAAGTCCTTCAGGTTGGAATAAAATTGGTGTATTGCATAAACTTTTTTTTTATCTATAATCTAAACAACAAGCTTCTGATTTACTGGTTTAAAGCATTTAAAAAAAAAAATCGATTAATCCAATTTTGTTAATTGTGAGCAGTATAGTGGTGAATAAATTGCTACTTCTGATTTCAATAGCTTATAGGAAATAACACCCTTAAAATCACACCACACGGATGGAAAGCTTAATCTTTTTTGGATCTAATCCAGGTTCTGAAGTCTTGCTTTTCAAAAATGGATTGTTTTGTTGCAATTTCCACAGTTAATCCAAACTGGAAATTAGTTTGGCCAAGTTACCTTCAGTTAGAGGGCAAGGGGACCATAACACCAAGACTAGAAGTAAAACTGAATTTGTGCAAATGATTTTCTGTGAAACATCTAGAGCCATAGCAATCTTTCACACAGATAAAGTGGATTTTGATTAAGAAGATTAACATAGTTTGTTTCAATTTTTTATGGGGGGTTTAGACCATGGAACCTCATTGATGTGAAAATTCCTGAACGAAATTCAGCAAACCAAACACTTGCAATCAATTAAGGCATAAGCCAATTGTTTGATATTGTTTATAATTCATTACAGAATCAAAAGAAGTATTACTTGAAATGAACTTCATTAGCCTTTAACAATAACAATATTATTTGATGCTCTCTGTACCAAAAACTTAAAAAAATCTGCTCTTTTAAAACTCCTAAAACAAATTGATTAATTAGTCATATAAGAAGGAATAGTGGCATACAAATAAACAAAAAACCGAAAGAACATATTTCCCAACACAATATAACAAACATTAATTTAATTGTAAGAAGAAATAGAGAAGGTACCGAATAATATATATAATTTGTATAAATTACAATTCAATAGATGTTATTATGACAGTGAAATAGTTAGATGCACTCTAATTATATTTTATGAAATTATTACAAGATAAATTTTGGCAATAGATGACATTAAAATATGAATATGAAATAAAGAAGGTAGTGTAATACAATAAATACGTATTGTGGATATAATTAGTTGACCGCTAAGAATTACTAGAAGGTATTAGTCAGTGGATGAAACTATTAAGTAGTTTCAACCATTTATTTCCTGCCAACATTTCGACCCCCAATTGTGAGTCATCATCAGAGTGTATTGTAGGCGAATGGAAACTGAGTTTGTTTATATATATATATAAAATTATTTTGTATATACTTTTTTCTGTCGCACTATAGACCACAGAGATCTGTGGCCATGTGATGTGGTTGTTTGACGGTTTGAAAACTTGTGGGTGGGAGGACAAGCAGCTTGGAGCGGGTTACCAAACCTCATGCTACTAAAACCAGTTGTCTACTACTATTATACAGACTATCTGGGGCCTAATCTGGCAGTAACCCTTTCATTGACTCCCACGGGTTCAAGAATAGGGACTTATCAGATTATGGCTATTCAGAGCCAGCATTAGAGGCTATTTCAGAAGAGACAGTGAATAGACCAAAACTCTGGGGGGCTATTTCACAACCTGAAAGACCACAATCAAGATATCCTATGCTCAGTGGTTGTCAGCCACCTCTATTAGGCTGTTGAACCCTCATATACTGGGAGGGAAAGAGATAATCACCGGTAGATACTTGAGCTACATGATCCACCCTGGTAGTTGGTCACTTATCCAAGTAATGGCTAACATTGCTCATATCGTAAGAGTCTTAACCCACTCAGCCAATCCAAATAATTCATTTTTCCAAAGACCAGGAGGTAAATAGGAATAACCAGTTTTTTAAATCATTGGGGTTACAAAACAAAAATATGAAATTATAGTAGTAAAGCCTTGTTTTAATATATCTTTGTTTATTCTGTGGTGCACTGTAGTCCATAAAGGACCTAGGTCTCCTGGGCCAATCACCTTAACTCTGAACAATCCTCTGCAATTCTTTACCATCTACTCACCCCTAGAGACTTGAGGTCACCTCCACATCGTCTAAATATTGCAGTTTTGATCTGTCTCTTTTCCTTTATCCATTATTCATCCTTTTTTAATAAAAAGAGTCTAAATAAGGTTGTCTATAGATGCCCCTGTACCTTTTATATTCAGAAGTGATTTCCTTCTTTGGCTGGGACACAAATCCGTCACTGCATGTTTTCCCCCAATGCAGTAAGAGATCTCTCTTGCTATTTAATATTTAGTATTTCAGTGGGTTTTTAACCATGAAGCCTATAACTACAATATTCCAAGCATGACCACTATTGATGAGGATATATTTATCTAAGTCAACCATAGAAGGTAACTTACTCCATCATATCTCCCCTGTAAGGCAATCACATTCACCTAATATTCCTCAATACAGTCTTCCAGCATATGACCCTTCCGTAAGTCCACACACGTTCCATGTTCCAATCACATCCATCTCATATTCCTCAAGATAGTCTTCCACCATCTGACACTTCTAAAAAACCATACACATTGTGTATGTGGCATGTTCCAATAACCATTTTTTTAGTCATTTCCTGGAAGATTGTTTTCTACGTAACAGTCCAAATCCTGTGTTGAGGCTTTTTAACAACACTATTCACAGAGATAGAGTCTACAGGCCTAACTCTGTGCCTTGTTTCTAAAACTCTAGTATTAGTTGCCTTTTATGATAAGCAGGAGTTACCACAGGACTAATTTGATCCTATCCAGGACAGATATTATTACATATACGCACAAAATAAATTGAGCAAATCAATACTCATTCTGATTTACAAAAATAGGGTCCACAATAGATTGTAACAACTACCATGGAATCTCTCTTATTCCAGTATGCTAAAAAATCTTCTTGTCAATTATAAATGGACGAATCACGGATTATGCTGAGGAAATTATTGGAGAATACCAATGTGGTTTAAGGCAGCATTGTTTAACTATTCAAATATTGTCTTTATCCTGTTGAGGAGAGGTGTAACAACGCATATGCTCACAGCTTCCACCCTGGTCATTAATTTGAGTCGCCGAGTTTTCTAGTTATTTGTTTAAGTTCTCTTGGGATAATATAAAATAAACTACAACTGTTAGAAATAAATATATATGATGATAAAAATAAAAAACAAATAACCTTCTAAAACAAATTACAAAGAGTACTCATGTGCATAATCTTCATCCTTGGTGAAGATACCGACAGCAGCACAGCAAAAATGTAAGCAAATCAGCTAACTCTCCTCCGTAACTCTGAGCACACAGCCTACTCATGAGCAGTCACTCTTAATCCTTTTTTAAATAAACAGAGACTGTCGGGGCACATTGCATCTCAATATAACATTAACAAATAAATTTAATGCAAATTATGATTTCCAATTCTTAACAACTTCAAATCTTATAAAAAATGGAATATAAGGATGTAGACTATCAGGTTTAAATTAATTTCAAAAAAGCTTATGACTTCATACACCACCAGAAGTAGGATAATATTTTGATTGAACAGAGGATTCCTAGAAAGTTAGTAAACCAAGCAACAATCTACATTTCTGAATCATAACATAAAGTTAGAAGTGAGGCATTACCACAGTACCTCACAACTGATTGTCCCAGAGCTGCTCAGCTGGAAACAGCATACAAGGATATGGGCATTTGCACACATAGCCAGCTGCCAGGTAAATGGTGATTCTGCCGGGCCGGTTGTTCCCCGGCACACTTACTGCCCGGCTGCTGGCTATTTCTAGTTGGCAAAATGTGCTGTCTCTGGCCTCTACACAGCTGTAATGGAATTATAAACTGGCTAGCCAGCACCCGGGTGTGTGTACCAGCTCTATGTTCCTGTATCAAAGACCAGTTGGCCAGCTGGTAAGCCAAGGATTATAAACTGGTTGGCCAACAAACGGCTAAGTGTGCCATGGCATTAAAGGTTCATATAAAATACTACAATGGTAACAATTGGTTATTAATAATAATGCTTGTAATTGAAATAAAACTGTAAACATAATTTATATACAAAGAATTTTCAAGAAATTAAAATACTCACTTCATTAGCTACATGACGTATTTCGGAAGGAGATGCTCCCTGTGCTTTAATAAATGAATCAAAGTTCTTATTCATTTCAGAAAGTTTAATAACAACATTCTCAAACTGGTTTTTAATATCTTCAGCAGAATTATAAGCTCTATTAACGGATTCCATCCCTGTCTCAGTCGCTGAATTAGTACTAGAGATCTACAAAACATGACAATAGTTGAGATCTACTAATGCATAAGTTGAAATTATAAATAAAAGCATAACCAATAAATATTTGAATTAAATTCAAATAAATAAATCCAGGATCGTGAGTGACCTGTAAGATAGAAGGAGGCATGTGTACATGTATATATTTTTCAATGTATTAATGTGCAAAATTTTTTCATCTAATTTAGAGTTTTTTATACTTGTATACTTAGTATGGAAAAAAAAATACTACTTAATAAAAACAAAATTAAATAAATTATTAAAGACAAAAAAATTAATTGTATTATTATATTATATAGTACTTGTTACAAATTATGTTTAAAAAATATTCTTAAGAAATTATTGTAGTATGCTGTATTTGTTACAAGCAACCCAATGCAGTTGAGCAGCACTGCTTAGTAAATAAAGTGATCTATCTACTATTTCTAACATGTTAGGAGGTGCTGCCTGAGTATAAAATGACACATCATCATCATAATCGATCCTTATATACTGCCCATATAGTGCGAGGTGTTTTTTGAAAAATGTGGAATGCTTCAAAATTGTGTGTGTCATCTTTGTGCTAATCTTTTCTGTTTCATTCCAATTTTATTATATGTACCACCGAAACAAGTATTAAAATGGCACAACTTAATAATATTTAAGTAACTTCATCCATAAGAACGATATTCCTTGTCAAATGCTAATCATATTATTTATCAATAGCTATTATATAATATAGGGGAGCGGAGTGGTCTAGTGGATAGAACAGTAGTCTACTGTGCTCCGGGTCCTGGGTTCGAATCCCGGCTGTGGCGGAATATTATTTATTCTGTTATTTCAGCCAGGTGGCGACAGGCATGGAGCCCCTCCCGGGGCAGACCCAGCCTCGATTAAGTGGGTACCCGAATTGGGGAAAACCTGGCAGCTGAGTGTGATCTCGGCCTAATCACCTCATTGCACTGCCCTTGGCCTAGAAACAGTACGAATCTCTGTCTATGTACTGAGCCCAAGACCCCCCTTTTTTTTTTTTTTTTTTTTTTTTATATTCTATAATATAATTATATTCAAAAATGTTTTGATAAACAAAACCAACTAACATACCTCAGAAAATTGACATAGCAAACAATAATGCGGCCTATAACCAAATAGCACACAATTAAGTTTGTAATATAGAGCCTATTATTGAGAGATTTTCAATATTGTGTTATAATAGAAACTCACCAAATAGCCAAAATAACATGATTTAATAAAGACGTGTTCATACACCTATAATGCAGGATTACTCTGATAAATGTTTTTGAAACCACCAGTATTTGTGCTTTTCTTGTTTAAACATTGGTTCCAGCGCCTCTTTTTTATTTTATTTTAAAAAATCAATGATTTGCTGCAATATGAATCTACTTCCAAAAGGATCTAACACCAAGTCAGAGAAACCATCAATTAGGGGTGGGCATAATCGAATGACGATTATCAGATCATTCCAATTAATCGGTTTGAGAAACGAATGATCATTCAAAATGAATTTGTTAACAATAATCGAGGGATTATAAGTCGGGATAATCAAATGACCCTTTTTTTTTTTTTTTTTTTTTTTTTTTTTTTTTTTTTTTTTTTTTTTCTCATGACATAAAATTCATGCATATTTGCACGTAGGCTCAACCAGCTCAGCAATCAGAGAGGGGAATTGTGCCATATTTTCTTTCAGAATGGATATTAATCATTATTTAAATCATTGAAGTCCAACAAACTTCCTTATTAGGTTATAAAAAAATTAAGAGTTTTCATAAATGATTACATTAAACCAGGTTTGTTTAACTGGACCCCATGGCAAATAAAAAACCAACCTATGCTAATATAGTAACATAATATTCATTATTACAACTATACCTGTCGATACAACATTTCAGCGGTTTTTAAATGATCTGATATCTTTTGCTTATTTCCTTCAGTCAAACTAAGACCAGCATCTGCTTTACCTACAGCCCCTTCCTCACAGGAAAGTCCTCCACATCTATCACAGCCTGCACCACCACAAAGACTATGGCAAGGATCTCCTGCCTTATCACAAATCTAATAAAATAATAAATAGATTAATTTTTTGTAAGGATAGAGAAAAACAATAGTTGTAAACTAAGTTTGAATACAAATTAATTAATTAATAAGCATATTACATTTGTTTCAATAAGACTATATTTTGAATAATATTCAATAATAATAGAGATGTTTCTGGAATATTTCAGAATAATATAGAGAATGAATGAAACAAAATTACACAATTTAAAAAAAAGTAAATGTAGTTGAAATTCTTTATCTCAAACATAGACCAGCAGCAATCTGCATGATAACATTTTAAATCTCTTAGACACCTAAGCATACTAAGAAAAATAAGGATTTTAAAAGCTTCTTTGGTACTTAAATTGTACAAAAGTAAGTCAGCCAACTTCTCTTAGACGTTTGAAAAAATAATTCACAGGTCTGACAGACTGTTTCTACAAAATATTGAATTTTGCTTTCATTTCCCTCATAACACTCTTAGTTCTACAGAAATTAGCCACATTGTTTTCTAACTAATTTTTTATGTATTTGGTTTTCAAAGAGTTCATGAACTAAAGGTAATTTTATCTTTCATGACTTTGATAAACCATCTTGTAAAATTTAGTAATGTTGCTTTGCATTATATTTAGTACATTGATAACACTGCAACATTTAAAAAGCAATCAAAAAGCAAATAAACAAGCAAACTTCCTAAAAAAAAGTAATCAATAAAAAAAAATTACAAAATAAAATAAGGAGCAAAATAATGCAAATATTTAAGATTCAGAAAGATTATCAGTGTACCTGTAAGTTTGATTATCTAATAATAATAAACAATTTTTTTTAATATGATAAAACAATGTTACTATAATACCTTTTCATTAAGACTGGGTATTTTCTTGAAAATTTGAGAAAGTTCAAACTCCAAATTTTGCCTATTTTCTTCATTCTTTTGTTCTGTTGATGTGAATGAATCACTATCTTTATTTAGGAAGTTTTCTGTGCGTCTACACTGCCTGTCTGCTTCAATTAAGAGTTCTGCGGTGTTTTTTTCTATTGCATACACTTTTCTCGAGCTCTCTCCATACCCCCGTGTTAAATTCAAAGCACCTATTGTTGAAAATCACACTTGGATTAATTCAGTAATAAAACATAAAATAATAATAGTAATATATATAAGTTGGTACCTTTTAAATCTTTTTCCTGAAGGTGAGTAGCATTTTCACTCAGGGATTGAGCAGAAGTCTGTAACGTACGAGCTTTGCCATTTACAGTACTAAGCGATAATGTTGCAATAGAAATATTAGATATAACATTTTGTACGACATTATTAAGCTTACTAATTCTTTCTGTAGCATCATTTAGAATATTATTTCTAGAAAATAATTGACAAAGGCGACTTATTATTTGAAAAAAAAAATCATAAAGATAATATAAACAATTGTTTAAAGAAAATCTACCTGAAATTATTGACTCTGTCATTCAATAGGTCCAATTTGATTTTATTTGACTTAGTATTATTCAGAGCATTTCTGACATCATCAATTTGCTTAGTCATGTCATCAAAAGCTGAATTATAAGCACCAGTTGCACCAGTTCGTTTCATGTTCCCAGCCTCATCAATTACTTCATTTGTTTTCTCTGCATTCGTTTATAAACCAAAATGTTTTATTTTATTATTATTGAAATTTAATATAGAAAAATAAGCTATTAATTATGATTAGATATGGGTAAATCCTCGTCCATTCCTAGTTGCTCAACATTTTTTATTTTCATAATTTTTTTACCAGTTATCTTCTATCCTTTTCTGAATATAAAACCGTGGATAAACTATTTTTCTGGCAAATACATTTAGTGTTGCAGCAATTTTAAGCCTGCTTCGCAGCTAAAAACATGTGTTCGAAAAATCTTTATAACTCTAGTAATTTTTCAGACATCAAATCGAAACAAAAACTAACAATAGGATAAGGATAAGCTTAATACTTTCTGTCCTAGCAACTTATTTCCTAAACAGTGAAGAAAGTGGTTAGATAAATCATTGAAAATTTGTAAAGCCTCTTTAAAAGTTTATAAAGGAAAAGATCCTATTATACAGCCTTGGAAACAAATTGAAAAGCTCAGCAATATTTAAAATAAAATTTCCCAAAATGGACTGAGTGAAAAATTATCGAACTCATGAAGTTAATACCTCTATAGGATAAGAATTGTATGATAAAATTTAGTGACTGAGACTCAACTGGTTCAAGTGTTATTAATTTGGCTTGACTTAAAGTATGTTGATAAGATGAGGGAAACTCTTGCAATGTTTAATATATTATAATTAAAAAACAAAATAAGTCTCAGCTACTACATTTTATCCTACAGTCCTGATTATATAAATGTATAATCTGAGTCAGTTCCATCATTTTTCACTCAGTCCATTTTGGGATATTTCATATTAAATATTGCTAATCTTGGCAATTAGCTTTAGAAATTTATATTTAAAAAAAGACAATGCTTACACGATCAAAATTTCTACAACAGTAGTGCAATGATGGGACTATATAAGGGAGGAAATAATTAAGCATGAGACTCTTTTCTAACATTCCTTTTTATATCGCCTTAATAGTTTTATTTGATGCAAATTTTATGAATTTTTTAAACAATTTTTCTCTCTACTTAGGTAATATATAAGGACCAAATCTGTGTACAGTACTCTTATCATAATTCTATTTTTTGTTTCCTTCTCCTTCTGAAATATGAAAAATTACTGCAGTTAATAATTTTTAAAGTAAAATATTTGGTCTGAAGAGAGATGAGGCCACTGGAGAGTTTAGGAGGTTGCACAACGCGGAATTGGGGAGCTTGTACCCTGTGAATATAATTAAGTTGATAGCATCGCGGAGAATCAAATGGGCGAGTAAAGTTGTTGGGCTCCGTGAGGAACGGATTCCGAGAAAGTTGGTATTCCCTGATCCGACTGGTAGGCGTCCAAAAGATAGGCCGAAGCATCGATGGGATGATTGCGTTAAGGCTGATCTCGGGGGCTTGGGCTTGAACAGTGAACATTGGACGAGTCTGTGTAGGGGGAATTTGGTGGTATCGGTATTAAACCTCCGGGTTCGGTAGGCCTATTATTATTAATAATTTTTAAAGAAAACGCTATTTTAACAGTGAAGAGAATTTTATAACTCAGGAACCACCTCAGTTTCAGTCACCAAATTTATGTCACTTATACTCATCATGTAGATATATAATCTGCATAGTTTCATAATTTTTCACTCAGTCCCTTTTGAGTTATTTCAGTGAAAACCTTGCGAAAAACAATTTTTAGCCATTTTTGAAAATTCAAAAACAAAAAAGAACTATGTCCTTCAGATCAAAATTTTTATAGTCAGTATGGGTCTCTATTTCTCTATAAACTTTTAACTTGCTAAGATTCTTGTTTTTTATTGATTTTCAACAATTTTTTAAACCACTTTCTTCTCTATTTAGGTAATAAGTTCCGAGTACAAAAAATATGAAGCATATCCTTATCTTGTTGTTAGAGATTTTGTTTTGATTAGATATATACAAAATTACTAGAGTTAGAAAGACTTTCCCAACAAATTTTTAGACAAACAAAAGAAGCAGACTTGAAATGGCTACAACACTAAAGGTATTAGTCAGAAAAAAAATATATATACACTGTTTTCTATTCAGTAAAGGATAGAGAATATCTGGTAATAAAATAATAGTTGGGTGGCAAAATTAATGAAAATTGGAAGATTTCAAATGGATTGAATTAAAAAGGAACCCATTTACATCAGATATGAACATGAGGTGGAAATCCTGTAAGAAGGATATTACAAAGGCAAAAATGCACACTTAAATAAAGTAAAAGCTGACCACACATCTTTTATCATTTAAGCTAAAAGAAATGATTCCTCTACTGCTAATTAAAAACCAAAAATTATCCAACACAGCATAATACTATCCAAGTAGATATGTTATATGAACAATTCTGAAGTGACAACTTACTTGATAATTTCCTTGAACAAGTAAAATCCTGCATGTAAGATGGAGCATGTGAGAAAAAAAAAGAAGAAAAAATGAGTCAGTTTTGGGAAAAAGTATGGACTGAGCATTGAACTCAAGAATTAAATGGAACAGTGTTAGGGCCAGGATGGACTTCATATTTCACAAGAAAAACAGTAAGTGTGGATGCTTCTCATAATCCTTAATTCAATTTAATTGTGTTCTTACATTACAATAATTATAATATTACAATAATTACAAGCAATGTTTATTCATTATGCCTATATTTTAGAATTATTTTATTAAGGTATAGGTAGGTAGGGATGGTGTTTTAGGGTGATAAATGACGAGATTAAGCTAGACTCAACACCTCACTGGTCACTCACAATAAATTATTAAGTCTTGGATGGGGCCTTTTCTCCCACCCTCCCTATTCACCAGAATTATTCCCTATCTCCCTATCTTCAAGTGATCACAGTGGTGGATACAGGAATAAGTGTATTCAGGTCTCAGCAGAACTCCATGAATGGAGTAAACTCCAGGCATTCTATTAACATGGCACTATCCAGTTAGTCAAAAGATGGGAAATATCATATGAAATATTGGTCAATATATTGTACATTAAAATAAATTCTATGTCTATAGTATATTGAGGTTCATTTCACCCTGAAAAACCGAAAGGATTTATCTGTCAGCCCGATAAAAGCGATTTATCCTTGTAAAAAAGTAAATAATACATTAAACATATATTGATAATAAAGAGAAGGTTCTTAAATCTTCCTTATAAGTTTATTTTTACATTAGCAATAATTAGTAGTCAATGTTGCGGGGCCCTTCCCCATTTTCAGGACTTACTACAAATTATCATTCATACAAAAATTAATTTTCTTTATACTAAATAAAATTCAATATTAATACAAATAACAATGCCACGTAAAAGTCTATTTACCTGACAGCCATGTATGAGTTAAAAATATATATCCATTTTATTAAAAATTGTGTATCATAAGATGCAATTCATACCTCATCTATCTAATGAAATAAAGAGAGCACTTATTGATTATGATTTACCACCAATAAAATTAGGACTCTACAACCAAAATAAACTTAGTAATCATTTGTCAAACATTAAAGACCTCATTGTACCAAACAAAAAATTAATTGTCATTTATTAAATTAATTGTACAGATTGTGACAAAATTTACATTGGAGAAACCTCTAAAAAGATCACTAACAGAATACAACAACTTAATAGTAATTGCATAAATATAAACACCACTGCATTAGCACAACATAATATGCAGTTTTATCACCAATTTGATTTAAAAAACCCAACAATTTTAGAAATAGGAAAAAATAATTTTAACAGAAAAACAATAGAATGTATGTATGTATGTATGTATGTATGTATATATATATATATATATATATATATATATATATATATATATATATATATATATATATATATATACATACATACACACACACACACGCAAAGGTAAAATATACTATAAATTTTAAAACAGATTCAAAGCACCTCAGTTGTCATTATGCAGATGCAACAAAAAAATTAAAACTATAAACCATCCTTTATTGATCTATAATAACTTTTATTTATTTAGAAATAATACAATCTGCCACAATCTTGGGCAATAAGTATTAGTGATATTAGAGTTCATTCATTCCTTATGTACACAAAATAAAGAAATAAAAATAAATGAATACAAAATAAATAAAATATAAAGAAGAATAAATAACCGTAAATAAAGATAAAAAGAAAATAAAAGAAATAAATAATAATAATCTTGGTCACATTCATACTTATATATACAATATTTACATACTGCCCCTGGGAACTCCGAATTAAACCCCGACGCCCACAAGTGGGTGTTGGGGCCCAAGGCTAGGAGATCCCAGCGCCTCTCAGTCAGTCGCGTCACCGGTCTAATAAGCCAGTGGAGACTGAGAGAGGGCGCTAGAGCCACAGACTCTCAGGCGTGAGTGGAGAAGCTGGCCATTGCCAACACTCAGCATTGCTTAGTTATAAGAGATCTCTAGGCCACTGCCGTTTCAACCTACGAGGAGGGTTATAGGGATGGCTGGAGCTAGATAGGGATTGGGATAAAGGATTAGGGATGTGAGTTAGCCTCTGGTGGAAGTTTAGGAATTTAGATGGGATTAAATCGAGGACAAATGGGATATTCAGATCATTGTGTAAGGTCTTGTTTGTAACATAATAGGGAGCATTGACTATTGTTCTAAGGACTTTGGACTGAAAGGATTGGATACGCCTGATGTTCGAAAATTTAGTTGTCCCCCACAGTTCGAGTCCGTAGGTCCATATCGGTTTTAGAATCGTCTTGTAAATTAATAGTTTATTAGCAACAGAAAGTTTTGATGTTCTGTTTAGTAGTCTATATAGTTGGCCGTATCGTCTGTTGAGTTCTTGTCGTTTAAGTCGAGTGTGTGGGTTCCACGTTAGTCTTTTGTCTAGTAAGAATCCCAGATACCGGACTGTGTCAGAGCAGGGAAGGGGTATGGAGTTAAAATTGACTTGTGGACAGGATCTGCGGCGAAGGGTAAAGGTGATGTGCTTACATTTGGATTCATTAATTTTGATACGCCAATTAGCGCACCAAAATTCAATCAAGGATAGATGTCTTTGTAGATAGGAAGATGCAATTTCGGGATCTGATTGGGTTGATAAAATGGCAGTATCGTCGGCAAAGGTTGCTAAGAAGGTATCAGGATCCGTAGGTATGTCAGCTGTAAATAGGAGATAGAGGACAGGACCTAGGACACTGCCTTGAGGTACACCAGCCTCGATCAGGTAACTATTGGAAAATTCTGAACCAGAGCGGACTCTGAAGGAACGGTTTGAAAGGTATGATTGTAGGATTAGATATAAGGATTGGGGTAAATGGGTTTTTAGTTTGAAAAGCAAGCCATCGTGCCAGACCCGGTCGAATGCCTGAGCAACGTCCAGAAAGGCACCAGTGCAATATTGCTTGTTTTCAAGTGCAAAGGATATATAGTCAACCACTCGTAGGCCTTGTTGTACAGTGGAGTGCTGTGAGCGGAATCCGAACTGGTGGAAAGGAATTTCAATTAACTGTAGGATACGCTTGAGAAGGATTTTTTCAAAGATTTTTGAAAGGATCGGAAGGAGACTAATAGGCCTATAGGATGAGGTGTTGTTGGGAGGTTTACCAGGTTTGGGAAAAAGGAGAATGATGGAGTGTTTCCACACCAAAGGAAAGTGGGTTGTACGGAGGATACTATTATAGAGGTAGGTAAGGAATATAATTGCTTTTTGGGGCAGTTGACGAAGGATCTTAGAATTGAGGAGGTCATAGCCAGGAGCTTTTCGAGGTTTTAGTTTCTTTATAAGGAATTTGACCTCAGAGGGGTTAATAGCTTTAGGGGGTGGAGAGAGAGGAATTGGAGAGGAGAGGAATTCCTTTACGTTAGCTGTATGGGCAGGATTGAGCTCGGGGTGTGGGATAAAAACTTTAGAAAGGTATTTGGCAAATTCTTCCGCTCTAGTCTCATCCGACGAAGCCCAGGATCCATCTTCACGTCGGATGGGATGGGAGAAGAATTGGTATTTAAGAACTTTTTTGGTTACTTTCCAGAGGGAATTGTCGCAGATAGATAGTGAAGAAAGATAGGAATTGTAGGATTGGGATCGGAAGGTATCTAATTTCTTTTTAGCTAATTTGGTGTAATAATTGTAGGATTTACGATCGTCTGGGTGCCTGGTTCTTTGCCAGAGGGTTCTAGAGCGTCGTTTGGTATGGATTAGATCTAGGAGGTTTTGGGGTATAGGATTCTTCTGGTAGTATTTTGGGGAAGGAGAAGGTGAAGATGCATTCCAGGCTGCTTGTTGGATAGGGTAGTAAAGGAATCAACTGCATCGTCAAGATCTTGTGGAGATTTGAGGGATACTCTGAGGTCTATTCCATCCGTTATTATTTCGCGGAAGAGGTTCCAATTAACTGGGCCTCTTAGGAATGATGGTGGAGGGAGTTTCGGAATAGGAGATAATGAGAGAGTCAGGGTAAGAGGGCTATGATCGGAGGAAAGGTCATCGAGCCGGGAAACGGAATGATTTAAAGGTCCTAGCCCTTTGTGGATAAAATAATCAAGGAGGTCGGGGTTACGGTGAAGATCAGTAGGCCAATAGGTAGGGGAATCGGGGGAGAGGATATTACAGTGAGTGGAATAGAGTGCAGACAGCAATGTTCGCCCGCGAGAATTTGTAGTTCTGGCTCCCCATTGCTGGTGTTTGGCATTTAAGTCCGCACCTATGAGGAAATGATGCCCTAAGGAATTAAGGAATAAATTAAATTGGATTTCGGAAATAGGTATTTTTGGAGGAGAGTATGCTGCAACTACTGTTATAGGAAAATGACGGGTTTGTATAATTACAGCAGTGGTTTGGAGGAAGTTATGGACTGGTAAGGGTAATAAATTATGGGAGAGGGAGCGATGGATGATGACAGCAGTGCCGGCATGAGCTGTTCCATCGGGATGGTCAGTTCGGTATATTTGGTAGTCTGGGATGTTGAATGATCGTTTGTTAGTTAGTCGTGTTTCAGTGATAAGAGCTACGTCAATACGTTTGTCGTGTAGTAATAAAGTTAGTTCATTAATATGATTTCGAACACCATTCGCATTCCAGAGGAGAATGGAAATGGAGTTGGATGGAATCATTTAGGGCTTTTTCAAGGCAGGAATTAAATTTGATACTAGGTTTGTTAGGACTGATATCAGAGGCATAACTATTGATTTTATTTCTGAGATGAATGATGTCATTAAACTGGTGAGGTCTGTGACATTTGATGGAGGAGGGATAGGAGAAATTTGATGCTGGGGAAGTTTTTGAGAATTAAAATTTTGAGGTGGTTGAGATTCAGGTTCGGGATGCTTGAGGGTATGTTGAACCGGCGTGGCCTCACACTGAGTAGACTGGTCACCACCACCAAGTTGTTGGGCGAACGAAACTGTCGGGTCGACGAATTTTGATGGGTTTCTCCTCGGTCTAGTCTCCTCTTGGCGCTGGGGCTTCAGAAATCTTGACTTGAGATTTTTGTAAATCTCGCAGCCTTTGTAATTCGCCGGATGTCCCTTGTGGCACAGAGCGCAAACTGCTGGGATTATCCGAGATTTATTGCACTGCTCAGACTTGTGCTGTTCACCACATTTAACACAGCGCGGTATGTGGTGGCAATACGTTTTCGTGTGGCCGTATGCTTGACAATTGTGGCATTGTATAATGTCTCTTTTTACATAGGGCTTTTCAATCTTTACTCTCGTGTAATAGAGTTTTTCCAATTCATAAATTTTTTCTACTCCTGGAGACGGTTCTAAGTCCACAAAAAATAGAGGTAAAGGAATTTTACTCCTGTCACCTGATTCTTCTATAATATCTTTCATGACATTAGTTATCTGACGCACTTTGAACCCAAGAGACGTCAGTTCTTGCTTTATTTCCTCAGCTGGTGTAGAGGGGTGTAAATTTCTTATTACCACCCTTAATGCCCTCTCCTCTCTTAGCTGATACGTGTGAAAATCAGCTTTTGTTTCAGTAAGATATTTTACTATTTTGCGGTACACATCAGCTGAATCGGGTGATATTTTTGTGTCATTGATACGCGTAAGACATGTGTAGCTTTTGTTATCAATGATTTTATTTAAGTGGGTGCATAGTAGTTGAAAATTTCTTATATTTTTAACAAATATGGGAGGAGGGCGGGGATCTCTCGGTGTAGATTCTGATTCCATGACCTCTTTCTCGATATGGAGTACTTGGTAGGGGTTAGGAGTAAAAAAGGGAGATTCCTCAGTCATCCCTTGCGATGAAGTCCCGGGTTGTGGTTCCTGTTCGTTAGAAGCAGCTGATGAGGGGGGCGTAGGGCGTTTGTTATTACGTCTTTGCCTTTGCTTGACCGGGGAAGCAGAAGAGCCAGCTGACCTGGAGCGTTTAATGCTTGCCTTTCCCGCCATGACTTGGTGATAGTATCTCATTGATACATAAAAATAAAAAAATAAATAAAAAATAAAACAAAAAAAAATACGTCCGCGCGACCTTGACCTTGTTGTCCGGAGCGCGACGTGGCCCCTCCAGGGGTCAGTGGAAGACTGGCAAGCTGAGGAAGCTGAGTGGGGATCGCAATATGGCGAAAAAGATAAGGCTTCTCAGCTCTACTTCATACGACAACTAAGTAATCGTAAATATTACTACTTACAGTCAGTAGGATTAGTCCATTGTTGACAACGAATGTTGTTGCACAATCACTAATTGTTTATATGTAATAAAAACAATTATTACACACTAAAAACTGTTCATAAAGAAGAGACGATATAAAGACGTATGTTAATGAACTAGCGCAAGCGCAGAACTTTTTATTGATCTAGATTGTAATAATAAATTAGTGTGTGCATTTCTACAGTAATGGGATAGCCCTAATCCATTAGGGGCCAAAGAATATGTTGGTTATGATGTGTGGTTCTGATTGTTTAATTTTTTATAAATTTTAATGATTTATATATTTTATTATGGACAAAATTTTAAATAAAATGGATACATTTTTAATCCATACATGGCTGTCAGGTAAACAGACTTTTATGTAACATTGTTATTTGTTTTAATATTGAATTTTAATTAGCACAAAGAAAATTCATTTTGTAATAATAAATGATAATTTGTTACTATATTGCAGTGAATCCTGAAAATGGGGTAGGCCCCCCAAACGTAGACTCCTAATTACTGCTAAAGTAGGAATAAACTCATAAGGAAGATTTAAGAACTATCTATTTATTATGTAAATAATACAGTGATTGTGGATTTTTTTTTCCCTGTTCATGATATGCTTGTACAAAAATATGTTATAACTGAAAATAAAATATACAATTAAATTGTTGTAACATATATTTCAGTTACCTGAAAGACCACTTATAACAAGATCCCAGTTATCAAAACACTCTCCACATTTAGAACAAGCAAGATCAGAACCATTATAACCACGAGCACATGTGTCACACTTTTCTCCACCAATCCCTTCTTTGCAAAGACAAGTTCCATTTGCTTGATGGCAGTGCCCATTCACAGAACCTTCTTCATTACAGGAGCAAGCTAAATCATTAAGTCAAATATTATGCACACATAAAATATAACTGATGATATAAATTAATAAATATATAATACAAAAGATTCATTATGAACATAAAATAAATAAATTTTATGGATAGTAAATTATGATCCCCAAAGAAAAATTAATCACTAAAAAAATGAAAAGTAATTTCGGCAGCAACCCGAAAATGGGAGACATTAAAACTATAATTTTGCTTCTAGCTAACCTTCATTTCTTTATTTCCTCTAATACATATAATTAGAAGGAATATACACTTTTATATAGAAAATGATACAGAAACAACGCATTAATTGAAACTTCAAATCTCAGCTTCTTTGAAATTTATTTCTGAACTGCTGAAAAGAAATGCTCTACTGAGTAAACATTCTACACGGACAAATTTAACATTCTAAGTGATATTGCTACTGTTTTCAATCATAACCTTGAAATTGGCCATTTTCTAATTTTCAAAAATAATGAGCTTAAATAACAGAAGATGTATGGTGTATCGCAGAAGATAATGAACAATATTTGATTTCTTTAAGAGTATTTCAATAAATACCTTCTTGTGTAAGTTTTCAGTTTAAGATTATTTTATCCATTCAACGTCATTTTTTGCTATTCCTACTGTGGCTATCGGACAATATTAAAGTGGAAGCCCTAAATTTTGCCAATCCAGGTTTAATTTGGATGGATATCTTTAACCAATACCTGGACTGGATATCTTTAACCTTAGCACAGGCCCTGGACCACCATTTTATGTTCCCTCCGAATGATGGCATAACGAAAGATTTTTCACTCCCTTAAAAAAATTCTAGGACCATCTGCCAGGTTCAACATTAAATTTCAGTTATTCATTGTTTAGCAGACTGAAGTAAACTGGTCCTTTTTTCTTCATTCCATTTTCCCACCTAGGCCAGTTCTAGAATATAGAGTCTCGGTAGAGGTATTTCGCACGCAATGTATGTGATATGGACTAGTCCACTAAAAATCTAAATATATACCTAATATTCAGGATTTAGGGGGTCCTTGCCATTGAAAATTTTTATGAAGGGGTCCGCAAAAAAGTATTGTTGGGATCCACTGGTCTAGACTTAACAATGTAAATATTTTTAAACTTATAAAATATTATAAAACTCGATAAATACATAATAAAACAATATATAAATTATAAAAAATTCATGTATAAAATAAAAGTATAATAAATATTTAATAATTGAAAATTAATACATACGAAAACACTTATCATTAGGATCACCCCAAAATTTTGGCTGGCATTGATTACATTTTTCACCTCCAAAACCATCCTTGCATGAGCATTCACCAGTAAACTGTCAAAAAACGAAAAATATATAATAAAAAAAGCTTAAAGTAAATGTCATATACACAATATGTGTGAAAATACGCACAGGCAAAGATGAATATAAACCATTATTAATACAACAAAAAAAAGTTGAAGTACACACTCAACAGAAAAAAATCTGGTGCGGGCAACACACAACTTTCACTTACCTCGATTTTTAAAATCAATGAAAGAATTTTCAAATACAGTTAGAGATAAAAATACGTGAAACTATTAAGGAATTAATCAAATTGAATTTATATATAAACATGTGTTTTATTAAAAAATCTATTATATTATTATCTAAAATAATCAGTTAGTTTTATCTTCTTCTCATCACTCTCTATTAACTTCTAAAAGCTTGTGTATGAGATGATATTTTTTCTAAAATCTTTAGCTTTCCAACGGTATATCATACATGTATATTACTGCTCTTATGTTCAAAAACGAAAAATTTCATTAAAAATATATTTTTTCTGTTTTCTCCTTTAGTTGGGTATCGAATTTATTCAATTTATATATTTACCTGTTTTTCATCAGCGCTAACAAGATAATCTAGTTATTATTATTGAATCTAAAAAATTAAAGGTACTTTAGAGGAAGAAAATTTAAAATATCGGCATTTAAGCCCTGTCAGACCATTTTTATCCAAATAAAACCTACATGATATTAAAGCCCATTTAATTTTACATCGATATAGCGAGTTTAATCAAAATCATCGGAACCGTTTTTGAGAAAATCGAAAAAAGGTGCAAAATGCATGGTATAAAGTGCCTCTTCTGGTAAGCTCATTTTGATGAAAAAAGTTTTGTCACGTCTCGGGCGTATAGTTGTCTTAAATATGAAATTTCAGTTTCATAGGACTTACCGTTTCCGCCCGGGAGTTACCACAGACACACACACACACACACACACACAGACCTTTTTGCGGGACTTGGTTATTTGGACTCAGGGGACCCTAAAACGTGTATTTCCGTTGAAAACTGGAATTCGAAAATTTTCACGATCGCAATACTTTCCTTACTATATATAGTAAGTGAAAGTAAAAAGTGGACCACCATAGATTTCTTACTAAACTCTAAAACAACTGATATAACATTTATCCTAGAGCCGTTATTGTGGTTAGAAAATGAGAATGATAATATGTTAAGTATTTAGGGATTATTATCTATGAAGGATTAGGGATAGAGCCTCTGGGCTAAAGTATAAATCAGTATCACAATTGTATTTGCTAGACCAATTCATACTACCTATATGCCACTCCCTCCAATTTCGTTTTTAATTTGTTTGAGTAGACTTCTTAAAAGTGATTTTAAGAAAAACAAAATGGTTGTAAATCCACTGACAGCTGCCCAAATTGTCGCTTTAGCAGAAGATGTAAGAAGCCGATATGTCGCAAGATCCCTAGGCATCTGTCTTAAGAATCTAGAAATCTGTCTTAAGAACTATCTGACATTATGAAGAGGCTGGCCAATACATGAGGAGATCTGGTCCAGGGCAGCCAAGGGTGACAGGACCTAAAGACGACAGATTTATACTTATGCAGGCACTAAGAAATCGTACCGTAATAGCTTCTGAGACAGCTTTGAGGATATGTAGGAGGTTGCATGAAATGAGCATGCATTCCATGGTTGTAGCCACCAAGCCTATTGTGACTGCAGTGCAAAGGGCGGCTCCTCTGCAATTTGCATTAAATTATTGGCTCTGTACAGATGAAGAGTGGAGCCATGTACTCTTCACAGATGAGTCCATATTTTTCCTTTATACTCCAGATGGATGAGTAAAAATGTAAAGCAGACTTGGGGAACGGTTTACTCAGTGTAATATAGCAGGAACGGAGCAGTTCGGAGGAGGCGCTGTATTGGTGTGGGGTGAAATTGGTTCCAGTGCTTGCACGGACATGGTGGCATTTAGCAGAGGTTAATACATGCTCAAATTTACATAGCCAATGTTTTACAAGATATTGTGGTCTCTTTTGCCCCTTGTATAGGCGACAATATCTTATTAATGCATGACAACGCCCGCCTTCATAAAGTAAATATTGGAAGCGATTACCTGAAACCCGGATCCTCGAGTCCCCCACCCATAGCCCGGATCTAAACCCCATTGAAAACAATTGAGGCCCCCATTAAGCCTCCAAAAGCTAAGAATAGTTGTCATGGAAGAGTAGAAAGGAATTCTGCAATATCACATCGATGGTTTGATACAAAGTCCAAGAAGGTTGGAATCTATCATATCGGCAAGAGGAGGAAACACTCGGTACTAAGCTGCCAAGTCAACTGTAAGAAAAGACTATGTGTTTATTTAATGCAAGGTAATCATTCAAAAGATTGTTTTACTTAAATTAATATATTGTTATTTTGTCATTAAATTTTTTGTTAAATATATTATTTTCCCATAAAAATTTTGATATTTTCGATTGACCTTGAACCCCACCTTTAAGGAAAAAAAAAATACTACCTAATGGAATGTAGTAGGTAGTAGGTTGTTTCAGAATTTTTAAAAAAATTTATGGTGGTCCACTTTTTAAGTTCGAGTTTTTCAGTGTATAGGAGGTGATTATGAGGTGATGCTCTGCCACCAAGTTTTTCCCCAATTTTGGGTACCCACGATCGCTCCCCAGCTGAAATAATAGAGTAAATTCTTTCCTCTTTCTTCCGAAATATTTATTTATTCATTTTCTTTTTCTTAAGTTCATTTTAATAGATATGAAATTCTCCTTTTTTCACTGTTTTCTTACAAACGCACTTTGTTCTATTGGTTTATTATTTTCAATAATGAACCTTTATAATCGACCAAAAAAATGACCCCTCTTCAAAATTTGAGGGCTTATGTTTCAAAATGCGTAGAACCCAAATAACGAATAAAATAAAATCCGTTTGTCGTTTCTTTTATTTCTACGAATGTGCTGAACCAATTTTTTTGAAATGGTAATTAAATAATTAAAATACTAGGACATGCTACGATAATATCACATGAACACTTTGTCGTTGATATCAGCTGGTTATTTTTAAAATGGCAGCTGATTAAAAGTGATTTAATTCAATAACTCGATTATTTTTGAAGATAGAAGAAAAATGTATTAGTGTTTTTTAACCCAAAAGCCATAAATAATTATAAAAATCTGGTGCGGGCAACACACGACTTTCACTTACCTCCATTTTTAAAATCAATGAAAGAATTTTCATATACAGTTAGAGATAAAAATACGTGAAATTATTAAGGAATTAATTAAATTAAATTTCTGTGTTGAATGAAAAATGTGTTTAGAGTTTTAGAATCAGTAAAGCGGAACAAACAAAAAAAAAAATAAATAAATAAAGGAAAAGGAAAAAATTGAAATTTTACCCATAAATACGCCCATAATTCAGTTTTTTTTTTTAAGACAGAGAAAAATATGTACAGAGTTTTAGAATCAGTAAAGCACGCTAAACAGAAAGAAGAAAAAAAAAGTGATCTATATATTCACGGCACAAATTGGGATGTAATTCCACCAAAACTCGGTTATTATTGATATAGAAAATCTAAAAGATTTTCAAGATCATGACACTATGATGAACAAAGAGAAAAGGTCTTACATGGTCAAACAACAACTTATAAGAGATGTGATTCCCTGATAACCCAGTTATTGTTGGTAAAAGAGAGAAAAATCTAATGTGTTCTGGAATCAGGAAATTTTATTTGAATTATTTGAATGAAAATCGAAAGAAAAGAAAAGGAAATAGTAATGCACTCTAGTAGAAATGCTTTTGGTTTATTATTTTACATAATGAACTGTTTAAATCGACCAAAAAAATAAAATAAAATAACCCTCTCTTTTTTTTATTTTATTCATTTATTTGTATTTATGTTCCCCTTATCACATGGTGGCTGTAGCGACTTCCCTTCACAATCTATTTACTTTCCCACCTCCTTTCCTATGTCTGATGCCCTAACCACCTGCCATGTTAACGCCCAGTCCTTATCTACCCACTTTAAAGAATTGCTTCTTCATTTTACCCACAATTTCTACCACATTATCGCAATCTCTGAACCATGGCTATAGCCCTACATTCCTTCCTCTTCTGTTTCCCTCCCTATGTGCTCCTTTATCCTTTATAATGCAGAGGGGTGGGTTTTTATATCCATAATAGCCTGAAATCCCAAGTCCTTTCAATTCTGATACTCCTCATATCAAATTCCTTTCCGTTAAAATCTCATGCAACACTCGTCCTCTCCTTTATGCTGTAGTGCAATGCCCTCCTTAGGTCCTTTTTGATCCATCCTTTGAATCTCTCCTTTAAAAATACGTAGTAAGGTCCAAAAGTTTCCGGCCTGGGATAGATGGAAAGGTGAAAGAAAAAACTGGTCTATTTTTCGATATATTCTCCTCTAAGTTCAACACTCTTGATACATCACTTTGGCAACATTTCTATACCATACAGCGTCTCGTAACCGGTGAAGTAGGTGTTGATAATACTCGCCATTCATTTTGGTATTCCTTTCTTTAAAATCTATCAGTAGTATTCCTTTACAGTCCCTAAAAATTGTGGCCAATAGCTTTTTGTTGACTGCATGACTTTTTCCTTAAAATGAGGAACTTTGCTCATATGCAAATGTTCTTTGATAGTCCTCGAAACACTTCTTTTTGAAAGCCCTAGCCTCGTTGCTATTTCCTTGGTTTTCAGTCGCTAGTAAGACAGTAATTCAGATTCCACCAATTAAATTGTTTTAGAAGTGACAGCTTCCAATGGACGACCGGGAGGCAGGTCATCTTTTAGATGTTCTCTCCCTAACTTAAATAATTTTGCCCATTCTTTCACTGTGGATACAAGGGGGAAGACTGACCATATAAATAATCCAAGTGCTCTTTAATTTGCGCAGGAGTACTCGAGTTTGAAAATTGTAAAAATGGGGAGTTTCCTTCAAGGCTGGATACTGACTATAGGAAGTGCGGGTGATGGGTATTGAGTGAGTAGGCATTGACCTGCTTGCATAGGCGTGCAGATCCTGGCACGTCTGAAGGAGGGGAAGCAGGACAGGCCGGAAACTTATGGACCTTACTACATATGTTCCCTTGTACAATGAAATCATAATTTTATGGTGATTTGAACACCAATCTTCTTTTTGACTCCAGCGATAAACTCTATCTAGAAAACCTCTTCTTCTCTCTCCACCTATTTATCCTCCCGTATGGTCCAACTCTCCACACTTGCAGATCCCACACCAGGCTGGACTTGTATTTCATTGATTCAGGAAATAAACTTCTTTCCGCTTCCCAACTACCTGTTCCATTCTTATCATCCCATGGACTCATCCAAATAACATGATTTCCAAACTACAGTGTTCCTACCTAAAACCATATCTTTCAGCAACCTAGATGGTCTAAACCAAGAAAATGTTTGACCCGATCTTGAATCTTCAAACAGGTATGAAATATATTCCTGCTCTTTCATCGATTTGATGGTAGAAATCCTCACCTCCAACCTACTCAGCATCCTCGACACTCATGCCCCTCTTAAAACCACTAACTTCCGTCATCCTCCAGATCCTTGGATGAATCAAGAGACAACAGATTTACAAAAGAGGCATGAGGCAGCCCATAGACGCTTTAAACGTACACAGCTGATGGATGACTATCAAGCATTCAGGGCACTCCGCAATCTGACTCAGGCAACAATTAGACAAACCAAATCAACAATTAGAAGCCCTCTCCTCAGCACCTGACTCCAAATCAAAATGGCAAATCCTTCACAAACTCTCCCTCTGCAAATCCTCTTCCTCTCTGTTATTTTAGTCAGGTCTCACTCAATGAATTAAATTAATATTTCTCATCTGCTTCCACTAGCGATTCTCCACAACTTCCCACTGACTTTTTGCTTGTTCCTTCATTTAACCCTGACAATTTTTATTTTTCCAATATCTCACTAACTGAACTAATTTCCTCGGCTATGAAATTCTACACCAACTCCATAGGATTTGATGGTATTCCTGTCAAATTACTAAAATTATGGCTTCCCGAAATCTCACCTCTCCTACTCTTCATATATAACTTTTTACCTCCAAAACTCTGTATTCCCTATCTCCTGGAAAAAAGTAATTGTCCAACCTATTAATAAAACCTTCAACCCAATATCTCTTAAAGACTATCGCTCTACTTCTGGACTTTCAAAAGCCTTTGACTCTTTTGACCATTCTATCCTTTTTCCAAACTGAAATTTTTATCATTCTCCAATAGCACTATTCGTTGGTTTCAGTCTTTTCTCTTTGATAGGACTCAAGCTGTTACCATTCCTAATTATCCTCTATCTTTCTTCCTTGCCATATCGGCAGTTTGGCCCAGAGATCAAGCATCTCCCCTCTCCTTTTCAATTCCTAAATCAGTGATCTTTCCAATTCAATCCTTTACTGCTCTCATCATCATTTATATGCTGACGACTCAGATTGCTCCCGTCATCTTCTCCCACTTCCCACCTTCCACCCGTTTCATCACTTATTTTTCCCCACTTAGATTATTGCTGTGTGGTGTATGGTGGTCTCTCGACGGTACTTGATGACAAGAGTCACGCAGTTATGAATATTTTTATAAGATTCATCTTGGGTACCTCGAAGAGGTCTCCACTGACCCACTTATAGGGCACGTTTATACTGCACGTGTTTTGGGCGACTTGAACGGTAAGTGGGTTCCTAGAGTTCAGTCTCGGGCAGGGTTTCTAGGAACCAGCTTACCGCTTAAGTCGCCGAAAACTCGTGCAGTATAAACGCGCCCATACAGCAAGTTGAAGTGGCTCCTACCTTCCATACGTTGACTATATTTCCTCAGAACATACCTTTACCTAATAATTAACTCCCAACAGCCTCCATACATTCACAGTATCCTACAATTTAAATCCTTAGTCCACTTACTTGAAATTAGATTACCCCATTTTGACATTTACATCCCTCCCCACAGAACTAAATATTTTGATAATTCCTTTTATATACGCTCTGCAGCTCTCTGGGATTCCCTACCTATTCATATTTGCCATGCTTCTTCCCTTCTCTCATTCAAATCCCATCTTTTCCAACACCTTCTAACATTCGAAGAAGACACACACCAAATGTGAAAATTGTATATCCACTATTCTACTTTCAATGTAAGATATAATTATTTATTTTACAAAAATCCTAGCTTAATGGAATAATTTATTTATCCTATTTCACAGTCCACGTCTAGCAGCCGTAGGGTACAGTTCAGTGGTCTAATCAGTCTCTCCTTTAGTCAGTGATTTTATTTACAGTCATTCTTTTTTCTTTCGAAAAATCTTTTATTTTGTGTTTCTTAGTTGTTTGTTACTCAAATTGTTCACCAATCAAACAGATACAAGCAAGAGTGCCCCGGTCGGGGGCCAAGCACGAACTATGGCCGAACAGACAGCCAGCACGTCAACAAAACGTAAAAGAGGTGAGTTCAACATTGAAACCTCCAATAGTTATGACATACTTTCCGATTTAGATGAAGAAGATACCGAAATCTTAAAAAACATAGTAAGTCACAAACAGAACAAAAGTCAATATCCTCCCATAATAGTAAACTCATCTTACAACATCAGTGGTGCTATTAACAATTTAAAATCAAAAGTGAAAGACTTAAATATAAAATATAATATGAATAAAACTACAATATATGACCATAACAGTGAAGACTTTGAACTCGTAAAAAATTTATTAAAGGATCTCAATCTCGGCTTTCACACGTTCACTCCAAAAAGTGAAACGAAACCTAAAATTATTTTAAAAGGTATGCCTCCTCAGTTCCCCATTGAAGAAATTTCGACTGACCTACAAAATCAAGGTTTAGCCATTCATAAATCTACCAAATGGAGAAAAAATCTGCCAACGGGTCTATAAAGCTTCCGATACTAATAGTAATTTTAGATAATAAAGAACAGCTAGCAAAATTAAATAACATTCGGTATAGTTGTAACATTGTAATAAAATGGGAAAAATACAGATCTAACAAAACTTTAACTCAATGTTACAAATGTCAAGAATTTAACCACGTGGCACGTAATTGCTTTAAAAATCCAAAATGTCTGAAATGTGCCGAAGTCCATCTTTCAAAGGACTGCCCAAACACATTAATCGACGGGTTCAAACCCAAATGCTGTAATTGCTCCGATGAACATTTTTCAAATTCCACGGAATGTACGAAATATCAAAGAAATCTCGAATTACAGTTAAGCAAAAAAAAAAACCAGCACTTCGAGCGATTCCACGAAAAACATTTAAACAAACTGACCAAGAATTTCCAGTTTTACCAACCCCGAAATCTCCGTGGCCTCAAAACACATTCTCTCCGAAAACCGCCAACAGCAACTCTAACGAACCGACCATGTCTGATTGTTTTAAAGAGATAAAAAATATATTCAATTTATTTAATGTAAGTAAATTAATTACAAACTTTAAAAAAATTTTATTACAACTAAAAAGCGCCGAAGATGGCATGTCAAAAATCTTTATTTCTTATAAGGATTACTTTCTATGTTGGATTAATGGTCATTCCATTGTGCAAAAATATTCGTAATATTTATTTATTCAAAACTCTTATGAGTGTTAGCGATGTAAAATTGTTTATACACAGTGTCTTGCTAAATTCCTATTGTATAAGCTGCTGTATAAACAACTTTAGCCTTAGCTTCAATTTCACAATAACAATTATCAGCGATCTTTATATCCCGTACTCTTTTACAACATACTTTCTCGTTTACATTACAATAGGTGCTACAACTCATTCGGAAAATTCTAATGACTAGTGACAATAGTAAAATTAAACTTATGATGTGGAACGCACAAACTATTCGCGGAAACGATGTAGAATTTAAATTATTTTTAAATCATAATCAACCCCATTTAGTCTCTGTTTGTGAAACTCGTCTTTCTGAAACTGATCGTTTCTCTCTTCCGGGATATGTCATTTACAGACGTGACCGTAGTAGAGCAGGAGGGGGGGTCATGCTTTTAGTGCGGTCCGATATTCAGCATCATTTTATACACGTTCCTGACTTAATGTTTACCGAAGCCGTGGCCGTCCGCTTTTAGATCAATACAATTATTAACAATAAATCGACCACTGTAATATCTGTATATATCCCACCAAATAAAATAAATATTCCAGATATTAGTAAACTATTTAATTTAAATAAACAAGTTATCATTTTTGGCGATCTAAACGCCAAACACACACAGTGGAACTGTAACAGAACAAATAAAAACGGTAAATTAATTCTAAATTTTATCGTAAAAAACCATATTCAATTACACAGTCCGTCTGAACCAACCCATATACCGACTCAACGTAATTACAAACCTAGCATCATCGATTTGGCTCTTACAAAAAATATTTACAACTTATCACCTCTTATCGCTTTACCATGTTTAAATTCGGACCACAATCCCGTGATTGTATAATCTCCTTTACCAAAAATTTCCAAAATACTCAAATTTTCGCTCAAAGACGCTGACTGGCCAAAGTTCAGGAAAGAGCTAGATTCCCGAATCAATATAAACCCAACCATAAATAATTCGAAAGAAATCGATACCACACTAATCAATTTTTATGAACTTATAAAATTATCCATGTCCTTATCCATTCCACAACAATATTACCACCCGTATTGTCATAATAATTTACCATATCGACTCAGAGTATTAATATATTTAAAAAATAGATTAAAAAGATCTTTCCAGCGTAACAAAATTCCAAAAACCAAATTAGTCTATAATAAACTAAACAGTTACATTAAAAAACGTCTCCATGACTGGAAAAACGAAAACTGGGCTACGGTTTTAAAATCTTGTCAGCCAGGGGACAATAACATGTGGAAAATTCACAAAAATTTAACTAAGCAGTCCCCGAAAATTCCACCTTTAAAAAATAACGACGGCTACGCATATCTGGACAGGGAAAAAGCTCAGCTATTAGTCAAGCATTTCCAGTCAACTCACTCAATCACCTCTCTCCTTGGTTCAAATCACCACAACCGTAAAATTCTAAAATCCGTCCGCGATTATTTAAAATCACCTTTTATTGTTAATTTCTCTTCCATTTTTCCGAAAGAAGTCGCAAATATCATTAAAGAACTGAAGCCAAAAAAAGCCCCAGGTGATGACAGCATCCCCTCCTTAGTTATTAAAAATCTAAGCCGAAAATCGATTTATTTTTTAACTAAAGTATTTAATTGCACATTGAGATATAGCTACTTCCCTATCATCTGGAAAACTTCCAAAACTATAGTAATAAAAAAACCGAATAAAGACCATAGTAATGTTTCGAACTACAGACCTATAAGTCTACTTAATATACTTCCTAAAATTCTGGAAAAACTAATTCTCAAAAGAATTAACAAGCATATCAGACTAAAGAACCTCCTAATATTGGGTTGATGCAAAATTAATGCAGGTTTTTAGTAGGTATTGTAAATACGCCATATCTTTACTTTAACCATATATATTTAATCAAAATAATTTCCATCTGAATCAATGCACTTTTGCCAACGTTCAACAAGCTTTCTTATTCCACTAGAAAAAAAATCCGAATCCCTGGACTCAATGAAATCACGAAAAGAATTTTCAATGTCGTCCTGGTTTTGAAAATTTTTCTCCCTCAAAAAGTTGTCCAGATGGCTGAAAAAGTGGAAGTCTGTAGGAGAGAGGTCAGGTGAATAAGGCGGATGTTGGAGAACTTCGTAGCCCAACTCGTGCAGTCGTCGAAGCGTTGGTTGTGCAACGTGTGGTCTGGCGTTATCGTGGAGCAGGATCGGCCCCTTCCGATTCATCAATGCTGGGCAAAGACGTTGCAATTTTTGATTCATGCTGTCAATTTCTTGACAGTACTTGTCAGCAGTTATAGTCTCACCTCGATTGAGAAAGCTGTAGTGAATAACACCAGCATTATACCACCAAACTGTGACCATAACCTTTTTTGGGTGCAGGTTGGGCTTCGGGAAAGGTTTTGGTTGTTCATCTTTGCCCAGCCATTGGCTAGAACGCCTTCTGTTGTCGTATAAGATCCATTTTTCATCGCACGTCACAATGCGATCGAGAAATAGATCATTTTTATTGCGTGTCACAAGCATGGAGCAGATTTCAAAGCGGCGATTTTTTTGGTGGTCGTTTAATTGGTGTGGCACCCACTTGGCCAACTTTTTTACCTTACCAATTGCTTCCAAGTGGCGTACAACTGTGGATTGGTTCACACCGAGTTCCGCCGCCATTTCTCGTGTGGTTTTGGTTGGGTCTTCTTCCACTTTTGACCTCAGCTGGTCGTTGTCCAGAGCAAGATGACGGCCCCGACCTTCCTTGTCTTCGAGGTCGAAATCTCCTCTGCGAAACTTCTGGAACCAACGCTGCACCGTGCACTCATTAATAGCCCCCTGACCCCACACTTCATTAATATTACAGCCGTTGCGCAGCGCGCGCCTAATTTAAATTCGTAAAAATAAATTTGACGAAAATCGCACTTTGACATTTTCGATTCAAGACCTTTGAACACACTGAACAAAACGATTTTACTAAACAAATTCATGGTGAAAGAGAGGGTATTAGATAAGGTTTGTTTTGGTATAATAATGATCAATGTTAGGATTAGCTTTGTTTACACAATTGGAATTAAGATATTGCAATAGAGGAAACCTGCATTAATTTCGCATCAGCCCGATAGATGAACAATTTGGTTTTAGGAATCACCACTGCACTATTGACCAATTAGCACGACTTACTGACTTCATCACAAAAGCCTTTAACGAACGCAAACATACCGGCATGCTCCTTCTAGACCTCGAAAAAGCATTTGATACCATTTGGCACTCCGGGCTCATATACAAATTAATCGCATTCAACTTCCCACCATACCTGATTCACATCATTCACTCCTATTAACAAATAGACAGTTCTATATTCAAGTTGGGACATCTACTTCCGACACACTCCCCATCTTAGCGGGTCTTCCTCAAGGCTCTTGCCTATCTCCAATCCTATTTAATTTGTTCATTTCTGATTTACCAGCCCATCCATTTGTGACGAGGTCATTATACGCTGATGATACAGCATTGTATACATCATCATATCGCATAGATACAATAGTGAATCGCCTTCAACTATATTTTAAAAAATTTCACAAATATTGCATAAAATGGAAATTGAAAATTAATCCCACCAAATCTGAAGCAATTCTTTTCACTAAACGTCGCCCACAAATAAACCACCAAATCAAGATAAATTCAGCTCTCATCCCTTGGTCAAAATCCGTACAGTACCTAGGCATAACATTAGACAAATCTCTTACGTTCACAGATCATATCAATAGAAAAACTGATAAAGCCAAAAAATTAATATTTAAAATGTTTCCATACTTCAACAGAAAATCCCATTTGAGCTCTCATAACAAATTAATAATATACTAATCAGTTATTCGCCCGTTAATTACATACGCCTCGCCAGTCTGGAGCTCAACCTGCTTGACTAACTACCAAAAACTTGAAAGAATTCAAAATCTATCAATGCGGATAATTAATAATTACCCCCGCTACACTAAAATATCATCCATGCTCCAGGACTTACAGCTTCCAACAATTAAACATTTTGTCCATAATCAAACAGCTTCTTACTTCAGTAAAACACCAGTCTCCAAAAATCCATTAATAAAGGAAATCGGTAACTATAATAAAGCATCTCTAAAACGCTACACTCATAAAAGAACTAAACATGTGTTACTAACTTAAGCTAGTTTATTTTAATTTCTAATTTTATATTATCAACTGTGTTATCTGTTTTTATTAGTAGGTTTTTGTATAATTTTTTCCTACAACATTATATAATCACAATTTAATTTTACCACTAATTATAGATTAGATGATTAGATTATAACTACCAAATGAACCAAACATTTGATGATTGTAAGGATGTCTCATCCGTAATCATTTATAAATATTTTGTCAATATGTAAAAATGTAAATAAAGTTTATTTTCTTTCTTTCTCTATTTATCCTATTTATATGAAAATTGTTCAGCTCTAGTATTGTATTTTAAAGGAGATCTTTTCCCCCCACTTTCATTTCTTTATACTCCATATATTTTTTACATATTTATATTATATTTGTACCTTTTTATTTTATTTTATTTTTTTTTTTATTTTTTTTTTTTTTACGCATTTACGAATAACAAATTAATTTTTATGGTCTCTTGGCCAGATATGAATATTTACTGCACAAAATTCTTCTTCTTAAAGGACATAGTCCTAGAAGAATATTATATTTATTATATATATATAATATATATATATATATATATATATATATATATATATCAGTCTGGTCAGAGACGGCAACCAGTAAACATCGTTCCCTTGTGCACTTTTTAGTTACAACTTTTAGGTTTCGTTATTTTCAATTTTTTTTCTCTCTATTTGTGTATCACATTATAAACAATAGTTTTTGTGTATTTACTCTTTATTTAATCAAACACACTACTTCAAAAACTGGTGCGAAGGCTGAGAGTTTACTGAGATACAGCGGTTAGTTCGTCCTATAATCCCTAATCTCAAAGGTATTACGGACGTCAACACCTGTGACTGTTTACCTTAATTCTCTGCTGTGAGTACTGTTTTGTTTTTTTATAACTGTATTTTTTCAATTTTATCTCAAAAATGGTTCAGTGTCCTTGTGCGAATGTGCCATCACTCGTGATGACAAAAACAATTTAAACTGCAGTAAATGCCGTGTTGTTTATCACGGTTAATGCTGTAATTTGAAAGAAAAAGAAATTGAAACTCTGAAATTTAATAAAAAATCATGGTTGTGCCCTAAATGTGACCTAGAAAAAAAAACAATTGATAAACCCTCATCACCTTCCAAGACCATTGAGCTGAACTCAGGTATGCCAACCTTGGCCAATGTAATGGCTGCAGTGACAAGTCAAGGATCCCAGGTCAATGAGGAAATTAAAAATATGCGCGGTTCCCTCGAAAAATATGGAGAACTTAATTTTGAATTAAATGAGAGGCTCTCCAAAATTGAAAGTCATCTAGAAGGGCAGGCAAAATATATCGAAGAGCTCTCTCTAGAAAATAAAACTTTAAAAAATAAAGTAGGTGAGCTTGAGGTTAGGCTTAATAAGGCCGAGCAGGGCCTACTTCGTAGGTCTCTGGAAATTCGAGGTATCCCAGTCTGCCCGGGCCAAACCCCTGCGGCCCTGGTGACCAGTGTAGCGGCGGTATGAAGATTTCTCCCGAGGACCTGGACACGGTAGTACGACGCAGATCGAAGCCGGGTGACGAAAGAACACCTCCTGTTGTTGTGCGTTTCGTCAGGCAAATCACGAGGGACGAGCTGGTGAAGCAAAGGTCAAAAGGGATTTCACCACGCTGGATATCGGGTGGGAATCTAATGATTTCTTTACCTGAGTGAAGAAATGTCTCCTGGAAACAGACACCTTTACTGGCTCGCCTGACAGAAGAGATCGCCTGGAAAACTAAAATACGTCTGGATTTCCGCCGGCAGAGTTCGCTGTCGTAAGGACGACGGACATCCGGTGGTCTTTATCGACCAAGCGCAGGACCTAGAGGTCTTCGGCTGACGTCCCGGCTACCGTCTACTCTCTGGCTACCAACGAATTCACACCACGGACTCTATATGCAATTTACCGACCTTTATGTTTTATGTCGCGGTATATTTTTATACAGCTTTTATTTTCTTCAATAATCATCATTTATTTTATTTATCAAGTATTCTTCACTCAACACTTTTGATTGTATATTATTGTATCTATTTGCTTCTAATTTTTAAATTTAACAAAAATCTAGCTACATCGTCTTCCTACCATCAGTGTTTTTCCACATCCCGTCCCTATGACTAGTATCCTAACCATCTGCCATGTCAACTCCCAATCCTTACCCACTCATTATGATGAATTCCTTCAATACTTTACCCAGAACTTTTACCATATCATTGCAGTATCAGAAACTTGGCTAAAACCCTACATTCCTTCCTCTTCTATTTCCTTACCCGACCACTCCTTCTTACGTCATGACCGCACTGGCGGAGGCGTCGGTCTCTATGTACATTATAGCCAAAAATCCCGTATCCTAGATGTCTCAACCCCATCCGATCATCCTCATATTGAATTTATTATCCTTGAAATTATTTGTAACAATCATCCTCTCTTATTTGCAGTAGTGTATCGCACTCCTTTAGTTCCGTTCGATGCTCCTTTTGAAACCACCCTCTACAGTTACGTTCCTCTCTATAACAATATTATAATCTCCGGCGACCTCAACACCAATTTCCTTTCCAACTCCAATGACAAACTGTACCTCGAAAATCTCTTCTTTTCCCTTAATCTTTTCATTGTACCTTTCTCTCCCACCCATCATACTCGTTGTTCAGATACCTGGCTTGACCTTCATGTAATTGATTCAGCACATAGCCTTCTCTCTTCATCTCAATTACCAGTCCCATTCTTATCATGTCACGACCTAATTCACATATCTTACAATATCCAAACTCCAGTAATCCTTCCTAAAACAACAACTTTCCGTAATATAAATTCCCTTACTCGTGAAATTATCCAATCCGATCTTGAAGTCCTAAAGTGGGACAATTTATATTCTTGTACCTCTATAGATTCAATGGTCCATATCCTCACCTCTAACCTAATTAGTATCCTCGATAAACATCCTCCTCTCAAAACCCGCACCTTCCGTCGCCGCCCCGCTCCTTGGATGAGTCCAGAAATAAGAGACTTACAAAAGAGGCGTGAGGCAGCCCGTAGACGCTTTAGACGTACTAGACTAACGGAAGACTATCAAGCGTTCAGGGCACTCCGCAATCTGACTCAGACAACTATCAGACAAGCAAGATCTAACTACTTTCACGAAACTCTCTCCTCAGCTCCCGATTCAAAGTCAAAATGGCAACTCCTTCACCAACTGTCTCTTTGCAAATCCTCTTCCTCACCATCCTATCAAGCCTCACCAGATGAATTAAACATATACTTTTCATCTTCCTCCTCTGATAACCATTCTCCACATTCTTCTGACTTTTCTTCAGTTACATCATTTAATCCAGATAATTTTTATTTTTCCGATATTTCACCAACTGACCTTATCTCCTCTCTTATGAAATCCCATACCAACTCCATAGGATTTGATGGAATACCCGTCAAATAATTAAAACTATGCCTTCCCGAAATCCTACCAGTTCTTCTATTCATATATAATTTTTCCCTCCAAAATTCTATATTTCCAACTACTTGGAAAAAAGCAATAATCCATCCTATTAATAAAACCTCTAATCCTATATCCCCTAAAGACTACCGCCCAATTTCCATCCTATCTAACCTATCCAAGCCTTTAGAAAGAATAGTCCAATCCCAATTATCTAATCACCTTGAAAAGTCAGTATCAACTTCTTGATCCTCTCCAATACGGTTTCCGACCTGGTTTTCCCACACAATCCGCTCTCCTCAAAATCACCAGCGACATACATACTGCTATGGATGAAAAGAAACTGACCGTCCTCATACTTCTAGACTTTTCAAAAGCTTTTGACTCCATGGACCACTCCATCCTTTTCTATAAACTTCAATCCCTATCCTTTTCCAACAGCACTATCCGTTGGTTTCACTCATTTCTTTCTGATAGAACCCAAGCCGTCAATATTCCTAATCAACCTCTATCTTCCTTTCTTACCCTTTCGGCAGGTGTGGCCCAGGGTTCAAGTATATCTCCTCTCCTTTTTAACTCCTATATCAATGACCTTCCCAACTCTATCCATCATTGCTCCCACCATTTGTACGCTGATGATTTCCAGATCTACCTATCCTTCTCCCCCTCCGAGACATTAGCAGCACTTTTGAAGATTCAGGAGGACCTGGATAGAATCAGCGCCTGGGGAAATCTGAATAAACTTAAGCTAAATACTATGAAGACGCAAGCAATAGTAATAGGTTCCAAATCCCTTATCAAATCTCATACCAACTTTCTAAGTCTAATCCTCAATAATTACCCAATTACCTTCAGTTCCTCTGTAAAAAACCTAGTTATCACAATCGACCAATCCCTCTCCTGGAAACCCCATATTGCCCAAATCTCCTGAAGAACAATAAGTATCCTTAAATTTTGCTTTGGAAAAAATAACATTTGAAATGGAAAAGGTGACATTTGAAATGGAAATGGTTGCATTTGCTTTCCAAAGGGTTACATTTAAAATGGAAAGGGTTACATTTGACTTGGAAAAGGTTACATTTGATATGGAAAAAGTTACATTTGACTTGGAAAAGGTTACAATTGACTTGGAAATGCTATATTAAGAATGGGATTCACCAAGCAGCTCTGAAAGCATCAGGAGTACAGGAAAGTCATGTGCAAAGAGACAAAGAATGAGGAATTTGCAGTAGTAGTAAAACACAAGAAGGAATTATACAAAAAATGGCTTTCCAACCATGACCCCATTATGTTACAAGCATATAAAAGAAGTAATAGAGAGGTTTAACGGAAAAGGAAGAAAGCTATAAATGAAATATGGAATAAAAAATTGTGAATATATTGACCGTTGCATGTATGGGCAAAAGTCTGCAGAAGCGTGGACAATTCTCAGAGCAATAAAGAATCCAAAGTGGAAAAATGCACAAATTGGGGTCAACAAGAAAAACAATGGGTAGAGTATTTCTCTAAGTTACTGAAAGAGGATTGGAAGGAATTCATGATGCAATGCTAGGAAATGCAAGATCATAAGTAGATAGAATATACCGGTTCTGGCACAGGGCTTCGGTGCAAGATGGCGGCGCCCATGGTTTCCCGCCAAAACTGGCCTTTATTGAACGATCGTTCGCGATCTACCTGTCTTTCGTGATCTACTCAATCAAACCTAACCTCATATTGTTAGTTTTATTTATCGGTTAAATATTCGATTTTCTTTTAAAATATAAACAAAGGAACCTTGTTAAGGCCATACAATACCAAATAAAAACTTTAATAGTAGATAAGAATTAGGCGAGCTGGCACACTTTTTTGAGGAGCCAATCAGATGCCAGCATTTGGTCACGTGACCTATGGCGGGAGATTTGAATTTGAATTTCGACCACGACCTAACCTTAACCACGCTGGTTCTCGCCATCGACCTAACCTAAAAAACCGTGCCACGCCCCTTTCTAGTCACGTGACCCTTCATCAACCTAGCCTAAACCACTAAGCCACGCCCCTTTTTGATCACGTGACCCCTGTTTGAGGGTATTAAGTCATCATAAAGCATGAGCCTACCCGGCGTCCATATTCTTTTCCCTACGTTTCGGGCTAATTTAGTATTTATAAAGCATGAGTCTACCCGTCCGCCATTTTCTTTCATGACGTCACAATTTACAAAGCATGAGTCTACCATGCGTCCATTTTCTTTTCCCTACGTTTTGAGTGAATTAAGACTTTATAAAGCATGGGTGTACCCGGCGTCCATTTTCTTTTCCCTACGTTTTGAGCGTATTAAGTCTTTCTAATGCATGAGTCTACCCGTCCGCCATTTTCTTTCATGACGTCACATTTTACAAAGCATGAGATCTACCATGCGTCCATTTCCTTTTCCCTACGTTTTGGGCTAATTAAGTATTTATAAAGCATGAGTCTACCCGTCCGCCATTTTGGTTTTATGACGTCACCATTTATAAAGCATGAGTCTACCTGGCGTCCATTTTGCTCCCCCCACTCGTTCATTAGTTAACCAATCAGAGTGCCTAACTTGAGAGTTCCTCCCGGCTAGGTCCGATGGTCAAATTGTAATGTGTGCTTTTACAAAACCTTTCAAACTGTGACATAACCTTACTATTGTTTACATTTATTGAAACCTCCCTTACTGTTACATAACCTTCTCATTGTTTAAATTTTGATCCCCCTCCCCCCCCCCCACTCCTTCAATAGTTAACCAATCAGAGTGCCTAACTTGAGAGTTTATAAAGCATGAGTCTACCCGGCGTCCATTTTCTTTTCCCTACGTTTTGGGCTAATTTAGTATTTATAAAGCATGAGTCTACCCGGCGTCCAATTTCTTTTATGACGTCACAATTTACAAAGCATGAGTCTACCCGGCGTCCATTTTCTTTTCCCTACGTTTTGGGCTAATTTAGTATTTATAAAGCATGAGTCTACCCGCCGCCATTTTCTTTTATGACGTCACAGTTTACAAAGCATGAGTCTACCCGACGTCCATTTTCTTTTCCCTACGTTTTGGGCTAATTTAGTATTTATAAGCATGAGTCTACCCGGACGCCATTTTCTTTTATGACGTCACAGTTTACAAAGCATGAATCTACCCGATGTCCATTTTCTTTTCCCTACGTTTTGGGCTAATTTAGTATTTATAAAGCATGAGTCTACCCGGACGCCATTGTGCTTCCCCCACTCCTTCAATAGTTAACCAATCAGAGTGCCTAACTTGAGAGTTCCTCCCGGCTAGGTCCGATGGTCAAATTGTAATGTGTGCTTTTACAAAACCTTTCAAACTGTGACATAACCTTACTATTGTTTACATTTATTGAAACCTCCCTTACTGTTACATAACCTTCTCATTGTTTACATTTTGATCCCCCTCCCCCCCCCACTCCTTCAATGTTAACCAATCAGAGTGCCTAACTTGAGAGTTTATAAAGCATGAGTCTACCCGGCGTCCATTTTCTTTTCCCTACGTTTTGAGCGTATTAAGGCTTTATAAAGCATGAGTCTACCCGGCGTCCATTTTCTTTTCCCTACGTTTTGGGCTAATTTAGTATTTATAAAGCATGAGTCTACCCGTCCGCCATTTTGTTTTATGACGTCACAATTTAAAAGCCTTAAGTCTATCCAGCCGCCATTTTGCTTTTTTTTAATATAGGATGATTATACCTGACCGGTTCGAGCATGCACCGACATGTCGAATCATGTAAAAACAGGTTAGCGAAAGTACAAACAGGTTTGAATCATGTTGAAGCATGCAGGTATGTGAAACGGAAACATGGACTTTGAACCTTCCTAATGCCTTTAATATAAACATCGTTATAGGGCTTCTTAATCCTATACAGCTTTGAACTTTGATCTTTAATCCTACATTTTAAGTAGCGATAAAAAGTTCCTTAAGCTTAAACGTAAACATGGACTTTGAACCTTCTTAATGCCTTTAATATAAACATCGTTATACGGCTTCTTAATCCTGTACAGCTTTGAACTTTGATCCTTAATCCTAATATTTAAATAGCGATAAAAGGTTCCTTAAGCTCTTGGACTACGGTCTATTATCCTCCTATGTGTAATGATTTTTAATCCTATACAGCTTAGAACTTTGATCCTTAATCCTATTATTTAAACAGAGATAAAAGGTTCCTTAAGCTCGAAGACTTTGAAGCATTATTATATATATAAATATAATGCGGACCTTGTACGTTTTTTTAGCTCTTAGTATAGTAAAAAGATTTAATCGTAAAAAAGATAAATTTAAGACGTCAATATCAACTTCGTACTGATAATTGCTTAAAGTATAAATATTCCTTAAGCTCTGAGACTTTGAACCATTACCCTGTTAAGTATATATATATAAATATAATGCGGATTTTGTACGTTGTATCTCTTAGTATGGTAAAAAGATTTAATCGTAAACAAGATAAATTTAAGACGTAAATATCAACTTTGTTCTAATAATTGCTGAAAGTATAAATATATAATAATATAAAACTTGTACCTATTTCGGTAGGCGAATATAATTTTTTTATATATTTTTTCAACCGTTTTAAATGTTTTCTCAACTTCTTAGACCATTTTTTACCTTTTCTATGTATTATTTACTTATCATTAACAATTCTGCTTTAGAATTGCTATTTCGCGATGTTTTCGGAAGAGTTCGGCTAATCCCGAAAATATTCGGCTGGCCGCTATTTTTTAGATACACTCGGGAGTGTTCGGGCTTTTTCGGCTGCTCTCGGCCATATTCGGCTTCCCCCACTCCTTCCCTGACCTTCCCCCACTCCTACTCACACGTCTTAATCCTATACTTTATGAACTTTGCTCGGATAATTCCTAAGACGGCTATAAATAGGTGTGTTTTTCAGAACTCTTTCTCATTCTCTTATCCAGCGTCAAGGTGACATCTCGATAACTTGTGAGTACCATTTTTTCTATTTTGGCCTTATAGTGTGCATCAGTGCTTAAAAAAAAGTTATCTTAACTTTTCTTTCAACTATTTCTTTAACGATTTTTTTATTTCATACCTAGCTTCATATTTCATTTTTTCTTTAGTTTAATATTAATTTTTTTTTTTAGGACTCTTTTTGGTTTTTTTTTTTAATTCATAGTTTGAATTTGTTTTATTTTAAGTTAGTGAATTATTTTCATTTTATATTTTCACTATTTGACAGTGTTTTGGTTAATTTGTATTTTTTAAAGTTTAAAATTAAAAATGTCAACAACCAATAATAATTGCCAGTATTGCAATAGAGATTTTAGTAGGGAGCATGACAAATTTCGTCATGAAAAGTCATGCTTAACCTCACAGGCACGGCGTACATGTGTTTCCTGCGGAGAAAACTTTCAGTCTAAAAAACAGTGGATGATGCATGTACGTCGCTGCTTGAGAGAAATGCCGCTCGTCATGACCAAGCGGAGGCGGTTGGAGGCGGCTATGGGGTCTTTATACCAAATTGAAACATCCTTTGGAGGAGACCTCAAGACTTTTTTTCTCCCATGTTCGGAATCAATTGATGCAGTGGAATTTCTGTGTAAACAGACGGACACACTGCATCGGTTGATTTCAGAATTTTGGGCGGAATCAGACTCTCCCTTAAAATTTAATTTGGTTTTGGAGGCCACGTACGAAAACGTCAGAGGAGAGTCCTGCGATCGTGCCTTCAAAACCAAAAACAAAGCTATTTATGACATCTCTTCCATCTTGGATATTCTCAGTGGCATGTATGCAAAGTTGGCTACTGAGATGGAAGAGATGGCAATGAAAGGGAGCGGCTGGTTCCTTAAAAGTCTTGACGGTCTTCTCTTAAGGGTAAATAGATTCAGACCTCTAGGCGCCTCCAGCTATATACCGCTTCCGCAGAAAATAGCCAACAGAAAAGCAGTAATTAATGTCCAGAATAATGACGAGCGGTGTTTCAAATACTCCATATTAGCCCACCTCATCAATAGTGGCAATCCTGAACGAGTCAGCAAATATAGGAACTTGGAGCACAGATATAACTTTGACTGCGTTTCCTTCCCCACTCCTCTCCAAGAGGTAAAAACATTCGAACGACACAATAACATCAGTGTGAATGTTTTTGCCATTGGAGAGACAGGAGATGTGTACCCGCTGAAGGTGGTAAAGGAGGAGAAGGCTGACCATCGCGATTTACTTCTCCTGACTACCGAGGATGGGCGAAGTCACTACACCTATATTAAAGACTTCAATAAATTAGTGGCTTCGCAAATTTCCGGCCACCGCGGCGGAATGATCGTCTGTAAGCGATGTTTCACCCATTTTAATTCAGATGCGAGAAACATCGCTGAGCGGGTGAGGGAGCACATGGAGTACTGTGGGGATAATAAAGCTACTCGCATCGTACTCCCGGCTTGCGACGACGAAGGGAATCCTCAAAAGGTATCTTTTATTAATATACAACGGCAGGTGAGGATTCCTTTCGTTGTCTACGCTGATTTTGAGTCTATGTTGGAAAAGATTCAGCCGGGAGATCCAAGAAAAACTAATCCCTACCAGAGACACCTTCCTATGAGTTTTTGCACGTACATCAAGGTATCAGAAGATATCCCACGCCACTTATTGCCTATAAATTTTCCCACTGAACCCTTCATCTACACAGGTGAGGATTCAGCGGAAAAATTTATGAATTATATCAAGGAAGTAGCAGGGAAGGTGTCTCAGGTGTACTCCATGAAGCGGCACATGCTACCCCTGACACCATCGCAGATGGAAGCCCACCATCTATCCCAATCCTGTTACCTCTGTTCCCGCCCATTTACTCCCGACAATGGGAAAGTGATGGATCACGATCACATCACAGGGATGTATCGTGGTCCAGCACATTCCAAATGTAACATTCCTTTATAGAAACCCACGTTTCCTACCCGTCCTATTCCACAATCTTAGCGGTTATGACTCTCACTTCATCGTCCGAGAGTTGGGGCATGGATTAAGTGAAGAAGAAAAAAATAAGATAAGAATAGATGTCATCCCCAACTCTGAGGAAAAATACATCTCCTTTGGAATGACAGTGGGCGCATTAACCGTTAGGTTTGTGGACTCCTTTCGTTTCATGGCTTCCAGTCTCGATAGGTTGTCCAAGAATTTGCCCAAACCTAATTTTAAGGAGACGAGCAAATTCTTCCCCACCGATCATTTGGACCTCGTGATCAGAAAAGGAGTGTACCCCTTTGATTACATGGACTCGTTTGAGAAACTTCAGGAGACGGTTCTGCCCCCGAAGGAGGCATTTTATAGTCAATTGAATGAAATGCCTATCTCAGACGAGGACTATCAGCATGCTCAAGCGGTATGGAACGTGTTTAATATCAGAACCCTGGCCGAGTACAGTGAATTATACCTCAAGGTAGACGTGACGCTTCTTTGCGACGTCTTTGAAAATTTCAGAGATGTCTGCTTGAGGGCTTATTCACTGGACCCGGCCTGGTATTACACGGCACCCGGACTCGCTTGGGATGCCATGCTGAAGTATACGGGAGTACAATTAGATCTTTTGACTGATTATGATATGGTCCTAATGATCGAACGGGGAATAAGGGGTGGCTTGTGCCAATGCAGTCACCGGTATGGAAAGGCGAATAATAAATATCTGAACCCAAGTCGCGATCCCCAGGAGGAAACTTCGTACATCGCCTATCTGGACGCTAATAACTTGTACGGGTGGGCGATGTCGAAAACCCTTCCGTCTGGCGGTTTCGAATGGGTTCAGAATCCGGAAACTCTAGATTGGCTCAACTTACCGGAAGACGGGCCTTTTGGTTACATAGTTGAAGCCGACTTAGAGTATCCGGAAAGCTTACACGATTTGCACAACGACTTCCCTCTGTTGCCAGAAAATAAGGTACCCCCAGGATCAAATTTTAAAAAACTTTTAGCTACTCTGAGCAACAGAGAGAAATACGTTTTGCATTTCGTTAATCTACAGCAGGCCATGGGCTTAGGACTAAGGTTAGTTCGAGTACATCGAGTACTTAGATTCCGGCAATCACCTTGGCTTCGTAATTACATTGACCTCAACACCAGACATCGACAACAGGCGACTAACGATTTCGACAAAGACTTCTACAAGCTCATGAACAATGCCGTTTTCGGCAAATTCATGGAAGATGTTCGAAAACGGCATAAGATTGAGCTTGTAGTTAGTCAAAGACGACTGAACAAACTCATATCAAAACCTACATTTAAGGACAGGACAGTATACACAGAGTCATTGGTTGCAGTACATTCGGACTTTGAACAGATTAAGATGAACAAAACCTATTTACGTAGGGATGGCCATCCTTGATCTATCCAAAGTCCGAATGTACGATTTCCATTACAACACGATATTACCACATTACGGACCGAACAGACTAACACTCATGTATACAGACACAGACGTTTATTATATCTTATACAGACTGATGACTTTTACAAAGACATACAAAATTTTATAGACGAAATGGACACATCAGACTACCCCCACGACCACCCCGCATACAGTACACACAACAAAAAGGTGTTGGGTAAATTTAAAGACGAAGCCAACGGAGTGCCCGTCTCTGAGTTTGTCGGACTGCGTGCTAAGATGTACTCGATACGAATTCACGCCGATAAAGAAAAGAAAAAGGCGAAAGGGATAAAAAAGATCGCTGTAGAGAAGAAACTGACATTCAACGACTACATCACATCTCTGTTCGAAGGAAAAGAGTTCAAAACTACTTTTCGCTCAATAATTTCAAAGCACCACGAACTCTTTTCCGTCGAACAGACTAAAACATCCCTTTCGCCTCACGACGATAAGCGACATCAAGTCGACGGAATTCGTACCTTGGCCCATGGTCATTATTCCATACCGGATGTGTAGATGAGGTGTGGCGGCAACAATCAAAATCTCTGTTGCAATATTGGCAAACTTTGATAATGTTCACTTGTAAATATTGTATATTATAAACATATATCAGTTGTTTTTTTTTTTAAATTAGTCACAACTTTTTTTTTTTTCTGTTCAAAACAAGTTTTGTTTCAACTATTACAAGATGACTTTTTATTTTATTTTATTTAATAGAAATCTTTGAAGTTTTATTTTTATTTTTTTTAAATATATATATATTTTTTTTTAATAAAAGAGGTTTTTTTTTTGTTGTTTTTTATTAAAAGAGAAGTAGGAAGCTGTTAGATTTTTTTTTTTTTATATATGAAAGGATGGAATTTTTTATTTTTAGTATTTGAAGATTACGTTTTTATTTTTAATATATATATTCTTTTAATCTGCACTGTGGCCAAATGAAAAATGGTTTTAATAAATTTTTAGTTATCGCTCCAGATGCTGTATAAGAGATTTTATTTTTATTTTTGTTGATATAATATTGTTGTTTTTATTTGTAAACTAAAGTATGTATGTGAGATGGAATGAATGGGTCCCTGGCGTGGCTCTAAAGGCTCGTAAACCTAAAAGGAATGTGTGTTATGGTTTCAAGAGAGGTTTAAAACGATAAACCTGGAAACCTAAAATGAAAAAAAAAAAACTACGTTGTGGTTCCAAGAGAGGTTTAAAAAGATAAACCTGGAAACCTAAAATGAAAAAACTGCGTTGTGGTTTCAAGAGAGGTTTAAAACGATAAACCTGGAAACCAACATAAAAAATATGAAAAAATAGTTTTACAAAATATTAACAACCATATTATATCAACATACCTTCTCGACGCACTCACACCTTGACGAGGTGGGAAGGCTTACTTCTAAATTATATTTAGAAAACCAAGATGAGTGCAAAAAATAAAAAAAATAAATTATATATATATATATATATATATAATAAATAATTTTAATATGATACCAATTTTTAATTTGAAAAATTCTATTAACGAAGATTAGTTGATACATTTCAACCACGTCGGTAAGTATAAAAGGAGTGGTCAAAGTGCGATTCTTTTCATTTACCATCATGCGCTTGGTAAAGCAACATACTACGATCCGTATTCATAACCTGGACGGAGGCGCTCCAATTAAGAAAGAATCTAGGCACGGTTTACTGTTTCCTGATTCGATTCGATGTTTAATATGCGGTCCCTCCAATTGTGGTAAGACTAATCTTATGCTAAGCTTGATTTATGACTCAAAGGGATTAAAATTTGAAAATATCTATTTGTTCGCAAAATCCTTACATCAACCCAAATATAGAGAGTTAGCTCAAATATTACAACCTTTAACTGATATCGGGTTTTTTCAATACGAAGATAACTCACAAGTTCCTCCGCCCAAAGAGGCACTACCCAACTCAGTCTTTATATTCGATGATATTGTCTGTGACAAACAAGATAATGTGAGATCATACTTTTGTATGGGGCGCCATAACGGTGTTGATATATTTTATCTGAGCCAGAGTTATACTAGAGTCCCAAAACATTTGATTAGAGAAAATGCTAACTTTCTTATACTCTTTAGACAAGACGAATTAAATCTAAGACGAATTTATGATGATCATGTCAATTCAGAAATGTCATTTCAAACTTTCAAAAAGGTTTGTCAATGGTGCTGGAAAGACGACAGGTACGGATTTTTAGTCTTGGACAAGGATAGACAAATTAATGATGGAAGGTATCGAAAGGGTTTCGAGGCCTATATAATACCGTGAGGTGTTAGGACAAGCTCATTCTCTAGTTAGACATGGAAGAGTCAACTAGTGATGTAGTAATGCGTGAAATAATCGAGACCAGGAAGGCTATACAGGAAAAGTGTAATTTATTGAAAAGGAGTCGAGAAGAGACTGATGAATATTTGAAATTGAAGTATAAACCTTTATTGAAATCTATGGAAAGACTAGCGAGTAAGCAGGAGGTTAAACTTTAATGTTATCTCAAAATTGTTTAAACCAAAAGGTGGTACAGGCATTGTTGATCCAAACGTATTAGTTAATCGAATGAGATATTTGATTGGCTCTCAAACAGGAAAGAGTGAGATCTTGCGAATAGAAGCTCAACTTAGAGAAGGGGGTATAATAGTGTAGCGCAGATGAGAAGATTAACAGTACGTCATGGCATCCGTTAAAGAGCAGATCGTGCATGAATTGCACAAACCTGCTAGGAGGGTTTTTAAAAGAAGATCTGTATTACTCAAAGGTATTGATGATTTATGGCAGGCTGATTTGGTTGAAATGATTCCTTATGCTAAATTTAATAAAGGTTACAAATATTTACTCACTGTAATAGATTGTTTTTCTAAATATGCTTGGGTAGTGCCTATCAAGAATAAAACTGCGTCTGTAGTGTGTCAAGGTTTCGAGAAAGTATTATCTGAGAGAAAGCCAAAGAATTTGCAAACAGACAATGGTAAAGAGTTTTATAACCAAGTATTTCGAAAACTCATGATATCTTGTAATATCAATCATTATTCAACATATAGTAACCTAAAAGCATCAATAATAGAAAGGTTTAATCGCACTCTAAAGTCAGCCATGTGGAAAAAGTTTAGTTTACAAGGCAACTACAATTGGCTTGTAGTACTGCCGGCATTAGTAGACAACTATAATAAAACAAAACATAGTACAATCAAGATGGCACCGGCATCCGTTCACGGATTTAAGATTGAAGCAAAACTAATAAAAGAAGTTTATTCTAAGAAAACCAGTACAAAAAATGCTGCAAAATTTAAAGTTGGCGATTATGTAAGGATATCAAAGTATAAAGCACAGTTTGCGAAAGGTTATCAACCATCATGGTCTACAGAAATATTTACTATAGCTGAAGTGAAAAAAACGGTACCTATCACCTATCATCTGAAAGATGATCGCGGAGACACCATTGCTGGTGGTTTCTATCAAGAGGAATTGCAACTTGTAAAGCATCCTAATTGTTACCTTGTAGAAAGAGTTGTAAAAAGGAAAGGTAATAAAGCTCTAGTGAAGTGGCTAGGTTTTGACAGTTCTCATAATTCATGGGTTGATAGCAAGAATGTGGGTATATAAGGCTTGTCAGCATTACCTCTGTATCAGTAGACCATGAAGCGTGTTACAAACAAGAAGAAAAAGATGCGAGTCATTTCCACGCCAAAGAGGATCGGGGGAAATGTACATCAGTTGAAAACTAAAGCCAAAGAGATCTTAAAAACTTTTCCTCGCCAAAGGCTAAGCAATTTCGACTTACTCAGATTAGCAAAACTACATAAACTGCGTCGTTTTAGAGGAGTTTTTATGGTAGATGAATTTCCTACAAAGCCGTGGAAATCTGAACGTGGTATTTTTAATTTAGACAATAGTAATGGTAGAGGAACGCATTGGGTCAGTTACAAGAAAAGAGGAAAATACGTTCAGTTCTTTGACAGCAGTGGAGAAAAACCGCCAAGTGATTTCGTTCGGTACATGAAAGATTGCCGAATTTCATCAAATAGAAAACAATTCCAGAAAGTAGGTTCAAACAACTGTGGTCAGCTTTGTTTACTCTTCCTGCTTGATCTTATATAAAGGGAGTTATAACAAAGGAATGTCCATTCAGTAGTCAGACAGCGATGGGTTGGACTTTAAGAAAGTACATAAAAGCGCATCTACAGAGAGAAAAAGTATCATTCCAGTGAAAGCCATTGTTGAGTGCACATCGTTAACTGCGAGCAATATTAGATTTCTTCAAACCGCAGGATATTACGTTTTGTCATCAACATGGAAATATTGAATTTGGAAGAAGCTGGTACTTTTGATAATTCAGTTGAAGGGATTGAATTTCATTCTCACCATCCTTATTCGTCAACAAATCTTCAGCCAGGGGATGAAATACGCATCAGTCTGCAACATCAAGATTTATACACACTACCTAGTCAAAGCCTGCTGTATGTAGAAGGAAGATTTCTAAAGCAGGATGGTTCAGCAGTTCCCATTGCATCAAAATTAACAAACAACATGTTTGCGTTTTTGTTTGATGAAATAAGGTACGAATTGAGTGGAGTCGAAATAGACCGTGTGAAAAATCCTGGAATTACTTCGACTTTGAAAAATCTAGTTTCGCTCAAGGAGGTTCCCAGTTTTTGGATAATTGGGGATGGTGCTATCCACAAAGTGATACATTAAACATTACATCGGCAGAGGGGTGTTTCAACCTATGTGTTCCTTTATCATCCCTTCTTGGCTTCTGTGAGGATTATCAGAAAATCGTAATGAATGTAAAGCAAGAACTGATATTCATAAGAAGCAGACATGATGAAAATTGCTACATCACTAGCCAACCAGTAACTGGGACTGATGCGTTAGAAAAGTGTAAAATAGAACTGGATAGGCTATGCTGGAAGCTACCTTATGTTACCGTAAACGAACATCAGAAGCTGGCTTTGATGCGTCATCTCAAATCAGAAAAAATATTTTCACTAGCCTTTAGAACCTGGGAACTTTACGATTATCCTTTACTGCCAGCAAGTCAGAGACAAATCTGGCCAGTCAAAACATCCAGTCAGCTAGAAAAACCGCGTTATGTAATATTAACTTTTCAAACTGGAAGACTGAAAAATTCTCAAAAAGATGCAAGCCACTTTGATCATTGGATTATTTCCAATGTTAAATTGTTTCTAAATTGTAAAGCTTATCCGTATGATGATTTAAATATAGATATGTCGTCAAATCGGTTCGCTTTGCTCTATCATATGTATGCTTTATTTCAAAATTCTTATTATGGTGGACAAATGCAAACTTTGTCCTCTTTACAAAACTTTAAAGATAAATCACCTTTAATTGTAATAGATTGCTCAAAGCAGTCTGAATCTATAAAAAGTGGACCAGTCGATGTAAGATTAGAATTTGAATCGAAAATTTCATTCCCGGCAAATACTACAGCATATTGTCTAATCATACACGATAGGCTCGTAGAGTATAATCCTCTAATTGGTACAGTTCGGCGAATGGTATAAAATGGGGTGAATCCTTTGCTCAGTGTTCAGTATGGCTACGGCAAGCGGAGCGATAGTAGACTTTCAGTGCTTTGTCGATAGCCTGGGAGGTTATATTATTAAAGAGTTTTCTCTGTTTGATCAAGCTTACAAGTCTTCAAGGCATTGGATTTTTAAGCCACCAAATGAATATAAACCAACCGATAAAAGTATAAGAACGAATTATTGGTTGGAAAATTACTATCATAAAATCAAATGGGATTCTGGAGAAGTTGAGTATAGCATCATTGATAACATTTTCAACTACATTGACCTTAAATATAAATTTGTTTTCGTTAAGGGCCTAGATAAGAAAATGTTTCTATCACGAAATCTCCATCATTGTACTATAATTAACTTGGAAGATTTTGGCTGTCCTAAAATAGAATCACTAATTTTAGATGAGCAAGGCAGCCATTGCATAGTACACAATTTTTCGAAAGAGAAATGTACACAGTATCGCACAAATGCTTTGTCTGCATGGATGAATAAAAATGTGTTTAAAGCTATTCACCATGAATGAAAGGGGTCACTGTCACGGTTTGAACACCTATAAACCCTGAATGAAGGTCAATGGCATGGTCTAACAGCCTCTAAACCTGAATGTGTGGTGAATAGAATAACCCTGCAGAATAATTTTGATGCTCATATTTCTCTTTCAAATACATGAACAAAAAATTTAAGAAGAAAAGAAATGTTTTCTTATCTTTGGCTTAATCGAAAATATCTTAAGCACATTATTTCATATGTACTTCATACACCGTTTCTGATTTGCCATACTCTTCCGACCATCCCAAAAGATTCTCGTCATGAACTGACCTATTACAAAAAAAAAAAAGAAAAGGATATGTTTTATTTAATTCTACATTGTATTACATAGAAGATGACATTTTATGTTTATATAAATTCAGATTTTTATTTGCTTTATTTTACATTTAATTTTATTATAAAAATGTTTCATTTAATTATTGATTGTATCACATAGAAGATTATATTTTATTTTTTTTTTACGAATTCAGATTTTTATTTTTTCGTTTAATTTTATTTAAAAAATGAAATTGTAAAAAAAAAAAAATAATAAAACTAATAAATTTTAAAAAAATTCACATAAAAAGCTAAAAAATTATTAAAAAAAAAAATTAAAAAAAAACAAAACCTCTTCGATGTACCTTTACCTTGACGTGGTGAAGAGGCTTAAGGCTTAATGCCGAACAAAAAAAGGTACAACACTTTACTTAATAATAATATTATAAACTCATTTAATAGGAAACCATTACGATGTAGTATATCATTATTATAATTCACAACTATATTATTATTATTTACACTAAAGTACATCAAATAATATTAATTTGTTTTCGTTCGAGAACATTAACGTTATCATTGTTTATTTCTTTCGGAAGAATTAAGGATTATAGCGAAGTTAGGTAGAAGACCGAAGCCGGCCGAGATTAGACGAATTCTCCCGAAAACATCGCTAATAGCAATTCTAAAGCAGAATTGTTAATGATAAGTAAATAATACATATAAAAGTTAAAAAATGGTCTAAGAAGATGAGAAAATAACTAAAAATGTTGAAAAAATATATAAAAAATTATACTCGCCTACCGAAATAGGTACAAGTTTTATATTATTATATATTTATACACTATCAGTACAAATTTGATGTTTACGTCTTAAATTAAGCTTGTTTACGATTAAATCTTTTTACTATACTAAGAGATAAAACGTACAAGGTCCGCATTATATTTATATATATACTTAAGAGGATAATGCTTCAAAGTCTCAGAGCTTAAGGAATCTTTTATCGCTACTTAAAATGTAGGATTAATGACCAAAGTTCACAGCTGTATAGTATTAAAAATCATTATACATAGGAACATAATAGCCCATGGTCCAAGAGCTTAAGGAGCCTTTTATCGCTATTTAAATAGTAGGATTAAGAATCAAAGTTCAAAGCTGTATAGGATTAAAAATCATTACACATAGGAAGATAATAGACCGTAGTCCAAGAGCTTAAGGAACCTTTTATCGCTATTTAAATATTAGGATTAAGGATCAAAGTTCAAAGCTGTACAGGATTAAGAGCCGTATAACGATGTTTATATTAAAGGCATTAAGAAGGTTCAAAGTCCATGTTTACGTTTAAGCTTAAGGAACTTTTTATCGCTACTTAAAATGTAGGATTAAAGATCAAAGTTCAAAGCTGTATAGGATTAAGAAGCCCTATAACGATGTTTATATTAAAGGCATTAGGAAGGTTCAAAGTCCATGTTTCCGTTTCACATACCTGCATGCTTCAACATGATTCAAACCTGTTTGTACTTTCGCTAACCTGTTTTTACATGATTCGACATGTCGGTGCATGCTCGAACCGGTCAGGTATAATCATCCTATATTAAAAAAAACAAAATGGCGGCTGGATAGACTTAAGGCTTTTAAATTGTGACGTCATAAAACAAAATGGCGGACGGGTAGACTCATGCTTTATAAATACTAAATTAGCCCAAAACGTAGGGAAAAGAAAATGGACGCCGGGTAGACTCATGCTTTATAAAGCCTTAATACGCTCAAAACGTAGGGAAAAGAAAATGGACGCCGGGTAGACTCATGCTTTATAAACTCTCAAGTTAGGCACTCTGATTGGTTAACTATTGAAGGAGTGGGGGGGGGGAGGGGATTAAAATGTAAACAATGAGAAGGTTATGTAACAGTAAGGGAGGTTTCAATAAATGTAAACAATAGTAAGGTTATGTCACAGTTTGAAAGGTTTTGTAAAAGCACACATTACAATTTGACCATCGGACCTAGCCGGGAGGAACTCTCAAGTTAGGCACTCTGATTGGTTAACTATTGAAGGAGTGGGGGAAGCACAATGGCGTCCGGGTAGACTCGTGCTTTATAAATACTAAATTAGCCCAAAACGTAGGGAAAAGAAAATGGACGTCGGGTAGACTCATGCTTTGTAAACTGTGATGTCATAAAAGAAAATGGCGGACGGGTAGACTCATGCTTTATAAATACTAAATTAGCCCAAAACGTAGGGAAAAGAAAATGGACGCCGGGTAGACTCATGCTTTGTAAATTGTGATGTCATAAAAGAAAATGGACGCCGGGTAGACTCATGCTTTATAAATACTAAATTAGCCCAAAACGTAGGGAAAAGAAAATGGACGCCGGGTAGACTCATGCTTTATAAAGACTTAATACCCTCAAACAGGGGTCACGTGATCAAAAAGAGGCGTGGCCTACTGGTTTAGGTTATGTTGATATAGGGTCACGTGACTAAAAAGGGGCGTGGCTTAGTGGTTTAGGTTAGGTTGATGGCGCGAACCATCGTGGTTAAGGTTAGGTCGTGGTCGAAATTCAAATTCAAATCTCCCGCCATAGGTCACGTGACCAAATGCTGGCATCTGATTGGCTGCGCAAAAAAGTGCACCAGCTCCCGCAATTCTTATCTACTATCATACAAATGAAGATGACACACACTTAGTCCACGTCTCCGAAGATGAATTTGATTATGCATTAAGGAATATGAAAAATAGAAAATCACCAGGGCCAGGAAACATACCAATAGAATTAATCAAATATGGGCCTTTTGAATTTAAAAAGAAATTGGTAGAGCTTATTTCCCTATGATAAAACAAGGAACAGTTCCTAACGAATGGACGGAGGGTCATATAACTCCCATTCACAAAAAAGGAAGCAAAAAATTGTGTTCATGCTACAGAGGTATCCCAGTAATGAGTAGCTTGAGCAGGCTGTATGGGAGGATTATCAACAATAGGCTAATGGAAGAATGTAATAACATTGTAGGTTACACTATCAATCACAACATGGAGGTTACAGGACGGGTTTTCAGGTCCCTCAGTGTTGCCAGGTGGAAAGTAATTTAATTATTAATATTAATTTTTTTCCTGCAACACTGAGGTAACCAACCAATTACCTGCATTTTGTGCAAAATAAATAAAGTTCTAAAATAAAAGTTACTTTAATAAAATAAAAAACGATAAACGAAAAACAAACTTCTTCTTGATAATAAATTAAATTTTAAAAGAATGTAAAAATGGTAACTGAGCTCTGAAAGTTGGAGGTTGGGAGGTGACACCGACAGAACACTTTAAATATTTAGGAAGGTATCTTTCAAAGGATAGTAGCAGCAAGAAAGAAATCAATGAGAAGGTTATCAGAGGGAGAAAAGTAATACTAACACTCAATTCCGTTATATGGAATAAGGATGTCAGCTCAGCACAAAAAAGAGGCTCTTACATGCATTTAACACCACACTATATTTCTCAGAAACATAAAAGTCAAATGAAGTGGGAAAAAAAACAAACAATGGTAATAAAATAAAAAAAAGCATCAACAGTACTATTTAATTGATGAAATAGTATTCTTGATTTATTTTTTTATTTATTTTTTTTTTTTTTGTTGTTCAATACATCACTCACCTTAAGGGTCCTAGTTATAAAATAATTTTTTTGTTTGTTTATCAATCAAATATAAAAAATTATGAAACTTACCTCATTGCAGTATGAATTTAAAGAGCCAACAGGATCACAGTCACAAGGAATACAACCAGTGCCCCTTGCTATAGCCCAATGATCTGTTTTACAATGTCCACAATCACGACCTTCAACATTTGGCCAACAAGGACACTGACCTGTAATATGATCACATGGCCCGATCTGTGTGTTGGTTCCCAGCAGGTTACATAAGCACTCTAAAAAAGTAATGTATGAGTGAAAACAGAAACTATATAATTTTTAGATATAGTACAAAAAATTGAGCTTTGGTAGTACAACTATGATAAGTTTAATCTATTTTTAGAGTTTTTTCAGTGCTAAGGTAATGTATTGTAATCTAACAAAAGTCATAGTAAACCATACATTTAAACATTGCTGTTTATAAGAAATTGATTCTTAAATTAAAACAAAACCATTTGCTTTTAAAGGTAAATTTAAGCATATATCAAATGGGCTCACTAGTTGCCTAATAGGGTTTGCCCCTCCAAATATTTCCTGCTAAAGGAGGCATGTCTATAGATAAAGCAGTTTGAAAAGTTTAGGGAGAAAAAAACAAACCGTTAACTACTACAAGTCATCAAGGACTATTAAATATAAGCTTAGGAAATGGATTAGTAGTTGCCAGAGTACATTTCACATAAGAAAATAAAGAGCAAAGAAGGAAAGTAAAGGAAATATACAACAGAAGAGAAAGCTTAGGATGACTTCAGAAAAAATATGGAAGTAACAATCACAAACTTTTTCACAGAACACTTAAAAATATGTGCAACAATAAATCGCCTACACATCAGGAATAAAGATGAGCAAGTGCTGACAGAAACCAAGGAAATTAAGGCAAGATGGATGAAGTACTTTATAGACCTTTTAGACTGCAGCGAAATATTTAAAAAAAATTCAGAAACAAATTAAGAGAAAGTGAATTTCATGGAAGAAGATAACATAGCAGAAGAAAAGATAGCCAATGTAATAGAATCGCTAAAGCTAGGGAAAGCACCCATTAAATATATTATGGGACGAAAACAGATTACTCAAGGGTGGAAAGGGTAAATTTTCCCCCAAATATATAAGAGTAGTGTATTGCAAAATCCACCAAAGCATCACACTTCTAAGTGTTCCCAGGGAGATCCATTCCACAATCCTTGAGAGAAGATTAGAGAGAAAAACTTAGCCAGTCTTTGGAAAAGAGCAGTATGGCTTCAAGCCAAACAGAAGCAATCAGGATCTGATATTAACTGAGCGGTAGAATAAAAAAGGCTAAAAGTGTTCTTACTAGCTTTGTTGATCTGGCCAAAGTATTTGATCAGTTTAGAAAGGAAGGCATCATGAGAGAGCTTAATTAATGGAAGAGGAGTTCAAAAGGACAAGAAATGGATATCTTATGGCTTTATATGAATCAGAGAGGTATCATTAAAACCTGTAATAATGTTTTAAAAAAATTTAAGATCTTTCGATCCATAAGGCAAGTTAGTAGTTCAAGCCTGTATTTTACATTAGTCTTTGTGGTGCTCTTAGGAAGGTTAAGCCAAGAATGAGACTCTACTGCCTGAAAAACATGAATCAAACCACAGGAGAAAAGATCAAACAGGTGAAGCATTTCAAATATTAATGCACGCGCCTAAATGAGCATGGCTGGGTGGAAGAAAACATAAAAAATAAATAAATATGCAGGTAAGTGCATCAAATCTCTCAAATGAGAATTAATAGACAAAAGAGATGTAAGATCAGCTGAGGAACTTATTGAAGAAAATCAGCTGAGATGGTTTGGCCATATCTTAAGAATAACAGAGAATCGAGTAGCAAGAGTGATGTACAATGTGATGGTTCAATTAGGAATTTCAAGTACCTATAGAAATAAAGAATAAGACAAAACAGAAAGGAAGGAAAACATACACACAGAAGAAACAATAGAGATCGGAAAAACAATTTGCTAGAAGAGGTGGAACAATCTTCTTGTCAGAAGGATAACAGAGATTTATTTTGAAAGATCAATGTAAGACACAGACCTTTCGAGCCTCTATACAAGACTGTAAAGGAGGAAAGAGAAGCCTAATAAGTAACCATCAAGAGATCTGGACTATGTTTAGCGATATCAATCAGTATAGAGTGAGAATAATAACGTAAATCCTCATTATAACAAACTCCTCATAAAAGAGGATTAGAAAAAGATGTGTATTAGCGAACTGTACCAGTCTTTAACACTCATATTACAAATAGAAGATTGAACACAAACAACTCTGAACGATTCCAAACCAAAAGCCAAATTACATTTCACAATATACATTATATTGATCCATTAATCTATAGTATAAAGTATGAATCTCCCAACAAATATTTAATGTATGGGATAAAATATTTTAAAAAACTTGTGCTCATTAAATACGAAAAATTAAAAAATCACATGTTTGAAAACATAACTTGTTGATACCTGAACACTGTTGATTTAATGCATCCCCATAAAAATTAGCTTTACAGCGTTCACAATGTGGACCAGTTGTATTATGCAAACACTGGAGGCATTCACCAGTTTTTGAATCACAATTACCAGTAATTGTCATATCAACATTATTATTACATTGACAAGGTTTACAAGATCCATTACTTTCTTCAGGATTACCAAAGTAATTATCAGAACATTTATCACACCTAGGTCCTAAAATAAATAAATACACAATACAATTTAAAATATTATTATTAATAATTAAAAATATTATAAAATAATTAAATAGTGATTTATATATTCTTTTATAATATATAATATGATTATATATAAACTTATAATATATATTATTTTATAATATATAATATGATTAAATATAAACTTATTGTGTGACTTATTTTATTGCTCATTGACTTTTCTAAAATCTTTCCAACGGTATATATGTCTATATTACTACTTATAATTCAGAAATGATTTTTTAATTACTCAATTATAGAAAATTTGATTTTACCTTCCAAAGAAAAACTCAATTTCAAATTATTTTACTTATAAACCTTCAAGAAAGAATGCCTTGTAGGTTTATAACTAGTGTGTGGTTTAGGAGTTCGCTGAAACCATGAATCACGATATCATTTTAAATTTATAGAAATTATTTTTCTAAAGGCATCCGTTATTGTCTCAGTGTGTTATACAGTATAACTCTAATTATAATTAACTATAATTATAAACATATAATTATATGTTTATTATATATATATATATATAATATATATATATATATATATATATATATATATATATATATATTGGGTTGTGTCACATGAAATATCCATTTCAAGGTAAAGGATTTTTATTAAAAATACGATATGAAAACAAGATAATTTTATTCAAAGTATTTACCTTCTTTTTCTACAAATTTTTCCCAACGTGACACCAACTTTTTTACACCCAAACTGAAAAACTCTGAGCTTTGAAGAGAAACAAAATCTGAAAACTCACTTTTCACTTGATCATCATTTTCAAAAAGTTTTCCTTTGACCAAGTAGTCTAAATTCCTGAACAGGTGGTAATCTGTTGGAGACAAGTGAGGAGAATATGGTGGGTGCAGAAGAACTTCGTAGCCCAGTTCTTTCAATTTTCGCACAGTATGTTTTGAAACATGGGGTCTTGCTGCCGCTCAGTGAAATCATGAGGTAACCCATGTATCGAGCTTTTTTACTTTCCCAATACACTTTAAATGTCTGGAAACGGTAGATGCACTTGCATTTAGTTGTGCTGAGAGTCCTTTAACTGTTTGGTAGGGGTTTCCTTCTACTGTATGTTTGAGGACATCGTTGACATTACGGACGGAGGTCTTCCTCGGGGCAAGTTTTCCAAATCGGTATCCCAAGCTGAAAACATAGCAAACCAACGGCGAATGGTCCGTTAATTTACACTCCCTTCCCCAAACGTCTTGCAAATATTTCTAGCAGCCTCAGCTGCAGAATGGCAGAGTTTAAACTCTTACAAAAATATTACTTGAAAATCGCGTGTTTCCATGTTCATATTTGGAGGTATACTATAAAGTGGGTAATTGATTGGGAAGCTAATGTTTATAATGCAAAGGTAGAGGATTAGTAACTGTTTACTTTAAATATGTAAACATTCGGAAGAAAACTATAAAAACGGACATTTCATGTGAAATAACCCAATATATATATATATATATATATATATATATATATATATATATATATATTATATATATATAAATCTCTTTTTTGCAATTAAAATATTTAATTTAACAAAATGACATCAAATAATCTCTACTAGTTCATAAAATTCGCTTGGTATTAAAATTCAAAACTAGTTGAAGAAAATATTCAAGCCAAGATCTTACTACTTCTCAATAAAATTAAAAGAAATAAAGCATATTAGCAACTTGGAAATATTAAATAAAGGTTTATTTATTTATTTTTACAACTTATGCATGATAAATGGGATTCAATAAATAGTTTTAAGTAGTCCAAGTTGATATCAATAAAATATTTCAATTTTTGTTTGTGTATTTCTGTAAAAAAAAATAATGCAAATTAGCACATTACAACTATTGAAAAGTTACCTGAATATCCTTCCATACACAGGCAATTAACATCTTTGGAAACTAGATCAAGTGTACAAGCAGAAGCAAATGAATGACCAGACTCAATAGTATCAGGGCAACGACAAGCTCTGCAGGGTATTCCTTCTTTGGGTTCACCATAATAACCTTCAGCACACCTTAAAAATACTTGTTTAAGAAACTATTTAATATCCAATTTCAAAATGCTTGAATATATTAATTTAATAGTTACCGGTCACATGAATGGCCAGTAGTGAAATCTCTACAATCAATACATTCACCAGTTTCCGGATCACAAGCATGAGCATGACCATGACATTGACATTTTTCACAATTTGGAAAATTCCAAGATCCTGGTTGACAACGGTCACAAGTTCTACCATAAATTCCAGTTTTACAAACACACTGTCCAGAAGTTATGTTACAATCGTTGTCCAAAGCACCATCCCAATTACAATCACATTCTGAAACATATAGATCTCTAATAAACAAAATAAATATTTTTTTAAAAAAGCTCAAGCTCAACTTCTATTTGCTGACATGGCAAACTTATCTATACAACATTTTCGTCAAAAACATAACCTTGGCCAGTTCTACTCACTTCCCAATTGGGCTATTTTAACAATAAAGTAGAAATATCAACGTTTTATCATGGAAGAAACTACCATGTGCACTACATACCATCATCCACGCTTTTGTTCCGTTACAGCCTTCCAGTTCAAATGCACAAGGTGAATAGTGGATTATTTGTGAGGCTATTGAAGCCTAGAGTTAAGTTCACTATGCATTCCCCTTCTTAATATGTATTTTTGTACTTTCATTTTAACACATCTCTTTGTTTTTTATATAAATAATTCCACTCTGCCCGAAAGTTTTTATTTATCAATATATGTATCTTATCATAATTCCTCCATATCCTCACAGCTAAACTGCCTTAAATTTTATTTTTTGTTATCTCTTAACCTTATATAATTTACCTCAGTATATTTACTGCACAAATATTTATATCTCTCTTGTATCTCTGACTTAATTTCAGTTGATGCCTCATTAGTTTTTTACGAAACTTGACATATATAATAAAAAATGTTTATCGACCAAGCCCTGACTGTTCTTTCTATGATCAAAATTCATTCTTCATTTTGTTACAGCTAAGGTATAATTCATTTTGAATCCATTCCAGAAGTTCAAACCAATGATTCAAAACTATATAGTCATCCAGTCACAAAGAAAGAATGATGTGCCTCAATGTTACCCTGAATTAGTAAATAAAATCATATTTTTTTCAATAAGAAAACACCTCACTATACACTTCTCATTACACAGAAAAAAATTCAAAACTTACGCTCCAAACAGCTACTATGTCAACTACAAAAAATGTCAACTATTATCAAATGCTCAAGGAAAAAGATTGAGAACAGTTGATAAGCGGAAATATGGTGCACTAAATTGATAACATTAAGGCCCAATTGTCAGACCGACAGGTGTGATGAGTAGGAGCACATGGAACAATGAAAAGATAGAGGGAGAGGAGGTTTTTCATATTGTGTTAATCATTACAATCTGAAAAGAGGTTGTGATATTATTAATAATGTATAAGGGTACATAGGTGCAAAGGACTGATTCAAATAATGGATTAAAAGGAACCAATGGAGGCCCGTACTCCACAGCATAAAGGAGAGGAAGTGCACTGCAGTAGATTTTAGACTATCATGGAAATATGTCTTAGTCTACCATATAATCAGACATATTTAACTGTCAAGCCAATCTGATCATGGAGGATAAATTAAAATACACCTGAAAGAAATAGCGCCAACTAGATTAATGAATGATCATCTAAGCTTTTAAAAAATCATTGTGACACTATCAAAAATCAATTAAATGTTTTAATCAAGTAAAATCACACGATAATGTAGTATTAAAAAATAAATAAAACAGGAGACATAGATAAACTTCATACAATTACTATTTAATGAAAATACCAATACCTTTACAACCATCTGGGCTAAAACCATAAGTTCCAAAGATACATTTATTACACATGCGCCCAACAACATTTGGCTTACAAGCACATTCTCCACCATTCTCGTTACAAAATGCACTTTTAGAACCAGTAGGATCGCACTTACATTCTGAAAACAACATATTCATCCATAATAAAATTTATTTTTAATTTAATGATAAATAAAAATATAAGTAATTCTTAAGCATTTAACATACCATATGCTCCTCCATGAATATTAACAGAAATACTAAAATGATATTTTTTGCATATATCAGAAATATTATTGCCATGTAATTGTGTGAAGAATGCTTCATTACATTTAAAATCATCATATTCTTTTCTTCTTCTTTCATTTTTTGGGCTACCATGGAAGAATGGTATTGATTCACTTTTTGGAATTAATGCAATCTAAAAATTCGAATGTGAGAAAAGTAAATGAAAATAAATTGTCGTTATTAAATTAATACTATGTAACATTAAGAGTATTTAAGCAATGTATGCTAACATCTTAAGTCTGTTAAGTCAGGAAACTCATTTAATAATTGTGTGCTAAATATGATCACTAGCAAACTCAACTTATAACAGTCTGGGACTGTTAAAACCATTGCTAATTAAGTAAAAGTGAGGAGGATTTTAATTCAAGTGTTTACTATTTTCATTTTAAGTACTTACTACTTTTTTTTTCTAGTGAAACGAAATATAAATAAAAATAATACGAAAACCTTTAAAAGAAATAATAATTAAATAATAATAATAATAGGCTTAGCGAACCCGAAGGTTCGATGCCAATACCACCAAATTCCCCCTACACAGACTCATCCAATGTTCACTGTTCAAGCCCAAGCCCCCGAGATCAGTCTTAACGCAATCCTCCCATCGACGCTTCGGTCTACCTTTCGGACGCCTACCAGTCGGATCAGCGAATACCAACTTTCTTGGAATCCGTTCCTCATTGAGCCCAACAACTTTACGCGCCCATTTGAGTCTCCGCGATGCTATCAACTTAAATATATTCACAGGATATAAGTTCCGCAATTCCGTGTTGTTCAACCTTCTAAACTCCCCAGTGGCCTCATCTCTCTTTGGACCAAATATTTTACACAGTATCTTAATTTCGAAAATCTTAAGCCGTTGTTCATCCTTCAAAGTAAGCGGCCACGTTTCACAACCGTAATAATTCTAAGCATTAAGCATTTTAAATAAGTACTAAGCTACTCTCTTGAGTACTTCCTATTTTTCATATGTACTCTTTTGCATTTGCAAAATAAATGCTGAGTTATTTAAGGAGAGCCAGTAACCTATTAATTACAGCATCATAGCATTATAGCCATGTCATCAGTATAAGGGAATATCAATAATTAGGTTGTGCACTCTGTAATGTATATGTATATGTATTTATATGTATGTATGTATGTATATAATATATATATATATATATATATATATATATATATATATACTTATGTGTGTTGTGTGTTTGTTGTGTGTGTGTGTGTGTGTGTGTGTGTGTGTGTGTTTGTGTTGTGTGTGTGTGTGTGTGTGTGTGTGTGTGTTGTGTGTGTTGTGTGTGTGTGTTGTGTGTGTTGTGTGTGTTGTGTGTGTGTTGTGTTTGTGTGTTTGTGTTTGTGTGTTTGTGTGTGTGTGTGTGTGTGTGGTGTGTGTGTTTGTGTGTGTGTGTGTGTGTGTGTGTGTGTTTGTGTGTTTGTGTGTGTGTGCGTGTGTGCGTGTGTGCGTGTGTGCGTGTGTGGTGTGTGCGTGTGTGTGTGTGTGTGTGTGTGTGTGTGTGTGTGTGTGTGTGTGTATTCCTTAAATCTTTTACATTTAGTAAAGTTACATATACATATATATGAATGCAATCCTAGCATAGCTACTTTGCAATGCAAAAGATACTAATTTATAGAACACTGCTTAATTGGATTAAGACCATTCAGAATAAAAGAGTAGTAAATTGCCCTACGGTTCTGACATTGTATTTTTATGACATTTGAAAGGAAGCTGCTGGCATAGGAAACATGAGTTCTCTGCCGAATGTATGGAAAATAATTTTTTTTTCTATATCAGGCATATAACACATATGCCCAAAGTATTGAGCCCCAAACACCTGCACAAGGACTAATTTAATGAAGGCACGGTAGAGGCCAACCATGCCTTAGATTGATAAATGAATTAGAAATTCATAAGAAAGTGGGAATCAAAACATGGCAGATGCTTGCTAGGGATAGGAGAAAGTGGAGGAAGATAATAAGGGCAGCCGAGGTTCTTGAAATAGTGTAGCAGCAGCAATAAATAAACTCAATATCCAAAGACATTTCATAAATAAAAATTTTCATTACATAATATAGTACTTACAGAATCAATTAAAATAGAAGCAGAAGGAGCATCCACCTGATTGCTATCTGACTTAAAAATAAGTTTTAACTTATATGATTTGTCTTTTTCTAGGCATAAAGATCCATTTGCACTGACATAAGTAGAGTCTGAAATAGAGATAAAAGAATTATTGTATAAGATAGGAGACAAAGGTCTTGTGTAAGATAATGCATACTGGAACCTCTGAATCATTAAAAAATCTAGGTGAAATTATAAACAAAAGTTGGAAAACATTACATGCCATATTTTAGGAAGTTTTTTAACATTAAATATGTCTATTAATGACTGGTAGAACTTATCTTTAAATTAATTTAAAGAACAAAGAAACAAATGCTAAATAAGAAAAATTACTGATAGAAATTAAATGCATTAATTAAAGTAATTGATATAAGTTTGCCAGTAAACTTCGAAAGGATAAACAGAAATATAAATATGTAGCGGATGGGCTGCCCGCCATCTGAGTACAAGTAGTTAAACGGGTATCTACCAGATGGCACTACCCGCACTATACTGTATATATTTAATAATTTATTTATTAATAAGTTAGTTTAATAATTTCTAAGTAGCGGATAGGACACCTCAAAGGCAGTATGTCTGTTACAAATATAAACAATGAATATTGACTAAGTAAAGCCTTAGATATAAAAAAAAAATTAAGTAATTAAGAATGATAGGCCTCTAGAAGCAAAGAACAACTAGATTTTCACCAGAAAAGGACCAATAAGTAAACAAAAAAAATTAAGGTTAAATATATAACTATAGCTAGTTCAACTTTGATGGCATGTTTTATTACACCCATCCTATTCTCCAGATGATAGACCACCACTTATTCTGGCCCCTCCTTAACTCTCTTCATGTGAAATCGTGGATGATGAGATAGATATGAAAACTTTTCTCAATTAGTTTTTTGCTTCTAAGCACTGGATGTTTTTCAATTGCAGAATTATGAAATTAGACAGAGGTCATTAATAAAAATGGCAAATACATTATTAAATAAAATTTATTCTTTGTCCAAAAAAACTTCTTCAAGGGAGTGTAACAGGGGTGGCCGAGGTGGGGACGGTCAGTGGAATTTCTTAGGAAGATGAACTCACAGACCAACAATGAGAGCTTGTAGGCTTGCTGGAGGGTGAAATAGGTTCCAACTCACATATTTTAGTTTACAAAATACCACAAATAGTCATGGATTCCTCTAAGATGAAACACTCATTATCCAGAGGTAAACAAGCCCCCACTTGGGTCTCCAGATGGGAATTGCTTCTTGGGAATCATGGCAAAAGTTGAAAATTAGAGATAGGGACATGGAATGTTAGAAGTTTAAATAACATTGGTCACGAAAGAAGTTACAGGGTATTAAATATTGTGTATTTTAAAGCATTTAGATATTGTGGTATTGAAGAAGTTCGTTGGCCAAGGGAGGGTTTGTTAAAAAAAGGAAAGTATACTTTTTGGTACAGGGGGAGAGCTAATTATTGTTTAAGTACAGGATTTCTGATTAAGAATAGATTTCTTTCCACACTAAGGGACATACATTTTTTAAGTGAAAGAATATCGGTTGCTATATTTCAAAGAGGTTGGTTTAAAATTGTGATTATAAAAATTCATTCTCCAATCAAAGACAGAGATGAAGAACTTAAATGCAAATTTTATTATAAACTAGAGTTGGTCTACAATAAATTAATATGAAATTTCCTAAAGATAATTCTAGGGGACAACAACTGCAAAGGTGGGAAGGGAAGAAGTATACTGTATTTGAACCTCAACTGAATGGCAAATAACAATATAATAATGATGCAAATAACAATATAATAGTGGATCCGACTAAGATATTAAATACATTCAAACAACATTTTGACAGTATTCTAAATACCGAAAATAATAATCTCCACCTTCTGAATATCAGAGTGCTGAGCCATTAATAGAGGAAGCGAGCAAGGAGGAAGTCAAAATATACAAAACATATAAAAACAAAGGAAAATTAAGACATTATAAAGCAGCGGGAATTGATTTTTTTGGTTCAAAATATCTGGGAAAATGAAAAAATGCCTGAGGAATGAAAAGAATCAATAATTTTATCGATTCACAACAAATTTTAGATCTCTCTTCTCCCAGTATGTTATAATAAAAAAGCTTATGATTCCATAGACCGTCCGTCAGAAGCTGTATAACATCATGATTGAACAAGGAATACCTAGAAAGTTAGAAAACCTTTGAACAAGTTGCATGTCTGAAATATTCAATAAAGTTAGAATTGGTCATAATTACTCGTAGTGGTAGGAGGTTCAATTGGGTTTGAAACAAGGTCCTTCCCTTTCACCTGTTTTATTTAATTTAGCATAAAAATATGTTATGTAAAAGGTGACGTATACTGAGAAATGTTTAAATCCCGGTTCTAGGGTATACCAATGAATTGGAGCCGTTTCACTCAGTTAGCCGGTGTACGGCAAGGTAGTATCCTGGGTCCGATCCTCTACACGGTGTATACAGCTGATATTCCCTTCCATCCATGCACTATCCTTACTATCTATGCCGATGCCACATGAGTGTTATCAGTGAATAATGATCCTGTTACTACATCCCAAATCCTACAGAACCATCTATGAGCCTTTGAAGAATGATGTCAAAACTGGAGGGTTGAAATAAATCCTAACAAATCCCATTAGATTACCTTCACTCTACGTCGTAAACCTATGACCTCCTATCCTACAGTATCCTTTAACAATATCCTACTTACTCATGTTGAACAGATCCGGTACTTAGGACTCCACCTCGACAAATGCCAAACATGGAATCCTCATACTAGACTAAAACGACAGGAAACTGCTTTTAGATACAGATTACTACAATACTTACTCGACAGACGCTCAAAACATCCTATTTACTACAAAAAACTCATTTATATAACCATCATCAGGCCTATTTGGACCTATGGTATTGAGCTATAGTGGTCTACTGAACCATCAAATTCCTCTCACATCCAATCCTTGCAATCCAAAATCCTTCAAAAAATCCTCAATGCTCCTTCCTTTGTTACCAATAAAATCATCCATAAAGACCTAAATATCCCATTTGTTGAAGACTTGGCCCGTTACAGATATACCTCTTTTCATTCCAAACTCCCTGCCCACTCACACCCGCTTATCCGTGACCTCTCCTCCATATCTATTCCCGATAATCCACTGATAAAAAAAGATGGCCAAGAGAACTCCTACCATAAATTAGACATTGGAGTGCTACCAATGGGTAGTTTCTTCACAGGACTACCATAAGTTCTAATCATATGTCAATCCTATTTACTTGTTGTATTGATTTAATACAATTATAAATTTCTTTAAATAAATAAAAAAATAAGGATACAGCACTGCACACAATGCTCATATTATTAATGAAATGTGGGGTCAGGAGACTATTAACAAAGGCACAGTGCAGCATTTGTTCCAGAAGTTTTGCAGAATAAATTTTGACTTTGAAGACAAGGAAGGACCCAATTCTGCAGTTTACAACAACCAGCTGAGAACAATAGTGGAATAAGATCCAACCAAAACCACCCAAGAAATGGCAGCAGAACTCAGCATAAACCAATCTACCGTCCTACACCAGTTGGAAGCAATTGCTAGGCACAAAAGTTGACCAAGTGAGTGCCACATCAATAAAAGGATCACCAAAAAGAATGCCCCTTTGAAGTATGTTCCATGTTTTTGAGACGTATACCCAATTCTCAATCGCATTGTGATAAAAAATGGATGTTATTTACGACAACAGAAAGTGTTGGAGACAATGGCTGGATAAAGATGAACAACCAAAACATTTCCCAAAGCCCTACCTGCACCCAAAAAAAGTTATGGTCAAATTTTGGTGATATACTGGCGGTGTTATCAAATTTAGCTTTCTAAATCAGGGCAAGACTATAACTGCAGATAAGTACTGTCAAGAAATTTATAATATGAATCAGAAGGGGCTACAAAGTTCTCCAACACCCACATTATTCACCTGACCTCTCTCCTACACACTTCCACTTTTTCATGCATCTGGACAACTTTTTGAGGGCAAAAAAGTATTTATTTTTATGGAAATTACTTTAATTAAACATAAATTGTCTTATTTCAGCATCATAGATAAAGTAATCTGTCGTCTGTCAAGATGTGAGAAGATGATTTTATGTATCTTTTTTTGTGGGTAAAAAAAGGTCATGACATGGTGTCATTGGAATCCATGAAGGAGAGAAGAGAAAGAATGATAATTTTCAATGGTTGATATATTTCTGTGAGGACAGTAATATGCTTACTGGAAATTCTTTTTACCCACACACAAAAAAAGATACATAATAATGTTCAACATTTTTAATAAAATTTTCTTAAGATGTATGATAATATACTCATCAATCAGTCTTAGAATATTTCTGTTAAGTGTTTAGCTGCACATCTCTTTTTTATCATTTTGTTTTTATAGTTATAACTGAACTTTTCTTTTTAAAATATTCGTAAATATAGAATACTCAACACCAGGTAACCCGTTAAAGAAATATCATTCTCCTATTTTAGCTATAATCAATAGAAATATTGATAAAAATATAAGAACATTGAAAACATTAATTAGCCAAAGCTGCAGAATGGAGGAGATGGAGAACCGTTTGTCTATTAAGCCTGATTACATCAATCCTCATGTAAATATATGGCCTTATTAATACAGCAGCCAGGGACAGGTTTAGGTCAATAGAAATGACACCAGGAAATAGTTTTAAATAATTATTATGTATTGTCTTAAAACAGAATTGAAATTCTGGTTGTTGTAAAGTGCAGCTAACATAAAGAAAATTTAAATCGAAGTACATACATTTTCTAAAGTTACGGATCTAACATATTTCTGAAATTGATTTCATTTTGTTCTTTGTGTTTGGCTAAAACTGACTGTGGAAGTCTGGATGATGATAAATTTAGTGAAGTGTGCACCAGGCACAACCAAATTATGCTCTTCCCACCTCCCTTCACTCCATGGTTCTGTAACAGCATGTTACATGTTATTCAAATAAAGAGATGTTAATTCCAACATATTGAATTCCATGATGTTATTTATTAAGCAAAAGCTATAATTTTTGCCTTTTTTAGGTACTTTATGCTAAATTTTATTTATGCTGCATGATTTTGCACATTTTGAGATTTTTATAGATTTTTGTTTTTTCCAAGGCAAATTTTTCAGTATTTTAATGCACAAAAATAAAGTCTTTAGTCATAAATCACAATAAAGTATTTTGAAAAATGGAGAATTTAGACCCTCTTTGTATAAGCCTTGAGGATGCCAATGTAAAACTGCTTAATCAGTTGACTATAAAATATTTAGATATTTTCAAAACAGATGACTGCTCTCTTGAAATGATTATCACTATTTACAAATCTATTTATTCTTTTTGTAGTTAAAATACCTGGTAAATAATATAATAAACAAATAAATCAAGTTATTTTAAGGGATATCAAAATATTTGTGTGTATCTTAATAAATTTACACCTAATCCAAAGATGTTCAATCTTAAAATGTATTTTGAAATTCTATTTATGGCAACAAATTTAAGTATATTTAGAGTTTTCCTAAAAATTGGATTTATCATTGAAGTACAATCTAAATTTAAGTTACAGCAGGGTGTAGAGAATCTTTAAATACTTATGACTTTAAAATTCAAATTGGAAGATATTTTTACTTTCACTTACCTATATATGGAATATATATTAAGGAAAAGAATTGCAATTGTGAAAATTTCTGGATTCCAGTTTTCAACAGAAATACGCGTTTTAGGGTCACCTGAGTCTAAATAAACAAGTTGCATGAAAAGGTCTGTGGGTGTGGGTGAGTCCATGTGTGGTAATTCTAGCAAGAAAAGCTGCGCAAAACTGAAACTTTATATTTAGTACAACTATAAACCTGAGATGTTACAGCAACTTTTTCATCAAAATCGGCGAACCAGAAGAGCCACTTTATGCCTTGCATTTTGCACCTTTTCATAATTTTCTCAATAATAGCACAAATAATTTTGATAAAACTCAGTATGTCAATGTAAAATTTGATGGGCTTTAATATGATGTAGGTTTCATTCTGATTGAAATAGCCTGATAGGGCTTAAATGCCAGTATCATACATTTTCTTCCTCTAAAGTACCTTTAATTTTATAGATTGAAATATATTAAACCGTATAATCTTATTTTCATTGAAAAAGGAAAAACAATGGCTAATTATAAAAGTTAAATGAATTTGATATTCAACTGAAGGAATAAATTACAAAAATATTTTTCTGATGTATTTTTTGTGTTTTGAACATAAGAACAGTAATAATAGATGTATAATTTATCTTTGGAAAGCTAAAAAGTTTAGAAAAAATATTATCTTATACAAAAAATTGTAAAAGTTGATAGAGAGTGATGAAAAGCAAATAAAACTAACTGATTGTTGTAGATAATAATATAATTATTGTTTTAAGAAAACAAATGTTCCTATCGAAAACTCAATGTAACTAATTCCTTGACATTTTTTTGTATCTAACTGTATTTAGAAATTCTTAAATTGATTTTATAAACATAAATAACTAAAAGTAGTGTGTTGGGGGCAACAGATTTTTCCTCATTTATTATTTATTAATAAGAACTTATTACTAAGAAAGTGAATGGAGAATGTAATTTTTATTAGATAAATCACAAATAACATCTTAGATAAATAATTAGTGACTAAAATATTTAATAAAAAGTATATAAAACCTTACCAGATCGTGGCTGAAATTTTTTTATGTCATCAGAAGGCTGGAAATTAGCACAAATGCCAGTATAATCTACAGGATTTTCACGGAGTAATTGAGCCGTAACATCAGCCCAATCATATTCAGGCTGGAGGATGAAAAAAAAAATAAGTACAAAGAAATATAGAAATGAAATTTTGCAATTAATAGTTATTAATAACAATGTAATTTTAAAATACATCATAGAAAAAAAATTCAGAGCAATATGAGCATGGATTATCCCAATGGCTATCTGTTGCCATACAACCTATTAACGTCAGAAAAAATATGAAATAAAGATGAAAATAATTTATCCGCCAGGCTTCTTAAGTAAGACAACAATGAAAGACAAAGTAAAAAAGACAAATGACATTTGAAATTTGTACTTATATAACCTAAGGTTTATATTTTTCACTTATTCCTCAGTAAACTTTCCCTTGATACCTCCATCCAATATGCTATTATCAATGTATTATGTTATAATCCTGTCATTTGAATTCCTAACTCTCAATCTTTATATCTCAATTCGAAATATACCTTGAATCTGATATTCTCTCATATTTAGTAGTGTTACACTTTTAATCACCACGACCAAACAGATCTAACTGGAAGAGAAATAGACCTGATTGTTCTTGATATCGAAAAATTTAATATCCTAGTCATTTTTATTATGTCACCTAAACTTATACAGGTTTCTTATAATATTCCTACTTCTGCTCTTATTGTTAAGAAAATTTCTTAATAATATATACTTCTTTGAATCCAAAAATGTCACGTTCTTAATTTGTAAAATGACTTATTTGATGCACAAGTTCAGCTTTTAAAACCTAATAAACAGTATAGATACCAAACCTTTTGAAATAATAATTAATTTAAAATGTGTAAATTTGAAAACAAAAATGTTGAAAATAAATTCAACATTAACAACTTTTAACACCTAAAAGAAGGATCACTAAATTACTTAAATCTTCGCCCCTCTCCCACTAAAAAATTAAAATCAATAAATATTTTTAAAGAAATAAATAACAATATATTTAAATGTTTTTACTATTTCAAATCCTCTGTTAACATCAATTATCTCATTAACACAAAACCTGTCAGCAAAATATTAAAAAAATATTTAAGAAGCCATAATTTCATATAAACCATCAATTTACAGTAAAAAAGTAATAAATAAATAAAATAAAATATTTAAGCCAGGTAATGGAATATTTTACAATTAGGGATCAAAAATAACACTTACTTCTCAGTCAATAAAAGTGAATACACAGTTAATAAAAGTCATAGTCCATGAGCTAGGGCCAAAAAATGCTAATTATAAGAAGACAATTTTCAATGTGATTTTTACATTTTATTCAACTTGTACAACACTTTTTTTGTCTGCCTCCTCAAACTGGTCAGAATTTAATCATTTTTCTTCATTTATTTTTTAAAAACATTTTATTTTTATTTTGCATTGTTATAACTTTACTTCAAGTTCATTTTTCTGTAAACATTGTGAGATTGGACATCAAATCACAATGCCAATGCCCTCACTGAGACAAAATTTAATATTACTGAATAGATAATATTGGTTTGCCAATAAAATAATACAGGATTTTAGGTTTTTCTTTAAATACCCTTTTACTGTTAATGTTTGCAGGATTATTCATTTGTATGAATGTCAACACTTATTAATCTTTTTCCAAAAGAAAATGTTTGTTTACCTCTGTAGCATTTTGTAAAATAATTCAGTCTTTACTAAGATGTCAAAAAGTGATTTTCTTATTATTTTATTTTATGTGTTTAAACCTGGCCTTAATGGGGTCCAAACAGCCAAGAACTTCAACAAAGCGTGTGGTAGGGCAATATTAGTGAGTGCAGTGATCAATGGTGGTTCAAAAAAATCGATAGGAAGACTTCAGCCTGGAAGAAAAGGACTTCTTTCATTGATGACAATGCTCTAGGAACTTAGGTCCCAAGGAAGAAAGTCCCAGAACAACTGTTTGAGGACTTGCTAAAAAACTCAATCTATAGAAATTGACCATCGATGATCTCCAGATGAAAAATCTTGCAATTTGGACTCCAGAAAAAACAGCCTTATGAAATTTCTCATTTTTTTTGTCAAAACAACAACAATCCACTTCTTTCCATAATTTTTACTTGAGATCAAAAGTGAGTCTTGTAAAATAAAAGCAGACGTTCTGAACAGCGGCTTGAGAAAGGAGAAGCTGCACATTTTCCAAAGCCAAAGCAAGAAAAAAAAAAAAAAAAAAAAAAAAAAAAAAAAAAAAAAAAAAATAGGAAGGTGACAGTTATAGCTTGGTGGGTTCATTCACTACTTCTTTTTGAATCCAGATGAAACTATCAATGCTAAATTATATTGTAATCAAATTAACGTAATTCATCAGAAACTGGCAATAATGAAGGAATCTTTGGTCAATTGGAAGGGGCCCATTCTGTAGCATGACAAATCTGGAAAAGCTGCCAAAATGTTAGCAGAAATGTATTGAAAGTAATGGAGACTATTCTGTCTTCATTAAAACTAATATAAATATTTTTTTGCTATTAAAACTGTAATCCTGCGTTATTCTCTGGACAACCCAATAATCAGACCTGAAGGTTGTTGAATTGTCTCCCACCTTAGTTCAGAACCCATAATAGTAAGTTAAATCAAATAATAGTAACAATAAAATAAAATAAATAAGTATAATCCAAATTAAGTTATAAATAAATTACTTACCTTATCATAACGTAGAATTACATCATATTCTCCTGATAAAGCAATGTTATTAATAGAAAATTCAAGTTCTGACTTTTCAAAAACTTTTCTATATCCGCCTCCAGTATAATATGGCAATCCATCTTTAGGATGAGGTCTCTCCAAAATTTGACAATGCTAAAATAAGATAAAAATAAAATTTTTAAATCAGGGAATAGAACTAAGCAATCAGATTAAAATGCAAATTCTGCATTAAAGAATACCTTTACTTGTTGAAAACAAGTAGGTAGAAAAGAATACATAATGAGTAAAAACACTTAGAACTCATGTATAAGTATTTATTTGTAACATCAATGTTATTCTTAAGGGACTATGTCCCAGAATAAAGTTCATTTTTCTATTTCTATTTTTCTATAAGTAAACATTTTAAATATAATTATTAAAAAGGTATATCATAAAATACATTTTTTTTCACTGACAGACAATGTTTTTCTTACATGCAAACTACAAAAAACTATCACCCAATGATTATTTTAAATAAATTATAACATTTTGATATTTATACCTGTATCTAAACCATGCAAATTAAGGCATTACATATTAGATTAAAAAGGTTTGTTTGATCAAATTCATAATACCATTGAATTATAATATGTTGTTTCTCTGCCTCCCTCCCTCCCACAACAATCAATGAGCGTTTCTTCCTTGAGTTAAAAGGGGTTGCCCTTAGGGAGGTAGGTGGGGGTAGACAATTTCCTTTCCTCTCCATTGAGTGAGGCCACCTCGAAAAATCGTCTTTCCTTTCCTCACCTTTCCACTCAGCTAAGTGTGGCCGGGCCTTTATCCAGCAGTTTGTTGGATCCATAAATTTGTTCGGTTTTTGAAGAGTAAAATATTTTTTTTTTGTACAAATAATGCATTTTATTTAATGATGTATTTGCCATTTTTCTTATGATTAAAAGTCATCCTTTTAACAATTTCATAATTTTTACTCTCGAAAAACATCTGGGGCTTAAAATTATGAGATTTTGGCCAATTACAGACTGTAGCAAACCTAACACTATCAAAGCTTACCCATTGAACTAGACGCAACAAACTAAATTTTAATACAGAAAAAACCAAATATATAATTTTTTCCAAAAAAATAACAGTCCCAGATTTAGATATTCGACTCAATTCAGTAAGAATAGCCCAATGCGACACTTTACAATATTTAGGCCTACTGTTTGACAGAAAACTGAATTGGAACAGACTTGTGGACGAACTTTATGAGGACACTCTACGTATTATAAATGGACTATCAATAGCCGCTAAAGCTACATGGGGCCTTAGACCGGAAATATTAAAAGTCATTTATGAAGGCGATGTACTTCCTAAGATGCTCTACGCAGTGCACGTCTGGCACCCAGCTGTAAAACGAAAGTAAAGTCTGATGAAGTTACAGAGGCATCAAAGGTTGATTTCAATCAAAATATGCAAGGGCTACCGTAGGCTATCATATGAGGCCGCGATACTATTAGCAGGACTGATACCCATCCAACTGAAAATTGAAGAACGAAAAATTTCATTTAATATTATTAGACACAAGACAGGCTATAAAGACATACCGCTGGATAAAATTGAAAGATTAACAGACTGCAAGTTCTGGCTACACCCAGCAACTACTTCATGGACAACACGACAGTGTACTGCTCTTATATTACCCGGAACACTGACGTTTACACTGACGGAAGTAAGTACAGCGATAATGTTGGTTGTGGTTCCAAACTACAGCTGGTATCAATGTTCAACATCAATACAAGTTAGAATCGTATTGTTCTAACAACCAAGCTGAAAAATTCACTGTATTGAAAGTGACTGAGTACATGACAAATGAACCTAGGCAAACTAACGCACGTATCACTATACGAACAGACAACAAAACTTTAATTGACTCTGTTAATAATGTACACATACATGACCATTTGACAGACCAAATTAGGCAAAACATATTACATCTTAAACAGATAGAGTGTTGAGTTTTAGATTATTTTGTTTTATAATAGTAGTTTCGTATTTTTTATATACCTTGGGCAAGTAGAAGTGTTGGGCAGTGTTATTGACGAGAGCGAAGAACTTATCTTAATGCTTCTTCTCTGGCTCCCGCCTTTAATTCTCTTGGTCTCACGACTCCGAGAAGGTCGCATCTATTAGTTTTTCTTTACGAAGAAGCTGCCGTCGACGGCCCGTACAATATCGCCATCACTGCTGGTAACAGGTCAGCCAATGTTTATGTTTCTCTACATCCGCTGTTAAGCACTTAAGGGGCCAACCGTTTTATTTATGGACTATAGTTTAGTTTTAGTTATATTAATTTAGATTCACATTTCGGTTTTGTTGATTTAATTATTGCATAGTGTTTCATTTTGATTCTATTTAACTATTGAAAGGCCTTTATGTTTTATAGCTATACATACTTTCATTTTCATACTTTCACTGCAATAAATTTTGTATTTAGTTTTGTTTAAATTTTTTCAAATATATATTATCCTCAATTTATTTTATATGTTTCATGATAATTTATTATATTCTATTTACAGCACATTTTATTTGTATTATAATTTTACCTGCCCAGGTTCATTAATAGGGTCCCTTGTCTGGAGAACAGGTTTGACATAGTCCGTCTTTTTTTGTCCGACGCGAATTTCAGTGTTTGGGGATTTCGGCAATAACCGCGCCCTAGCACGCTACATAGGGAAAAGAGTAACTTTGAAGTGGGTAAAGGTGCACGCCGGGATCGAGGTTAGCGAACAGGCAGATCAATTGGCCAAAGAAGCTGCTTCCAGTAATATGTTGCCTTCCTACAATAAAGCACCTCTATCCTATGTCAGGAGGGACATGATATCTGATTTTGATGCAAGATGGGACCAAATGTGGGTGACCTCCACCAAGTCTCCAAGTTTACATAGATTTATACCAAACATAACATTACACGACTATGCATCTGTACACAGAAATAATTATAAACTAACACAACTAATCACAGAACACAGAAACACAAAACATTATCTAAAACGATTTAACATAATACAAACAGATTTATGTGACGAAGACGGACAAATTCAAAATTTTAAACATATACTTTATGACTGCAAAATATTTGACAGACAAAGATTTCATTTAATTAAAGATATAATACTTAAAAAACAGAAACTGGCCAGAGACGGAACAAAGTTTGTTCTCTAAATTCAAGACAGACCTACTTTTTAATACTTATCATTAAAAACATTGACTTCGAATTACTGACTAAAGATGGGCTGCCTAGGTAATTCTCTTCTAAAATTTTGTTTTAAATTTGTTATATTTAATGTTAGTTACTATATTTATTTTGTTTTATTTTATTTGAAACATTATTCTGTAACAATTGTTAAATGTAACTACTTTCATTTGTAAATTAATGTAATCATATTATCATTCATGTAGTATACCATCAAGGTATGGAACATGATGTTATAATAAACGGTCCTTATATGGGGTTACCATGTATATATATATATATGACTACTTCAGCCAGCACCATCAGCTCCCACGACGATCGGGAACTCGCGGTCTAGGACGAAGTTCTAGAACGAAGTGAACCCACTTCTCTCAAGGATTAGTGGGCTTGCTAGGGTATTAGGGGGCAGCACCTCTCCGATATTAAATTTAAATTCAAATAAAAATAATATTATACACCCTCGCCTCTGAAAAGTTATTTTCAGATAATGTTCAAATGACAAATAACAAGTAAACAATAATAATATTAATAAAACAAAACCATCACCATTTAACATATAATATTATATACACAATAAGAATAATTAAGAATAAGAATAATTATATACACAAAAAAACAAAAAAAATAAAGTATACAATTACTTAAATATTATGTTAGGCAGGCTAACAATTAGATACAAAATAGAATAAAAATAAAAATTAACAGCTCCAATTTGAATGTTTGTTTGAAAACATAACCTCCATTTTGTAAAAAAACATGCCCAGGTAGAAGAAAGGTCCCTGGCAGGTTAGTTTCAAGGGGGACTTGTAAGAGTAAGGAGCTGCTGTATGGATATGAAGAATCATTGTTAGCCTGCCTGCATATTGTTTGTGTTATTTTTGTAAGTTGTTATGATTAAAAAGTTGTATAATATATTTGTGCCTGATTGTCAAGAACCCATACCATACCCTAAGAGTAAAATGAATTTTAATGAAGTAATTATTGAGTAAATTGATTTTTTTTTTTTTTATAAAAGAATTTTTTTCAAATATTATAATATATATATATATATATATATATATATATATATATATATATATAATATATATATATATATATATAATACATATATACATATAAGGAGGATACAAATAAAAATTTTATTGTGTTGATAAGGGGTAGAGTTTGGTGACTGGTCTCCTATAGCGACCCGTCGCTACTCGGACAACTGCCCCTCTTACCACTCCATCGGCTCCCGGAAACACCTCTTCAACCACTCAATCAATTAATTGAATGATCAAAGGATCCTTCTTTGGCAAGACAATCGGATGACAGCTGTCAAACCCAATATCCAGGCCTTAGACGGCAACGTATCAACATCGCTCCTGTGTTACTTTTCTATTATTCTCTTATCTCTTTTATAATTTCCGTATTTTTTTCTTTTTTTCTCACGCAAAATATTCTGAAGTATATAATTTAAACATACCTTTACTCCGATTAATAAAGTTAATTATACAGCCGAAACAAAGCCATAATTTGTGATTAAGTTCGGGTTTATTCTGAAGCAGCTGGCAGTCAAAGAGGTAATCCCTAGGCAGTAAGAGTATTAAAGGACGTCAACATCAGGCCTTTGTTTACAAACTTTTCTACGAGTAAGTTATATTTACTTATCAAACTTAAAATGGTTCAGTGCTCAATTTGCGATGTTGCCATCACCAGGGAGAAAAAAAAGTGTTAGCTGTAATGAGTGCCGCGTCATTTTTCATGGCAAGTGCTGTAATCTATCTGAAAAAGATATTGATGCGCTCAAGTCACATAAAAAATCTTGGCTTTGCCCTAAGTGCGTCTATGGAAAGAAGTCAGGTACATCCACCGAAAATCCTACTTCACCCAGTAGCATTCAAAAGCAAGAACCATCTCCATCTGATATACTCTCGGCAATTAATAAGCAGGGCGACCAGGTAAACCAAGAAATCAAAGATATTAAATCATCGCCCTAATTTATTTATTTATTTTTTTTTTTTGTAGAAAATATTAGTTTTTATTTTTCGTTCATAATCTAATCATAATTGGCAAAACAAAAAAAAATTGGCACCAGAGGACCAAATTTATGAGCCTATGGACTGTATCTTTAATATTTTTTTTTTTGACACGAACAAAAAAATAAAAATTTTATCAGCATGTTCGCTAAACGAAAAATCAAAAAAACTCACCTCTCGTCCCTCCTTTCTGTCCTGATTCTTAAGGGGGGTCAGGAGTTAGGAAAGGATGAGGTTAAAGAGGGAAATAATCAGGATCCTTAGGACTGCTTCAGCCAGCACCATCAGCTCCCATGACGATCGGGAACTCGCTCTTCTCGCAGTCTAGGACGAAGTGCTAGGACAAAGTTCTAGAACGAAGTGAGCCCACTTCTCTCAAGGATTAGTGGGCTTGCTAGGGTATTAGGGGGCAGTACCTCTCCAATATTAAATTTAAATAAAAATAATATTATTCATTCCCGCCTAAACATATATATATATATATATATATATATATATATATATATATAATACACACACACAACCATATATATATATATATATATATATATATATATATATATATATATATATTTATTTATTTATTTTTTCCTTACATGGTAATCCCATATAAGGACCGTTTATTATAACATCATGTTCCATCCCTTAATGGTATACTACATGAATGATAATATGATTACATTAATTTACAAATGAAAGTAGTATTACATTTAACAATTATTACAGAATAATATTTCAAATAAAATAAAACAAAATAAATAAAGTAACTAACATTAAATATAACAAATTTTAAATAAAATTTTAGTCAACAGAATAGAATTACCTAGGCAGCCCATCTTTAGTCAGTAATTCAAAGTCAATGTTTTTAATGAATTTAAGTAAGTCTGTCTTGAATTTAGAGAACAAATTTTGTTCCGTCTCTGGCCAGTTTCCTTTAAGTGTTATATTTTTAATTAAATGAAATCTTTGTCTGCAAATATTTTGCAGTTATAAAGTATATGTTTAAAATTTTGAATTTGTCCGTCTTCTTCACATAAGTCTGTTTGTATTATCTTAAATTGTTTTGACACATCCATTAATGACACATCCTCAGCTTTTAGAGTAAATAGAATCCTATTCAAGAGGCACACTACCCTGGCTGCGAGCTGATGGATGAGGAACCAATTAATCCTACCTATGAAAGACACACTATTATTACGTATAGGTGGGCTGAAGCCAACAGAATAGTTAATTCTGGAAAATTGGAGTGGGCAGTTAAATCATTTGCCCCTTTCAAATCAGCCGGCACTGAATTTTTCCAGCTCTACTACAGAAGGGCTTTGAGGTGCTGCGACCCTATCTCCTTTTATTATTACGAGGCAGTCTAGCACTTAACCACATACCTAATAGTTGGAATGTGGCTAAAGTGCGATGTATATCCAAACCTGGGAAGATATCCTATGAGCATCCCAAGGTTTACAGACCTATATTTCTGACATTCTTTCCAATGAAGACATTGGAAAAAATTATTGACAGACATATTAGGGACAATATATTGGCTGAGAGACCTCTACATAGCGCTCATTAAGCATATTAGCCTGGGAAATCCTGTGTGACTGCTTTACATTTCTTGGTCTCTAGGATTGAAAAAACTCTGACGAACAGAGAAATTGTGGCAGGCATCTTTGTTGACATTGAGGGTGCCTTTGACAGAACTCTTTGTGGTACTTTGGCAATAGCCTTAGAAAGGAGAGGTGTAGGATGACTAACCTCCAGATGGATCAATGCCATGCTGGAGGGAAGGATGCTCACATCTGAATTACGACACTCCAGACTATGGATGAGATCGAGGGGAGGACGTCCACAAGGGGGTGTGCTATCTCCACTCCTATGGTGTCTGGTTGTCAACTCTTTGTTGACAAAACTGAGCACCACAGGTCTATATGCACAGGGATATGCAGATGATATCGCTGTGCTAATTGAAGGCAAGTTTCCGGAAACAATTTCGGAATTTCTTAAAATGACAATGGGACTTCTGAGGGATTGGTGTCAGACAAATGGTCTTGGCATCAACCCTCAGAAAGTCAATCTCTGTATCTTCACTAACAGAAGAAATATAACAATTAGATCACCCCACCTTGGTGAGGTTGAGGTCAATATCTATAGTGAAGTTGAGCATTTGGGAATCACTCTCAATAGTAAACTAAAATGGAACAGCCACATTGACAAAACCAGCACCAAGGCACTTAAGTGTCTTATGCATGCAAAGAGGCTTTTGGAAAAACATGGGGTCTTAAACCTAAGATGGTCCTTTGGATATATAAAACAGCAATAAGGCCTATTGTCTTATATGCAGCTGTTGTGTGGTGGCACAAGGCGGTTACATGCAAATCCATGCTCTAGCTTGGAAAGTTGCAAAGATTAGCATGCCTTATGACAACCGGATCTATGAGTACTACTCCAACTGCGGCAATGGAAGTTCTACTGAACCTAACACCATTGCACATAGCAGTAGAAACTCAAGCATTTAGCACAGCCTATAGGCTTTCTAAGTTAGGAACAAGATCTAACTCCCTGGTATACCACGGTCATGGTAACTAGTCCAGAAGGATTGATGAAGATTCGGTACTAGCCATGCATTCTGATCTTCAGGGATAGAAATATCCAGACACACTTTATAGTGTTGGGATTAATAGGACTGACTCACACAGACCATGCAATTGAGTCAATTGCTATACAGACGAATCCCTGACAGAGGTAGGCTCAGGGGCTGGAATATGGAGAATGAAAAAATCAAGGGAAGGGATATCCATCTCTCTAGGTAAACATACTTCAGTCTTCCAGGCTGAAGTAATGGCAATAAATATCTGTGCTCAAACCCTAATTTCAGAAGGGATGAAAGACAGGCTTATAACTATCCAGACCGATAGTCAAGCTGCAATCGGAGCTCTGGGTAGTTACAGGACTCGGTCCAAATTAGTAGAGGAATGCAAAACAAATCTCAATACGCTTCCCCTACTGAATAAAGTCCAAGTTTATTGGATGCCTGGTCACTCAGGCATCTTAGGCAATGAGAGAGCTGATAGCCTTGCAAGGAGGGGTTCTGCTCAGTTACCCTTTACACCTGAACCTTTGTGTGGAATAAGCCTCAGCTATGCTAAAGGTTTGATCAAGGCGGCTGCTGGCATTAGATCTAGGCAATACTGGAGGGATACTAGAAAGCAGCATCACTCTAAGATGTTCATGGAAGGACCCTGCAAAGAGAGAAGTTGTGCACTACTCTCAATCGTGAGGATAACTCTGAGGAGAGTGACAGGACTGTATACAGGACACTGTCAGCTTAACAGGCTATGGGTGGGTATAATATGGGGTGGGTGGCCCAACTACTTGCAGATTCTGTATGCAGTTGTCCAGATATTGCTAGGATATGGTTTTATCATTTTGGTAGCGACCATATTATAGAACCAAAGTTGTGTGAACTGATTGACCCCTATAGCTTGATCAGATTCACCAAAGCACTAGCCATGTATTAACGGAAATGGACGGCATACAATAAGCTTAATAAAGCTGCAGTGCATCAGATAAGCCGGGAGGGGGGGAGGGGGAAACTGGCCATGGCATATCCCGTACAGAAGTGAATGACAGAGGCAGTTCTTGGGGCGCTGCGAACATAGTTCCAATTCTACGGGGTACCGGATCGGATTTCTTCTGAAAACGGCAGAGAGTTTGATAATTTTAGTATTCCAGCCGAGATGAAAGTTCTTGATGTCGATCGGCACCTCAACACGCCAGGGCATCCAAAAAGTAAGGGTGGCAACGAAATGCTGCATAGCACACTGGGGGATCATCTGCGAGTATATTACGTGGATAAAGGTCTAGAACCAGATGTGGCGATGCCTAAAGCAGTAGCGGCATATAACCATTCCATCCACAAGGTTACAGGATTCTCCCCATACGAAAAGAATGTCTATTAACAAATTAAATTGGAAAACCATTTCAGTTCATGACTACCTACATGTTCCTAAGCTGCTTTGATTTATTTTTTGTCAACACTGTGATAGGTAAATCCTACATAGAAAAAGAAATATTTTTAAACAGTAACAGAATACAAAAATAGCTCATCAGCTGCTTAATAAAAATCATCATTTACTGCTTTCACTCAATAATTATTTATTTGTCTTTGAGAAGATAATTATCTCAACATGCACATTTACCTGTCCACAGTCTCCATCTTCAGCTTCAAACACTAAATCCAAATGGGGGACGAAATAGCTTTGTTCTGGTTTATCACATGTTTTACCAGTTAAATGAGGACGACACCTAAAAATAAAAATAGCCTCAAAAACTAGAATTTTTTTTTTAAATCTTCCTATACCAATTTAATTAATGTTACCAGCCAGCGACTCAATCATAGATCCTTGAACACTTGATAAAATTGTAACAAATACAACCAAATGCACATGATACTACTATTTTGCCTTTCATGAAACATCACATACTCCTCAACCAACAATTTTTGATAATTTCTATTACATATAATGATTGTACTAGTTTAAAAATAACACACTTTAACTTCATCATTTAAACTACCATGACATGATAAAATACTACAAATTTACCGAACAGCCAGGAATGATTGTAAGGTAGCTGTTTGGACAGGCCAAAAAACATTCATGGGACGATTTCGGTAAAAAGTTTTCGAGAACAATTCTCTGAAAATTCAGATATATGTCACTGTCAAGAACGAGAGTTCTATACTCTACAATGCTTAGAGGTGATCAAAGAAGAGATAAAACAGGAAATCCAGACTCTAAAATAGGAAAAGCGCCAAGAAGAGATGGTATCACTCCATAATGTATGAAATATGGTAGACAAGAGCTCATTAAAGCCATTCAAAAGCTCTTTTAGTAAGTATAAGACAGAAAGAGAATTCTCAAAGACCGGGAATATAGCATAACTCTATATGGATGACATTGTCCTCATATCTGATTCTAAGGTGATATTACAGCAAGCAATAGTAGAATGGGAAGAAGAGCTGCTGAGAAAAGGTATGCCAATCAAAGCCTCTGAGAGTAAAGTGCTGGTTATGGTGAGAGAAGACGTCCATTAGTATGCAATGGGGAAGTTTTGGAAGTAGCAAAAGAATACTACGTAGGAGCTATAACTAGTGAATCTGGTAAGATAGACACTGAAATTTGTAATAAAATACCAAAGGCAAACCAAGCATACAACCAGGTCACTAACAGTATCCTCGGGCATAGTGAGGTGGGTAAAAAGACCAAAATAAATGTATATAAATCTGTATACATGGCTATCCTCACCTACGGTGGAGAAAGCTGAACTATGTTGGACAACATTACAGTTACATAACAGCAGCAGAAATGAAGTTCCTACATGCATCAGTGAGAAAAACAAGGAGGGATCACATTAGAAATGATAGTGAGAAAAACTAAGAGGGAACAAATTAAAAATGATAGTGAGAAAAACTAGGAGGGATCACATTTAGCAATAGAGATCCACTAAACCTTTAAATTCCTTCAACATCCAATCCTTGAAATCCAAAATCCTTCGAAAAATCTTAAATGCCTCAAAGCAATAAAATCATCATAGAGACCAAAATACCCTTGCAGATTTAGCCTGAAATGATATACCTCTTTTAATTCAAAACTCCCTGCCCACACATATCCAAATATCTGTAACCTATCATTCTATTTTACTAATTATCTACCAAGGAGACAAAAAAAAATAAGACAGCCAAGGGTCCTTCTAACAAAAGGCATTGAAGAGCTAATGCATAGTTACTTCACAAGACATCATTATGTGTTATAATAAAAGGGCATATTTATTTATTGTATTGTATCAATAAAGTTGTAATTTTTAATAAATCAATAAAAATAAATAAAACAACTAAACAAAAAAAAAAAAAAAACACAACCATTACTATTAATAAATAGGAGGATATTTGGGTATGTACAGAAAACTGAGATAGATCTTAACAAGGTAAATTTCATGGTTGTAACTAATAATATAAGATAAATATGGGGTTCCACAATAATTAAATCAACTATTTTATATAATATATTATTAATATATATATATATAATATATTTATATATATATATAAATATATATATATATATATATATATGTGTGTGTGTAAATATAAAAACAGGAGGTAACATTAAGTAATATACTATCAAGTTGGAGAAGTTAAAAATTTAACAAACAGTGCATACAATATTGGCAATAATAAACCTCAATTAAAATATTTTTTACACATTGAAATAGAAAAAACTTTATTCCAGAATTAGGTGCTTTTAAGAATAACACACTTAAACAATAAAAGATCATTTTTGGCCAAAAAAATTATAAAAATTAACATTAGAAGAAAAAATAAAACAGGAAAATCAAATAAATACAAATTTTCAAATGATAAAAAAACTAAAAATAATAGCTGAAGGTACATATGAGATAATTCAGTAAATGAAATATTAACTTTACACCAAATAATATTTAAAAGAATTCATAAAAAAATAAAATAAAACTGTACCTCACTTCTACAACCCATGGAGGATCTTGGGTTCAGTACATATAAAGATTCATACTGCTTCTAAGCCAACAGCCAAGCAATGAGGTGATTAAGCTGAGACCACACTCAACTGCCAGGTTTTTCCCTATATTTTGGGTACCCAATTTTTAGAAGCTGGATCTGCCCCAAGAGGGTCTCCATAACCTAGGGTCGTCCCCCCCCCCCCCCCGGCTGAATTAGCCGAATAAATAATAGTCTGCTACAGCCAGGATTCAAACCCAGGACTCAGAGAACAGCAGACTAGTGCTCTATCCACTAGATCACGGCATCCCCCTAATAGAATTCATACTTATTGGAATTTTCAAAAAAGAGCTATTTTCAATGAAGATATGGAAGGAGTGTGGGGGATGTTTAAAAGGAAATTATTCCACGGGACAGCAGAATGGGCTATAAAGGAAATCTCATATATTTTAGATACGTGGGAAGGGGTACAGAGGTCAGAAAGACGGGATGATCTTGTTTCCTGAGAATGGATCGAGGATTTGATTTGCAGGAGATTGGATTGCAGATTTAAAAGGAGTGGTCAGAGTTGATGATTTGATAAAGAAAATATTCTAGGAATGATTGCTTATGTATGGAAGGAAATTGCCACATTAACTCTTGGTAAAGGTGGAATACATGTGACTGTCTTGAGGTAACAATTTTTTCCAGTGGCACGACAGGTAGTGTAGGCCCTGGGCCTCACGATGTAATCTCCTGGGAGATTACACTCATGGTTCTCAATGCATTTTGTAGTGTAGGGTCATCACTCCCTATGCCTAATTTTGTGAGATGCCACTATTTGGCTGATGGGTCTCACATGCCCAGGGAGTGAAAGCCCTGTCGGGACTGGGAGTCGAACTCACAACATTTAGCATGAGAGACTAGTGCGCAAGCTATTCAGCCACGGGCTCCTCTGAGGTAACAATTACGAATCTTGAAAAGCAATTCAAAACCAAAATTGTTAAAATTTTCAAGTTTGTCCAGACATTGATCTTACTTAGTCTTCCTGAACATAGACAAACGTTATTTATACCTCATAAGGAGAAAAAGATAAATAGCTCTTTTAATTATTTAGAGTGATCATTTGATTAAAAATTACTCTAACCCTAGATTACACGTGAGGAAAGGATAAGAAAGGAAATAAAGAATGATGAGGAATGGTTACAGCTTGAGTCTGGTCAGACAGGATTGATTGAAACCAGGGAAAAAGCCTATTAACAAAGGGAATAGCTTTTTTTTTGATAAGGTAGGAAAAACAGAATTTTGAAGGGAAAAATTTAGGATAAAAATGACCTCCAGGCATACTTTTAACAATGGGTTAGCCCTGCTGGCTGTGTGGCTAGTCTATAAAGCCAAAGGTTGTGAGTTGGAATCCCAGCCCCATCCTGACTTTTTCAAGCAAATGATTCACTCGCAGAATCATGTGCTCAAAAGTGTAACACTCATTAGCTCATGATGTAAACCTGCATCTCTATTGTTAAGTGGTTGCTACCCTAATCAATTCATAGCAAGACTGAAAATATTTATGAGTGAAACCTATTGGGAATCAAAACTACAACACACTAAATTAGACAAAACTACAACACACTAAATTAGAAACTTCAAAGGTTTTTGTCAAAACACCTTCACCCATTATGATTAAATTTTAAACTTACTTGCATTGGCCCGTGATAACATCACAATTTGTATCATATGATCCACCAATATCACAATTGCACGGTTGACAGCCATCTGTGTCCTCAGATAAGCCCCAATGTTCATAAAGACATTGGTTACAATCTTTTCCTATAACATTTTTCTTGCAAAAACATTCACCTGTTTCTGTGTTACAAGTAGAAATGTTATAGGAGCCAGCCGCAAAACAAGTACATGCTGCAATAACAGAAATCAAAAAACATAAAAGATAATAATTATGACAAATAAAATATATAAACACAAAACTAATTTATTTTCTTTACACTAGCATATTCCTGCATACGATTTGAAAAGCCCAAGCAGAGAGTAGTCATAGTACAATGCACCAAGTGCCAAACCCTCGGTCACACAAAAGCCTATTATCACCACCAAGACAAATGTGTCAAATGCGCTGGACTACATGCGTCCAACACAAGCCAGAAGCCGAGAGATACACGCCAGCAATATGTGCACTATGTGGTGAAGGGCACCCGGCCAATTATAAAGGTTGTACGGTTTATAAAACCATGCAGTGCCAAAGACATAAATACTGCATTTAAATTACAAAGCAACACTCTTGAATACCAAAACCCAGCTCCTTCAGCGAAGCATTAACAAGCTACCTCTGGAAACCCTTTCTCCAACGAAAATACACGTCCCAGGACCTCCAACATCAAGACTAAATCGTTCTCCGATGTCACCAGGAAAGAGATGGACAATCAACAGGAACCAGAAGCTTCCTTTAACACCCATTTTCAGCTTCAACCAGCCCATCCTCTTCAGCCTAAAACAACCCATCCTCTTCAGCCTAAAACAGCCCATCCTCTTCAGCCTCAACTATCCTATCACCATCCTCAGCTTCAACCATCCTATCACCAACCTCAGAATTCCCATCTACAGCCTCAAACGTCCCAACCCCTCCAAAATACTCCTAAAAACGATTTACCTACCAAAACCTAAATTTTCCTCTCCTTTGAAGGCTACTCCTCAAGCAATACCACTCACAACAGTTCCATCAAACATGGAACCTCCTCAACAACCTCGACGGAGTACCCAATCTTTACCTAGACACTATAATCCTTCACCCAACCAAGCTTCTGTCTATTCGTATCCTTCACAAAATACATCCGACATTACATCAATCCTGTCATCCTTCCGTTTGGATCTTCAAAATAGCATAAGACCTCTCATCACACTCCTTACCAGACTCCTAACCGAAGTTCCTTTCCATATCCTGCAATGAATAAAAACTCCCTAGCCATTCTTTTGTGGAATGCAAATGATTTTCTGAATCACCGTGACGAACTAGACATATTCCTACACGACAATACCATAGACATTGCCCTTGTGACTGAAACCCACTTCACTACACGCTCGCACTTTTACATACATGACTACATCACATGCCGATCAGATCACCCAGACAACAAATCTTACGCTGGCTCATGTATCCTCATCCATAAATCCATTCCTCATTCCATGCTTCCTTCTTCTCCATCTTACACCATTTAATCAACCTCTATTACCTTATCTTCCCACCCATTTAATATGACAATCTCAGCTGTATACTGCCCTCCCGGTAATTCACTCTCCATTAACCACCTTGAATCCTTATCCCGATCTCTTGGTCTGCGCTCCATTGTTGGTGGAGATTACAATGCCAAAGACCAACGGTGGGGATGCCGAACGTCCAATACTCGTGGCAGTATCCTTTCCAGAGTCACAACCTCCAATATTGAACTCCAATTATTGAACGACGAAGGCAGAGAAAGGATGACCCGCGACCGCCTCCCGTCATCGCTCGGTTCGTCAGACAGACCATAAGGGATGAGCTGATTAACAGTAGGAAGATGAAGAGAGACTTCTCTACGAGAGATATAGGTTGGCAGGAAAATGACTGCCACCGGATATACCTCAGCGAGGAGATGACCCCTACCAACAGGCACCTCTATTGGCTCGCTCGTCAGAAGAAGTCAGCTGGTAAGCTGAAGTATGTGTGGTTCGCGGGCGGTAGGGTGCGCTGCCGTAAGGGCGACGGCCAATCTGTCATCTATATTGACCATTCTCAAGACCTCGATGTTTTTGGCTGACACCTGTGCTCTCGTCTACTGACTAGCTCCATTCCTAATTTTGCCTACGATTCTTCTCTTCAATGTTTTATCGCGATATCATTATCTTATTATTTCTTAATTTTCATTTTAATCACAAAGTCAAAAGTTTATTTAATTTTTATTAAGGATATTTATGCTTTTATCAAAGTTATTTTTAATTTTAACGAAGTTATTTCCGTTTTCATCAAAGTTATTTTTATTCTATTAGTACTAAAGTTATTTTTATTTCTATTTAAGGTGCTTTATTTTTTGTCAAAGCATATTTTATTTCTATCAAAGGCTATTTTATTTTCATCAAAGATTCTTTGTTTTGTTTTCTCTTTCAAAGTCTATTTTACATTTATCAAAACTTATCTTATTTTTATCACAGATAGTTATTCAGCTACTATATTTTTTATCAAAGTTTTTCTCATTCTATTCTTACAAAACTTAATGTTATTTTTGTATAAGATGTTTGTATATTTTGTCATATTTCATTTTTACTTTTATCAAAAACTATTTTGTTTTATTTATATCAAAGTTTATTTCATTTCCATAAAAAATAATATTATTTTTATCAAAGTTTATTCTTTTGTTATCACAGATATTTATAATGTCATCAAAGTTATTTTCATTCTTATGAACATTGTTTCTTATACAATTTTTATTATAGTTATCTTCATTTTTATTATATATATTTGTATTCTTTTTGGAAATTTACATTGTATAGGTCAGGTTCACTATATTTTATTCAAATACTATTATTTAGGTGTATGTGTATGAGTATATGTGTATGTGTATATTTATGTGTGTATGTATGTATATATAGTTTCGTTGGCATTTATCTTTCAGATATTTTTAAATTCATTATTGTTCATCAATATCATCATTCATTATCTTAGCTACATCGTTTTCCTATTGTCTGTATTCTTTCTCCCTCCATCCCTATGTCTAGTATCCTAAACGTCAGTCATGTGAATTCCCAATCCTTGCCGGCTCATTATGACGAATTCCTCCATTATTTTACCCGCAATTTTTATCATATCATCGCAGTCTCCGAAACCTGGTTGAAACCCTATATTCCCTCCACCGCTGTCTCTCTACCTGAATATTTCTTTATACGTCATGACCGAATAGGCCGTACAGGCGGAGGCGTCGGTCTTTACATCCATAATAGCCTAAAATCTCGCATATTAGAAGTCTCAACCCCATCCGACCAACCACATATTGAATTCCTTTTTTTGGAAATTACATGCAACACCCATCATATCATAATCGCAGTTGTGTACCGCCCTCCTCTCGTTCCTTTTGACGCTCCATTCGAAACAACCCTCTACAATTATATTCCTCTCTACAATAATATCATAATTTCCGGCGACCTTAATACCAATATCCTTTCCGATTCCAATGACAAACAGTACCTAGAAAATCTTCTCTTTTCTCTCAACCTTTATCTTGTTCCTTTTTCCCCGACACATCATACACGATGTTCTGACACTTGGTTAGATGTTCATATTATTGATTCTGCGCAGAACCTTCTCTCCCAATCTCAATTGCCAGTCCCATTTCTATCCTCCCATGACTTAATCCAGATATCATATAATATCCCTACACCAGAAATCCTTCCAAAAATCATAACTTTCCGTAACATTAATTCCCTCACTCGTGAAGACATCCTACCCGACCTTGAAAGCATGAAATGGGACGATATATATTCATGTTCGTCCATTGACGCCATGGTCGACATCCTCACTTTCAACCTGACCACCCTCCTTGACAAACATGCTCCCCTAAAAACCCGTACCTTCCGTCGCAGACCTGCTCCATGGATGTGTCAAGAAATAAGAGAACTACAAAGAAAACGTGAGGCTGCCCGTAGGCGCTTCAGACGTACAAGGCAAGCAGAGGACTATGAAGCGTTCAAGGCCCTCCGAAACTTGACACAAACAACAGTAAGGCGAGCGAAGTCCAACTATTTTCAAGAAGCTCTGTCCTCCGCTCCTGATCCCAAATCCAGATGGCAACTTCTTCGTAAACTCTCTCTCTGTAAATCCTTTACCTGTTCAGTCTTCCCGGTATCACCCAATGAACTAAATTCATACTTCTTACCCGGCTCCTCCAACATTTCACCAGCCTTCTCTCCTAACTTATCCCTTTCATCATCATTCAATTCCGACAACTTTTATTTCTCCTACATTTCACCAACAGACCTCATATCTTCCATAATGAAATCCCGTGCTAATTCCTTAGGTTTCGATGGAATTCCGGTAAAATTGCTAAAATTATGCCTTCCAGAAATCCTGCCAGTCCTTCTTTTCATCTACAATTTTTCCCTCCAAAATTCAGTTTTCCCTGCTTCCTGGAAACAAGCTTTGGTCCATCCTATAAACAAAATCTCTAACCCATCTTCCCCTAAAGATTACCGACCTATATCCATCCTATCGAACCTTTCTAAACCTCTTGAACGGATTGTACAATCCCAGGTATCCAGTTTTCTTGAAAAAACCAACAAACTTAATCCTTACCAATCCGGCTTCCGACCTGGCTACTCCACGCAATCCGCTCTGACCAAAATCACAAACGATATTTATACCGCTATAGATGAAAAAAGATTAACTGTCCTTATACTTTTAGATTTTACCAAAGCCTTTGATTCCCTCAACCATTCGATCCTTTTCTCTAAATTAAAATCATTATTCTTTTCCAACAGTTCAGTTCGATGGTTTCAATCCTTTCTTTCCAACCGCACTCAAGCGGTTGTCATTCCTAATCAACCCCTATCTGATTTCCTTGACCTAACCTCAGGCGTTGCCCAAGGCTCGAGTATTTCACCCCTTCTGTTCAATACTTACATCAATGACCTTCCCAATTCAATCCACCGCTGTTCCTACCACCTATATGCTGACGACCTCCAAATCTATTTATCCTTCCCACCCTCCGAGTTATCTGTAGCATTTGCCAGTATTCAGGAGGACCTAGATGGAATCAGTGCCTGGGCAAACCTGAATAACTTGACGCTTAATCCTACAAAAACTCAGGCCATCCTTATTGGTTCCAAATCCCTCCTCCGATCTATCACCACCCTTCCTCCGCTTTTGCTTAATGATCATCCTATTGTTTTTAGTTCCTCTGTTAAAAACCTTGGCATTATCATCGACCAAAACCTATCCTGGAAACCCCAAATTGCCCAAATTTCCCGTCGATCGTTTTGTACCTTGAAATTATTCCACCGATCCCGCCACCTCCTACCACAATCTACCCGTAAACTCCTAGTTTCATCACTCATTTTCCCCCACTTTGACTATGGTTGTGTGGCATGTGGCGGCCTCTCGAAGGTACTCGAGGACGGATTGAAAAGGATTATGAATTGCTTCTTAAGATTTGTGTTCGGTACCTCGAGACGGTCCCATGTATCCCACCTCTACAACGAGTTAAAGTGGTTAACCCCAACCTTTCGAAGACAATATTTCCTTGGATCATTCCTTTATCAAATCATAAACTCCCACCATCCATTTTATGTCTACAGCCTTCTGGTATTTAAATCCTCAACCCATCACCAGGAAACAAGATCCCGTCTGTCTGACCTCCACACTCCTTTCCATAGAAACAAAAAATATGACTGCTCATTTTTAGCCCGTTCCACTGCCTTATGGAATACTCTCCCTTCAAACATCCGTCATGCTCCTTCCCTATCATCTTTTAAATCCCTCCTCTTTCAATACTTCCTTTCTCTTCAGACAGATGTTAGCTAATTTTTTTTATGCCAACTTATGTAAGGTAAATTTGATTTTAATGCACTTACTTTAATGAGATGTAAAAGTTACATTTTATGTTTATTCTTATTTATTTATTTCTTTAAACTGTAAATAGAGATGGTACTCTGACCCTTTTTTCATTTTTTCATTATTGTATTATTTAATTGTAGTTGTACATTGTTTTTGGCCAGTTATAATTTATTATTTTGTTCATAATTGTTATTCTCAAGGGACCTTGTCCCAGAATAAAGTTTTTTTTCTAAAAAAAAAAAAAATAGTTCCATTTTGTCACCCCAGAACCCTACATACTAGCCTACATCCCATAAAAAACGTCCTGAGATCCTTGATATTTTCATTGCTTCCCAAATCTCCTCCACCCAATCTACAATCAAATCCTTAGATGACCTCTCCTCTGATCATAGCCTGGTTCTGCTTCTACTGCATTCCAATCCTATTCATAAGCCCCCTTTACCTTCCCTGATCAAAGGACATGTCAACTGGGACAATTTTCGATATGACTTAGAGAACAATCTAGACTTGAAAATTTTGTTAAAAACTAAACAAGACATAGACTCTGCCATGTAAGAACTTAACAAATCAATAGAAACTGCCATATATACCAACACATCACAATATACAAATAGGAAGGCACATGAAACCAACCTGCCACATTATATTCGACTAATACTAACTGAAAAACGCCGAGCAAGAGCGAAGTAGCATCAAACACAATACCCTTCGGATAAAACCATTTGCAATAAACTGACTAACAAACTCAAGACAGAAATAAGAAAACTCAAAATTCAAAAGTTTCAAAACTTCACAGAAAACTTAAACACATCAGACAAATCATTATGGATAACAACCGCAAAACTACTGAAATACAAAACCTTTAATCATCCACTCCTCACCGACGCAAAATCCTGGACAAGATCCGATGATGAAAAATCTCAGCTGTTCAGAGAACACCTTTCCAAAACGTTTATCCCACACCCTGACATCCTTAATCCAATCCATATCGACCGTGTTGAAGCAGAACTCACTGTTCCTCTACAAATGTCCCTTCCTCCTAAGGCCTTTCATCCATCAGAAGTCATCAACATAATTCAAAATTTACCTTCCAAAAAAGCTCCTGGCCATGATCTCATTACATCCCACATCCTAAAACAGCTATCCAGAAAAGCCATATTATTCCTCACCTATATATATATATATATATATTTATATATAATTTATTTAAATATAAATAATATATTATATATATATATATATTATATCATAGTTTATATATATGAGATATTATAAAATAATTATAAATAATATATATACAATATCATATATATATATATATATCTACTTATTAAATATATATAGGTGTCATTTTATAATGGACAGTTTCCAGTGGTCTGGAAAATAGGTAGAACGGAGAGTGGTATTATATATATATATATATATGTAATACCACTCTCCGTTCTACCTATTTTCCAGACCACTGGAAACTGTCCATTATAAAATGACACCTTAACCAAAAAAGCCGCTCCTCCATACTACCAAATATCCATCCTCTTACCATCCTATCTCCCTCTTGCCCATTCTGGCCAAAATTCTCGAAAAACTTCCCCTCAAACGTTTATACCTAATCCTCGAATCCAACCACATGATTCCTCACCACCAGCTTGGATTTCGGACATCCCATTCCACTATACAACAGTGTCACCGTGTGGTGGATGTCATATCTTCCACATTGGAGCGCGGAAAGTATTGCACTGGAGCCTTTCTCGACATGGAACAGGCTTTTGATCAAGTTTGGCATCCAGGTCTGCTATACAAGTTCTGTCAATTCCTCTCTCCAACGTACTTCGTATTAATTCGTTCCTATCTCTCTGATAGAACCGTCAAAGTTAACCATAACCTTTCTCACTCATCCGTATTCACTCAGTCAACTGGTGTACCGCAAGGTAGTATCCTGGGTCCGATCCTTTACACGGTGTATACAGCTGATATTCCCTTCCTTCCAAGCACTATCCTTACTTCCTACGCCGATGACACAGGTGTGTTATCTGTGAATAATGATCCTGTTAGTGCATCACAAATCCTACAGAACCATCTATCAGCAATTGAAGAATGGTGTCAAAACTGGAGAATTAAAATAAATCCCATCAAATCACTTTAACTCTACATCGTAAACCTATGACTTCCTGCCGCACCGTATCCTTTAACAATACCCTACTTACTCCTCTTGAACAGATTCGGTACTTAGGACTCTACCTCGACAAACACCTAACATGGAATCCTCATACTAGACTGAAACGATAGGAAACTGCTCATAGATAAAGATTACTACAACACTTAGTGGACAAATGCTCAAAACTTCCTACTTACTACAAAAAACTCATTTATATAACAATTATCAGGCCTATTTGGACCTATGGCATTGAGCTATGGGGGTCTACTAAACCATCGAATTCCTCTCGCATCCAATCCTTGCAGTCCAAAATCCTTCATAAAATCCTCAATGCTCCTTACTTTGTTACTAATAAAATCATCCATTAAGACCTAAATATCCCATTTGTTGAAGACTTGGCCCGTTACAGATATACCTCTTTTCATTCCAAACTCCCTGCCCACTCAAACCCAATTGACCTCTCCTCCATATCTATTCCCAACAACCCACCGAGGCGCCTTAAAAGAAGATGGCCAAGATAAATCTCCTAACATAAATTAGACATTGGAGTGCTACCAATGGGTAGTTTCTTCACAGGACTAACATGTGTTCTAATCATATATATATAGCCTATTTACTGGTTGTATTTATTTAATACAGTTGTAAATTTCTTTAAATAAATAAAAAAAAAAAAAAATTTCTTTACAACCATAATGAAACATAAACCTTAAATTTGTAAAAAGATTTTCCCTGATTAAGAAGAACTACAAACATGTAAGCTCTGAATAATTACACATACAAAACGATTTTCGAAACTGGAATAAAGAAAACACAGAATTAATTCGTATTTAGCCAAAATGATTTCAAAAAAATACTTTTATCAATGGTAATGACAGCCTGCATAGTTATTAAAAGTTTCTATGACGTTAGTCATCTCAAAGGAATTCTCTTATATTGCCAATTTTGCTTTTACACATTTTCTGATATGGATCGGTTTATTTCTGCAGTTGAATGGTACATAAGAAAAAAAATATGGAAGAACACAAAGTATTCGATGGTCTCCCACTCCTTTTATCTGGCCTAGCTGCTGATAGCTATCAGGGTAACACCAGTGCTATAACTTCTTGGTCCAAAACAATATCTTTGATCAAGGAAATATTTAAGGTAACCCACCCTGGTCATTTGAGGTTCCATAAAATCTTTAAAAGCACACAGACCGATCCTTGAAAACATTAGAGCACACAAGCTAATTGATGTAGATACAGCCTCAGAATTAGTGATCCTAATGATAGTGCTGTGTTGGAAACAAACCATTGGATATTAATATATCCAGTTCTTCTCAAAGGACAATAAATGTACTATTAAATGTAACAGTCAGCAACCTATCAGAAATAATACTGATTGACATAGGCACGACAAGAGCATTATGAGCACTTCAATGTTTTCGAAAATAATACGCTGCCTTCAGAAGAAATCTGAAACTCATCCACTCTTGGAGGCAGTTCAACCAAAATTCATGAGGCTTTAAAATTTCAAGTTGAGGTAAGTGTTAATGGTCATGAGAGAAACAAACTATTTCTCGGGCATGAATTAACAAGCGACGAAAAGAGGATCATGTATGACAATCGAAGCCGATCAGGTCAATGGTTAGATGCCAATTAGCCTCCTGAGAACAAGCCAAAACTTCTGTTTTGGAGATTCTTTACCATCAAAAAGGTTAATGGTCACTGCAATGTGATTTATCACTATGGTCATTCATTTTTCTTTTCTACAAAAGGGAAAAATAATAGATTCAACATCATACTGCCGAGAAATTGACCAAATACATCAAAATTTGATCAAGCAACAGCCAGAACTAGTATAAAGGCAAGGATTAATTTTCCTTCATGATGACAATCAACCTGTTTCAATACACACAGTGAATAAATTAAATAAGTTAGACTATGAAGACCAACCACACCCCTCACCCCCATATTTCCCTTATCTATCCCCTACAGACTACCACTTTTTTTAAGAGTTTAGACAACTTTTGTGTGGAAAATTGTGTACCAATGATTTAGACATTAAAAATGCATTGTCTGAATTACTTTCAACAACAAATTTTTTCAAAACTGAGTTATAAATCTTTGAAAGCCATCGGCAAGAAGTGCATCCAAAATAATAGTAAATACTTTGAATGAAAAATATGTTAGATTTGATTACAATTTTTTATGTTTTCCCGATTCTGAACAGGCGTCTGAAAAGAAGATGGCCTCGAGATCTTCTTGTGTAGATTCACTACTAGAGTGCTGCCAATGGGCAGTTTCTCTTCATGATTTTTTCATATGTATTATCATTGTAGCCTATTTACTTGATATATGAACATACAGTTGTAAATTTCAATGAATGAATTAAAAAAAAAAAAAAAAACTTTCTTTCTTTCTTACTAAACATACTTATAAATCCATTAATGCTTACTAGTACGTAAAACTAATTACTTTACATTTTCTAATACTAATGCTGTCATCAAATTCTATAAAATAATTTAAAGAAAATATTAAAAATTAATATAAGTATCTTGATAAAATAGTGAGCTGCAAATTGCTAAAAAAAAGTTTTATATATATATATATATATTGTTGTGATAAATTAATTAGGTAGAAATAATAAGAATTGAGGAAGATCAAGAAGGCGCAAGGTGATCGGGCAATGAAAATAATAGGAATTGAGGAAGATCAAGAAGGCGCGAGGTGATCGGCCAATGAGAATAATAAGAATCGAGGAAGATCAAGAAGGCACGAGGTGATCGGCCAATGAGAAAAATGAACCAAAATCCGCGATAGAACATGCTAAGTGAGGTGTGAGTTCCAGCAATCTCTCTTCTTCTATTGTGAGCCGTAGACAAAGCAAGACGCTAAAGACACGTGATTGGATTATGCCACCAACCATCAAATCAATTTGATTTCAAACCATCATTAGTGCACTAATAATACGTTCAAATTAAGGAATATGAAGAATTATTTTGAAAATATGAATGGAGAATCAACTGATCAGATAATTTATAATTTTTTTTTATATATTCAAAATTAAATTGTTTAAGTTTTTAATTTAACTTATGTTTTATATTGTAACAAGTTTTAATTTTCCCGCTCTGTTTTTGTCCGCCCGGTGTCTTGAACTTAATCCTATATAAGGGAACGTACAGTGTCGCTGCCTTTAATAAGTACCAATGAGATGAGAGGGACCCTCCAATTTTAAGCCATTCCCGTAGGAAGCCTCTTCCCGAATACATGATGGAAGTACCAAAATAACCAGGAGCAGTTGAGGCTACTCTTATTTAATTTTTTTCGTTATATTATTTTATACCCAGCGTTGGTGTTGATGATAGAATTTTCTACCGTATTATATGTATGCCGTATGCTTGTATGCCGCTGATAAAGAAAATATACAATAGAACTTGAATAATTTTATTTTTTATGAAGGACCTGGACCTTAAACCATGAAACCATGTCACAAATCTATGGTGCCCGAGACCAGGACAAGGAAAATTTTAAGTTAAGTGATAATTTTAATGGTAATATTTTGTTCAAAGAAAACAAATAATATATTGGAGAAAGTAAGAGACAATATTTGCATAAGTGATAAGGATTGTCGTAATTTGCAAGCATGTTATTCAATATAGTCAATTGCAACAACAAAGTTAATACTTTTGTGTAACTTATGATTATCATATCGAAGGAAAATAATTTGATTTTTTTAATTTTAAAAATTGTAATATTTATTTTCCGTGAAACTTTATTGTGTTAACAAAATATTTGTATATAGATTTAATTTATTGTTATAATTAGGAAGAAAAACATTTATTTTTTATTTTAAATTGTAATATATATTCCGTAAAACTCTCTTGTGTTAACAAAATATTTCTATATTGATTCAATTTATTGTTCTAATTAGGAAGACAAACATTTGATTTTTTTTATTTTAAAAATTGTAATATATATTCCGTAAAACTTTCTTGTGTTATTTAATACAAAATATTTCTATTTTGATTAAAATTTTTTAATTAAAAATAACGTTTATGAAACTGTATTTTTAATGTAAATGTAGACTGTTCTATTTGAATTAAATCCTCAAAATAAAAGGTTTCATATCAGGATTTTATTTACTTTTATTTAATTAAGATTTAATAATTAGGAATTTTTTGGTTGATAAGAATTATTATTAGAATAACAATATTTTATTTTATTTTTTTAAATAACTTTTGATAACAGAGACGCTAATTTTTTGTATAAAATATTTTATTGTTTTTTTAAATTAATCAAAATTTAGATTAACTAGAGTTTGAGAATAATTTTTATTTGTTTCATTAATTTATATGTTAAACTTTTTTTTCGATATGTTTATATAAGTTTTAAGACTAAGTTTTCCTGTTTTTCAACTTGTACCTTTTGAGAAGGTCCAATCCAAAATCCGTGAATACAACTCAACCGTGACTGGTACTAAGGACAAGGTCGAAAATTCAGCAGTACAAAATTCATTATATGATTTAGTCGATACCACTAAAGCAAATTATTATAAATCGATTGGAGCGTGTACTCCTACAGAAAAGAAACCTGATGTTTTTTCTACCCCTACTTACTCTGTTCCTCATGAGCTACCAAGAATTGATTTACCGTCATTCTCGAGGAAATTAGAAGACTGGAATGAGTTCTATTCTCTTTTTGATTCTATGGTTCATAGAGAGAAATCTTTATCGACCATAAGAAAATTCCATTATCTAAGAAGTAGTTTACGCGGGGAAGCTTTGTCCCATATCTCGGGGTTCGCATTAGAGGAAATTAATTATTACCTAGCTTATGATGCTGTAGTTTCTCAATATCAAAATAAAAGACGGCTAGCCCGATTTTACATTAAAAGAGTGATGGATTTTACCCCTTTAAACAATTCGTCCGCAAATAATTTGCAAAGATTTTTATCCAAACATGAAAATAATTTTCCGCCCTTTCGGCTTTAGGCATTGAAGATATGGAGGACTTCATTTAGCCCTCACCAATTTAGACCCAGGGATCAGAACATCGTTCGAAGGACGGATAAAGTCGACTAAGATTCCCTCTTATAGGGACTTAATAAATTTTGTCACGGAACGATCTAGAATCTCCAAGATGATGGCTCAAGAAGGCCAATCGAAAAAACCGAATGGAAAAGAGAAATCCCGATTTACGAATAGACAATATAAGAAAGAATCCTCGGGAATATTTAGTATTTTACCTTCGGGTTCCTCGGTGCCAAAAGATACCGACGCTCCTGCCGACAAAACAAATTGCAATCCCAAATTTGAATGAATGAAAACAGAATCAGTTGGTTGTTTAGAAAGGTTATCCCCATCTACCAAAGTACAATCCAGAAATAGTCCTGAATCAATATTTGACAATAAAAACACTTCAGAAGACCTACAGCCAGCACTAACAGCTAAGAAATTATATTGCTGGAATTGTCGTGGACCACATGTATATTCCAGATGTTCACTACCTCGTAAGTTGTTTTGCTATCGTTGCGGTAGCCCAGGAGTTTCCATTCAGGCCTGCCCTAAATGCACTTCAGGAAATGGGCGAGGGAATCGGAAGTAAGGATCATTCCTATTCCTACAGTTTTAGCTGACCCACCGAATATCGATTCGTCTATTACCGTTCCGTATCATATACCTTTTTGTACCGCTAACTCTGATTTTGTTTCCTCAGATGTCGCCTCGAATTCTTTAGGAAATTTTACCATACCTCTTTATCCCGTATCGTTCCCTAAACAGCTTTACATGGTTTTCCAAATAGGAAAACAGTGCCGAAGAGGGTTGAATATGATTTCTCTTTTAGACTGACTTAGACAAGCGAGGTATAAGTCCAAATTTGACCTTAAGCAGGCATTTCTGCAAGTACCACTAGCAGACGAATCTAGTTAAGAGATTACAGCATTTACAGTTCCGGGCAGATGGTTATTTAGGTTTGAAGTTATGCGTTTTGGGCTAACCAATTCACCTGCTACCTTTCAGAGGTTAGCCGATGCAATATTTGGACCTGAACTATACCCATACCATACATTGTAGTTTTCCTAGACGATATTTTGGTTTGCACGCCAACTTTTAAATTGTATTTAGACATGCTTAAGGGGACATTTGGTCGACTAAAAGCATCAGGATTGTGTATCAACCCCGATAAATGCAGATTTGGTTGTAAAGAAGTTAGCTACTTAGGGTATTTAGTTAATAGCGAAGGCCTGAGCATTGATCCAGACAAGGTAAGCTCCATTACTTCGATCCCTCCTCCCACCAATGTTGGGCAACTTAGAAGGTTCCTTGGAATGGCAGGATGGTATCGCCGTAATATAAAAGATTTTTCTTCGGTTGTCTCTCCCCTTACATCCTTGCTCAAATGCAAAGCTAAATGGATGTGGTCAGGAGAGCAGGAAGCCTCTTTCAATGCTCTCAAGTCGGCACTTACTTAAGCACCAATATTAGCTAGGCCCGATTTCAAGCAGCCTCTCCAACTACAGACCGATGCTAGTGATACAGGTCTTGGAGCTGTCTTAACACAGATACAAGATAGCAAAGAAAGGGTTGTCGCTTTTTGCTCATGTACCCTCAGTCCAGCTGAAAGAAATTATACCATCACCGAAAAGGAATGCCTGGCAGTCCTGTTTGGTATCGAAAAGAATCGGCATTACTTGGAGGGATATTCCTTTACCGTTATAACGGATCATGCCAGTCTTATGTGGCTACTAAATTTGAAGAACCCTTCGGGTCATTTGGCTAGATGGGCTCTTCGGTTACAACCGTATAATTACAAAGTGGAATACCGTAAGGGCAAACTGAATACAGTGGCTGATGCATTATCCAGAATTGCTGCAATCACTGTTTTATCTACTGGTATCGATCATGGCTCTTCTTCCAATGATACTTCGTCTTCGGAAACCCCTATATCGTCTGATGAATGGGACGATCAGAAATTTTACAGAGTCCAAAAGTCCCCAGAATTTCATTCTGGTTGGTTGATAAAGGACGGGTAGTTACTGTATCATCGGAAGAACTCTTTGAAAGGAGAGTTGGAGGACCCCAGTGAGGGGTGGAAAGCGGTTGTTCCTAAAAACCTGCAGAGATCTATAATCTATGATAATCATGATCTTCCTCAGTCTGGTCACTTAGGGATTGATAAGACTGTCGCGCGGGTTAGCAGACTATATTATTGGCCGGGTCTATATTCGGATATAAGCCAATATGTGAGACAGTGTGAGTTATGTCAAAAAGTAAAACCCAGAAATACACCACCTCGTGGATTAATGTACCCTCGCTATAACAAGCAGCCGTGGAAAATCGTTTCTGTCGACATTATGGGTCCCTATCCTAGAAGCACTAAAGGCAATGTTTATCTCCTAGTTTTCGGCGATTTATTTAGCCGATGGGTGGAATTGTGTCCTATTAGAAAAGCTGCCTCTTCGGATATAGTGTCGAAATTAAAGTCGCGAATATTATATAGGCATGGTGCACCTAGGAAATTAATTTCCGACAATGCTAAAAACTTTGAGTAATCTTGTTGATGAAGTAGCTAAGGAGTTCGGAATCAAGAGGGAGACTACTCCTCTTTATCACTCACAGGCAAATCCCACAGAACGGGCTAACCATAATATAAAACAACTTATCGTCACGTATCTTGGGAAAAAACACCAACGCTGGGACGATAAATTAGGAGAGATCCAATTTGCGTTGAATTCTGCAGTTCAGGACTTGACCAAGTTCAGCCTTGCTTTCTTAAATTTTGGTAGAGAGCTAAGCCCTTTACACAAAGTTCCCCAGGGAGAATATTCTAGTAGCTCGCGAAGAAAAACAGGCTCATTGGGCTGAAAAAGTGGCCAAGTTCATCATTTCCGTTTGCCTGAAGTTCATCATTTCGCTGAGGAAAATTCTCTTAAAGCAAGTATAACTAAGAGCAGTCGTTATAATTAGAGACGCCGGAAAGATCGTTTCCATCCGGGAGATCAGGTTTTAAAAATGACTTTTCAGTTATCTTAGCAGCAGATAAACTCGCAGCTAAACTTCCTATTCCATCTAAACTTCCTATCCTAATTATGAAGGCCCTTATACAGTTGCCTCAGTTACGGGTGGCGGATCGGGTAAGTTAAGGGATCAGAATGGAAAGTTCGTAGGTTTATGGCATCCATAAAAGCTTAAGTTATTCCAAACCACCTGATGGACTTACCCGCTGGAGGGAGTGTGTAACAAGTTTTAATTTTCCCGCTCTGTTTTCGTCTGCCCAGTGTCTTGAACTTAATCCTATATAAGGGAACGTACAGTACAGTGTGATAAGTACCGATAAGATAGAGGGACCCTCCAATTTTAAGCCATTCCCGTAGGAAGCCTCTTCCCAAATACATGATGGAAGTACCGAGTAATGAAATAACCAGGAGCAGTTGAGGCTACTCTTATTTAATTTTTTTCGTTATATTATTTTATACCCAGCGGTAAGCATCCTCTGTTAATTTTACTTTGAAGATTATTCGATATTATTTCCTTTTTTTAATTTTAAAACTGATTATTATTAATTAATTTTAGTTGGTGTAATGATAGAATTTTCTACCGTATTATATGTATGCCGTATGCTTGTATGCCACTTGTTGAAGAAAATAAAGTATAGCATCTTGAATAATTGTATTTATAATGAAAGACCTGGACCTTAAACCATGAAACCATGTCACAATATTGTAGTATATTTCTTCAAGAATATAAGTTTGTTTTTAACCTTAGCCAAGACTCAGAGTTATTAATTTGAAAACCCTAAAATTACCATTCATTTTTCATTTAAAAATTAAATAGTACTTCTTTTTCAAAAATAAAATATAACATTTGGCGCCCAAAAATGGACCAATTATTCATTTTTTCATTAAAAATTAAAATTATATAACGATATACATATATATATATATATATATATATATATATATATATATATATATATATATATATATACACATATATTTTGCATTTTTCTTAAAGTGTTTGAGCTTTTACATGGTGGAGAAAAAAACAACAACAAAAAAACACATTTTTATCAAGTAGATTTTTCTTACGTTCACAGCCATCAGGATTTAAGTCACTGAGATTCCAAAAACCTGGCTTACATTCATCACATTTAAGACCCATGACATTTTTTTTACAGTGACATTGGCCAGCTTCAATATTTAAGGCATCATCTTGAGAGTCACATAATCCACCATCAATTGTACCACTTGGATTGCATTGACATGCTATAGATCAACAAATATTTTTATTCACAAAACATTAAAAAATACATAATTTATGTTATTATGAAAATTATTCACCAAACAAAAATACAATTATTTAGCAGGAAATTTCATGAATAAAGAATATTAAAACGATAAATTTTACAATCTTTAATAAGAAACTCCATAAATAAAACAAAGTATTCTTTAGAAAACCTTGTAAGATATAAATTACTATGAATTATTTTAGGCATTAAGATGTAATAACTTCATAATGAAAATAAATACTATTAGAACACAAAATTGGATAATAGCCCTCAATTGTTTTCAAGAGGTACTATACTCAAAATTGAGTTTATAATAAAATTGAAAATAATTATTTAAAAATACATAAATATTAATTTTATTGTTAAAGTATCACATTAATAAATCTCAGGCATACAAAAATTATATGATTTGAAGTAGACTCTAAAAACTTACGTAAGCAAGTATCATTATGAGTTATGGGCAATGTGGGATCATGAAAATAGTACGGTTTACATTTTTCACAATTGTTTCCCATTGTATTGTGTAGACAGTTGTGGCAGACACTTCCACTTACATGACCACTTTTCACAAAAACATCACGATTAAAATCACAAGTTTCAGCATGATTATTGCAATTACACTCTAAAAAAATAAATAAATTTACATATATATATAAATTAAAAGTAAAATATAAAAAAGTTTAAAGATTATTAACAGTTATAATACTTTTACAAGCATTAGTCAAACGTCCAGTTGCAGCTTTCCATTCTAAGTCATTATGTGTCGGTTTACACCTATCACAGTTCAATCCAGTTGTATTGTGACTACAGTCACATTTTCCATATACCATATCTAGGATACGATCAGTGGCTTCATTTTGAGGAAGACATGTTTCAGCATGACCATAACACCAACATGATCCTCTCACAGTCATTTCAGTTATAGCATAATAATATTTTTCCTAGCAAAAAAAAATAATTAAATAAAAGTATTGTAAATACACACACACACACACACACACAGACTCACTTTCCACGTCAATGGAAAAGGCAGTGCTTGGTACTGATTCCAAAAGGTAAGGGAAGTCCATCAGACCCTTTGGCCTACAGGTCAATATGTTTGCTGGATAATGCTGGTAAAATATTAGAGAAGCTTATAGCTAATAGAATGCAAGAGACATCCGAAGGTGCAGGAAGCCTGTCTACATCACAATATGGATTCCGAAAAGCAAGGTCAATGTTGGAGGTTATTACGTCGGTAGTAGAAGCAGCACGTAAAGCTATTGCTGGAAAGAGATGGAAGAGAGGTGCAAAATGTTACTGTGCAATTGTCACTCTACATGTTAAAACGCATTTAATTCTACCAAATGGAGCTGCATTTTGGATGCTCTACAAAAAATGGGTGTTCCTGCTTATCTAGTTAGCATAATCCGTGACTATTTTAAGGATAGAACTTTGATCTATCCCACGGAGGAAGGACCAAAGACATTCAAGATAACCCGTACCCCAGGGTTTTCGGTGCTTGTTCCCCTCTTGTGGAATATAATGTATGATGGTTTGCTCCGGATCAGACTACCAGCGGGCACAAAAACTATTGGTTTTGCTGATGATTTTGCTTTAGTGGTTGAGGCAAAATATAAAGAGGAGGTGACTCTGATAGCAAACCAGAGCATCGCGCTCATCCGCAACTGGTTGGCATTAGTTGGATTGCAACTGGCAGATGGCAAGACAGAGGTCTTGCTAATTAGTAGCAGAAAAAGAATGGAGGAGATTACGATCAGAGTTGGCAATCAGGAGATACGTTCCAAGCCTTCTTTGAGGTATCTCGAAGTGATTATTGATCAGAGGCTGAACTTCAAAGAGCACATCGAATGAGTAAGTAATAAAGCAGCAAAGGTGACTACAGCGTTGTCCCGACTTATGTTAAACGTAGGAGGACCCAGGCATAGTCGTAGACTTTTAATAACGAACGTTGTAACGTCGATATTGCTCTATGCAGCCGCAATATGGAAAAGGGCCTTGAATACACTCAGCTATAGAAGTCCCATAGTTTCCGTCTATCGTTGTACTGTCCTGAAAGCTATAAGTGCTTTCCAAACTGTCTCTTATGAGGCAGCATGTGTCATTGCCAAAATGCCACCAATAGAGCTGATCGCTGAAGAGCGGAGACGCTAATATAACAGAGCGTGCCGTATTTCCAGGACTGATGAGAGAATGGAGACATTTCGAAAATGACAGGATCGATGGGATGGTGCAACGAAAGGAAGGTAGACCCACATGCTGGTTCCCCAGATTCACCCCTGGGTCACAAGAAAGCACGGCGTGATAGACTTCTACCTTACTCAGTTCTTAACGGGACATGGCTGCTTTCGTGCCTATCAGTATAGGTTCAAGTTGGACGATACAGGAGAATGTCCAGTGTGCCAGGGAGAAGAGAGTGTGGCCCATGTTTTCTTCTGCTGTACCCGCTTCCAGGGAGAGAGGGAAGAGTTCAAGAGTATCTTTGGCGCTGATCCAATAACTGATAATATCATTAGTCTAATGCTGCTCTAACAGGATTATTGGATGGCTGGCCAACGCATGTCAGCAGATATTATGAAGAAGCTGAGGACCCGAAGAAAAGGAAAGGCGAGGCAGGAGTTAGCCTGCAACAGTGAGGTGGCACACAGCCACTTCCCTCCACGATGTAATGCCTAACGGCAATCCCGTGGTGGGAGAGAAACAGGTGTAGAGAGGTTGGTTTTAGAGGGTAAGAATCCCACTATCCGTGTCTTTTGAAGATTTTCACTTACGCTAGTAAAAAAAAACACGCAGACTCACACATGCACACGCACACACACAAACAAACAAACACACACACCAAGGTTTTTATATATAGAGGTGGACTCATTCTGCATACCCGCACAACATATTTGGTCAACCTCATTGGTCCTTATTATGTTACTTGGATAGATGTGTTAGGAGTCTTTTAGAATGAAAAATCAATAAATAAATGAAAACTAGTCACCTTTATTGGGACAAACAAGAAAATTAATAGAAAAAAAAAGACTGGATTTACCAAAATGCATGATGTAAATAAGAACTGTTTATTTGGAATCTATATGGAATAAAAATATATAACAAATGTATTAGCCAAAAGCATAATGGCAATAATTAATTAAATTGGTAATACATTACTAATTCAATCCACATACACATCAATAATACATAGTTAATCATTAATTATATTAGGGTGTTCTATAAACCCCTTCTCTTTTTTTTATACCAATAGGCAGTGTTTGTTGTTTGAGGTTTAGTAACTTAACTAAACTTAAAGTCATCTGCTCAATAAACTTCCATCTATTAGGCAGACTCATTATGCCCTCTTTCCGAAAATGTTGAGACTAACTTACAAAATATTCAATGAGGAAAAACTTATGGGACAAACTAATATACAAACCTACTTTCAATAGTTATAAATGAAGAAGAGTTGAATAATAAGGATTGGTGTGGTCTAGTGAATAGAGCACTATTTTATTGTTCTCTGGGTCCTGGGTTCCCTGATGTGGCAGAATATTATTTATTCTGTTAATTCAGCTGGAGGGGGGAGACCCTAAGGTATGGGAACCCTCCTGGAGCAGACAGCCTCTTTAACTTGGGTTTTTAACCCAAAACTGGGGGAAAAACCTGGCGGCTAAGCGTGATTAAGGCCTAGTCACCCCATTGCACGGCTGTTGGCCTAGAAACAGTACGAATCTCTATATGTACTGAGCCCAAGACCCTCCATGGGTTGTAGAGGTACAGGTTTTTTTTTTTTTAATATAATAATAGTAATTCTTATTCTTTTATTGGCACAACAGACGCATATAACTGCCCTTGGCCTGCTCAACCATCCTTTCCCACTGTGCTCTATCTTCTGTCATTGTTATGCTTATTCCTAGCTTTTGGAGTTCACCGCTTAAGTTGTCCCGCCATCTGGACTTAGGTCTTACTCTCGATCGCACTCTATCTGGGTCGTGCATGTACAGTGTTTTGGCAGCTCTTGTATCTTCCATCCCTTGGAAATGGTCCAGTCATTTAAGGTGCTGGATCTTTACAAACATGGAAACTGCTAATTCTTGATAAAGCCTAATAATTTCTTATTTGTCCTTATTCTCCATCTTCCCAACTCTTGAACTGGTCTGAAGATCCGTCGAAGAACTTTTCTTTTAAATTGGTCCACTTTTTCAGAAGCAGTCTAGTTAAACAACTGCCTCACATCCGTGTACAGCCTAATTTTGGTGGTTCTGCTGAGAAATCTACTTTTAAATAGCTTAATAAGAGCAAAATATACTTTATTACCAGCCACCAATCTAGCACTTATCTCTTCATCATCATTTGCATCTTCATTGATAAGGGAACTGAGGTAGCTGAAATTGTTGACCACCTCAAGTGTGTAATCCCTGATAACACGTGTACATTGGGGTGCACGGGCTTCTTTCTTCAGCATCCCATTACTTTGGTTTTTCTCTCATTGACTCTGAGACCCACACGCCTTGCTTCTTTATCAAGGGTAGTGAACTCACCTCTCACACTAGCTAAGGATCTTCCAATGACCACCACATCATCTGCATAAGCCAATATATAGGTCATCTTGGTGTAGATGGTTCCTCCTGGGTCTAGCTCAGCTCGCTCCACAATAATGTGAAGAACAATATTAAATAAGAGAGGAGCTAATGGATCTCCTTGCCTCAACTCATTATTTATTTCAAAAGAGTCTGAAGGTTCACTCGGTGTCTTAACTCGGTATTCGTTGAGCACTAAGGTACACCTGGTCAGCCTGATGAGTTTATCAGGTACTCCCAATTCTCTCATAGCCACAAGTAAGGCTTTCCTCTTTTACTGCTGATTTGACCACAAGAACAAATAACTGCGTAAAATAGGATGTATCTGAAAATAAATTGCACTTCATTTCACAGTTAAATAATGATTATTGGAATATATTTGATGTTTACATTTAATAGGGCATGATATACAAATTATGCACTTATTTATGCCAAAAATATAATCTAAAATATAAAAATTAAACAAAAAGTTAGAGATGAGTGTATATATGTTTAAGTGTCTTCAAATTAACCAAAGAATCTTATTTTTATTTTTTCATCCATCTATTTTATTACATTGTATAAATTTTTCGAAAAGTGCAGATTTTCTATCTATTATTATGCACAATCAATTATAAATATTTAATATATTCCAACTATAACCTTACCAGTGAAATGTTTTACTTGATAATTTATCATCCTTTTCACAAATCGCAACCACACAAGGTTTTACAGACATATTTTAAGTTTAACACTGTCAAAGACCACTATAAAACAATTAAATAATACTGAAAACATATTCTAAACACCTCAATAGCGCACTGACCTACTATTCAGACCAAGCACAACCATAAACAATAACAATGAACCAATGACCAGTGACATGTTTCAGGATTTTCCGCCATGTTGCCCCTTCTATATCGAGCCCACCTCTCTATATTTAAACACCTTGCACACACGCACACGCACACACACACACACACACACACACACACACACACATACCTGAATTTGCTGACGTTTGTCCAAAAGATCATCTCCTAAAGTAAAAAGCTTAGTAAAATTTATTCTCAAATTTGTTATTTTTAATAATTCTTGCACTTCACTAGTATAAGGGTTCCGATTGCCTTGTAAATTTGGTGAAATAACACGTAGTATTACCTATGATGACAGATTAACTATTAGTACAGTTTAAATCAAAATAAATAAATATTTAAAACAGAAAGAAAAATAAGATAATTAATTCTTAATTGTAATAATAACATAAATGGCATACATCACCGCCTTCAGTAGAGGTATCCGTTTTCCAGTAAGATGAATCACAAACCACATCGGTCAAAGAAGTTTGTTTTGTTCTAGGAATATTAGGGAAAGAACTCTCACATTTCTCAGCAAAATATCTGTAGACCTGAGAATACAAACAAATAAATAATAAGTAATTAATCACAAAGCAGCAGAAAAAATACATTGTATTGTCAGCAACCTACATCTTAAGAATAAAAAGGAACAAAGTTTATAACAACTTGATAGGATTGACATTCACTACTTAAGTAAATGTATTAAAGGGCAGTAAGACAACACAATACATTATATATTAGTATCATACAAAAAATTAAACATAGTTAATATATTACATTATATATTAGTATCGTACCCAAAATTAAACATAGTTAATACATTACATTGTAAAACATTAATACTCAGAGTGAACCAACTAAAGAATGGTCTAGATAATCCAAACATATAGAATGCTTCTTAACTTTTCAAATACAGATCAGGATGACCCTGTGGTGCATTCCCTCATGAATGAATCATTGCTTTCAATGGCAAAGTGTTAGGTTTTAATAATGTAATGGCCTAAGTAAGGAAAAAACTGGTAGTGAAAACAATTTTTTTTTTTTTATGTTATTCAAGCATAATAGAGGGGTATATAAAAAATTAAAATAAAAAATAAAGGACCGTTATTTAAACCAAATATTTCTTATAAAAATACAATGAAATACAATTAATGCTCAAAGTATAGTCCATTATTATATACTGTAATTAGCCATCTGCTAGCCAATACCTCGATCCCTAGCTGATACCATTCTTTGGGATGGCTGTCAGAGAACTCTTGGATCGCTATTCAAACTTCCGCAAAATTATCAAATTCTTTCTCTTGAAAATGGGCCATGGATCAAAACAAGTAGTAATTCGATGGTGTGAGGTCTGGAATATATGACAGATGAGGCAGGAGAGGAGTTTGATTCAATGGGAGTATGAGGACGAGCATTATCTTGTTGGAATAAAACTCTTTTTCGATTGATCAAAACAGGATAACGCTCTAACAAATTTGCGTAAAATCTTTCCAGTTTTTTGCAGTATAATTCAGAATTCATAAAGCATCCATAAGGAACAAATTCATGATGAATAACACCTTCATAATTCCAAAAATATGCCTCCAGTTCTATAGGCTGAAATTTTAATTATTGAGAAAAACAAAACAACTTAAGATAATAAATTTGGCAATTAAGTCTTGTCAAACTAGAATAACACCTACATGATATTAAAGCCCACTTAATTATGTATTTGTATGACGAGTTAAATAAAAATAAACAGATCCATTATTATTTTTTTGACAGCAATTCTAAAATAACGAAATTTTAAACTACCTTCCAAGTTTTTCCATAATCTGACGAGCGTTCAACCAACATTCCTGCAGGTTTAAATGTCCTGAACTTAATTATAAGATGTGTAAAATGGAATTCTGCTTCAAGATCAAGTCTAATTGAAACATCTTCTTTCCCATTTTCTGACTGCCACCATGTTAACATTTCTGACCTAAAAAAAAACAATATCAAATCCTTAATGTGACTGATCAATGATTTAAAGTTTTTTTTTAATCATGGATAATAATTATTTCAATTTCTGGAGATGTTTCTCCCACATCTTTTCATTTGAGTATTTATTACCAAAAACATTTTCATGTTTTTTACAATCCATTGACAATATGTGGATTGATCATTTTAGAGTATAGATTCATCTATTTCTACAGTTCATTATAATATAATAGTCCAAGAATATGCCTCAAGAATAATCTTTTAAACCTAGGCCAGAATATAAACACAAATCAGTTCCTCAGCCAAAATGGCTTGAAAAACATTGTATTGAATTTTTGGTTTATAAAATTTAACATAAGTTTTATAAGTCACTTTGGCTGTGACCCTAACTTTTAAGTCTGTCACATATGACAATAGTACTTTTTCACTGTAGCTGTATGTCAAGCAAGAGATGAAAAAACAGAACTTGTTATAACTCACTCTCTGTGAATGTTTTGACAAGTGTCTGATTAGGGTTAATACATAATCAATACAGCTGACTATCCATTGTCACATATGATTTATACAGTAGATCAATGCTTTGTTTCTTGAGGGTCCAAGCTTCTGCAATCTTGAATAAAGTTTCATACCATGTGGACATCTTTTTTTTAAGATTTTAGGAGTTTTAAGGGTTAGGAGACTTCTTTTAATCAACTCAGCATAGAAAATTTAAAATGAAGCATGTTTCCAGTCAAAACCCTCTTCTTCTTCATGCAAGTTATGAGACACTTTTACTATCTAAAATTTGCAAAGATTTGTATACATCAGGATTATTTTTTTATCTTATTAATTTTTTATAGAACTTTTTAGGGTCCACACCTCATTATCATAAGTTAGTACCGGTCGAATGAGATTTTTATTAAGGATGCACTTAGTCTGTCTGGATAAGTCCTTGCTGCTGAGATGTTTCCTTGATAGCAACAGCTTGTTTTCCTTAACCGTTGGCCAGTCTTGAGTGATATCTTGTTAGAGCTGCTAACTATAGACATCAGGTACATAAATTGGTTTATGCTTTCAAAAGAATGATCCAATTGATAGTGGTGGATCTTTGGTCTTTTAATACTGTCATAAGCACTACGGAAATCTATAAAAAGGTGGTGGGTGACCATCTTATATTCCATTCCTTTTTTTAAAATCTTGCGCAGCCCAAATATTTGATTGACCGTTGATTTATCCCTTCTAAACGCAGCCTGTTATTTAACGGTTATCGCTCAGCAAATAGAAGAAGCTTCACAAAGAGGAAATTAGATAATACTTTATAGGCACATTGAAGAAGGATAAGACCACAATAATTTTTTGCATTCTAAGATATCTCCCTTCTTATGGATTGGACATACAATACATTTTTTCCAATCCTCTGGAAATCCAAATCCAACCCGAATCACCAAAATAATATCATAGATGGCTTAATGGAGCCTCCCATCCTTTGTTATTTTTAAGACTATTCATTCCCTCCACAACTTCCTCAAATTCAGGAGGATCAATATCTTCTTCTTCCTTGCCTCTATGGATGTTGGTTAACACTTCTGCCCCAGCTTCTTCATTCAACAAGGAGTCAAAATGTCTTGCCCATCTTGACAATACTTCCGCTCTATCTTTAACCAAAGAGCTACCTCCATTCCTGTGTGTGTGCTTTTGCATATGACTTGAATGGGCCTTTACTTTGATTTAATAGGCAATAAAACATTATAAAGTCATTCAGACCTCTATACTCCTACATCTTTTCAAGTATCTGCAGCTCCCATTGCTTTTCCTTTCTTCCCAGTGTCTGACTCTATATTCTTCAGTCAAGAGCCATGTACCACACTCTTATAGGCCTTGTTCTTCCTGCTCATGGCAGCCAACCATTCATTATCGAACCAGGAAGATCTCTTAGTGCTTTCAGCTGTTCCTAACATTTTCTCGGCACCACTTTTAATTATCTTTGAGGAAACAGTCCATTAGTCATGAGCCAACCCTAACCCTCCATAATTGTTCCAGCTAGTAACTGGTCTAATTCATCCTTATATGCCATGCATTCAGGCTCCTTAAGCTTAGACATGATAAATTGTCCTGTTTTTTTTCCCTCTTATCTTCCTAGTATTCGATATTCATGCTCTATTTTTGCTATAACCAAATAATGGTCTGTATCCATATTTGCACCTCTACATGATCTACAGCTAATAATGTATGATTTATAAGATATAAGGTTCGAGCACTGATAAGAACATGATTGATCTGATTAAACACAGTACCAATACCATCCAGAGACCAACATGTACCCTTATGAATATTTTTCCCAGGAAAACTACTGCTTCCAAAAATAAGATCTCTCAATTCCGCAAAAAATTTTAATAAGTGACCGTTGTCTTTTGTGTTATCATGGAGGCTGTCTTTCCAATGGTAGGTCTGTAAATAGATTCCTTTCCTATTTTACCATTAAAGTCTCCAAGGACTATTTTAATATCACTTTTTGGACAGTTATCTACAGTTCAATCCATGACATCGTAAAAGGCTTCTTTGTCTTCTTCAGATGAGACCTCTGTTGGGGCATGTCAGCTAAAGTTACTGTAATTATAAAATTTACCTTGGATCTCAAATGCTGTGGTTAACCAGGGTGCAGTCTATGACATGGTCTCTAGCTCTTCCTCTAACCACAAATCCCATTCCGTACAAATGATGGCCCATATAATATTCTGTATGGAAGTGCTTCTCAACAAGTCCCTTTCCCTTCCATCACATTTCTTAGATTGCAGCTTGGATTGCTGTCCGATTCAGAAAAATGTAGCCAAAGCAACCCCAGTCAATGTAGCGTCTAATATTTAATTCCTGTTGGTGAATCCTATGTTTTCCATAAATCAATTCGGCTTGTTCTCTTTCAGGTTTCATGATTATTGGTTATTTAAAGGGAGAGGGAAATCAACCCATTCTGCCCCCGAGTCAGGCAGAGGTGCTGCCTCCTCTGAGCATCTTGATCTGCACTCCCATCCAGGAATGCTACCTAGGGGGAGTATTGTTCTTGTCCTTAGTCTGCTGTGTGTGGGTGTTGCAGTGTGCTATTAAGTTTTTTTTGGGCATAATGTGTTTTATTTTGATATCTCCATAATAACCTGAATTAGAGAACTTTTCCAAAATTGTTTTCAGCTTACAATGGCTGTAAAAAAAAAAAAAAAAAAAAAAAAAACCTATGAGCCTGGAAAATGATTTACTCATCACTTCAAATTCACCAAATGATAAAGAAAAAAAAAATGTAGAACGACATTGTCTAGTCAATTTCAAAGGGATTGTCTAGTAAACATTTTTCTATCCATCATTAATTATTATCAAGCTTAAGAAAAAAAAAATTAATCTTACCCTGGAGCTGTTTTATAAATTACATTCTCTATCCTATGACTAACGTTTAAACTAGAACCAGGTCGTGAATCACAGGTAAAACACTTCTTTCCTTGTTCTAAATGTGATACAATACAATAACTGACCTAGAAAAAATAAACATTACGATAACCTTGAGTTCAATTCAGCCACATAAAAATAATTAAATTGATAAAGAAACTATAGATATAACTCCATGAATTTTTTTTACTAAAGAAAATATGCCTCGTCAAAAATAAAATTATTTGGCATCACATAGAAAAAAAAAACTAAATTGAAAAAATAATAAACCTGTACTACTGGAACTCATGAAGGGTCTTAAGTTCAGTACATGGTAAAATATGAGAACTAGGAATGTTTTAGACAGATCATTTTAAGATGTCTGAATATTTTATAATTATTGACTTATTAAAGTTCGTTAATATGCTGCATGTCTGGTAACAGATAAATGTTCTGATTCCTTCTTCATTATTGCACATTAGTATTATACAAGAAAAATTGTCTTATTTTTAAATTAAGGATGTTTACAGTAACTTAATCAAGCAAAAGACTTATAAAAATCACTCTACTCAGTTTTTGACAAAATTGTTTTGTATTTTAACATGGTTTTTAGTACAAATTTATGAAATTATTATGCTTTGGTACTCAGTTATCACAAATTATAATGCTATTTAGCATATTATACCATAACCTTTTCGATAGAATGCACCATTTGATAATTATAGGCAAAAAAGACAAATGAAGTACAATTCTTTGGCTGTTTATAGTTCTCCTGAGGTCCCTTATGTTTGCATTTATGTTGTTTACATATTTCTACCCATTTATACAAGATTTAAAACATAAAAGCTACCCCATGTTTTAAATCATACAAATACTCCAATGGCTGACTTTAAATATTAAAAAAAAACAAAAAAAAAAAAAAAGTACCTCTATAACGCATGAAAAGTATTAGATACAGTACATATAGATTTATACTGTTTTAAGGCACAGCAATGCAAGTAGGTGACTCAGCCCCAAGGTTTTTTCCAGAATTATTTGGATAATCACTTTGAAGGGTGGGGCCCCAACAGGAGGTTCTACCTATCCCAGGGACACCCCATGGCTCTAATAACAGACTAATTATTCTGAGTCAGGGTTCAAGCCCAGGAACCGGAGAACAGTTATCTAATATGAACTTCACAATGTAAATAAAAGCAATAAGTGAATTTAAGTAAAATTACAACATTAAAAATTTTTGTATTTATAGATATTTAAAACTGCATTGGTTAATACATCTAGTAAATTAGCTGTTAGATAAAAGACATGGAGAGAAACTGCCTTGGCAGCACTCCAATTAGTAATCTAAACAAGAAGGTCTCAGGCCATCTTTTTTTTCAGACGCCTCGGAGGATTGTCAGGAATGGAAGAGGAAGCAAGGATTGAAACTAGTGAGTTAGAGTGGGAGTGGAGTTTATCATGGAAGGAATGATACCTGGTTCAAGCCAAATCAGTAACATATAGAACATTAAGGTCTCTATGGATGAGCTTATTCGTGATAAAGTAAGAATCGTTAAGGATTTTTTGATGGATTTTGGATTGTAAGGATTGGGTATAGGAAGAATCTGATTGTTATTAGAGCCCCTAAGCTCAATTCCATAAGTCCAGATGGGCCTTATGATGGTCATGTAGATGAACCTTTGTCAATTGAGTGGAAGGTCAGAGCGTCTGTCTAGTAAGTGTTGAAGTAACTGAAAGCGGCACACAGTTTATTGTTGTTTCAGTCTAGTGTGTGGATTTCATGTCGCGTTTGTCAAGTACGAGTTCTAGGTAGCAGATCTGTTCAACTAGGATGGAATATTATTAAAGGATACTGTAGGGCAGGATGTCATAGATTTACAACGAAGGCTAAAGGTTATTTGGTGAGATTTGTTGGAATTTATTTTAATTTGCCAATTCTGATACCATACCCCAAGATCTCTGATGTAGAATTGGTGAGTTTGAGAGGCAATAGTTGGATCGTTATTGACTGATAACACACAAGTGTCATCAGCATAGGTAGAAAGGAAGGTGTTAGGATGGGTTGGGATATCAGCTGTATAAACTGTGTAAAGAATTGGTCCCAGGATACTGCCTTGAGGAACACCAGCAGACCGAGTAAAAATGGACAAATAGGAACTATTGTTATTCCCTACAAAGGATCTGTCAGTAAGGTCAAACTGGATAAAGAGGAAGTAAGTAGGAGACAGGAATTTGCAGAATTTGTACAGCAGTCGTGGGTGCCAGTCTCGGTCAAAGGCCACAACAGTAATAATAAATCTTAAAACAATAAATACTCACAGGACCATTCAAACCACATGTTGATGTTGCAGTGAGGTTTTTAGCTCTTCCAATCAAAAGATTACCAGTCTGAGGATGACAAGAGCCAACTTCACAAATCGGTCTTTTGGCTGGAAAAAAAAAAAAAAAGTCACAAGTTATAAAGAACTTGTTCATTGTCACAAGAAGGCATTGTTTATTAAAGAAATCAATAATAGGTCAAATAGACAAACAACCCAATAATTATGATTACATAAACAACAAAGCATTAGCCACAAATAATGCTTACAGCAACCATCATTTTAGATTTCCTATTCCAAAACTATTTTATATTAAAACAGCTAACAGTTCCTTATTTCACAAAAAATGGGAGAAATTTAGAACAATTCAAAACATAATACACTTAGTCATTCACACTTATGAGAAACAATGTTTTGCAAATTTTTAGCCCTTTGTGGGAGAGAAGTTATGCAGGGGTAAAAAAAACATATACAATACATATGTTTTATACTGAACAGCTCAATTGATTTTCACAAAAAATATATATATGAGGGATTTTAAAAAAAAAACATTTTCCACAAAAATGCGAGGCAAACAATGTTGAATTTTTCAAAAAAATTTTTTTGGGTTATGTTGGATTGGTACACCTCCTATTTTTCGCTATTTTATTTCATTGGAGGGTCCAACGTAATATACATTTTTTTAAATTTTATCACAATTGTACCCCATGATGAAAAATTAAAATTTTTTTCTCGTAAAGGGGTCAACCTTGTTGTTTTCATGGAAACAAATATTATATATTATACCTATTATTATAAATATCTTCTATTGGATACAATATTACTATTTCTTGGGTACAGCATAACACTATATGCTATATTTATATAACAAAAATGCTATATTTGTATAAGTAACTACAAAAATTTTTTTATATAAATTTGTTTAAAAGGTTGGGATAAAAGTATAAAATTAGTTAAAGAGTTGATCTAAAAAGGTATGTCAGATTTGTATGGAATCCTGGTGAAAAAAGTAAATAAAAATACCAGTATTTTTCGCGACTTCAGAATGTTGATATAGATAGATGATATTTAATAAATAAATAATTTTTAAAGTTCATAAAAAATAGAATTGTTCCAGGGGTAGATGAAAACATTGATTTTTTTGTCAGATGAAGTCTGTCATCATAACTTTTTTGATCAACATATAATAATATGAAAAAATATATATTAAAAAATTCTTTGTTGTTATGTTTTATATAAATATAGCATATAGTAGTTGTTTGAGCCTGAACATTATATATTTTTTCTGTATATTTTGTTTATAATTTAAAAATCAAATTAAATTAAAAATAGTTTTTTTTATGAGGAAAATATTTCTTTTGTTGGTTTGCATGTTATATTTACGTCTTTTAGTGTTTATATTCAAGTGTAGTTAGGGATTAGACAGATAACAGTGTCCCCCTTGCCCTCAAGACAGTACCGATCGCACCAGTAAGCAGAGAACACGCTTCTTTCCTTAGGCCTTCAAACCATCTTCGATCAGGACTTCGTCTCATCTTTTTGAAGATAACCAACCGTCCTTCCAGAATCGCCTACCCGTCGTGTGGAACATAACCAACCGTCCTTCCAGTGGATCACAATCGCCTACCCGTCGTGCAGAGCCAAACAATTTATGGACAGATAACTATCCTATATATATATATTTTTTCTCATTATATTTATTCATTTTTGTACCATTAGTAGTAAGACTAACCTACTAACCCAATTTTAGAACCTTTTTTTTACAGTTAAGGTTAATAGAAGATTTTTTTTTTATAAATCAAATGGTTTTATATTTTTTTTTGTAAATTTTCCTCATATTTTTTTTATTAAACTTTTATTTATTTTGTTTACTTTCAATTTTATCTTTTTATTTAATATTACCCTTTTTTTTTTTATTTTAATGATTAAGTACTCAGGACCGGCCTTTTTCAAAACGGGATCGAGTCTACATTCTCTTATTTCGTTATAATGTCACTCATCCCAACAGTAGTGATATGTAGTAGTTATCCAAGTCAAAAAAATTAAATAAATAAATAAAAAAAAACATATATATATATATATATATATATATATATATATATATATATATATTTTCCATCCAATATAAGATATTTATAATAATTCGTATAATAAACAGTACATATGTGCATAGTGTATAAGTAATAACTAATGACAATACGATCCTACAGCTCTATCCCTACTCTTCATGCGTGACCAGTTACTACTCACAGAGCCGGAAAAATACTGTTTTTTTTATTTCTTCACTATTGGGTACATTTTAGATCAACTTGAAAAAAATATATATTTTGCAGGACCCTCCAATGAATTAAATTAGCAAAAAATTGTTGGTGTACCAATCCAAAATAATTTAAGAAAAAAAATTTAACTAAAAATTTTGACTCATGTTTTTTGAAACTCTTTTAGAAAACCATTAACATATTTTTTTTTTTGTGAAAGTCGGTTGATCCGTTCGGAAGAAAAAAAATTTTTTTTTTTTTTCACCATGGGGAACACTTGTGATAAAATTGAAAAAAATTTATGTTACGGATGACCCTCCAATGAAATAAAGTAGCGAAAAATTGGAGGTGTACCAAACCATCATAACCTGAAAATATTTTTTTGAAAAATTCAAAAATAATTTTTCACCAACATTTTCGTGAACAATTTTTTTTGTAAATATTTTTTGAAACCTATTAGTAAAGGTAAAATCCATAGCATCTATTTTTTTCGTGAAAATCGGTTGAGCTGTTCAGGAGAAAACAATTTTTTTTCTTTTTCCTTTCCCCCTCCATAACTTCCCTCCCATTAGGATTAAGGAGAAAAAATTTGGGTAAGGTTGTTTCTCATAGGTGTGACTCAAAGGTATAAATTTAGTTCTAATACACGCAGGGGCAGATTTTTACATGCTTATCCGGCTAGGCCCTTTACCACTCATACTCAATGTATAGATGTGTGATCAATATTAGTTTAATAATTTTTCACTCAGTCCCTTTTAAGATATTACCCTGTAAAAATTGCAAAAAATATTCACCATTTTTGAAAATTCATATACAATAAAAGACTATGTTCTCAATAATATAATTTTTACAGGAAGTAGGACTATCACTAAGCTAAATGAGAAAAAATAATCAAAGATGAGTCTCTTTTCCTTTATATACTTTTGACTCACTAAAAGTCTCATTTCATTGTTGAGAATTTTTTAATCCAATTTCTTCTTTATTTGGGTAACGATTTTTGGGGGCAAAATATATATAGCATATCCTTATCTTATTGTTAGTTTTTGTTTTGATTTGATATCTACAAATTACAAGAATTAAAATGATTTTCCCAAAACATGTTTTCAGCTGCGAAGCTGACTTAAAATGGCTGCAAAACTAACAGTATTGGCCAGAAAAATATTTTATCTGCGGTTTTATATTCAGGAAAGGATAGAGAATAACTGTTAAAAATATCATGAAAATCAAAATTGTTGAGCAGCAAAATTAATCAAAATTGGATGATTTCAAATGGATTGACCCATACATAGTAAATTATAAGCATCTATCAATTATTTTAAAATTATTCTATGTACCATTATAAAATAAACTATACCTTCAACTAAGGCAGCCAAAAGGGGCAGAAGAAAATATAGATTCGTCATGGTCAGAGGAAATCCTAGAACAAAATATAAAGAAATTAAACCATCTCTAATTGAAAAAAGAATTTTATTTGTTTATTTGATCATCAAACTGTTAATTTATACAGATACAGAAATATTCAAATATTTCCAATACTACCAATATCAAACGGAATTATTTGTTGCAATCAATCTTGGTGTTTAAACCAAAGAATTGATAATTCCTGGGCTTAAAAAACATCAAACATCTACATACCTATTACGAATAAATACATTATTAAACATATTTAAGAATAAATAACTTACAAATTTAAAATATCTTTTTTATGATATCTGTGTTTGAAATATTTGTGAACTGTTGTATTTTATTAAGAGACATCAAGCTCAGCAGCAAAATCAGACCAAATCAGAAGTAATTTAATAATTAGATTAGAATAATTCAACTTAACAACTAATTTAATAATTATAATCAATAGCCATTTATCAACATGACATAACACATTCTATAAATAAGAGGTTCTCAAATTATCGGTAATTCCTCATGATAAAATGTTAATGATTTGGATTGAATTTACATATAAACATTTCAAGTAACTTAACCTTATATTGTCAAGCAGCTGTTAATTTTAACAAGTGGTCAAGAATGTTTTCTCTAAGGGTAATTTCAATTTTTAGAAGGTTATTCTGGGATGGAAAACTTGGCAAACCGTAGACAATGTATATAAACCATTATGGTAAATACTTTTAAAAAAATGTAAAATTTTATCTCATTTTTTTATTTTCTTCCTGATTCTAAAAACGGTCATTTCATGTGTTACAACCCTATACAGAACAACCATGATTCACACTAGGTTTTAGCTAGTTTCGGTTGGTATACAAACAAATTTTAGTATTGTAGGAATAACATTTTATTAAGAAACTATTTATATTAAAAAAACAATAAAACCTAAACTAATACCACAACAACCCATGAAGAATCTTGGGCTCAGTACATATAGAGATTCATACTGTTTCTTAGCCAACGGCCGTACAATTAAGTGAGGAGGCCTTTATCATGCTCAGCCGCCAGGTTTTTCATTTTTTTTTTTGGGTACCCACCTTATAGAAGCTGTGTCTGCCCCAGGAGGGTCTCCATACCCTAATGTCACCCCCCCCCCCTCTCCCCTCCCCAACTGAATTAACAGAATAAATAATATTCTATCACAGCCAGGATTCGAACCCAGGACCCGGAGAACAGAAGACTAGTGGTCTATCCACTAGACCACACCGCTCCCTATTAAAAAAAAAAACAAAAAAAAACTATATAATTAATAAAAGGCCCTCATATGTTAAATATTAATTAGAAAAGGTGACATATAACTGGATATGTCAATTACCCTGGACCATACAAGGCTAGATTTATGAAAGAAAAAACAACCTCATAACAGATCTTTTTTCCAATGAAACTGCAGGAAAATACCAGGGAATATGCTATACCAAGCCATTACCTTTTCATAGACTTTTGGGGAGCTAATGGAAGTGTAAAATGAGAGGAATTGTAAAACACGATGGTTGAGCTAGACATCATTAGGAAGATAATTCACCTCATGTGAATGACTATGAAATGGGAGAAATGAATGGTAAAGATACAAGGAGAAATGTCTCAGTGAAATGAAATGAAAAACTTCTTTATTATCCTGGGACTAAAGTCCCTTAAGAATAAACTAAAAATACAAAATTAATGACAGGAACAATGTGGTAATGGCTTTGAACAACAAATTGCTAAACTAAAAAAAATAATTAAGGCTGTAATATATGTACATATTTACAAATCAGACTCTTAGAATGAAAATTAAAAAAAACAGAAATAGCTACTTCATCAGTGATAATTTAAATAATATAAACACAACAACAATTGGTATTTCTAGCATCTGCAGTTTGAGGTTATTGTCTGTTTGACTGGGTAAGGAGAAGGTGGTTGAAAGGACGGATCTCAGGAGAGATAGAATTCCAAGGAGAGGTTGCTTTGGTTAGAAAAGACTTGTCAAACGCAGCCGTATGGTGAGGAGGAGGGTAGAGGTCAGAAAGACGGGATCTGGTAGAGCGGGACTGAATTGATGATTTAAATTGAAAGGATTGGAAGATATAGCTGGGAAGATAAGTTCTGATAACCTAGTAGAGGAAGGAAGCTACGAAATACTGGCATCTGTAACGAGGATAAAGCCACCTCAACTCAGCGTAATAGTGGGTTACATGCGTGTCTCTGGTGATCCCGAATACAAATTGTAATGCACAGTTCATAATATGCTTGAGTTTTTCTCACAACCTCACAACTGTAGTGAAAGTGGGGAAAGACAAGGGAGGAAACAAGGAGTTTACAAGTATTGAATGGTAGGAGGTGATGGAGGCAACGGAATTGCTTTAGAGTTACTATTGTTCGGCAGGATATATGGGAGAAGTGCAGTTTCCAAGAGAGAGTTTGATCAAGAGTAATACCTAAGTTCTTGACAGACGAATGAAAAGAGGTAGGATTATTGTTTAGGAAAAGGTTGGGGGGGGGGGGACTGTGAATGGATTTAAGGAGAGCTGTTGATGCTATCAGGATGGCTTTTGTTTTTTCAGCACTTAGCAGGAGTTTGTTGCTGTTTGACCAAGCACTTATATTGTTAAGTCCTCCTGTAGTTTAGAGATACCATCAGGAAAGTCATTTGGGGTAATGGAAATATAAATCTGAATATCCTCGGCATAGAGATGATATTGGGAGTGCTTAATGAAGAGTGGAAGATCATTTATGAATATGGAGAAAAGGGTAGGAGATAACGAGGAACCTTGGGGTACACCTTTAGTTAGAGGCAGTGAGTCGGAGCGGGGTTTATTGGAAACTACAACATACTGGGAATGGCCGGTAAGGAATGATTGAAACCATTGAAGAACGCTTGTGGATACTGGCAGTCTATGGAGTTTAGTTAGGAGGATATTATTGTCAACAGAATCAAAGGCTTTGGAGAAATCGAGCAAAACTAGGATTGTTTTTTTTATACTGATCTATGGTCTTGGGGAGAACTTGAGAAATTTGGGAGAGAGCAGAGTAAGTAGATTAGCCAGGACAGAAACCAGACTGAAAGGAGTTCAAAAGGTTATTTTTTTCGAGGTAGAGGGATAACTGAGATTGGACCAGGTGCTCTAAAGGTTTAGATAGGTTTGAAAGGAGAGAAATTGGGCAAAAGTCATAAGGGGATACCGGATTTGAGTTTTTCTTCAGTGGATGGACAAGAGCGGTTTTGCAGGAAGTTCGGAAGGTTGCACTGTCTAAAGAAAAATTATAAATATTATATAATATTGGAAGAATGGAAGGAAGCGAGGCTTTGATTAGTTTAACTGGGATATTGTCAGGTCCGTAGTCATTGGTTCGCGATTTACGAATAGAATTAAAGAGGTTCTCAGGGGTGATAAGGGAAAAAAAAAGAATGAACCCAGATTGAAATGGTGCATGGGTGTAGACATCAGCGTCTGATATGATAAATGAGAGGAGCAGGAAGCAAAGTGGGTATTAAGATCATAAGAACTAGGAATAGCTTGGTTATGGGTGTTTTCCTAAGAATAGTTTACGCAGGATTGTCTGAAGGTTTAGATAGGTTTGAAAGGAGAGAAATTGGGCAAAAGTCATAAGGGGATACCGGATTTGAGTTTTTCTTCAGTGGATGGACAAGAGCGGTTTTGCAGGAAGTTCGGAAGGTTGCACTGTCTAAAGAAAATTTATAAATATTATACAATATTGGAAGAATGGAAGGAAGCGAGGCTTTGATTAGTTTAACTAGCAAAGTGGGTATTAAGATCATCAGAACTAGGAATAGCTTGGTTATGGGTGTTTTCCTAAGAATAGTTTACGCAGGATTGTCCATTGGGCTTTGGAGTCAGAAGGACATGATAAGGATTGATGAAAATATTGGGATTTAGCTTGGAGTATCATGGATTGGGTACTGTTTCTGAGATGTTTGAAGGTAGAGTAATCTCTAGGAAGACGGGAGCGCCTGAATCGTCACCTTACAGCATCCCTGTGCCTCATGCATTCCCTAATTGAAGGCGTTAACCAAGGAGCAGGAGGGTGTCAGATTTTCTTTGAGATAAGAAGAGCATGGTGCAGCATAAGGAGTGCTTCTCGAACAATAAAGCTGCACTTGTACAAGTCATTAATAAGACCAGTTCTGACCTAGGGCACCATTGTGTTGTATATCAATATAGTTCTATCTTGTTTATAACAAATATATTCAATCAAGGAGTGAAAAAAAGTAGTAACTTCAAATTTGGTAGAAAGATTCAAGTGCAAAGAAATATATTATTAGATATGCGGAAAATGTTACAATAATAATAGCATACTCCTAAGTTTAGCTTTGTAACAGAATAGTGTAAAGAAAAGCTTAACTGTTAAACATTTGCACAGTTTGGTATGTTCTTAGCATTCCTTGTTTCTCATATCTATCAGTGACTATCCAACGGGAATGACATGGTCTAGTGGACCCTGGGGTAGGGAGACCCTCCTGGAGTGCACCCAGTTTCTATAAAATAAATACTAAACAATTTGGGGGAAATATACAGCTTAATGTGATCTCTGCCTAATCACCTCCACACCGTTGGCCAAGAAAAAGTTCGGATCTCTATATGTACTGATACCAAGACCCTTCTGGGTTGTAAGGGTATAGGTTTCTTTTTTTTTAATCTAAGAGCAACAGTTTTCCTTATCTGCATTATCCTCTCTTAATAGCTCAGGAAATGTATAAATTAAGAGACAAGTGTAATTGCTCCAATAATTAAAAATTTTCTTCATATGAACTTCTAAAAGGTAAGAACTTTAGTTAATTCGTGGAAACTTCATGCAGTTCCATGAAGAAAAATTCAAATTTGTATGCACTTTTGTAGATATAGCAATATCAATTACAATAGATTTAACTATTTCAAAAGGATTTTTTGTGGCCTTAACCAAGAAGCATTGCTCTTTACCGGATGACTAGCTAATTTAGCCACCCAGAAAGCATTTTATTTTTTAATTGTTTTTGTCTTTTAGTGCCATGTAAGCAAAAAGTAACAAACCAAGTTTATTTTTAAATAAATGCACAGGCTAGTATTTTTATATTCTGTAATACATAGTAGGTAGTAGATAAAATAATACCCAACTTTCAGAAAATTTCTGTCACACCAAAAATAGAAATCAACAATATTTGTTACATCTAAAAAAAAGTTAAGTTTTGGGACACACTTACTATTTTCTCTAATTCACAGGTTTCACTTATGAAACACAAAAGTATGAATTAATATTAGTTCAGGGAAATGGATAAGACTTTTTTGTTTCTTACAAGTTTTTCAAATACCTATTTAACTTTGAAAAAGTCATATTTATATTATTTGTTCAATGCTATAAACCTGATGAAACAATAGCTTACAAAAAATATTTTAATTAATTTTTAATGATTAATCAATTTTTTTTTCAACTAAATATACATAATATTTTTAATTCAAATAAGAATAATTTAACTGATGTTTTTATAAATGATTTATTTTACACAGAGTATTAAATATATTAAAACTGTAAATTATATCAACCCATATTAAAAAATTAAATGTAAATAAAGATTATTTTTCGCCAGATTAAAAGAGTTTAGACACTCATAAAAAAAAAATAATAATAATAAAAAAAAAAAAAATACAAAAAAAACATTGTTGCAACAAAACTATTCCAAAACAAATACTTTGTTTAATTTTGAACAATTGGTAAGCCAGATATATTCAACATTAATATATTTACTTTATTATTTAACAATGGAAAACAACTTTTACAATGGAATATATTCCTACAATTATAGCTAAATATTGGGGAAATGAAGTTGAAGTATAAAAAAAACTAATATTGATACAAAATGTTCATGTTATGTATTTGTTAAAAACAATTCTAACCAAAAGCATGTTTATTTTATCAATTTGGGCTTAAGCTAGAGTGCATGGATATCGATAGAAATGAAAATCTATATTTTAATTACTATTAAACTAACATTTAATTACAGTTCAACATTACTGGTTGAATTTAATACTTTGGTTTACTCAATAGTTTACCAATTTGATAAATATAAATATTTGTTATCAATATATTCACAATGGTGATATAAAATGTAATAAAACTTAATTTCACTTTATAAACCAATCGACAATAGCACCTCTGTTCCTCTATTTTATTTTAAATACATTTCCCTTAAATATCTAAACTAAAGATCAAATTTTAAAAGTATAATTTGAAAAAAATATTAATTTAACCAGAATATCAATAAAACAAAAAACAAACCATGTGTCAAAATAAAATTTAGATTTCAGAGGTATTAACAAATAATTGGATTCATTTAGACCAGTGTTTCATAAGAAAATATAGAAATGCGTGTTTATTTATACAATATTAATAAATGACATGAGTAAAAGTTGAAGGTGTTAAGAGAACATAAGCAATAAATATGAATGGTCCCAATATTACAATAATGGAACTTACGCAGTCCCGTAATAAAACAAAGAATACTGCTGAAGAAATACACAAACACATAACCGACATCCAATCACTAAACCAAGAGAAGCATGGTCAACTAACTGATTAAAAGAAACAGTGCTTCACACGTTGGTGTGTGGGTGGTGGTGGGAGGGGGTAGTTGGCCCACTATCTGTGTCCGCTTAAGATAGCAAGGCTCGGGGTCGCATACTCAGTTTCTTATCTACAGCTTATCTGTAGTATGCTCTTATGAGAACCTATATCTCCAGGCTTATTTCCAGTTTCCCTCTGGCTACAATTATTCGTTTAATATTAATAAGACAGAGAGATTCATTACAGGTGAACCAATTAAAAATAAAAAAGAATTATTAAAATTTTACATTTTTTAATTAATGTTTAAAAACAATTAAACATATTCATTGGCATTTACTGGAATATTTACCTGTACAATCCTCAAAAAAAAAAAAAAAAATTAAAGTTTATTTTACCTTATTTCGAGTAATGGAGACGCTGATTTCCAAAAGGTACTACATCCATTCTAGGAAGTTTTACAGGAATCGTAAAAATCTCTCATTATTATATTATTAAACGAACTTATTTGATTCTTTCCGCATTAAAATCTAGAATTATTGTTTTTTTTACTATATTAGTTACACTATATTAAAGTTATGAAATGAAATGTTTTAGTATGATTTGGAACGAAACTAAATGCGTATTTAGTACCTATAGAAAATAACTGCGTTTCTAAATCGCGTTTTTAGAAAACTTGAGAGTTCATTAGATAAAATCAAATAGAAGATTTAGATAAAACTAAATGATGAGAATACAAGTATGTCTTGATATCAATTTCGTAGAAAATGTCCTTTAGTACCTTTTGGAAATCAACGTATCAATTGGCTCTATAACTTCAAATACATGAAGTGATGCTTTAAAGGAAAGGAAAGTCTGCGTAGAGAGCTTAGCTTCAATGTAAAATAAGCATTCATTAAAAAAATAGTTTTATGTATAATTACTTGAAGTAACAACTTTTATCTTTATTCGTGGTTGAAAAGGATGACAAAAACCTTCAAATCGGCAGTTCATCGAAAAACTTTTAGAATTACTTGTTGCCTAAAGGCCGTTTAGACAAGTTGATCAGTCTTGGAAACTTGGAATGTAGGCTCACTTTATGGTTTTAATGCGAGCTCTGGATTTCTGGGCTGCTGGTTTTTTCGGTACTACGTTCCTCAAACAATTCCCACACGCTTTTCTCTTTATTTTATTAACCTATTATTATATCCTTTCTCATCAATTGGAGCTTGAAATTTGTCTTATATACACACACATATATATATATATATATATATATATATATATATATATATATATATATATATATATATATATTGTTTGATCAGTTCTCGACTGTTGATAATTTAAGTTTGTGTTGTTCAGAACAACACAAACTTAAATTATCAACAGTCGAGAACTGATCAAACAATATTATTATCAAAAGGTTATTAGAAGAAAAATCAACAGTGGAAAAAGGGGAAAAAAATGGGATTTTATGAAGAAATTAGATCAACATATGGTACCCAGGTAATTTCACTTATGAAGTTATACCAGAACACTCTGAAGAAACTAGCTGCTGCCAAAAACAACCAGATTTTCCTACTTAGATGCAGAAAAGAAAACATCCTACCGAAACACATCGAAAATTCTCTAAATAAAATTAATCAAACATGTAAAATAGAAAATAAATTCAGGATGGAGTTCAAAAAAGGTATGGATAGATTTAAAAAAAACATTTTAAACTTAGAAATAAAAAGTGCTATATCTAAAGTTAGAATTTTAAATAGTGAAATCAACAATCATAAAGTAGAAATTTGCAAACTTTTACCGTGTAAAATTAGTGACAGTTTTTTCAATAATATTAATAAAACATATGAACAACAATTTAGCCAAATAAAAGATACCCAAATAAATAAAATAAGAAAAATATCAGCATTAAAACACAACAATATCGGGAATGAAAAATGGTTCGTAAACCTCACTAATATAGAGTTTCCGTCTGAAATAAAGCAGTTTTTATCTCTTGGCCCCAAACATTCAGAACAACACAAACTTATATATATATATATATATATATATATATATATATATATATATATATATATATATATATATATATATATAGCATTTCCAAGTCAAATTCAACCTTTTCCAAGTCAAATTCAACCTTTTTCGATTTCAAAAAAATAATAAAAATCAAATTAACACGATTTTATGTTTTTATGGTTATTTTAATTACACATTATGTTTTTAACCCTTGTGGCTTGTTAAATGTTCCCAGGGGCCTTTTTACATATAATTAGTCACGATTATAATAATAAGTATAACCGAAACTTTAATTTATAGACATTTTCGATACAAGGTCTAGTAGTCGGATTACCGGGGGTCCGTTTTATTTTAGTTTTATAATCGCGGGCGAAAATATTATCAATAGAGGTTTATTTTAACTTTTTCGTATTTATAGCATAGTAGGCTCAGTAGATGCGTTCACAAAGGTTCGTTACCGATTATACTATTAATTTTAATCGCGCTCGCTCAAATATGGCTTTATTATAACTTTTTCGTATTTATTGGATACAAGGCTCAGTAGCTCCGTTCCCAAAGGTTCGTTACCGATTACACGTTTAATTTTAATCGCGCTCGCTCAGATATGGGTTTATTATAACATTTTCGTATTTATTGGATACAAGGCTCAGTAGCTTCGTTCCCAAAGGTGCGTTACCGATTACAATTTTAATTTTAATCGCGCTCGCTCAATTATGGGTTTATTATAACTTTTTCGTTTAATACTAAGCTAATTGGATACTAAGCTCAGTAGCTGCGTTCCCAAAGGTTCGTTACCGATTACAAAATTAATTTTAATTGCGCTCGCTCATATATGGGTTTATAATAACTTTTTCGTAATTATTGGATACTAGGTTCAGTAGCTGCGTTACGGGGGGTTCTATCCCGACCATTCGATTAATTATTCGTGCGCTCACTCAAATATGAGTTTATTATAACTTTTTCGTATTTATTGGATACTAGGCTCAGTAGCTGCGTTCCCAAAGGCGCGTTACCGATTATACTGTTAATTTTTATCGCGCTCGCTCAAATTTCTGTATATTTGTTTTGTTAGTGAATGTGTTAATGTTTTTTTAGTCAGTTGGTCTAATGTATGTTTATTTCGTGTTTTTTGTAACTTTTTATCTATTTGGTTACCGCTAATCCTTTTTGTCAGGATAGTAAGTTATCTTTTTGGTTAATATTTTGAAGTTTAATAATCACCTAAACAGAACCATTTTATACGTCCGTTTTTATTTGATAAACCTCTACTTGAGTTAGCGCAATTAAAATTAATAGTATAATCTGTAACCAGCCCTTGGTTACGCAGCAACTGAGCCTATTATGCAGTAAATATAAAATAAACCACATCTTGAGCGAGCGCGATTTAAATGAATAGTATTATCGGTAACGAACCCCCCGCAACACAGTAATTGAGCCTAATAGCGAATAAATACGATAAAGTTATAATAAACCCATATTTGAGTGAGCGCACGAATAATTAATCGAATGGTCGGGATAGAACTCCCCATAACACAGCTACTGAACCTAGTATCCAATAAATACGAAAAAGTTATAATAAACCCCTCAAATATGGGTTCACTAAGTCACCAGCTATAATTTACACCAACCACCTGAGCTGACTTTTCTGGGAGAGAAAAGTGACAGTTTGCTGAAGTGGAAGAAATTAGATATTTTTTCCACAATCGACTACATACATCGAAAAAGAATCTTCTTGTGAATCTTGAACGGTCCGATTCTTACTTTATCGGTTTTTCTTCTGTTCATCTTGCTTCCATTCTCAATGTAGATATCATCTCCAACTTTAAATTAAAATTATCTTCTGTTTTTGTCCACGCTTGTTTTATTTATCCCGAAACTCTTCATGGAATTTCGAAACGTTTCTTATCTGTCTTCGGCAAGATTATCTTTATTAGCCGAGCCCGCTAGACAAATCGAGGATGTATTCCTGAAAAGTAAATATGCTGGTTCGAATTTTGTCGAAGAGTGAATAGTCCTATTTTATTCTACTACACAATCTTCTGCTACTCTCGACCAAGCCTGCTTGTCACCGCTATGGATCTTAAAACGGATCCTTTTAACAAATGTTTGGTTCAGTCTCTCGTTAAGGCCGTAAGAGTGTGGACAATCAATAGAGATGAATATTAACTTAATGCTCCTGTTATCCAAATATCTCTTAAGTATTTTGGAATTTAAAGCAGTATATAGATCCACCATAATGACTTCAATTTTATTTTCCCGTGCTATTTGATCAATAAGTTTGATGAAGTCTCCAGTACACTGACCGTGGTGTCGTGATAGAAATACATGCGTAGCGACTAAAATGATCGACCAGCATATTTACTTAATTTTAATTTTTAACTTTCTTTTTATTAATTTTAAAATATTCCAATGGTATTAAAACATAAATAGAATGAACAAAACATCAAACAATATAAAAATAAATCATACCTGAAAAGATTAATTAAATTAAACGTCATTAATATTGTATAAAAATCAACATACGATAACCGCTCCAGACTAATAACAACTAAGTCCCCAGTTGGAATTTACATATGTATAAAATGTGTGAGTGTATTATTATATTGCAACTATGTAATTTAATTTTTTTGAGGATGTATGGTCGACTTTCGAAATTATCATAGGTAGAAATAATCGGGAGTCAATCGTGTGACAGCTCTTAACTCCCAGCATGCTGCGAGCGTCTCCTGTCACACCATCTGGCCATCTCAGCTTTAGTCTTCCTTTTCTTCTTGTCCCATGGGTAGGCTGAGTAAGCAATGTTTTAGGCATTTCTCCATCTCCCATTCTGGCAATATGCCCTGCATATCTCAAGCGCCTCTACTTCATTGCTCTCACCACATCAGCTTATTTGGCGTTGTAGAGGTCCTGATTCCACTTCTACTCTTCTCCTACTTTCACTCCTCCTAAAATAAAGCGGAGAACTTTTCTTTCAAAAATAAGGAGTTCCTATTCTGTGGCCTTTGAAGGTGCCCAACACTCTGATCTATAAAGAAGTACGGGACGCACCAATGTCTTATAGAGGTGGAGCTTGGCATGCCTTTAAAGTATCCGGCTGCTTAGCTGATTGCCTAACTCAAAGTAGCACTTATTGGCTGTCATTATCCGTCTTCTTATCTCAATATCGGGGTTATTAGCTTGAGTGACCACAGATCCCAGATACGTAAAATCTTAGACCTCAAATTTATGAAGTCCGAAAGTGACTGTCTTGCCTGGCATGGGAATTTCAAATGTCGATCCAGACCACATTTCTTGAGTATACCACATTTGACGGCAAAGATCTACTCTGTAAGGAAATCAAAGGCTGCCGAGAAACCCAAAAGTTTTAATCTTAGAAAGCTGAAGGATGTACAAACTCAGTTTAACTACCCTGAAGTACTTGACATTAAATTTCGTCTATGAAGCTGTGATGCTGACCTAGACTTTGAAAAGTTCTAATCGAACTGTTATGGAGCGATAATGGAAACAACCGTAGAAGTACCAGGGCCAAATGAGAAAGAGCCAAGGTCAATGAGGCCTGGTTCGATGAAGAATGCAGTGTAGCCACGAACAGAAATAGCAATGCGTACCAAGGAATGATTAGGGAAACTACAAGGTAGTCTGTTGATGAATACCGACAGAGAAGGAAAGAAGAAAAGCAGTTACACCGAAAAAAAGAAGCGAGAGAAAGAGAGGAAGGAACTAAAAAATATTGAAATGTTTTCCCGCAACAAAGAAAGTATGTATTTCTTCAGATTGGTCAACAAGGGAAGGAAGTAATAAGTTAATAAAGTGATATCCTGCAAAGATAGAGATGGTAACTTTTTGACCAAGAAGTCTGATGTCCTTGACGAATGGAGAGATTATTTCAATAATTTTCTCAATTCAAGAGAAGAAGACTTTCATGATAGAGTAGAATCAGAAAATCATGAAGTAGAAGAATTTAACAGAATACAAGTGGGGGAACGAGTGGTAGACCTCAAACCACCTGATGAAGAAGAGGTTTTAGATGCCACCAACAAACTAAAAAATAATAAAACACCTGATGTTGAAGCACTCTCTGCTGAACTCTTAAAATACGCTGGAAACGATCTCAACAAAGCATTACAAGATCTCTTTCTTGTGATATGGACAGTTGAGGTCATACCTTCTGATTGGAATAGATAAATTTTTCGTCTTATAGATAAAAAGAATCCAAAAGGTTACTTTGCAGCAATTATCGAGGTGTCGCACTACTATCCTGTTCCTATAATATGTTCTAATATTCCATTTGGACGTTTACTACCATATGCGGAGCGTGAACTCAGTCCCTACCAGTGTGGATTTAGGAAAGGAAGATCCACCTCATACCAGATTAGCTGTGTGCGAACCATTTTTGAAAGAGACCATAAAGTATAAAACCAAAACTCATCATCTTTTCATAGATTTTAAAGCAGCGTATGACAGTATAATACGTGAAGAGCTTTCCATTGCCCTTAGAGAATTTAATATAACTGAGAAACTTATACTCCTGATAAAGCTTACCACGAAGGATGTGAGATGTATGGTTAGAGCGAATGGTGAAAGCTCCTAGGAATTTGGTGCTGGTAAAGGACTAAGACTACGGGATGCACTAGCCTGTTTACTGTTTAATCTAGCACTTGGGAAGGCCGTAAGAGACGCTGTTTTACGCGAACGACAAGGAAACATATTTATCAGACTTGTTCAGTTGTTCGCTTATGCAGAAGATATAACCATTGTGGGACAATCTCTACAGGCCGTGACTGATGCCTTTCTAGCTCTGCTGGATACTGCCAGCAAATTTGGACTGAAAGTTAATGAGTAAAAAAAAAAAAAAAAAAAATATATATATATATATATATATATATATATATATATATATATATATATATATATATGTTAAGAACGCGAGTATGACCGTATTAGGCTTAATACCCTTGTTGGTTGTAAAAAAGACCCTCAATGTATACATTAAGATGGAATAAAGCGAGTTCTGTTTTCAGTCTATACGAGTGTGGTTCTTTATCTCCCCGTCCCTCTTATACTTTAAAGCGGATCTGGTCAACACCGGGGCTTAGGGAAGACCTGATTTGTCGTTCGCTCAAAGACGCGTTGAAACCAGGAATGCTTCACCATTTCTATGTGGGAAATGCGGTTGTATGGGAGAAGATCAAGCGCCTTTGGAGGGATGAGCGAATCGGTATGGACCGGACTTTTATCTATTGTACACTACGGGTAGAGACCCTGAAAGATGAGGAGAGACAGCGAGAGGTAACGTTAACTTACCATCAGGGTAAGACCAACCACCGGGGAATACAGGAAACACTACAGGCACTGAAACGGAAGTATTTTTGGTGGGGTATGCGACAGACCATCACTGACGTCATCGGGAATTGTGGCATCTGTTTAAAGACCAAATATGACAGGCATCCTCCGAAAGCGTTACAAGAAGAAACACCCACGGCAGCATCTCCGCTTACAGATCTTCAGATAGACACCTTTACTTGGCGAGGTTACAAATGGATCACTGTGTTGGACCTTTTTAGTAAGGCGGCTTTAGCGTACCTGGTTCAAAAGCGTTCGTCTAGGGCTGTATTAGGAGCGTTACGGACATGGTTCCAATTTTATGGGGTACCGGATCGCATAGCTTCTGATGCTGGCAGAGAGTTTGACAACTCTGCAATCCGTTCGGAAATGCAAGACATCGGGGTCTCTTGGCACCTGAACACTCCTGGGCATCCGAAGAGCAGAGGTGGGATAGAACGTCTCCACAGCACGCTCAGCGACCACCTACGGGTTTACCAAGTTGAACGGGGCCTGGAGCCAGAGGCGGCGATGGTGAAAGCGGTTGCGGCATAAAACCATTCTATTCACACCGTGACAGGGTTCTCTCCGTTTGAAGTCCTTTTTGGACTTTGGAATCGGCGTAGAGACAGTATGAGTACCGCAGTAGATTAGGATCTATCGAAGCGCGTAGTAAACAATCGCTTGGCGCTGGTTAAACGATGGGAAAAGGTTCGGGAAAAGATCGAAAGGGAAAAGTCCAGAAGGTTGGCCAAGGAGAACCGCAATGTCAAGGACCTTATGGGGGCCGTTAAGATCGCGATGACAGTGTACAAGCGGAAAGGATCCAATCGGGGTAAGGAGCTATAGAGGTATGAAGGGCCATACAGAGTGATTGGCATTCGCTAGCACAATGTTGTTACCTTAGAGAGTGTCTTAGCGAGCCCAAGAAGCGGCGGACTGTTCACCTTGAACAATTGAAGCTCCCAGTCAGAATGGTGGACCAGCCATAGAGGAATGTAGGCTGCTATAGAAGATTTTATAGTTGTTTTTTTCTCTTTTTGTGTTCAGGAACCAGTGCCGTGCAAAAAGAATTTTATGTTTAAGTGAGATTTGTTTGTGTTTTGTAGTTTTAATAATTTTTTGCAGTTTAATTTGTATGGAGAATTTTTCTTTTCTTTGTTTCATATTAAAATTGAATTTTTTTTTTGCGTTCTATCTTCAGTTATAAGTTTTGAGTTTACGAAAAGATGTTCGTAAACTGGCAAGGGGGAGTTAAGAACGCGAGTATGACCGTATTAGGCTTAATACCCTTTTTGGTTGTAAACAAGACCCTTAATGTATACATTAAGATGGAATAAAGTGAGTTCTGTTTTCAGTCTATACGAGTGTGGTTCTTTATCTCCCCGTTCCTTTTATACTTCATAGCGGCGTACGTTAACTTATATGTATATATTTATTTATTGGGAGATTGTCCCACAATGGTTTGTGGATATTCTTATGCGGGTATAGAGTACTCCCTACAACTAGATTCCTAGTCTATGCGAAATTAAAGATCCTTTGTCCATTATCGTTAGATGTGTCATTAAGGCTGGGTTTTCTTATAATAAGCTGGTATATTGCTTCTTTTCCTAACTTGGCATTGAGATATTCAGCAATTACTTTTATGTCATACCGAAGGCATGGATCCAGAGTCCTTTTCAAAAGTTCATAGACAGATTCGTGGGCTCACTGGTTTATACCCAATTAACTATAACTTCACGATAAATTCTGTACCGAATTCATACCGACTCTCGTGACAGCTGTAGTAGATGGACTGTTGCCTTTTTTTAAGATTTCCTTGACCAGTCTATCTGATCTCCAGGACAGCGCCTATGTCAGTCGTCAAGTTGTTTAATATCAGCTTTAATTCCCGGGTCTATTCAGAGACAATGATTCCAGTATCCAAATTTGATAATCCTATGGGGAGGTTCCGGGTCTTTTCCTTATTTATAATGATGAGACTGATCAAATCCGAGGTTGGTGTAGGTTTTGCGATAATTGATATTTCAGGTAGTGGGGGATATCCACCCACTCTCTGTTCCCTAGTCTGCTGACGGGGTGTGGCGGATGCTACACACGCTCGCTCACAGATAGCGCAAGCGGCGTCCCTATGCTTACCGGCCAAATATAAGAAGACGCTATATCCAATAATATTCTATATTGTTAATAATTAATGTCACTGTAAATATTTATATCTATATAACTGTTGTATGAGAATAAATAAAGCACTCAAGGTAATTGGGACCTAAGGCCAAGACCCTAGTCTGCTAACAAAGCTCTCACTGTCAATTATCGACATGGATGACTAACATCCTCAAGAGCTGGCACAGCTCTTCAGATCACCTAAGTGGTATCTCCCTAGGTCAGATTAACTCTGCCTTTGCATCATAATGTGGTCTATCATTATTTCACTTCCTTCTTGTACCTTCTCCCCTTTCTATCCTTCGCTACTGTCGTGCTACTACCACGCAGAGCGAATTCTCTCCTTATCCACGCTACTGTCGTGCTACTACCACGCAGAGTGAATTCTCTCCTAACCAGTCCTCCCTTCTAATTCATTACATGTCTTCTCCATTAATCTCTCTTCCTTGCATGAATACGCAATTGTCGAGGTCTTCTGATACTCTTTCTTGTCCATTATAACTACCATACCTCGACAGGGGATTCCATCTCTATGCATGCAGACCTACATCCCCAATCTGGGGCGGCTTCCTAGGGAAAGTGGCTCTAGGGTGTATACTCTTATTAACCTTATGTGTAATGTGCTGGAGTTAATTTATATGTATGAGTGTCAGTGTACTGTTTCCCCAAGGAGTGGCTGATTGCGGAACAGTTACAGGACGGTGGGGCACTGAAAAAAAAAAAAAAATAAAAAAAAAAATAAATAAAACAGAAATCTTTACTGCTACTTAAAATTAACAATTCCTGACCGTCATTAATATATACATAATATTCAATATACATTTACGATTGAGGTATTTTAGCTCTTGAGGATTAATAGGCAAACACAGAGATTATATGTGAAATGTGAGCACATTGGGGTTTCTAAAAGATGGTGGGTACTTCAGGAGAACGAATCAAGAAATCTTAAGAGCTGTTTAAGGATGAAGATAGGTTTTCTGGTATTTTTGGGAAATATGACCACTCCATGTTATGTTTTCATCTAAGATAACTCCTAGTTTTTCATATAGCGTTATTGAACTGAATAGGAGTGTTATTGGGGAATAGTAATGAATAATAAGGAATAACATGAAGGAAGGGTTTTGAATCATGGCGTATTGTCTTGGTTTTCGTTGGATTCAGGCTCAAATTATTGATGGAAGGGCAGCGGTTAATGCTGTCAATTACATCTTGAAACTTACAGGGCACCTCAAGCATTTTATAACGGTGAAAAGAAATATATGTTTATGGGTCATCTGCATACAAAGGATACGAACAATATAGTATCACCTATTTGAAAAACAAACAGTTAAATAGGGAAGAGTTGTAGAAATTTTAGAGGGCTGGAAGAATGTTTTTCGGGATTTGGTCTTAACCGTAGTGGTTTTTTAGGGATTTTGGACCGAAACAATTAATTCTTCAGGGGAAATGTGAGGGAAGTAAAGCGATAGAGATTGAAATGGGAGGAGGATAGGCCTGAGGAAGGGAATCAGCGGAAATTAATTACAGGTACTGAATTTCAACCTGTACACGGTATAAGGTACAGGATGTGGAGCTGATGACAAAGAATAACTATCGATAGACTTGTTAAGGGAGATACGAATACTCTTTTGAAAGTGGTCGATTACTGATTGTTATAAAATCATTAAAGAATTTACTGCCAATTTAATAAAGGTTTTAATTAACAAAAACATCGCTTACAAATACACACATAACTCATCTAAATGTGATACATTACAAAACAACAAATAACTTCCCTCAATTTAAATGCACATGTGATCAAGGTAATTATACATCCGCCCATTCACCCCTCTCTAAAAAGTGACATAGTCCTTGAGGTGAGCAGGAGGTCGTTTTTCACGGCTAGGACGATTTACTGTCGATGGGTTTCCTCCTATGCCCATGTCTTGGGCTAAATCTTCTTCAGTTTTGTCATCTACCGTCGGAGGGTCTACCATAGTAGTCTTAGAATTGTTCTCTAAAACTAGAGTTCCATTGGCATAATTTCCTGGTCTTATCAAGGAATCACCAGGAGGAGCCAAGTGTCGAGTTGAAACGGTTGTCACTCGACCATCAGGGAATTTAATGTGTGCATAATCAGGATTAGATTCCAGCAGTTCCACTTCTTCCACCAGAGGGTCGTATTTGGTAGCTCAGATATGGTTTTTCATTAGCACTGGTCCAGGTTTAGTCAACCAAGTCGGCATAGAGCAACCGTTGAACGACCGTCGCGGATGATTGAACATGCGCTCATATGGTGTGGCATTTATGGAGGTGCAAAGAAGAGACCGTATGGAGTGAAGTACCATATCAAGTACATCTTCCCACTGCTCAGTTTTCTTACCAAACGTCCTAAGAGCCAACATAATACTCTTCAGGATAGTACCATTGTATTTTTCTGCTTGCCTGTTGCCTTGCGGGTTATATGGGGTTGTTCTACTAGTAGCCACACCATGAGAAGTTAAAAATAATTTTAGATCACTCGACATAAAGGAACTTCCTATCGATGGACGTATGATGGTGTGCCAAATAGAGCAAAAAGTTTGGTCAAATGCATAATTACAGTCTTGGCTGAGGTATCCGCACTAGGAAAGGCAAAGGGAAACCTCGAGAATTCATCAACAACCGTAAGTATGTATTTGTTTCTCGATACAGAAGGAAGAGGGTCTTTAAAGTCTAGATTGATGCGTTCGAAAGGAGCTGTAGCTTTGATAATGTGTCCAGCATAAGAAACGTATCGTGGCTTTAATTCTGCACATACCGAACATGCTTGTGTGATTTTTCTTACATCTTCCAAAGAGATTCTTTGCTCTCTAACCCAATGTGACATCCTAGTTATTCCTGGTTGGCAAAGAGTGTTATGTAATGTTTGGAGGGAGGAATTTTGTTTACCAGGACGATAGATTATATCAAATTTGAAGCAAGATAGCCCCAACCGCCATCTCAAGATTTTCTCATTTTTAATTTTGCTGTTGTGCTGCTGGTCAGACATCAAAGAAATAGATCGTTGATCTGTGAGGATTGTAAAAGGTCTGCCAAACGAGATAATGGCGCCAGTATCTTAGAGATTCTACTATTGCGTACGCTTCTTTTTCAATGGAAGAGTGTTGAAATTCTGATTTGTTAAGCATCCTTGAAAAGAAGGCAACTGGCCGCCCCATTTTACTCAAAGTGGCTATGGCATAATTTGATGCATCCGTCTCTACTTGGAAATGTGCATTATCTAGAATTGCAGCAGTAGCAGCGTTTGCAATATCATTCTTCAGCATGTTGAACACTGACACAGCTTCATCTGACATTGGGAATGCAGTTTTCAGCAGAGGACGAATTTTGTCAGAAAAACGGGGTATACATTTGCTGTAATAAAGAGAACATACCCATGGCTTTTTGCAGAGCAGCAGTGTTTTTGGGTAAAGGCAAATCTAAAAGTGGCTGCATGCGATCAGGATACATAACCTAGTAAGTGGATAGTTTTCACAAAGAATTTACTTTTTTCTTTATTCAAGGTCAAGTTATACTTTTCCACCGCAGCTAGGAAATTCGTTAAGTTTTTATCATGGTCTTCTTGATTTTTACCGCATACTGTCACGTCATCCAAATAAGGGAAGGTACCTTTAAGATTTTCATCCTGCACTATCCTATCAACCACTCTTTGAAAAGAGGCGACTCCATTCGTAACTCCAAATGGGATACGAAGGAAGTGGTACAACTTTCCGGCAGCTTCAAAAGCAGTGTACTGTTTCTCGGATTCTACAATTAGAACTTGATGATAAGCGCTCTTTAGATCAATTGTGCTAAAAATTATGTTTTCTGATACTTTTGCAATTATTTCCTCGATTTTGGGAAGGAGGTATGCATCTAGTTGAGTAAATTTATTTTAGGTTCTTGAATAGTCTACAACCATGCGAGGTTTTCTATTCTCTTCTCTCACTACGAATGCTTGTGCTCTACAAGGTGAGTGGCTGGGTTCAATATCACCTTCTTCCAGGAGTCTGCTAATCTCATCCTTCATAAACTTGCTGTCTTCCTTCGATTGATTTCTTGATTTAATTGCTACAGGTTTGCAATTTCCCATCAGATTACCAAAAATAGATACGGGTTCCACACGAGCTTGGACTACATTACAAATTTTCAAAGCAGAACGAGAACCATGAAAATCAATTTCCAGGATGGAGTGGTTTTTGAGGATGTCATGTCCGATTATTGTATCACAACATAGATTGTTCATGATCAATAATGTCACATCGTTATAGGAATGCTCGCCGATTTGTAGCTCTGCCTAACATTGATCTGTTACCTCAGATTGCAAAGATGAATTTGCCATTGATATACGTCCTCTATATGGTAATACCAGAACGTTGCATTTTTCAATGAGAGTAGAGTTAATGAAGCTCGAAGAGCTTCCAGTATCAATGAGTGCTTTAACTTTTGTCCCATTTACCGATATTTCAACAGTAGATCTAAAGAGACCGGTTGGGAAAGCAGCTGTCGTGTTGGCAAGCAAGTTAGTAGCAGCAGATGACTGGGCGGCTAGGTTTTTATTTCCGTTCCTATTTGGATTTCGTTTCGATTGTGATCGACAGGCGCGTTTCCAGTGACCGATTTTTCCACATTTCATGCACGCCGAACCACAAAAGTAACATTGTTTGGTGGTTACAGCTATAGTACCATCTTCAGTGGCAGCAGTGGGCGAACAAAATCCTGAATAAGATGCTGATTGCTGTTCAGCTAACTCTAGAGCTCTAGCTTGCTTATATGCTTCGTCTAAATTTAGTTTAATATTTTCTAATTACCTTCTCCTGATACGAGCATTAGATAGACCTGTAATAAAACCATCCCTTACATAATCGTTTTTATTTTCTTCGGCAGAAACGGCCTTGAAATAGCAACTTTTACTTAATTGCTTTAATATTTGAAGATATTGATCGATTGATTCTCCGGATTGTTGGCCTCTGGTCGCTAAGCAATGTCTTGCGTAAATCTCATTCTTAGGTTTAATGTAAAGTGATTCAAGAGCAGCTACGGCAGCATCAAAAGTCGACCTCACTAATATATTCATAAATATTAGGTGCAATATAATTTATCAAAAGTTCTAACTTAGCCGCGTCATCGATCTTTTCTACATGCCTCAGAAAGTTGTCGAAGGTCTTTTTCCAATGGGTCCACTGTTTGTCTGCTGTTACTGCAGCGGGGTCCGTTTCAAAATGTTCCGGTCGTAGATACTTGTCCATCTTCACTCTTGTCGAAGTATAGATATTATCTGAGTAGTGGTTCTTTTAAAGACCTTTTCTTTAATAAGTTTTTGTTAATTAAATTGTTGTAAAATCATTAAAGAATTTAATAAAGGTTTTAATTAACAAAAACATCGCTTACAAATACACGTTTAGCGTGTTGCTAATAATTTAATAACGTACACAGTTTCATACAAACAACACTTTATTTAATACAAGTATAACCTCCTTAAATCTTTTTTTCCAACCGCCAAAATCCACCATATGTTTCTATCAATTGATAACAATTATCAAAAATACTATATCATTCTGAGAAAGGTAATAGTTGGTTTGCTAAAATAAATTTATAATTAGAACAATAATAGTAAGAAAAATAATGAATAATTAAACTGAAGACAATAATTGAAAATTTGGAGATATTAAATTTATATAAAAATCAATGCTGCATTACATTAGCAAACCAACTTTACTTAACCGCTTCGGCGTCATGTGACACCGCTGCTACATCATCTCCCTCCAATGACTTCGTCGCAGAAGCGCAGAGGAAGCTTCAGGATACGTCCACGACGGGTCCGTTGCTCCGTAGGGGCTTGGTCTTCCTGTTCTTGTAAGTCGGAGTCATTTAACGCTGGTGCATCCGAGGTAGCAGTTGTTGCTTGTGGTTGTGAGTTGCTACTACCAGAGCCTTCATCGTCCTGCAACAGATACGCTGGTTTCAGTCTGTCAATAGTGACTGTTCGTGGTCCTGAAGGCAGCTGCACGGAAAAGGTCTTCTCACTTCTGCTGAGAACTTGGTGTGGACCGGTGTAAGGGGGTGTCAACGGTTTATTTACTTTGTCGTCCCTCATAAAAACATGAGTGCAGGTTTGAAGGTCTCGATGCACAAATGTCTTGGCTGTCGAAGACCTGTGTATCGCTGGCCTTAACTGTACCATATGCTCTCTAAGGTTTTGTACAAAACTATCGGTGCTCGGAGTTTGCCTGGACTGTACTATGAGTTCGCCTGGTAGCCGGAGGGGTTGGCCGTATGTCATCTCGGCTGGACTAGTAGCATTGTCATCACGGAGTGATGAGCGCAGGCCGAGAAGTACCATAGGCAGCTTGGTCGTCCAGTGATTCCCATCCAGTTGTGCTGTGAGGGCCGTCTTCAGAGTGCGATGCCAGCGTTCGACACATCCATTCGCCTGGGGATGGTATGAGGTAGTCCTTATACGCTGGAATCCTAGAGCCTTGGATAACTCGAGGAACAGATTGGACTCAAACTGTCGCCCTTGATCTGTGGTGATCCTAGCGGGTACTCCGAAGCGTGTAATCCACGAGAAACACAAAGCTTTAGCGCAGGTGGTTGCGGAGATATCTTCGATAGGTTGTGCTTCCGGCCATCTAGTGTATCTATCGACTATGGTCAAGCAATATCTCATACCATCTGAAGAAGGAAGAGGTCCTATAATATCCATGTGGATATGTTCAAACCGACCTACTAATGGAAACATTCCAGGTGGTGCTATTGTATGGCGTTGCACCTTGGATCGCTGGCATGCGATGCAGGCTCGAGACCACTTCCCAATATCTATGTTCTGGTTCGGCCAAAAATATCGCTGTTTCACTAGTCTACGTGAACCGCGAATCCCAGGATGACTCAATCCGTGAAGATGACGAAATGCGGAATGACGAGTACTCTCAGGCAGGTACGGTCGTACTTTCGACGTCGACATTTCGCAGAGGATAGGTCTTGCATGGTTAGGAAACACAATCCATTTAAGTTTCAGGCTGGGATTCTTGAATAGCTCTTGAATGGTCGTATCGTTAGCCTGAGCTTCCGCGATCGCCTCAATTCCATCAGGGCCATGGATCTCTTCCACCCTGGAAAAAGCATCGGCAACATCGTTTTCAGTTCCTGGAATGTGTCGGATGTCGGTGGTAAACTGACTTATATAGTTTACGTGACTGATACGAAACGGGGTGGAAGTTTCAGGTTTCTGCTGAAACGCGTATGTGAGCGGTTTATGGTCAGTCCATATTACGAAATGTCGCCCCTCGTTGTATGGAAGGAAATGTCTTATGGCCTGGTCGATTGCGAGAAGTTCCCTATCGTAGGTAGTTGCGTTGCGCCGAGGTGAAGTTCCGGGAGAAAAATCCAAGAGGTTTCCAAGTTCCTTCATCCTTCTGTTGGAGAACTGCGCCCATGGCGATACTAGAGGCATCACAAGCCAACACCAACTCAGAGTTCGGCTTGGGATGAGCAAGTATCGCAGCATTAAGAATAGCTTCTCTGCAACTTTCGAAGGCCTTGATGCTCTTCTCGTTCCATACGATAGGTGTCTTGTCCTTTTTCTTTGCTCCGCACATGTATTTATTCAGAGGACCCTGAAGTTCCGCCGCGTGAGGTATGCATCTCCTGTAGAAATTAACCATCCCAAGAAATCGTCGAAGTTCACTGACGTTCGATGGGCGTGGGTAATTCATGATGGCTTCTACCTTAGCGGGAAGGACAGTTATGCCATGCCGGTTCACTCGATGACCCAGAAATTCGATTTCTTCCTTGGCGAACACGCTCTTAGCCAAGTTGATAGGGAGTCCATGCTTCTCTAATCGCCGAAAGACTTCCTCAAGGTGTACCTTGTGCTCTTCTTGGTCTCTAGATCCGATGCAGAAATCGTCGATAAACGGAAATACGAAATCAAGTCCTCGGAGAACTTCATCGAAGAAACGCTGAAACGTCTGAGCAGCGTTCCGAAGTCCAAAGCTCATGCGCAGAAATTCGATAAGTCCGAAAGGGGTGATTACTGCGGTTTTAGCAATGTCTTCATCGGCTACAGGAATTTGGTAATAGGCCCTGTTCAGATCCAACTTACTGAATATATGTTTTCCAAACAGGTTAATATTGCAATCGGCAATATTTGGAACTGCGTAACGGTCAGGGATAGTCTTTTCATTTAAGCGCCGATAGTCTCCACAGGGTCTAATTCCTCCATCTTTCTTCGGAACGATATGCAGTGGACTCGCCCAAGAACTATTTGATGGTCGACAAATGCCTTCCTTCATCATTTCCTCAAATTCGCGTTTCGCAGCAGCATAGCGGTCTGGGGCTAACCTTCGCGCTTTCGCAGTTACCGGAGCGCCGCGAGTTTCGATATGATGGACGATTGAGTGGCTAGGCTTCTTTAAATAATTTGTGGGACGCGTGATGGCACTGTATTTTTGCAGCAGTTCGAAATACCATTCTCCGCTGGGAACGGAGTAAATGGTAGGTCCCGATACATTTGCTGGCATTCCTTTTGTAGTTAGGCCCGTTATTTTATCAACCAATTGACGACCCACTAGATCGACCATGATCTGGTAATGGTACAGAAAGTCTGCCCCTATTATAGGCTGTCCTACGTCCGCTAAAATAAATCGCCAGGTCAATTTTTGCCTCAGACCTAAATCCAAAGAGACGAGTTGTTCCCCGAAGGTTGGAATCGCGGTCCCGTTGGCTGCATATAAGACGAAGTCGCTGTATTTTGCCTTCTTCTCCTTCTTCGCTGGTAAAACAGATAACGTGGCTCCGGTATCCACCAAATATCGACTTCGAGATTGACGGTCTGTTGCGAATAGGCGGCGGTGAGAGATCATAGCAACGGGTTCCGCCCCTGCCGTCGCTACATCTAGTTTTCCTGATGCTTATTCGTCGGAGTAGAGGATTTCCAATCGCAGGGTGATCGACATTTAGTAGCCTTGGCACGGAATTTATCATGATAATAGCAGAGTTGACGACCTTTACTATTACTTCTACTGCGAGGTCCAGTTGAAGAAGTTTCGGGTAAGGTATGTTGTTCTCTCCTCATTTCCAGAGCTGCTATTCGTTTCGTAAGTTATTCTATGGCTGCTAGTAACTTTCCACTCGTATCAGTAGGTCGGGAGGTTCTCATCTCAGCTACCTCACAAACTGCAGGATCATAAATCTCTGAAATACGGTCGGCTATATGACTAAGTTTCGTGAGATCCCGTTGCTCCGTTGTCGCTAGTGCCACCTGCATGTTATCAGGTAGCCCTCTCAGCCAAATCGACTTGAGTAGGTCATCCGATACCATGCTACCCCCTAATCGCTGCAACTCTCTCAAAAAATGCGATGGTTTCCGATCTCCCAGACGCTGGTTCTCTAATAATTTTCGGATTCGGACATGCTCAGATTCGCCAAAACTTGCTATTAGTCTTTCCTTTAAAACTTCGTAGGCGTTTTCATTAGGTGGAGATCTAACCAAATCTATCACGTCCCTCACGGCATCTCGATCTATTTGTGAAATTACGTATCTGAAACGTGTTAGCGGAGCTTTTATATTGTGGAGAGCAAAAACTGTCTCACATTGAATGAAAAAAATCTCCGGATCGTTCTTATAAAAGATAGGGAGCTGGGCTTTAACAGTTGCGGCCGAAGTAGCTTCAACCTGCTGTGGTGCAAGGACCAGACCTTTATTTCCCTCATTTTCGTCATCTAATGTAAGTAGATCGAATTCTGAATACATTGTTAAAAAGTTTTTTTTTTTTTTTTTTTTTAACTTTAAATCTTTATTCACACCTGTAAATAATACTATGAACAATCAGTGAATGTGCGGTCAATTTTAAGAAACATGGCGTGATAGGCATGAGGGAGAGCAGCACCCAGCGGTACCTACTCCTGGCATGAAATTAGTGTATATTACTAAAGGAGAAGGTCTCTCATCCAACTCCTCTTCAGCCTTCTGTAGGCATTTCCTGGCATGAGTGTTGTGGCCATGTCATTGATTAGTGTGTTAGGGTGACCTTGTAGTTCGTCGTGGAAACGTTTGTAGTGTGTCCGTATGTGCTCATTGACGGTTGGCATCTTAAGGTCAGTATGTAAAGTTATGTTGCTAACGTACCACGGTGCTTTTGTAATTGTTCTAAACGTTTTAGCCTGAAAGATTTCAAGTTTGTTAATGTGAGTCTTTTTAGCTGTCCCATATAGCTGTGATGCGTAAGTCCAAATAGGTTTCAGTAGGTAAGTATAGGTGTTTAATTTCTGTCGAAGTTTTAGTTTCGAGTGTTTTGAAAAGAGTGAGTAAAGAAGTCTCAGTCTTTGGTTAAGGGTTTTCTTTTTTTGGTTAATATGCGGGCCCCAAGTCATTCTTCTGTCAAACGTCAAACCAAGATAATGTACAGTGTCCGTCTGTGGAATTTGTGTGTTGTCTAAGAAAACGGGAGGACTCGTGTCATGTCGAAGAGTAAAGGTGATATGGTGTGATTTGTCATTATTCAATCGGATTTTCCAGAGTTTGAACCAGTCATGTAATTTTATTAGATGTTGTTGTAGGATCTCTGAGGCGTGGGTTGCAATTTTATGTTTTGTTAAGATCGCCGTGTCGTCGGCATAAGTCGCTGTTAGAATATTGGGGCTGTAAGGTATGTCATGAGTGTAAAGAATGTAGAGTAACGGAGCGAGCACTGCACCTTGGGGTACTCCTGCTGCGATAGATCTCATGGCAGATAGCTCTGATCCCTGTCGAACGGAGAAAAATCTGTGAGAAAGGAAAGAATGAATAATGAGGTAGTAAGTAGGCGGAAGGATAGTCTTGAGTTTGAAGAGAAGCCCCTGGTGCCAAACTCTGTCGAAGGCTTGAGCAACGTCGAGAAATACGCCAGTAGTGTATAACTTCTGCTCTAGTGCGGTGGATATGTAGTCCGTCACTCTGTGTAGTTGGTGCAATGTCGAGTGATGCCTTCTAAATCCAAATTGATGATCTGGTACGATGTCGTTGTTAGTTAGTACATCAAGAAGTCTTTTATGTAGTAGATGTTCGAAAATTTTGGAGCATAGCGGAAGTAAGCTTATTGGTCGGTATGATGAGGGAGTATTTTTGTCCTTGTGAATCATTGTAATATGTGAGTATTTCCATTGAAGCGGGAATTTGGTTGTCCTCAGTATCGCGTTATAGATTGAAGTCAGAAACACTAAAGCTTTCCTGGGCATTTGCTGGAGTACCTCAGCGTTAATTAAGTCGTGTCCAGGGGCTTTCTTTTTAGGCAACTTTCTGATTTGTTCAGCGACTTGAGCAGGTGTAAAGGAAGGAGGAGGTAATGTCAGTTGTAAAGGTTCATCCAGAGTTTTAAGTACAATTTTATCATGTTCGATATTGTTGAATTCTGTGTGTGGTGTAAAGATAGAAGATAGATATTCGGCGAACAGTTTGGATTTTTCTCCGTCAGCCATGGCCCAGGAACCATCTTCTTTTCGGAGGGGTGCAGGCACTTCCCGATGCTTAGTAAGGTTTTTAGTATGCCTCCACAAGCTGCCATCATCAGTCGAAAGGATACTAATGTAGTTATCATAAGTTGTTCTTTTAAATTTTGCAATTTGTCGTTTGAGTTCGTTGTTGAGTCGGTTGTAAATTTGTTTGTCTGATGGAAGTCGGTCTGTCTGCCATATTTTCCGGGCTCTTCTTTTTGCTCTGATCAAATCCCTTATGTACCGTGGATAAATTGGTAGCTTTTCATGTTTTCTTCGTCTAGGAAGAAAACAAACAACACTTTATTTAATACAAGTATAACCTCCTTAAATCTTTTTTTCCAACCACCAAATCCACCATATGTTTCTATCAATTGATAACAATTATCAAAAATACTATATCATTCTGAGAAAGGTAATAGTTGGTTTGCTAAAATAAATTTATAATTAGAACAATAATAGTAAGAAAAATAATGAATAATTAAACTGAAGACAATAATTGAAAATTTGGAGATATTAAATTTATATAAAAATCAATGCTGCATTACATTAGCAAACCAACTTTACTTAACCGCTTCGGCGTCATGTGACACCGCTGCTACACACGCATAACTCATCTAGATGTGATACATTACAAAACAACAAATAACCTCCCTCAATTTAAATGCACATGTGATCAAGGTAATTATACATCCGCTCACTGATCACGATATTTACCACTCCTGAATTGTAATAGTTTTTGACGAAATTGTTTGCAAACATTTTTGCTTGGAACGGCTGTTCTAATTAAGAGTACCTTTTGCTATCCTGAGAGAATTAGAGTTCTGAATACTGCTCTTCTGGAACAAAAATCTGTAGTGGAGAGAATGCAAGTTATAGGGCTTAAAAACTTCTTTTGTGGAGTTGGTCTCGCCCCTCCCCTCCCCGTAACTGTAGTGACAATCTTTCTTTTAGTAATGATTAAAAACTTTAAAGTTTTTTTTTATGTTATCAGACCTCTGCGTCAGCTTTACGGAGGTAAGGAAATAAAGTTTTTTTTTTTGTTTTTTTTTTTTATAAATAGAAATTATGCTATTACACCTAATGAGAGATATATTCTAAATAATATTGCCCATTAAAGCAACTTTGATGAGGTTGCTGTCATTAAAATTTTTTAAAAATACTGTAAAATGTATTAATTTATAAAAACCAGAGTGAATTTAAAAATAACATGTAGGATAGATGCAATGCATTGGTGTAGTTTAATCTTTTATTAGATTGATCAACAAATTTTTATAAAATTTTGAAATAGATTTTTAAAAATTGTTTTCTTCGGTTTTCATTCACCAATATGATTATCTATAATTGACAAAAAACAAAATTATTTTTGTTCAGTAATTTTTTTTTTAAACGAAAATTGGCAAAACTGGAGTACTCTCATTCAAGTGTTTCACGTTTGTTATGTTTTGTTGATTGTCTCTTCGTATTTGTTTTATTCTCTTTTTTTTTCTTTTTTTTTTTTTTTATTAGTTAAATTTATTTACATTTGTATTTCAGTATTAGTTAAATTTTCAATTTCTTATGATTGAAGGACTTGTATTATTAAGTTAAGTGTAGTGTAAAAACTATTTTGAAATGCATAATCTAATCTATTTGAACCCTTAGTTATTCCCTGAAACTGTTTAATTTTTATGTGTTTCAATTTTAATATGAATTGATACTTTTAAAATGGTGGCTAGTCTACAACACAAAAAAGAAGCATTAGAAGCTAAAATAAGAGATAAGACTAGTGAACTGAGAAAACTTTGCATTGAAGAAGCAGAACTTACTGGAATTTTGCCTGCTGAAACACCCCTAGAACCAGGTGAAAGTCCACCACAATTTAGAAGGAGAATTGGAACATCCTTTACGTATCCTGAAAATCTTATTAATAAGTTAAAGTCTAAAGAGGTAATTGTTTTGGTATGGTTTGATACTATAATCGTGTTCTGAACCATTCCTTGAAATATTTTGGTTTTAATGATATTATTGTATGTAGTAGTTCATGTGATATGGGGCATGTATGATACTAAAACATTGAAAGATACATATTTTGTATTCAGTGGTGCTTTGATTGTTTACTTGTGGATTGATTTTATTTTTGTATACTATTAGTCATTAACTTTCCTTAAAATACATAATATTCTCATCACTTTTCAGTTTTAAAAAATTCCTTTTTGAGGACCTTTTTGTAATATTTATTGAAAATGTCTATTAATGCTTGTATTGGTTTTTTATTTCACTTGAAGCAATTTTTCCTATACCTCTTAATCTTTAATTTGTTTCCCTAATTAAATCACTTTCATTTAGTTGACTTTCTAGGTTAGCAATTGTTGTTATCTATGATTACCATGCTTATTAAGTTCATTATATACAGTGAATCCTTACTTGTGATTTACCTGTTTTATATCATATTTACAATTTTTCCTTGCTAAACTCCATATTCCCTGCTGTTTGGAAAACTGCCTTAGTTCGACCACTAAATAAGATAGATACATAGATAGAAAAGTTTTTTACATATATACATTATACAATAGATTGTTAATTACTTTTTTACATGATTTCAGTGATCCTTGAAATCAGCAAATTAGGATTTTTCTTCTGGAGCCTAATTAAACATGTATTTGAAGGTATTAGTGATAGTAGGAAATATAGACAAAAAACATACAAAAAAAAAAATAAATAAATAAATAAAATACACAATATATATATATATAATATATATATATATATATATATATATATATATATATGTATGTATGTATACAATATGTATATAACATATTCCTTATTTATTCTGGAACAAGTACCTTTAGAATAATATTACAAAACATACAAAAAGAACTTTATTGTCTTAGTGTAACCAGGTGAAATCCCATGATTTTTATTATAATATATTATAGCTATCACCAACATAAGTATTGTAGAAAATTCATTCTTTTGTTTTACTTATTGCTTTTGCTTCATATGTTTCTTCATGAACATCTAATAATTAAATGTTTTGTTTATTACAAACAAATATTTTTTTAAATATTAAGCTATTGAAATCCCATGATTTTTATAATTATATATGGTAGCTAGTACCATCGTAATTCCTAAAAAAAAAAAAAAAATCATAGTTTTGCTTAAATCATTGCCTTTTGTTCATAATTAATTTTTTTTTTAACTATTTGTTTTGCTTTACACTTTTTATATTTTTATACATGATATTTTTTTCATAATTAGTGGATCATCAAGGATTAATTATTTATTTAGTCTAGAAATAAACATAGTTTCCTTCATATAATCTGAATTTTTCATGCTGTTTGATTGAAAAATGAAGATTATATGAAGGAAACTATGTTTATTTCTAGACTAAATAAATAATTAATCCTTGATGATCCACTAATTATGAAAAAAATATCATGTATAAAAATATAAAAAGTGTAAAACAAAACAAATAGTTAAAAAAAAAATTAATTATGAACAAAAGGCAATGATTTCTATAATCTGCATTTTTCATGCTGTTTGATTGAAAAATGAAGACAGTACAATTCTCCGTAATGAAACCCAAGAAGTAGTGAGACGTGGCAAGTTCCTCCACAGCACCCTTTCTGATGCCCTAGATTCTAAATATAAATGGAAAATACTCCAAAGAGTATCGCTCCCAGACTCCACCAATAACCGCAATTCCATTCCAGTCACATCAGACGATCTCAATTATCACTTCGTATCCCTATCTCATTTTGTCCCTATTGTATTCCACTACCAATTTTGAACACCATAGTTTCAATCCAGAAAGTTTTTTTTCTTCTCCCATGTTTCATATGACCAATTAATAACAGCTATCCTTAAATCCCACACAAACGATTACGGACCGGACAACAATCCAGTAAAATTAATAAAGTCCTCTCTCCCAGTTCTCATACCAATCCTATATCATATTTACAACTTTTCATTAGAAAACTCCACTCTCCCTGCCTCTTGGAAAACAGCCTTAGTTTGGCCACTAAATAGAATTCCTAATCCTTCCTCACCATCCGATTTATTTACTTTCAAATTTTTCAAACCATTAGAACGCCTAGTTCAAAATCAATTATCAAATCTTCTGGAAGAACGTTCCCTTAATAACCCTCTCCAATCTGGCTTCCGACCAAGCTAATCAACACAATCTGCTCCCCTGAAAATAATCCACAACCTACAACCCACCATCGAACACCAAAAAATAACCATCCTAATCCTTCCAGATTTTTCCAAAGCATTTGATACAGTTGACCACAAAATCCTCCTTACCAAACTAAAAAACCTCCTCCAATTATCCAACAGTGCTTTGTGCTGGTTCCTTCCTTTCCGACCGCTCACAGTATGTGGTAGTTCCAGGCCAAGCTCCTTTCAAGACTTTGCCTCTATCCTGTGGTGTTCCTCAAGGTTCATCACTATCTCCCACCCTGTTTGCTATTTACATCAATGATCTTCCTCAGCAACAGCCAACAAGCTTAAGTTAAATGCAGAGAAAACAATGGCGATTGTAGTAGGTTCTAATCCTCTCCTTGAAACCCTTCCTCCAATTCCAACACTGTTCCTCAATAATAAGGTCCAACAAAATGTTAAAAACCTTGGAATCAAACTCTCCTGGAGAAACCATGTCTCTGAAATCTCTCGATGCACCATATCCACCTTAAAACTCCTAAATTACCTTTGTCACCTCCTTCCATTTGTAACCCCTAGGTTTCTTCTTCTTTATTATTACATATACATATATAACATATTCCTTATTTATTCTGGAACAAGTACCTTTAGAATAATATTACAAAAAGAACTTTATTGTCTTAGTGTACAAAAATAAAACAAACAAACAATGGAATGGAATTGCGGTTAGTGGTGGAGTCTGGGAGCGATACTCTTCGGAGTATTTTCCATTTGTATTTAGAATCTAGAGCATCAGAAAGGTTGCTGTGGAGGGACTTGCTACGTCTTACTACTTCTTGGGTTTCATTACAGAGAATTGTACTGTCGTTATTTTTCAATCAAACAGCATGAAAAATTCAGATTATATGAAGGAAACTTTGTTTATTTCTAGACTAAATAAATAATTAATCCATGATGATCCACTAATTATGAAAAAAATATCATGTATAAAAATATAAAAAGTGTAAAGCAAAACAAATAGTTTAAAAAAAAATTAATTATGAACTAAAGGCAATGATTTAAGCAAAACTATGATTTTTTTTTAGGAATTACAATGGTACTAGCTACCATATATAATTATAAAAATCATGGGATTTCGATAGCTTAATATTTAAAAAAATATTTGTTTTTAATGAACAAAACATTAAACTATTAGACGTTCATGAAAAAACATATGAAGCAAAAGCAATAAGTAAAACAAAAGAATGAATTTTCTACAATACTTATGTTGGTGATAGCTATAATATATTATAATAAAAATCATGGGATTTCACCTGGTTTATATTTTTAAAAATATATATTTATTGTGTCTGAAAAAAAGTGATGTTACAGGATAAAAACATTATGAATCAGTGAGTTAAGCACAATTTTTTTTTTTAGGAATTATGTTGACACAGAGCCTACCATATATAATAATCTTAATTATGGGATTTCACCTGCTTAATATTTAAGAACTTTTTTTAATCTAATTGGAAAAATGTAACATTAAATACGATGTTCAAAACGTTATAAACCAAAATCAGTATATAAAACAAAATAATAAAGTTTCTACAGTACTTATGATGGTACTAGCTACACTATATAATAATAAAACTCATTGGATTTCACCTGACTAGTATTTATAATAATGATATATATGTATCTTGCTGGAAAGATGTAACTGTAAAATATGATATAATACAGGAAAAATAATTATGAATCAAAATCAAAGAGTTAAACAAAGAATAACTTCTTTTAAGGGATTATGTTGGTGTTAGCTACCATATATAATAATAAAAATAATTGGATTTCACCAGCTTAATATTTAAAAACATTAATTTCTATCAAGTTCGGAAAAAATGTAACATATGAGGTTCCAGGAAAAAATATTATGAATCAAAAGCAATGATTTTAGCCAAATAATGTTTTGTTTTTTTCAATAATTATGTTGGTACTAGCTACTATATATTATTTAATATGTGTCATCTAGTAAGTAACTTATCGTTTTTAGTTCACTTAGTATGTTACATTTATCCTACAAAATAAATATATTTACTTTGTGAAATCTTATGATCTTTATTATTCTATATTGTTGCTTGTAACCATAATAATTTTTTTTTCTTGTGGCGTGACGCCATGTTGGCTCTGGGCCTTGCGGTGTAATCTCCTGGGAGATTACACTCACGTTTCATGATGCATTTTGTATTGTAGGGTCATCACTCCCTAGTTTTGTGAATGGCCACCATTTGGCTGATAGGGCAGACATACTCGGGGGATAGGCTGGCTGTGAGTGAATCCTCATTTAATTACATCCTTATAAAAGTCCTGCTGGGACTGGTATTCGAATTCACAACTATTAGCATAAGGGACTAGCGCGCTAGCCACTCAGCCACGGACTCTCCAAACCATAATAAGTACTGAAATAAATCCATTCTTTTACATAACTTTTTTTGTTCATACTTACTTTTGTCTTGAACATGGTTTAACTTAATTTTTTTTTCTTTATATAGAATATTTTTTTTAAATATTAAGCTGTTGAAATCCTATTATTTTTATTATGATAGCTAATACCATCTTAAGTACTAAAAAAAATGAATCATCCTTGTGTTTAAGATTCTGATTTTGTTTTATAATGTTTTGAACATCGTATCTTATGTTACATTTTTCCAATTAAATAGATTTTTTTTTTTTTTAAATTGAGCAGGTGAAATCCCATTATTAACATTATTATATATGGTAGCTCTGTGTCAACATAATTCCTAAAAAAAAAATATTGTGCTTAACTCATTGATTTTGATTCATAATGTTTTTATCCTATAACATCACTTTTTTTAATTTTTTTTATTCTAGAAATAACCATAGTTCCCTTCATATAATCTGAATTTTTCATGCTGTTTGATTGAAAAATAATGATAGTACAGTTTTATTTCTTTGAGTAAGCCAGCGTCTCTGAGAGAGCCGAGGTTAAGAAAACGCCAAAGTTTGGGTGGCTCTAAATTAAAAATTGGTTAAGATAGAATACTAAAATTTTGAATAACATCATAACTACATAGCTTCAAGATGATCTAAACCGAATTGATTGCGGGCAACTGACAACAAGCTGATATTAAATGCAGAGAAAAACCAAGTGATGGTAATGGGTTCCAATCCACTCCTTAAAAACCTTCCTCCGATCCGAACACTATTTCTAAATAATACTCCTATAAAGTTCCACCATACCATCAAAAACCTTGGATTAACCGTCGATCAATCTCTTTCCTGGAAAAATCATGTTTCCAAAATTTCTCGACGCACAATTTCTATCTTAAAACTCCTAAATTACCATCGTCATCTACTTCCATTTAAAACCCGTGGACTCTTGGTTTGTTCACTAATATTTCCCCACTCTGACTATTGCTGTGCGGTGTATGGGGATGTCTCTGTGGATGTTGAAGTGAAATGATTATTTAACTGCCTGATACCTTTCATCTTTGGAATAACCAGGGACACCTCTGTAACCCGATACTACAATGAGTTAAAGTGGCTTTACCGTTTTAAGTACTTCCTGGCATCCTTTTCTCTTCCAAGTTCTCCAATCCTGCTGCCCATCGTACATCTTTGATATATTGGGTTGTGTCACATGAAATGTCCATTTTCAAGGTAAATGATTTTTATTAAAAATACGATATGAAAACAAGATAATTTTATTCGAAGTATTTACCTTCTTTTTCTACACATTTTTCCCAACGTGACACCAACTTTTTTTATCCCCGAACTGAAAAACTCTGAGCTTTGAAGTGAAACAAAATCTGAAAACGCACTTTTCACTTGATCATCATTTTCAAAACGTTTTCCTTTGACGAAGTTGTCTAAATTCCTGAACAGGTGGTAATCTGTTGGAGACAAGTCGGGAGAATATGGTGGGTGCGGAAGAACTTCGTAGCCCAGTTCTTTCAATTTTTGCACAGTATGTTTTGAAACATGGGGTCTTGCTGCCGCTGAGTGAGATCATGAGGTACCCATGTATCGAGCTTTTATACTTTCCCAATACACTTTAAATGTCTGGAAAAGGTAGATGCACTTGCATTTAGTTGTGCTGAGAGTCCTTTAACTAACTGTTTTGTAGGGGTTTCCTTCTACTGTATGTTTGAGGACATTGTTGTCTATTACGGACGGAGGTCTTCCTTGGGGCAAGTTTTCCAAGTCGGTATCCCCAGCTGAAAACTTAGCTAACCAATGGCGAATGGTCTGTTCATTAACACTCCTTCCCCAAACGTCTTGCAAATATTTCTACTGGCCTCAGCTGCTGAATGGCCGAATTTAAACTCGTAAAAAAATATTACTCGAAAATCGCGTGTTTTCGTGTTCATATTTGGAGGTATACTAAAAAGTGGGTAATTGATTGGGAAGCTAATGTTTATTATACAAAGGTAGAGGATTAGTAACTGTTTACTTTAAATATGTAAACATTCGGAAGAAAACAACAGAGACCTGCAAAATCCTTTATGTATTTCAGAAACTATTAAAACGGACATTTCATGTGAAACAATCCAATATTTTCATTTAAATCCTCCCTCCACACTCACAACACTCGTTCGTGGCCTTCAGACTTGTATATAATGCCTTTTCAAACCACAGGTTATCCGTATGGAATTCTATTCCTTCTCATATCTGTCATTCTAATACCCATTTGTTCAAACACTTCCAGTCTATCCAATTTTCAAATAACCCCAATTGATTTGATAATTTCAATAAAAATCTGTTAATAGAGCAGAGAGAAACAATTATTTATTATATTGTTTTTTGCATCATATTTAAACATTTATTTATTTTATTTAATGAATTTTCATTAGTTTTGTTAATTTATTTTAATTAGCACTGTATATATGAACATATATATTTTTTTAATTTTTGTTTAGTAATTTCTGAATTATTATTAGAAGCTACCTGTTAATTTATTACTATTATTCATTTTCTTTGTTATATTGTGTTTTTACTCTAAGATACTGAAGTTCTAATTCAATTTTTCTGTAATATTACTCTAAAGGGACTTGTTCCAGAATAAATATAGAATTTATTATTGAATCTTCTTCGTTCTTCGTTCATATTATTGAATCATGATTATTGTTTTTTGGAAGTGTAATAGATATGCTAATTTTGATATTTATTATCTTGAAAGGTATGAAAATTTGCTTCCATAAAAAGCACTGATAGCTTATACATTTTATGCTTTCATTATGAATACAAATTATCATTATGAGAGACACTGTATAAGCAAGCTGGTCCAACAATGTCAAAGTTGTTTCTCTTTAGACCAGTAGAGGATTGCGAGGAAGTCCTAGGGATTTAAGGCCCAAACTGTGACAATCCCAGAATTGTTCATTCTAGAAGACTATTCATTTTCCAATTCATATAGATTACTAGTTGAGAGTGCTTGTTCTTATAAAACAACAGATGTGATAACTGATTGTACAAAAAAAAAAATTCTAAGCATACTGTGGCAATAAAGAAATTATTTATTTTTATGGTATGGGCAGTATGTGCACCTCAAGGTATAAGACTTAGGGTTAGATGAAATCCTAATTATCGGTGATCTTATATTTCTATCTGCAGTACTAATTGTGCTAATGTATAATAAGTCATACCTATTAATTGTAAGAAGTGGATGTAGTGTGAGCGGCGTGGTCTAGTGGATAGAGCGCTAGTCTGCTGTGTTCCGGGTCCTGGGTTCGAATCCCGACCGTGGCAGAATATTATTTATTCTGTTAATTCAGTCGGGGGGCGACCCTAGGATATGGAGACCCTCCTGAGGCAGACCCAGCCTCTATAAAGTGGGTACCCAAATTAATTGGGGAAAAACCTGGCGGCTGAGCGCGATTAAGGCCTAATCACCTCATTGCACTGCCGTTGGCCTAGAAACAGTACGAATCTCTATATGTACTAAGCCTAAGACCCTTCATGGGTTGTAGTGGTACAGGTTTTTTTTCAGGATGTAGTGTGATCCATGGGTGAGGACCTGTGATAAGGTTCTTGTATCATCTTTGATGAGCTCATGTTAAGTAATTTTGTATTTTTAATGAGCAGATAAGATGCTTACCTAACTTAACTTAATTTTTTCTTATGTATGCCGTTGTTTTTTTTGTCTTATCATAATGTTATATAACAATTACCCTAAATCCTTGGTTCATTGTATTATTTCTCATTGAATGGTATTTATCTGAATTTATAAAATTGTATGACAACATTTAATTTGTCATGTTCTCTAAGGTTTTACACTGTTTATTGAAGGTCACAGTTAACATTGGCACCATTACCTGATGAACTTGTTTCTTGATCATGATATTACCATGTGGAAACATACATTCTTCTTTTTTTATTCTCCCTTGTTGACCTAAGCTTCCATTGAAGTTTATACCGTCAGAAACCCACACTTATCAAATTTAACATTTTTATCTCCTTTTGTTGTAATTCTTATGCTGATACCATATGCTCTTAACTTCTCAAGGTAGTTCTCCATCATCCAACTCTCTTCTATTTCAAATAGACTATGTAGTATGAGAACTAGCAACATTTTTGACAGTTAATTTTATTATTTAATAATAAGTTCTTTATTTATTCTGGAACAATTCCCTTTAGAATTTTACTATATAAGGAAGTAGGAAGATCAGATTAAAACTGACTTCCAGAGAAGGAGACTTCAATCAAGTGTCAAAGGGCGCATTGTGGAAGACCGGCAGAGCTCAAGAGGGCTCTATAGACATAAGTGGTTCAAAAGGATGGACTCTGATGATAGTTATGATGATTGAATGAAGAGAAATAGGATCTAAATCAGACAGTTAAAAAGGATTTAAATTTTTATTTAATAGACAAACTAAGGCAGTTTTCCAAGGAGTAGGAATCACATAGTTATGTCAGAAAAAAATGTTTATATGTGTAGAGTACTGTTATAAGAATGGGTAATTAATATGTACAGCTGGTTGTGGGTTAATTCTCTGCTAATTGAGCATTGATAGGTATACCCCATATCTGGAAGCAAGCAGATGTTGCGCTAACTACTTTGCATCCCTTTGTACACTGAAAACTGTTGTGTTACCTACTTTACATTCCCTTTGTACACTCAAAACAGTTACGTTTTTCTCATATTATAGTACAGTTAGAGGTCGTATTTTTAGAATCATTTGTTTTAAAATAATCTTCTTTTTTACTTTATTTGATTAACTAACTATTCATACTTTTTGTTGTTTTATAACTAATAATTATGTTACGGTTAAAATTTACAAACAAAAATTAATAAATTAAAAAAGTTTTCCTTACCGTAACTATTCCCCAGATTCTCAGCGGAGACGGGCGGGTTCCACAATAAATTTAATTGTGATGACATCATATAATACCTTTCTAACTTATTCCTTTTGACTCGACAAGGGTTGTACAATGTTACTTTTTAAGGTTAATATTAATAAGAAAAATATTCAAGAACAAATTTTTGAAAAAACATGGTTAAATCCAAAAAAAAAAAAAAATTATTTCTACTTCTAAAAAAAAAAAAAAAGAAAGAAATTATTCAACAACAAAACTTATTTACTACTTATACTAATTTTTGTTTTTTTTCTATTGTCTGGAAATAAAAACTAATTTATTTAGTTTATCACTCACCAAACACAAACCGTTATTTGTATATACAAAAAAGTTATTTGCAAAATGATATTCACCTAGGTTTGGGGTTAGGAGGAAAGCAGTTTTTCAGTTTCAAATTTCTCCTCGAGATCCAACCCGGGCTTCCTTCCTAGTCCGAAAGTCTGGCTGAGTTTGTCTGTCTGGACTTTTCACACCCATTATTCCACTCCAATATAAACCTCTTGGTAATAGCTGCTATGCCACAATGCTTCTTCTTTTTCCACACTCCCCGGTAGCTCACAGCCTTCTCTATCCCGCTACCAGACTCCCCTTATTCTTTCCCAGAGTATTTACGCTTCAGTAGTACTTAATCTAAACTTAAAAATTACACGAACATTTGAATTACCTATTTACATTTAACATATTTTTATTTTTTCCAATTAACCCTCTTTGAGCTATAATAAAAAACCTTAATTTCTATTTTACTCAACTCATAATTTTTTTTTTTTCGTGACAATCATTATTATTTATTTTTTTTTTTTTAAATCAGTCTCAATAGTCATAGACATATCATATGATATTTTACCTGAATTTTCAATATGATTCTTTGGTTTTTAGGATGAAGCATTAGCAGCGTTAGAGCTTGAGTGTAAAATACAAACTGGAATCGCAGAAGCAGCACTAGGATTAGCAAATGATGGATCTGCAAGTAAATCAGTGCGAAGAAAACATAGAATCTTATATGAAGAAAGTCAAAGAAGATTGTCAGAGCTTGAATCCAGATTGAATTCTTTACGCCAAAACCAACCAAAACAAAAAAAGAAGCCTAGACCACAAACAGAAATTGGTGAGTTAATATTCCTATTTTATTGTTTGCCAGCTAGGACAACTTGATTCTATAGGTAATTTGTTAGTTTTTTTCTGTACAGTATTAAAATGGAAAATATAATGGATAGTCAAAGATTAAACTAATGTTTCTTTTAAGTACATCATGTGTTTTCCTGCCCTATAATAATTACGTTTACTTTATTAATTTTCTTTGTAATATTCTTTCGTATATACATATAATAAACAAACCTCTTAGATACTATTAGGTTGTCAAGGAAATATTGTAGGATTTTGGTTTAAAAAGAAAAAAACAAATTTTACGACTGTTCTATTTAATCAAAAAAAATTATTGTCTGTAAGGGAGAGTTCTGGAGAGCAGGGCGAATGCGGCAGAGTTACAGAAAAGGGGCATTTTTGTTTTGGCAAAGAAGTGTTATCCAAACTTCATAATGCTGGGTTTTTTTGTCAGTCTCTAATATTTATGGAACCCAACTTTGAAGCTTTTTTACCTTGCCAAAGGGTGGTCATCAACCGTCGATTGGCTAAGATTAAGGTTCTCTGCAACTTCTAGAAAAATTATCCTGGGTGGAGTTTTTCTTTGACCAAAGCCTGCTGAACATCATCATTAATAGAGAAAGTCACGACCTTCTTTGTCTTCAAGGTTGAACCACTTTAAACAGTTCACTCATTAATGTTGCCCTCGCTCCTGACTTAATTGATGTTGCTGGCCATCTGAGCCCCATTCTAGCCGAGTTAAGAATTTAAAAAAACAAAATTAAAGTTAGAGATTGAGGGAGAGAAAAAAAAATTGAGCTACTCCTTGAAGAACTGTGTGGCTTCAGGCCAAAAGTTTATGTAGGTGCTTTGTTGATCTGGCCCAGACATTCAGTTGGGTTAGGAAGCGAGATATATCATGAGGGAGCTTAGTAAAAGAATAGTCCAGAACAGAATACAAATGGCCATATCAAGGTTTTATAAGAACTAGAAATGCATCATTGGACCCTGTAACAATGTTTAAATAGAATTTAAGATCTCTCAAGTAAACAAGAATTTTATGCCTATCCACTTCACCATGCTTGCATATGCCGATGTCAATGTCATATCTGCCAGTAATGGGAGGGACCTCCAGTTCAATCTTTTTATCCTCTAGGAAACACTGGAGCCAGTCAACATGAAAATTAATGTTGCCAAAAATTAAATAATGTAGGTAGGAAAAAAAAGCAACTTAAACGGATGGATTATCATGCATGGAGAAAAAAAGATTGAGCAGATGAAGCATTTCAGATGTTAAGACCGCATCTAATTGAAAAGGGGTAGGTGGATGAAGACATAAAAGAAATAATAAAGGCAGCAGAAAGGTGCGTAAAAGAAACAGGAGCCAAGTATTTGAAACTATTGTTGATTTTTTACATGATAGTTTCATGGGACGAATCTCAGGAATATAAATATATGCTTAGAGACACCAGATTAAGCAAAAACAAAAACTGTTACTAGTGAAAAGTTAAACATTTTTTTCCTCTCACTCACTGTCTGCCTCAGGCCTTAAAGATCAATCTCTCTTTTTCATGATAAAATATAACACATACTAGGTGTAAAAGTATGAAACCAGAATTTTTTTTTTTTAAATTGCACATCTGTTATTTGAAAATTTTTAAAATACATTTTATTCAAAATAGTCTCCATTAGAATTTATACATTTTTCACACCCTTTTCAGCAGTTAATGAATGTCACGCCAAAAAAACAATTCTTCCTTTGAAGAGAACCATTTGTCGAGCCATTTTCATACGAATCGAAGTTTTGTTCAGTGAGTGCATGTCCCAATGATAGATACGAATAGATGGTAATCAGATGGAGCCAAGTCTGGAGAATAAGGCGCATGCACTAGTATTTCCCAATTGAACACTTTGATCGTATCTGTGACTAGTTTTGCTGTGTGTGGGGGGGGCATTATCATGAAGCAAAATGACTTTATGATGCCTTTTTGCATATTCCGGTCGTTCTTCACATATCACATATCACTCGATTAAAATCGATCTTTTGTTGTTGGTAGCGATCAGTGTTAACGGTTTCGCCAGGTTTTCTTCTTCTTCCAGTGGCGCGACAGACCATGTAGGCCCTGGGCCTTGCGGTGTAATCTCCTGGGAGATTACACTCACGTTTCATGATGCAATTTTTAGTGTGGGTTCATCACTCCCTATGACTAATTTTGTAAGTGGCTACTCTTTGGCTGACGGGTCTCACATACCCGGGGGAGAGGTTGTGAGTGAATCCACATTTTTTTTTTTATCCTTATAAAAGCCCCGCCGGGACTGGGATTCAAACTCAGAACCTGCAGCATGAGAGACTGGCGCGCTAGCCACTCAGCCACGGGCTCCCCATTTGCCAGGTTTTAGTAGTTCATAATATATTATACCCTTTTGATATCACCAAATGCACCATATTGTTATCTTTCCCAAACAATTTGGTCTTGCCGTGGATGTTGATGGTTTGCCTGGATTCACCTATGATATACGACGCTTAGGATTCTGAAAATATATCCACTTTTCATCACCTGTCACTATTCGATGAAGAATTGATTTTCTTTTACATCTGATGATCAGCATTTGACAAGTGATTTTTGATTTTCTTGCTGACTTTTATTCAGTTCATGTGGTACCTATTTTCCCACTTTCCTAATCTTTCCCATAGCTATCAGACGAAGAGATACTGCTTTTTGTGTCACATTTAATTGTTCTGCGAGTTCTTGTTGTGCTTGAGTATCATCTTCATCCAATAAGCCTTGCAAGTCCTTGTCTTCAAACTTTTTCAATGGTTTCTCAAGTCAATATCCACTTTTAAATTTTTTAAACCATCATGGCACTTAGTTTTGCCAAGAGCTTGTTAACCGTATGCTTTGGCAAGATTCTATGCGATTCTGCAGCAGTTTTCTTCAAATGATAGCAGAAAATTAATTCTGTCCGCAAATCATAGTTCTTAGGCACAAAACTGTTTGAGGTTATAGGAAAATATACTGGGGTATGAAACTTAGGTTATTGTGTGTTGACAAACTTTGTCAGCTGTTAGAGAGATGGTGCTACAGAAGCGGTCTTACGGTCTTTAAACTGATAGCGAGCACCATCTATAGGGAAATTCCGGTTTCATACTTCTACACGTGATATATAACTTATTTGATATTTATGTAAATAACTTACATCATTAGATATATAATACAAATACAACATAATGATATGTTATTTATTTATCCATAATTTACAAAAATATTATTTATGTATTATCTATTCATTGGTAACATAAATATTACTTTGATATTGAATTTTTTATTTGTTTTTCTTTCTAATTATAATCCTAAACATCTTGTATATTTGTTAATATAAACTGGATTCACTGTTCTTTTATTTAATTGAAGATTTTGTTTTATATGAGTTTCTCTTTATTAAAATTAATCATCATTATTACAGAAAGTGATTGTGTTGATGGTGATGTAGAAACTCTGTCGGAAAATGTAAGATTCAGTATATTGATGTCTTTACCTGAAAATGGTCCAGAAAAAAGTATCAATTCGTTAAAAACACCTCCAATCTCAACTGGATTAAAAAAATTTGATCCTGCATTAATTCATTATCATCAAAGGTTTGCTTACATTTTAATTCTTATTTTATTTTTTGGTTTTGTAGTCTTTTAATGAACACAATATTTTGTCGAATTTTATTCGCAAAGTAATTCTTTTATCATTCTAACATTGCTTAGCAGTATGTTGAAATTTACAAAATGTCTAAAATAATTAACTTGTATTTAGTTGGTAAAAAAGTAAAAAAAAATCAAATGGCATCTTGACTTTAATTTAGTTTTATAATGAATATCAATGAGGCGAACTGTTCGGGAAATTTTTCCAGTTGATCTTCTTGTTTTTCAGGAAAAGTTTAAAAGATTTTTTCAGCCTAACCTAACCTTATAACCTAACCTAACCTTATTGGGAGCTTTACAATTCTTAAAATCCAAATGGCAATCTCGATGTCCTCTCTGTCCAGTTAACTACCGTAGTTGCTGATTGCTATACTTGACAATCTTTTTCACTCTCAGTTACCTCCTCTTCCAGGAAAACATTTATCAGCTCGGAGAAGAGTGAAGTCCACTTGTCCATCAGCTCTCTCTTTCCTGAACCAATCTACCTTTGTATAAAATTTCCTGTTTTATTATTTACTTATCAACTTATATATATTTCCATGCCTCTTATTAATCATTTTTCACTTTCCTTCTTGTCTGTCAGACTTTCCATAGCTTATTTTCTTCTCATACTATAAGTCTCCTAATTTTGCCTTGTAAACCCCTGTAAGCTCTTCTGTCTCGCTTGATTTATGACTTCAATGGCTTTCGCCCTTTTTTTCTTTGCTTATAGCTTTCTAAACTGCTAAATTTTTACTGCTCTTGCCACCTTTGCTATCCTATTCTTTGCTTTAGCTGAGCTCTAACCAAAACCTAGATGTATCACAATTAGATCCTCTCATGCTTCTATGATGTTTGATGAATGTCTTATGAATAGCAATATGTGATCTATATGATAAATAAAGTCAGACAAATTGTACTTCCTCTGTTCATTGTACATTATTATTAGAGGATAAAATGTCCCAAAATAAAAATTACTTTTTATTCATTCATCTATTTGATTCCCATCATTTTTTGTTGTAGCCTGTAGCCTTCCAAGTACCTTTATATATATATTTATTTATATTTATAAAAGAAAGTGCCATTTTCTCGATTTTCTGGTCATCGCACTATCTCAAAAATGATAATGGTTGAAATTTGTCCTGGAGGTTCGTCTACTATCTAGATGTGCAATAAGGCTGGATTTTGAAAAAATTTGTTCTCTAAGTGGTTAAAAAATATATTTTTAAAACCTAAAACAAAATTAGTTTTTGAATAACTCAAAAACTATACATCTCCTGGAAACCATAAATACTCATTTAAATGACAATCAAATTTTTAACCATTTGGATGCAAAATCATCTTGATTGTTTAATTTGCAAAGACGCTATTCTGATTTATAAGAAATATACTTAAGCATATTGTGCATTGTATCCATGTTTTGTATGTGGGTTCCCATCGGCACATGTTCAATTATTATTAGTTTTCAAAAATAATTCAAAGTGTTAATCTTTCATAATAGGGCATTTGTCTAATTGTTCTGTATTCTAAAAAAAACACCATTTATTCTGGATGTGAAGGCTTTATCCACAATTAAAGAAAATATGCATCTAAGCTGTAAAGGAGTTACGATGACATACAAAGGTTATGTTTAAAAGATAATACAATGTTATTGAATAATTTGGATGTGGCTACTTGGTACTGGTATGTTATTTTAACGCAAAGTAAATAAAATTAATATCTGACATGAAATAATAATCTTTTATTTATCATAAAAAGTGTAACTTATTGTTATGCTCCTGAATTTCTATTGTATAACCCATCAAAATTTTTTCCTAATTTGTTGCAATTTTACTTCTAAATTATTTTATTTATCACATTAATTTCACCAAACCGCAAATAAAGATAATGAAGTGTAGATTTTTTTATTTTTTTTCAATGTCTCTTGATATTAGGAATAATATATTTATTTTTATATTAGATTAATTATGACCGTAGACTAATTTGATAATGTTCATTGATAAGAGATTTTGTTTAATATAGGTTAAGTTGTTTTAAAATCACTTTCCTCATCAACCATAATTCTAACTAATATAATTCTGTCAAATATACAATAGCGATCCAGTAAAAGTAGGGATACCAAAAATTACTGAATATATTTTAATTTTAACATAACCGTAGTATATTAGATTGATCCAATGAATGGGAAGCTTTTCACTTAAAAAAAAAAACTTTGTTAAATATAATTTTTAAAAACAAAAGTTTAATATTTCTTGAACAGTATGACAAAAAGCTGTATTCCTTGTATGATAGAATGAGTTGGAGTTTCATGTTCCTTTTTTTTTGTTTGGATGATTTAAAAACCATAATATATTTTTTTTTTTTCCAAATTTATAGATGGATGTTCTTCAAATCTCAACCAATGAAGGACTGAAGGCTAGGTCGGAAAAAGTAGCATTAAGGTTGAGAATGTTTGAAGACAGCATACAAGGGCTAAGGGACTAGGGTGATCCATTGAATAGGGCACTGTATAATATTCTACGGTTCGGGACCCAGCTGGAATACAACTGAAGCTTACCCAGCGGGTACCAGAAAAATTGGCTTCTGGGCGAGATATCTTCTAATCTCCTCATTGCACTGCTGCCCTGAAACAGTGTAGATCCCTGTATTGGTTTGGTTGGTGTATCCATTGAACGTCACTATATGTTGCTTTAGCTAATCCGACGATGCTACTGTGGGAGCCCTACATTTTGCATATCCGGGTTCAATTAGGATAGGGTCCCCGTATTTATTGAAATTAAAAATCTTCATGGTACAAAATGCAATGGTTGTGTCAGCTGCTAAACGTCATTTTGTCCGATAAATCATTTTATCTTCAACGAGGTTTTGGTTGATATGTAACCCGAGATAGATACAGAAAGAATCAACGAGGTATATTTATTCAACCAGAGTAAGCTGCGAGCTGGAAACAACGTTAATATGATAGTTAAGATATCCATTCTTTTCCGTATAATTTTATTAGTTAGTGACATGACTTATGAACTCCATTAAATGCAAGACGCTATGATATAACTTCGCTACTAAAGTAACTTTAGTGATAGACTCTTTTACAAGAAACTAGGATTTACAAGAAACCCCAAGTAGTTTGACACTCAAAATGACTTTAATTACAGGCAAAAGTATAACTCATTACTATATCAGGTTCATTTCTATTGTATAGAGAGCTATACAATAGAATGGATATTTAGTATGTTTCCGGCTTTTCTGTAGGTACCAGAAAATTATGGGAAAAATTGATTTATGGACAAGATATCTACTATTAGCCTTCTTGCACGGCCGTTCTATATAATTCTAGAAACCTGCTACCACTTCAGTCGCCTAAACGCATGCAGTATAAACGCGCCCTTAGGCTATGAAACAGTCTAGATCCCATTATTGCTTAGGTTGGTTTATTTATTAAACGTATTACCTTCTGAAATGGTATTATTACGCTAAATTACAGAATCTTCAAAAGGTTTTGATTAATATGTAACGTGATATAAAGACAGATAGGATTAACTTTATGTATGTACTAGAGTAAGCTGTGAGCGGAAAACTTATGTAGCCAAGATAACGAGATTTTTTTTGAGAGGGGGAGGGTGGAAGGCATTTTGTTTTATTAGTGGATTGGGTTATGTACAAGAGAAAACTCAAGAGAAAACTATACCTTCGCCCCTATAGTCACTATGGTGTTATGCTTATCGGATTTACTAGAAATCCGAAATAGTTAGATATTCGAAGTGCCTTTAATGACGTTTGGGGAAGGAAGTGTTAATGAACGGACCATTCGACGTTGGTTTGCTAAGTTTTCAGCTGGGATACCGACTTGGAAAACTTGCCCCGAGGAAGACCTCCGTCCGTAATAGACAACAATGTCCTCAAACATACAGTAGAAGGAAACCCCTACCAAACAGTTAAAGGACTCTCAGCACAACTAAATGCAAGTGCATCTACCGTTTCCAGACATTTAAAGTATACGGCAGCAAGACCCTATGTTTCAAAACATACCATGCAAAAATTGAAAGAACTGGGCTACGAAGTTCTTCCGCACCCACCATATTCTCCTGACTTGTCTCCTACAGATTACCACCTGTTCAGGAATTTATACAACTTGGTCAAAGGAAAACTTTTTGAAAATGATGATCAAGTGAAAAGTGCGTTTTTAGATTTTGTTCACTTCAAAGCTCAAAGTTTTTCAGTTCAGGGATAAAAAAGTTGATGTCACATTGGGACAAATGTGTAGAAAAAGAAGGTAAATACTTCGAATAAAATTATCTTGTTTTCATATCGTATTTTTAATAAAAATCCATTACCTTGAAAACAGACATTTCATGTGACAAAACCGAATATAATTGACCGTTGTATGTATTATAGTTACTCTTATTGTTAACGCATACAATGTAACAACGATGAAATAGTCGTGTGCATATATGTATATATATATATATATATATATATATATAAAAAACCAAAAAAAAAAAACCTGCACCACTACAACCCATGAAGGGTCTTGGGCTCAGTACATATAGAGATTCGTACTGTTTCTAGGCCAACGGCAGTGCAATGAGGTGATAAGGCCTTGATCACGCTCAGCCGCCAGGTTTTTCCCCAATTAATTTGGGTACCCACTTTATAGAGGCTGGGTCTGCCCCAGGAGGGTCTCCATACCCTAGGGTCGCCCCCCAACCGAATTAACAGAATAAATAATATTCTGCCACGGTCGGGATTCGAACCCAGGACCCGGAACACAGCAGACTAGCGCTCTATCCACTAGACCACGCCGCTCCCCATATATATATATATATATATATAATATATATAATATATACAAGAAATTAATTCATTGACCCTTTTTTATATTATAATTTTGTTTGAAATAATTCGGGTTTTAGGTCATTAAACTATCACTCCTTCTTAATTGTCTTTATTTGGACGTTTCGATCCTCCGTCTATGTATATACATAGGATCCTTTTCAACACGGCAATAAAACATAATTGGTTACATTTTGTAGTATGTTGGTTACATTTTCCATAAAACATCTATCTATAGCCAGGTACAATAAATTATAAAAACATCTTACCATTGAATTTCATTGAGCACCGGCACACCACTCAGGCTAACTACAGGGCATTGGGATCTCCGAGCCCTCCCCCCTCCAGCCTTGGCGGCCGAAGCTCAACTTATTAATAAATAAATTTAAAAAAATTATTCTAGTAAAAATAAAAGGTCAACAACGCTTAAAAAATATATCACAAAAACAACAATAAAACAAACCAAACTATTATATGAACCAATAAGTATGAAACAGTCTAAAATATTTTATATAAATAATGATGATAAAAACTAATAACAATAAACAACTTATATATTAACCATAATAAAACTTTTTTAATTTCGTCTACTTATTCTTCCTAATTTATTTAAAATATTATTGTATACGTTGCTAAGTTTTGTGCAATCATTCCGCGCATTTACAGTATGTTCAACAATTATCTAACATTATATATTAAATAGATTGCCAAAATTGTGAAGGCACATATGATTGGCCAAACTTCACAATATTTAAATAAAAGAATTTACGCCGATAAATACAGTGTGGAATCCAAAAAAGAAGAAACGGCCTTAGCGAGTCACAAAAACAACCACAATTTTGATTTTAAAAATGTAAGGGTTCTGGATGTGGAAAAAAATATAAGAGAGTGATTCTCGAGATGATGCCACCATTAGGACCGAACATACTGTAAATGCGCGGAATGATTGCACAAAACTTAGCAACGTATATAATAATATTTTAAATAAATTAGGAAGAATAAGTAGACGAAATTAAAAAAGTTTTATTATGGTTAATATATAAGTTGTTTATTGTTATTAGTTTTTATCATCATTATTTATATAAAATATTTTAGACTGTTTCATAGTTATTGGTTTATATAATAGTTTGGTTTGTTTTATTGTTGTTTTTGTGATATATTTTTTAAGCGTTGTTGACCTTTTATTTTTACTAGAATAATTTTATTAAATTTATTTAATAATAAGTTGAGCTTCGGCCGCCAAGGCTGGAGGGGGGAGGGCTCGGAGATCCCAATGCCCTGTAGTTAGCCTGAGTGGTGTGCCGGTGCTCAATGAAATTCAATGGTAAGATGTTTTTATAATTTATTGTACCTGGCTATAGATAGATGTTTTATGGAAAATGTAACCAACATACTACAAAATGTAACCAATTATGTTTAATTGCAGTGTTGAAAAGGATCCTATGTATATACATAGACGGAGGATCGAAACGTCCAAATAAAGACAATTAAGAAGGAGTGATAGTTTAATGACCTAAAACCCGAATTATTTCAAACAAAATTATATATATGTAATCTTTTTATGTCAAAAAATCGAGCTTTGTATGCGTAGTCTGTATATTTCATAGGGCTAATAGCATGTTGTTGTTTTTAATTGCATGATTTTTCCACATGTTATTTTATGGGATGAGGGCATAGTAGTGACTTTTTTTAGTACCTCCTCTCTCCCAATTTTCACGTTCGTCTCCCAATAGTCACATTTGCACACTTTTTTCATTGTTGCTCCTCAGAATACCATCAAATTCTTCTTAGCAGTCATCATTTCTTAAGGCGTTTGCAGAGAACAAAGATATATATTTTTACATCTACCTTTGACACTTAATTTACATTACATAGTTAGATATTCGTCAAAGTCAAGAAAGGATTTTGGCATTTATTTCATGACCAAGCAAGTCTGTTCGTGCTTGACCAGTTTTCTTATCCGTCTTACTGTATAGTATGGAGAACTTTTTCTAATCAATTCTTAAATTTCCACTCCATCTTATTTCTTGCCATACCACAATATTTATATAGTTTACAAGTTGATTGAAAATCTTATTCATTTTCCTAACCACACAGATAGACCATTTTCTGGGACTTGTGCACTCAGGGGACTCTAAAACATTTATTTCCGTTTAAAACTAGAATTAAAAAATTTTCATCTTCGCAATACTTTCCCTTACTATATATTTCATATATACTGGTCGTCTTTGCTGTTATCCATAGTTTTCATCAGAAAAACTTTAATATATCTGCTTAATGTGCACACTTGTAAAAAAAAAGTGGTACCAAATGAAAGAAAAGAAAATTTCCCAGAAGGTTTAGAAGTCAAACTCTCAAAAGAAGAATGTAAGATAGAATGCTGTTCAATGAAAACCATGAATAACAGCATAAATCTCAAAAGTTGATTTTCCTCCATAACCATTGACAATCAGACTATGGGTAATATAAACTTTTTTTGTTTCTCTTGAGGTCTAGTATTGGATCCCACTTGCCATTTATGAGACACAAATTTTGGTCCTTTTTTTATAATTCTTGCCTCCTTACATTCTTGATTGGCCAATGAAGGTAGACTTGTTTTGCACCATTTTAAAGGTAATTAAATGAAGAATTTTTTTTTAGATCTGGGAAATTTACAACCTAATGATAGAAGAGTAACAGCTGCTTGAAATGCCTGAATATTCTTAGAAATATTAAAATTTAATTTTCTTTATGATGTTATACAACACTTACTTTCTTATTTGGAGGAGAGTTAAACTTCTTAATAATCTATAGGAGACATTTATAAGTGAAAGTGAAACGTGTTTATACATAAAATTATGTATTTCCTGCTAAAATGTATTTCCACAGTTAATTTTTGTTTTCTTATTTTATTAATTATTTTCTGTTATTGGTTTTTAGAATGTCTCAAAATACCATGCACTTACAGAATGTAGAGTATAGACATAGTGTTATGATACCTGAGTTCCCTCATCATATCCGGTCTGGTAATCCTTCTCCTAATGATTTAAGTAAGTTAATTTTTTTTTTTTTTTTTTAAAGTAATGTATATTATATTGTGATATCATCATATGTGCTATTCACTAAAAATCAATTGATACTCAATGAATATCCTAGATTATGTCAACTATCTTCAGTATAACACTTACTTGTTATTCATTGAATTTGAATATTTGTGTTTCATTGCTTCCCTGTTAAATATATTCCTATTAAATCAAATGAGAAGTACAGTTTTTCTATTGGCTCTATATTACTATATTTAAGCAGAACTCATAATATTTCATATTAATTACTTATAAGTATTACTCTTATTCATATGTTTTAATGATAAGTGGTTTTGCTGGAACAATATTATGGGGTATATGAGAAAAAAAAGCAACTGTCATGTCAAAAGATAAAAGCATTTATTTTATCTTACCAACAGTCATGAAGCCTTGCTTTGCCTTGCTCTGAACATGTAGCTTTAGTGAATTTATATTGTATTTGAGTTTAGAATTTTTTCAAGTCACAAAATTTTTCTCATTATTTTATTAGAGGTTATATATATAGTCTCCAGTTATCAAATCTAGTAGAATACTATCAATCTACTCTCCTGTTTCTTTAATGTTAGAGTAAATGTCTTTTTTCTAATTTTCTTACTTTTCTTAATTACCACAAGACTGTAAAGACTTGCATAATGTTCCATCAAAAGCTTCTGATACCAAAACCAGATTGAAAATACTCAAACATTTTTCTGTGCTTGTAGTTCTTTATCAATTAATATCTTATTTAACGTTTTCCTTGTTCCACTAGTAATTGAAATTTCATGTTTTTTTTGTTTTTTTCAGGTGATGGATGGTATGGTAAGGGGAGGGATCTAGTTTATAATTCTCCCTTAAGGCATTCGCCTCTTACAGGAAATGTACAGGATTTTTATACTGATTCTTTTATCAGTCATGAGAGGTATCTTACATGGATTTTAAGATTACATTTTTCATTTGCTTAGTGTGTATGAAATTTATGTTCTATCTGTTGAAATTCACCAAGACTATAGCTCCTAAAACTCATGTCATAGGCTAGGGTCCACTAATCTACCTGATGCAGTAGTGAAAAATTCTCTTAATTTTTGTTTAAAAATTTTTTTTCTCTTGAAGAAGGTAAAAAATGATTCGCTAGTTACTGAAATTCCTCATTTCTCTGACTATTTGTGGATGTCTTCTCAGAAATCCTGTTTTGACGTGATCCAATCATCCAGCCATTGTTCGAAATCTCTTTAATCATTAAAAGGTTTGATGGAGAGTTTGTGGTACATTAATGAAAACAAAGTGGTTCTCGGAAGAGGGTAAATCTGATGAATGATCCAGCTATGGCCTGAAATGGTTTCCTGCCAAACACAAAAATGTTTTCTTTTATGGCATTTTGTTTTAGTCCATTCTAGTCACTTTTTGATCGATGCTCGGTTAAAATTGATCATTTGTTGACTGTAACGAACAGCGCCAACTGTTTCACTTGGTGTCAGAAGCTCAAGGTACACGTCACCCTTCTGATCTTTTATAACGTATCTTTTATTAGGTTTTCAAGAATGCTATTTTCAAATATGCTATCAGATTTCCGATCCCGCTAGCGCATTTCGTGTTTTTTTATAGTTGTTATAGATGGAAGTATCTTTTATTGGGTTTTCAAGGATGCTGTTTCCGAATATGCAATCTGTTTTCTGAAGGATGCATATTCGAAAATAGCATCCTTGAAAACCTAATAAACGATACCTGCATCAATAACAACTATAAAAGTAACCAAAACACGCATCCGTCTTGAAAAATAAATTATTTATCGTAAATTTATTAATGAGATAGATACAAAAGTGTATTTATTTTAAACACTAATTATTTTTTAGAAATTTAATAATTTTTTTAGATATATATTTAGTAAATAACATTATTTGCCTTACTTATTATTTATTCAAACAATTTTTATCTGTTAAATAAGTTTTTATTTGAATAACTATCTACGATAAAATATGACAGATAAATTTAATTTATTTATTATTTGTGGATGACAGATAAAATTATTTGTTATTCGAAAGTTTCACTATATTTTATATAGATAAAATGTTATTTGAATTATGAATAAATAACTTATCTGTAGTCCATTATTCGATTTGTTCGAATAACGGATGACGTTAGACAGATACAAATTTATTTTAATAACGAATAAATTATTTATCTGTTATTCATTATTAGAATATTTTTTATTTGAATAAAGCCCAACTCTATAACTAGTATTGCTTATATTTTAAGTCACAATATATTAAACAATTAAAGGAGGAAAAGGGAAGTTGGGTGTCACCTGTGATGGAAAATCTATCAGTTTATGTGGCTGAATCACACTTCGAAAGCTTCAAGTCAATTATTATTTCTAGTGTGATCAAAATTAGCAATATGTAATAATTTCACTCTAAAAAGTTTTAAAAAACAACTAATTTTATATGCAATTTCAAAAATCAACAAATTAAAAAACTTATTTTCTTATATTATAATTTTAAACCTCCAACCTCACTTCACACTTACGGTGATTTAATTTTTAGTCTTAATAAATATTGTTTATTTAGAACGTAATTATTTATAATTATCAATTTTTTTAAAATAAGATTTTTCAAACATATTAATTACATTACAGAAAGCTATTTATTGTTATGCTTTTAATGGATTCTTTTTCTTTTTTTTAAGATTTTAATTTTATTACCTCAAAAACTTCACGAAAAATAAGAAGTACTTTTTATAGCATAATTAAGAGTTAAAAATAAACTAAATAGTAATTCATATCAATATTGTAAATTATGCTGTATTTACTTATCCCAAATTTATATTCTTATATTAATGGCACAGTCTAAATGACTATTTTGGCTTAGCATGATGGAATTGTAGCCTCTCTACATCACTCTGTATAAAGTAATGTATAAGTGGAATGGCCATCGGTATATATACATTCTCTCTATTAACAAAAAAAAATTTAGTAAAGAAATCTATGTTTTTTATTATTTTTTATTTAAGCACTTGTGCTTATATATAGTAAATATCATTTACTGTTGAGTGGGTGTCTAATAAATTTTCCTTATAATTTATTTGTAAGTTTTTGAATGTAGTTTTTATTAAATGGTTCTAACCTTGAGTAGATATATTATTATTTATAATTTTATATTTATTCATAAAAAGAATCTATAAAATTACTTTCTGTTATAGGTTTGGTAGCTTAGAGAGAAATCCTCAACCTTTAGAGGTGATAGATCATGACTCCAGATTATCTTCTACTCTTCCTCGAAATGTCTACATTTCTCAAGCAAACAGTGTATCAGTTCTTTTACCAGGACAGACCTATCCGGAAAACAGTTTAATGAGAACTCAATCATTGGGCAGTGTAGATAGTGCAAAACAGCATGCTGATAGGTACTTATTTCTATTTTGTTTTTGTTCCATGTATGCTCATTTTCTTGTTTATTCATTTATTGTATATTTGTGTTTTTCTGTATCTGTATTTTTTTGGGAACCATTGAGAGACAAACATAACAAAATGGAGAGGGAGTGGCTGGCTATGTGCTGTATCATTGTTTTACGCTACTACCTCCTGGCTTGTCTTTCCTATTCCTTCCTTAACTTGAGTTTCTCTGCCACTAGGTGTTTGCCTAATTGGTTCAGAGGACAGCAGAAGACATGTTCCACGCATTCTTCCATTGCCGAGCACACTGGGTATTCCACTGTATTGTCTAGCTTGAACCTATGCTGGTAGATTTGGAAGCAGCCATGTCCTGTAAAGAACTAGGTGAGGTAGTAATCGGAATGCTCTGTGTCCTTGCTATCTTGGGGTGAATCTGGAGATTCAGCCCACCAGCTGCCTCCTTTGCTGCTTCCAGGAGTACATGTTTTATTAGGCATTTGTTGCTTGTGGCTTCTATTATAGATATATAAACTTCTGCAACTTCTTGTGTTTTGAGCTTATTGCTAATTATTGTTGTGGCTTTGATGAGTCTTGCTCTTTCTTTATAAATAGCCGAGCCTTTAGAATCATATTTTTTTTTCAACAGCATATGGTCCGTCCTATCTTCTATCCTCTCTAAACTCCGATATCACTTTTTTCTCCTTCTTTCCCCTTTTGGGATGAGGAAGTAGTCGATGAATCAGGCTTGATCTTCTTTAGATATTTCTGAAAGCTGCTGTTGTTTACCAGCTTTACCAGGAGTTTTCTAACAGATTTATTGGGATTAGGTCTTCTAAAGAAGTGTTAAATCTCCTTTAAGTTTTAGCAATATGATAGGTAATTCCATTTTGTGTATCCTCTTGGCATTTTATTTATTTATTTATAGTGTGCCTGTTTTATTAAGATTTTGCAAAGATTAATTTCTTTACGACGATCATGACATTTTTACTGTCCCTCTCTACCTTGGCTGTACATTAAATACTGAATCATAAGTTCCTTCAATGCAGCTACAGCAGTTTGCTCTATTCTTTTAAGGTGCTATGCAGGCATTTTTCGAGATTCCTACATTAGGAATAAGAAAAAGAAAAAAACTTTATTCTGGGACAGTGTCCCTTAAAAATAACATTATAATTAATATATATTTATTATAAACATTAATTTTTTGTTGTTAAAACAAAAAAGTGCATATGTGAGATAAATATTATTTAATTGATCAACAATTGGTAAAGAGCCTGAGCTCAGGGCAATTCCTAATATTACACAAAAAAATAAAAAGGGATATTGTTTAAGGGACAAAAAAATGACAATTTTCAGTAAAAGCTATTATCAGGTATCACATTGCAAAATATTCATTCCTCTAATTTTTATTATCAGTTACTTCACTGGTTGATTGAATTAATTTACTATTGAGATCATAAAATCTCTATAAATATTTTTTTATTAAACTTTTAGGAAAACTAAAGAGAAAGAGTGGTATGAGAGTAGCTTAGATTCTTCTCCTCCAAAACTTTTACCCAAGATGGACTCACCGATGTCTCATACTTCTGAAGATAAAGATTTTCCATTTCAATATGAAAATAACAATAATGATGCCCGAATGAATCAAGCTTCCATAAATAGCATCCAATTTGATACAGTAAGTTCTATTTCATTATTAGCTATATCAGGCTTTCACTAGGTTAGCTTTAGACTGGCTTAGTTTAATGATTAAAATATCAATAACTGAATTATTTAAATTTAACAATATAATTAGCTCAATATGACATTAAAATACTGTTATTTGTTGTCCAATAGGTATGTTAGTGTTACTTGTTGATTGCAAACAATATTTTTTAAAAGCTCTAGACGATATTTCCTTTGTTTTTTATAATGTTAATAATCAATTATGGGAGGAGGAGGAGGGGGAACATTATAATGTTTAGAAACATTTTCAATCTTTTATTGTTTTTGCCAGATGAATTAAGACGTTGATTTTTAAATATCAACAACATATTTTAAAAAATCAACATTTAACATATTTGTATTATAAAGTTTAGTTTTTTTAATAATATGTCAGCCAATTTCATCTAAAAACATTCAAATCATTTGAAAATGCATTTAAATGAGTTTGATCAATGGTTTTAACCTAATAATCTTTTTTAAGTTCTTTTAAACAACTTAGGTTCCCTATGTTATGATTATCAAAAGTTCTCAATCAAATTAAGTTTTTAATTGTATTGCTTTTTGCAACTACATAAATTTTTAAAAAAATTTAGAAACTGATATTTTAATGGAATTTGATCTAGAAAATAGTTGGAATTAACATTCTCTGACCTTGATCATTATGAGAAGAAAAGTTGTCTCTGATCTAACCAAATAAAAAACAATTTTTTTTGAACAAATTGAAAAAAATAAAATAAAATAGAAACTTAAAAGACATTTATTTATTTATCTCTATAGTTAAATATTGTTTACATGTATTTTATAATAAAGATACATTTGCTAAATTATTATACATATTTTCTTATTGTTGTGTGTGGTATAAACAAATATAATGTCTTTTGAATATCCACTTTCTTCATAAAGAATAGAAACTCGAATATGAAATATATATTATTTTGTAATAAACACAATAAAGATAATAGTTGTTATGAGGAAGGTTATGATAACTCAGTATCGCCACCACTGTGAATATCATGGTTATATTCTTCCATAGAATACTTGATCCCTTTTAATTCTTTCCAAAGATATAATCATTATTTTTTTTCTAAGAAGTACTATATTTATTATTATTTTTTAAATACTTTATTGATATTTACAACTGTACATACAATATATACAACAAGTAAATGGGCTAATTTACACTTATGGGCTTGATAATGTCTTGTGAAGAGACTACCCAGTGGTAGCACTTCAAAGTCAATTTAATTAAAGTAGGTCTCAAGGCCATCGTCTTTTCAATCGCCTCGGAGGGTTGTCAGGAATAGATGGGAATGATAAGTTGCGTACAAGAGGATTCATGTGGGTTGGGAGTTTAGAATGAAAAGAGACGTATCTGTTTCGGGCTAGTTCTGCGACAAATGGGATATTTAGGTCATTATGGATGATTTTATTCGTAACGAAATAAGGAGCATTTAGGATTTTGGATTGTAAGGATTGAATACGATAGGAATTAGATGGTTTAGTAGAGCCCCAAAGCTCGATTCCATATGTCCAGATGGGTCTGATGATGGTAACATAAATGAGCTTTTTGTAATAAATTGGAAGTTTTGAACGTTTGTCTAGTAAGTGTTGTAGTAATCGGTATCTACGGGCAGTTTCTTGTCGTTTAAGTCGCGTATGGGGATTCCATGTAAGACGTTTGTCAAGATGGAGTCCTAGGTAACAGATTTGTTCAACAGGTATGAGTGGGGTATTATTAAAGGATACAGTGGGGCAGGAAGTCATCGGTTTGCGACGAAGGGTAAAGGTAATTTGGTGGGATTTGTTAGGATTTATTTTAATCCTCCAGTTCTGACACCATTCCTCAATGGCTGTGATGTGAGACTGAAGGGTTCGGGATGCAGCGGATGGATCATTATGTACAGATAACTCACAAGTGTCATCCGCATAAGTTGTGAGAACAGTGGATGGATGGAGTGGAATATCAGCTGTATATACCATATAAAGGATGGGACCTAAGATACTACCCTGAGGTACACCTGCAGACTGAGAAAATATGGAAGAGTAGGTTCTATTAGTGAGGTAGGAACAGATTATCAAGTAGTATGTTGCGGGAAGGAATTGACGGAGTTTATAAAGGAGTCCTGGGTGCCAGACTCAGTCGAACGCTTGTTCCACGTCGAGAAAAGCACCCGTGCAATATATTCCGCGCTCCAATGTGGAGGATATAACATCCACCACACGGTGGCATTGCTGAATTGTAGAGTGGGATGTCCGAAATCCAAACTGGTGGTCAGGAATTATGTGGTTCATTTCTAGGATCGGGTAAAGGCGTTTCAAAATGAGTTTTTCTAGGATCTTGCCCATGATGGGCAAAAGGGAAATCGGACCGTATGAGGATGGATGTTCAGGAGGCTTTTGAGGTTTTGGGATCATTTTGATTATTGACAGTTTCCAAGGTTCAGGGAAATAGGTGGTTCGGAGCGTAGCATTGAATATGTAAGTGAGGTAGAGGATTGCTTTTCGAGGTAAGCGTTTCAGGATGTAGGATGTGATGAGATCATGACCAGGAGCTTTTTTAATACGTAATTGGTGGATAATGTTAATTATTTCAGAAGGATGAAAGGCTTTAGGAGGAGGGGAAATTTGGAGTGGAATAGCTAGTTCTGCTTCAATATGGGTTGGATTGAGGATTTCAGGATGTGGATTAAAAATTTTGTAAAGATGTTCACCAAATATTTGAGTTTTTTCTTCATCTGATCGAGACCAGGTAGAAGATTCGGTTAGGAGTGGGTGATTAAAGGTTTTAAACTTGAGCAGATTTTTGGTAATTGTCCATAAAGATTTGTCAGTAGGTCTTAGGTTTTCTGTGAAGTTCTGAAAAGTTTGTATTTTTAATTTCTGTTTTGAGTTTGTTAGTTAGATGAGTATAGTATGCTTTGTCGGACGTGTATCTGGACCTATGCCACTTAGCCCTTGCTCGCCGTTTCTCTGCTAATAATTTTCGGATGTGATGTGGTAAGTTAGTGTCGTGGGAATAATTATTTTTGGGATGAGATGAGTTGTTGTTAAGTGCAATACCTATTGTTTCTGTTAGTTTTTCGATTGCAGAGTTAATTTGTTGTTCTGTTTTTAGTGGAATCTTTAATTCGAGTTTGTTTTCTAGATCAGAGCGAAAGTTGTCCCAGTCAACATGTCCTGTAATTAATGAAGGAGGGAAGGATTTAGGAATAGGGTTTGAGTGCAGGAGAAGCAGAACTGGGCTATGGTCTGAGGAGAGGTCTTCTAAGGATGTTACTATATTTATAGTATGTTAAAAAAATCATAGGATAAGTGCAATAATTTGTTAAAGTAAGTTATTAATAAAGTGAAAAATCAACTCTAGATTTTAATTTTTTTTTCAAATAAACAAGTTAATTGGTCCAATAATAAATAAATTAAAGATATTTGCATTTCCTGTAAACTTTTCTAAAGTGGATATAGTTCCCTTTGGAAATCAACACCTCAATTATAGACCATCTAAGATTCATCATCAAAACCAAACTAAAAAATCCATATTCAAAGATTTGAGAGCACTAAAATAAAAGATTGTAATAAAAATTACTGAATTCATAGCAATATGATACTACCGATTGACTCATAATCTTTCTCTCTCAAATGATAAATTGCAATTGACCAAATTAGCAACCAATGTTATTATGATGCTTGTTTGAGAATATGGCCTGGTGGGTAAGTAAAAATTTATTTCTCATTGCATTTTTCTTGAAGAAATCTCAACTTAACCACTCATAAAATGGCAACCTGTTCTGTTTGCCATAATTTGATCAGAAAAGGATGTTCAACTTGAATACAAAATTTCATAATTTATTTATTTATCAATAATTTTGTCGGCTGCTATTCATTTGATATTTCTTGTGGCTGGTATGTAGTTTTTAATTTTTGTATACTGTTACCTAACTGACATGTACATAATTTTACAATATTATCATATTATATAAAACTATGTAATTTATTATTTTTTGTATTACAGGTTGTTCCTTATGAATCCCCTAAAAATCACACTGTAGTTCAAGCTGGAAAATGGCAGCCTTACCGTGAAATAACAAAACCATTTGAAATGTCAGATTTTTATAAATACAGTACGAAATTTCGTAAAAGTCAAAACCAAGTTCATGCAAATGAAGTATCCTCTGTTATACAGCAAAAGGGTATTATAAAACCATTGCGTCCTTTGGAATGTCACCCTTTGGCTTCAAATGGGTAAATTAACTTTTTTTAGTTTATGTTTAGCTATGGTTATTTATCATAGTGGATACAATTAATTGACCGTTAAGAATTACTGGAAGAAATTAGTCCGGGTGGCGGTCAGTGAATGAAACAATTAAGTAGTTTCGACAATTAGTTTCTGCCAACGTTACGACCCCCTTTGTGGGTCATCATCTGGGCGTATTGTAGGTGACTGGAAACTAGTACAATTTTCAAATTGTACCTAGTTTCCAGTCACCTACAATACGCCCAGATGATGACCCACAAAGGGGGTCGTAACGTTGGCAGAAACTAATTGTCGAAACTACTTAATTGTTTCATTCACTGACCGCCACCTGGACTAATTCCATCCAGTATGATTATTTATATTTATAGTTGTTATGCCATTATCATGAGTAGTATTAGATGTATTAATTTATTAATATTTACTTTAATTTTTCAAAGTTTCAATGTCCAGGCATAAAAATAAAATACATAAACTTAACATCTATTAAATAAAATAATTGTATTCTGAATATTATTTATTATATAACTTTTGTTATGTATGATATAATCATTAATTGTAAATGTTCAATGAACATGATTTAAAAGCTAATTGTTCATGTTTCTATTTATTTTTTTTATGTACGTAGACTGTAAGATACTGTCTTCATAATATCCATAATACTATCAACTCCATAATGAAATGGAATTGACAAAAATATTGTTACTTCTGTACCTGTCAACACTTTTGCAGGAGCCTTGAGTGTTCTAGGGAGTATTATGGAATGAGTTAGACAATCATCACCTTGTATGTTTTTGAGCAAGGACATTATCCTTGATGGATTTCTATAGCACTGAATTTTCTGTCTAGTTTGTTCTATTGTTATGTAGTTTATGATATATTCTTCAAGATATTCTTTTCAAGTTCATTTTTACTAAGATTTAAATATCGACTATAAGATCATCATAATTTTGTTTCATATGTTTAAATATTTTTAAGCAAAGAAATGGTTTAATAATATTTACTAATATTGATCTTTAAGTGTCTAGGAAATTAAGATATTCATTATATTAACCATAAATACATCAAAAGGTGATTCTAAGACATATTTTATCTACCCTGTATTTTCTTATTTCATTTGCAAGTAAGTTTTAATTCAGTTAAATACCGAATCGAGCGGCTTCGTCTAGTGGGTAAAGCACTTATCTACTATTTTACCCTGTTATCTATGGGCCCCTGGTTCAAAACCCGGCTGTGACAGAATTATATATTCTGTTATTTCAACCGTGGTGTAACCCTTGGGTATGGAGACCCTCCAGGAGGCACATCCAGCCTCTATGAAATAGTTACCCAAACATTTGGGGGAAAACTTGGCGGCTGAGCTTGATCTAGGCCTAATCACCTCTGTTGGGGAGAGGGGCGACAACACACTCGCTCGCAGCCTCAACCCGAACGTTAAATGTGAGTCGCCGAACTTCTTATACTTGTTTAGGTTTCGTTATGGGTTTATTAAGATTACTAACTTTGTAAAACATATATATATATTGAGGAAAACAAAATTCAAAAGAACAAATAAAATTAACTTATAAACATGAGTGTACTGTACTTAAAGTCACAAGGACGATCGCGGGCGACGATGGCGAGCGACGAAGGGTAGTAGCGACTGCGAAGCGACCTTTCTCTCTTGGCACCCAGAGCACTCTCCCTCCCGAGCGGTCACTATCACTTAATCCCTTTTAGGTAAATAGTGCCCCCCTCTTGCGTCTGAACTCAATATTTACTAAATATATACATACATACATACATATACATATATACACATATATATAAACTAAATCAGTATTTCTCAATTCTTAACATGCCGCCCACCAATTTTATAACATAAAATTTAAATTTTGGAATTGTGACATGGGACAGAATTAAGTGATAAAATTAAGTTAAGTACAGCGGGGATGAGCGATGTTTGGTCGATGATTCTTCCAGGGTGATCCGATGAGGCGAGGAACGCTTCTTTAGACACATCTGAGACTACTAATAGAGCGATCTTGTCCTATTGGTAGATGTATATGTTAAACCAAAGATATTTGTCTTGTACTATAGCGAGGCATTTAATCTGCCGCCCACCTTGACGAGTCCTGGATTGCAGAATTTAGTCAGTGAATTATTTAAGGGACGATCAGTTTCAAATTCTTGGTTATTCTTAGCGTACGTGATATGCGAAGTTAAGGTGCCACTTACAGGACCAGTTATGACCAAACCGAAAATCGTCTTTAATCCATTCGGGAAACCTGAGGAAGTGTTGATGGTTTCTCCTGTAAATATTTTACTGAACAAATCAGCTCCGAGAAGAAAATCTACCTGACCCGGTTTTTCAAAGCCAGGATCAGCTAGATCGTATTTATTAAAGATTTCTTTAATTTTTGGCGATAAACAGCGGGTGGGTAATTTATCGGTAATATGCGATATTAATATGGCATTTGTTTCTAATAGTGGTTGATCCAGTCCGCACGGGCGTATAATACATTTTGTTTGGTATTCTCCACCACGAATCTGACTATCTGCAAAGCCACTGATCTTATGAGGGTTTCTGAAAAGGGGTAATCCTAAGCGTTGCGAACAATGAGTGGTTATGAAAGATCTCTGTGACCCGCTATCTATAACTAATCTTATAGGATGGTAGTTACCCTGTTGGTCCCTAATTTCGGCGTATGCAGTTCCAAGTAGGACATTAATTCCTCCATTATTTGCAGTAGAAAGTACTACTTCCTTTGAGTCATTTGAAGTTGCTGGTTTAGCGTCCACGTGACAAAATGTTTTAGGCTGGCTGATACATGAAGAGCGACTGATTGAAGTTTGTTCGTTAGCGACCTTTTTAGAATGAAAGGTGGGACGATTTGATGGCGAAAAATGTAATAGAGTGTGATGTTTCCTACCACAGGATCGACAGGAATTGCGAGAGGGGCAGCCTTTTGCAGGATGGCCCGAAGACAAGCAGTTAAAGCATCGATTAAGTTTCTTGACTTCTTCATATCTTTCTGATTGACTTAAAGTTCTGAATTGGGGGCATTCATAAATGCGGTGGTTCTCTTGGCATTTAAAACATTTCAGAGAAGCATTATCAGAGCTAGTTGACATAAAGACGCGTCTTGGTTCAATAAAGTATTTAGATTTTTGTTGCGGGACTATTGTTTCTACTGAGCGGTTAGAAGTTAAGGCTTTGGTTTGTAATTTTATGCAAATTTCTTGAATGAAGTTCTGAAAATTATGAAGTGTGGGTAATGTGGTCGAAGAAGAATATTTTGTCTCAAACTGGTCGCGGGATTTTTCATCTAACAATGTCAAGCCATACGTCATAAGAATAAATCCCGCCGGATCCTCTAATTTCAAGTTCTGAAATAAAATAATATTTTCTAAAACTACATTCGAGAAAGTTTCCAAGGAGGCCAAATTTTGATTTTTAAGTGATTGAAATTGAAATATTTTCATAAGAAAGGTAATGGCTTGCGATCTCTTGTTTTCATATCGTTTAGAAAGCGTTTCCCAAGCATGCAGGTACTCAGCGTCAGATATCGGAATAGAAGCTATTATCTGAGCGGCGGCCCCCTTTAATGCAGACTTTAAATAATGAAATTTCTGCACATTAGGTAAATCATTGTTATGATGAATCAGCGAAATATAAGTGTCCTTAAATGGCCCCCAATCTGAAATATTACCGTCGAAACTGGGTAAGTTTATAGGTGGTAGTTGGAGAACGGGCGTAGAACTGATCGAATTATTTTTTATAGAGATTTGATTTTCGTGTACATCATAAGACAAAGCTTCGTAGTAGGCTTCTCTAGCCTCATGTTTCATTTTTAAGCATAGCGAAGTATCATAACCTTCTATTCGTGTAGCAAGCGATTTTATTTCTCGAAATATTTGAGAAAACTTCTCAAAAGTACCATCTATACGCGATAAGCGTGCCTTAAATAATGCCCTCTTAGATTTATCTGTGGTGGAAATAAAACCTAGATTATTAGTGTTTTTAATGTCCTCATATAAATCACTAAATTCGTCCATTAAAAATTGTAACTTAAGTTCATCACTTTCTAAATTAGAACCTTTATCAGCTTTGGGCGGCATATTAGATAACAATAAATTTTGACCAAAATAACAAATTTAAATTAAAAAAAATATCAAAAATGGAAATACTTTTCTCAAATTAATTACAAACTAATTATAATTAAAAAGCTTTAGCGAGTTGTAGTTAAATAATAATCAATGGAAATAAAAATAAAGTGACCTATAAAATATTATAAAATTAAAATGAATAATGCGTAGTGAATAATTAAATTAATATGCATTCAAAGTGACTTACGTATAGTATTAAAGAAATAAACATATACTTTATAATACACAGTGAGTTAATAAAGAAAATAAATATGTACAAAGTGCACTACGTAGTATTAACGAAATTAAGATTTGCAATAATCAAATATAATTATTGAAAAACACTAACATATATATAAAAAGATTTAAAATAAAATGAAAATATATATGTACAAAGAATTAAAAATAAAACGAAAACATGTATGCACAAAGATTTAAAATAAAATGAAAATAGTTCTCTCTACTATATTATACACAAATAAAATTTATAAAATAAAAGGATGCTAAAGATTAAGAAACAAATTAACTGATAAAACAAATGCGAATAAAATAATGCGAAAGCGTAACCTATTAAATCAATTTAATTTCAAAGCGATAGTCACCAAAACGAAACCTAAACAAATCGAGAAAATTCGGCAATCTCGCCGGTGCCTCCAAATTTATGTTGGGGAGAGGGGCGACAACACACTCGCTCGCAGCCTCAACCCGAACGTTAAATGTGAGTCGCCGAACTTCTTATACTTGTTTAGGTTTCGTTATGGGTTTATTAAGATTACTAACTTTGTAAAACATATATATATATTGAGGAAAACAAAATTCAAAAGAACAAATAAAATTAACTTATAAACATGAGTGTACTGTACTTAAAGTCACAAGGACGATCGCGGGCGACGATGGCGAGCGACGAAGGGTAGTAGCGACTGCGAAGCGACCTTTCTCTCTTGGCACCCAGAGCACTCTCCCTCCCGAGCGGTCACTATCACTTAATCCCTTTTAGGTAAATAGTGCCCCCCTCTTGCGTCTGAACTCAATATTTACTAAATATATACATACATACATACATATACATATATACACATATATATAAACTAAATCAGTATTTCTCAATTCTTAACAACCTCCTTGTACAACAGTAGAAATCTCTATAAGTACTGATCCCAACACACTTCATGTGTTATGTAAGTACAGGTTTTATTTTTCAAAGTACTGTAATACCGACATTATAAATATCTATATTTTTGTGTCAATATTACACTGGTATCAATAACATTCATCAAAATTGATATTTATATTTTGCTTTTAATATGCCATCACTAGTGAACATATATAGATAAACCACTGAGCGTGGGCTAGTCTAGTGCCTTTGAGGTAGTAAGCATGGCAGTGATGATTATGCCAACTAGCTAGTTTATCCCTCACCAAAAATCACTTAAAGAAGTTTTTAATTTTAAAATTTAATTTTTATTACCTGTTAAATACTGCTGTGTTTTTGACCAGCTGCTCTTCTAAGGCAGAGGTAGCTTCAAAAACTGTATTAATTACTATGTTTAATGTATTTATTTATTATATTGCCTGAGGCAATTGTAATCCCTTTCCAAAGGTGTCATGTTCACCGATCTCAATTATGGTATTAGGTGGCATGAAAGGGATGTTTAAATGACCAACAGTTTCTAATCGATTCAGTTATTATTAAAAAAAAGAACTAACACAAATCTATTACAATTAGTCTATAATTCAGTAGAGCATAGGAATATGAATGAGAATACTGAGGGACTCTTTACTACTAGCTTTCCATATAATATTATGAAAATTTACCTTAAGATTCTTTAGTCAGCTAGTGAAGATGAAGTTTGTCTCAGGGGTCCCTTCTCGATTACATCCACCATTATCTGTCCTGATGGACTTCTCTAGGATCTCTGACGTCCTCCGTGGAAAGTCTTCCACCCTCCTGTGTCTCAAAAACGACTGACCTCTAATTCTCAATTCTTACCCTCAACACCTCTACCCCCTTTTCTTTTCAAAAATACTATTTTTTTTGGAAATTGCCGTTCTTCTATAGGTGGTCATGACAAAGGGCTGAATGGGAAGTGCATGAAGTCGCCGGTCAAGCCTTTATCCACCCTTAATACTCTTGTTTGCTAGTAGCTGGGGCGTAGGAAGTTCTATGTACCGCTGGAAGGCTAGACCCATGGGGAATCTTATGGGGGGCAGGAAACGCCTTCTGTACTTTTGCCACCAGATCTTATTAATATTTATTTGATTAATATTAGAATAATCTAATAATGAATTTACTCCCCTTAGTATCCTAAATAGATAACAATACACTCATGAATACTCACTGATCTTATAAAAATATCATCAGATTATCTAAAAACAATTATTGCAGTCTAACTTAAGCCTCTTATTTCCAACCCTATGATTGAAGCTTAATTTATTTTTCGAACTAATGAAAGAGGATTTGAAACATTTAAAAACCATTACACGTGAAATATACATTATTTCTGTTCTGAATATAAATTATATTTTATCATTACTAACAAACTAGGTCCATATATACTCCTAGTGTCACTGAAAATATGTGTAAAAATATAATCTCAACGAACTGCTCCAAGCACTTCTGCTTGTTTGTGAAAAATCTTCAATGTCTAATATCTTCCCATAATGATACTAAACACACTCTTACTATATGATTCTTTCGATATGAACATATCTTCTGTAGATTCACTCCAGTTTAGTGAAGAGTTACCAGTCATCAGATACATCATGCCCAAAGAGCTATTATATATGATGGAATGGACTTTTTTCAGTACCTTTCCCCATAGCCCCTGATTTCCCTGTTCTTGTCCAGTAAAGTACTGGTTTTATGACAAATTAATCAACTGTAATGTTACTATAGATAATCTGAAGATATTTGTTTACAATCACTGTTTTTATTCATAATATTATGTATTTATTTAGTAATGGAAATTTTAGTTAAAAAAATAAATACATAGATACATACATAAAAAACATACAATATTTTTTCAATCATTTATTTACAGAGATGGATAAATCACCATTATATTCTCCCTAAACATAGTAACTAAAATGTTGACTCAATATTCATTAACATTTATCAAGAATAATAATAAATATAAGCAATTAAATGATCTAGCAAACACTAAAGTGTACCAGGTGGTGGTGTCCATCCACCTTAGTCCTAAATACATCCTAAGACATCTACTGAACATATCTGATGAAATATAGTGCCTACTCAAATCTTTCTATCGAAATATTGTCAGGTTGGACTGTATTGGGAGACACTGATTTCTATAGATTTTGGAAAAAATTATATTTTTCCAAAAAATTTATTGTGAATCATAATAGTAAATCACATCTACACATGACCAACATCTTCAGTAGGGAGGCATGCGTATGAAAAATATTCAATTTAATTTATCATTTCTAACTATGGATCTGATGGCTAGAACCAGATCCGATGGCTGGGGCATGTAGCACATATGCCCAGAGAATATATTCCCTAACGTCTTGACGAGGACAGTTCTGATGGTAGACGTGGTAGAGGAAGACCACCCTTTAGGTGGCAAGACGAAGATGAGAACATCCTAAAGAAGATAGGCATTCGGTGGAATTTGCTTGCCCGGGATAGGAGGGAGTGGAGAAGAGTAATAAAAGAGGCCCAGGTCCTTGCAGGGCTGTAGCACCAGGAATAAATAAATATAAATTTCTAACTATTTTCATTTTTTATTAAATTAACAAGAAGTATTTTAAAATTCAAAGCAATAAAAAATAAACATTTACTTGTATTAAAAATGTCTGGAGTAATCCTATAAGAATTCACGTATTTTGTTATGATTATATATTTATTAGTTTTTGGAGGGAAATAGTATGGGAAATGGGGGGAAGAATTGTGGTGAAAACAGGAAAACAATAAAATAGTCAGTAATTAGTTAAGACCATTCATTGTCTTTTCTTTCTTTGACCATCACGCATACTATCCTGCTTAATTTCCCAGTGGTCAACTTTTATTATTCATTTATGTTTGATGTGTTTGTTTTTAAATAGTGAGAATTTTTATAGTTTTCATTTCAGAATAAATAGCAGTTTTAGGTGGGAGGTCCAAGAATCTCATTACTCATTTTGGAAAAATAAAGATCCAGTTCATAGATATTTCAAGTTCGTTTTGAGAATTATCAGGAATCCTGTTGTTTTTGTAAAGTTGTTTTGATAGTAATGTTTTTATTCATAAGCTTATTGATAATTTAACTACTTTTTGAACTAGATGTTGAGGTTTTCTTGGATAGTAAAGAGTTGTTAAACAAAACTTGTTATGCGATCATCAAGTTGTTATGAAATCAACATGATTTCTTCCCGAACCTTATGCTCTATTAATATGTAAGAAACATTATAATGCAACTAAAAATTTAGGAATAAATTCCCTTAAGAATAACTCAAAATAAAAAATTGTTATTTATGTTAATAAAATATTAAAGTTAATTGTTACTATAATATGACCCGAATTTTAAAAAAAATGCTTTTAATTTTAATATTTGTATTTAGCATTACTGTTTTTACTTCTATATTACATTATTTTTGTGTAAATTAAAGATAGTTTTTTAAAATAAATTGAATCTCTTTTTCTTCCTTTTTTTCAGATCTTAATCATAATTGTTTTTTAAATATTTTATTAAAGTTAAATGTTAATAAAATATGGCCCACTGAAGAGGCCATATTTTATCAGTGCAAATTATATTGAAGACATAATAGTTCTTGTGTATATGTTTTTGAATTTTTATTTTTATAATAGTTACATGTTTTTTTCATTTCAGGGAAGCAGTTAGTCTTAAAGTCTTTCCTAACTCGAACATTTCTCAAAATGAAAACTGTCCCAATGAACTTGTTTCTTGGTATCAAGAGAAGAGCTATAATTCAAAACCTCGATCATCTACCCTTGTATAATTTATTAGTACTCAGTACTGTTCACAAATGGTTGTAATTCATTTTTATTTATATTCACTTATGCTCTGTAAGATTATGTAGATTTTATCTAAATATATTACATCACATTTTTTTTCTTGTATAGACCTATATAGTGGTGTTGATAGTATTTCTTTTTTGTGCTGGTAGTAATATTTAGTTTGTATTATTTATGTTTATTTATTGATCTATAAATAGACACACATGTATTCTTTTTAAAAATGCTTTAAATTTTAATAATTGTATATAGCATTACTGTTTTTACTTCTATATTACATTATTTTTGTATAAATTAAAGATAGTTTTTAAAATAAATTGAATCTCTTTTTCTTCCCTTTTTTCAGATCTTCTTAATCATAACTGTTTTTTATAACTATAATATGTATCTTTTAAGGCCTTTGTCTACTGAATATTATTCTAAATGGATAAATGTAATGATGTAACTAGAGTGCTTGCAATGCCGATAAATTCAAGGGCTCTCGCTATGATCACTTCAATCAATTCATTTACCTGTTGTTGAGAAAATTGGGCTTTAAAACTTATATTTCAATAAAAGTAGCTTAAGCCTCAAGATATAAAATTAATAAACTAAATTTTTATTCAATAATTGAGACGTTGATTTCCAAAAGGTACCAAAGGACATTTTTTACGAAATGGATATTTTTACATATTTATATTCTCCTCATTTATTAGTTTTATCTAAATCTTAAATTTGATTTTATTTAATGAACACTCATGTCCTTTAATAACGTGATTTAGGAATGCTATTGATATCTTAAGATACATATTACACATTTAGTTTTATTCCAAATCATAACAGAACATTTCATTTCATAACTTTAATATGGTTTTATTAATATAGTAAAGAAATAATTCTAGATTTTTATGCGAACAGAATCAAATTAGCTGGTTTAATAATATAGTAATGAGAGATTTTCGCGCTCCCTGTAAAATTCTCCTGAATGGATATAGTACCTTTTGGAAATTAACGTCTCAATTGTAAATATAAATTTAAATGTGTGGCTGTATATAAAAATAGAGGATATAATAATAATTTTGCATATATTTTTAAGCTTTTTTTGACAGTTATTGGATACTATTAAAAAAGGAGAAAGCTTAGTTCAAGAAATGATTGTTTCTCATTTCTCACCATCTTACAGATGTGAACAAACTTCTACTAATAATTAAATTGGTTGAAATAAAAGTAATAATCATGTTATTTGGATTACTCTGTCTAAAAGCATAAGTATTATAATATTAAAATAGACGGCAAAATTTAATACCAGCAATGTCGCGGTAAATAAAAATAAATAAATATTTCCTTAAACGCTTAAAAGAATACACATTGACTTCCATTTCTCACTTAATCACTTTATTTCATAAGCTTTTCATAATTGTCGACGTTTCGGGGCTGTTTCCCCATTTTCAAGACTTATTTTTTTCATTATATAATTGCTATTTCATAAATCACCCATCATTTTATTTCATAGCACACTGCTATTTGTCCTTATTGGTGTTCATTGGCTCACTGTTTCTATTATTTTTCTTGAATACTAATAAGGACAAATAGCAGTGTGCTATGAAATAAAATGATGGGTGATATATGAAATAGCATGTATAATGAAAAAAATAAGTTTTGAAAATGGGGAAACAGCCCCGAAACGTCGACAAATATGAAAAGCTTATGAAATAAAAGTGATTAAGTGAGAAATGGAAGTCAATGTGTACTCTTTTAAGCATTTATATTAAGAAAAACTTCCGAAAAAATTAAAAAAGAAAAGAAACTAAATATTTCCATTAATTATGCAAATAAATAAATTACATTAATAATTTATTTTTTTAAAGATATGATATGCTAAAGGGATTTCTAATTTGAAGAGAGCTGTTTTCTCAATAGGTTATATAAAATTTGAAGCAAGCATGATATTAAAATAACAAGAACATATATTTTTTTTATGTTCATTTCGAGAAAAAGGTTGTTAGCTAAAATTAATTTAAAAGTATTTATCAGATAAGTGACCAACAAATATACAACTTATGTTGCATAAATTATCTTTTGATTGCGGTTACAGTGTTCCCTAACTAATAAAGTTGGTGACAGATATATACATTTACTAGGTCAAAAGAGAAGACCTTACAGTTTTTCTATTTATTTTTATTTCACTACCGTATAGTTCTTATCTGAGAAATTAATCCCTAAGTGGATTGTGTTTATTCATTTTATGATATGTCAACAGCCATTTCTGTGGATTCTTGTTTAAATTAGATTAGTATTGTGTTTACTATTGCTCTGTGTATAGGGAATAAAATATCATTCATAATCGGCATATTTTTCAGTACTATTTAAAAAAAAGTCATACTCTAAAAAAACTCATTACTAAATTTGCAATATTTATACTAAATTTCTTTCAGGAAACTTTGATATCAATAAATTTCTATCATCTGGTCACCCAAAAACATCCAAAAAAAAATTGATACAAGCAATATTAATACCATTTTGATCAAAATCTGGACCAATCAGTGGGAGAAATTGGGATGTCCTAGATGTAATGCACAGAAGCTTAGAAAACAATTTGCAAAAGCTCAGCTACTTTCCAGGCTTTCCCATTGGGTTCCACAATCTCTAACCAAAATCAACTTTGCAACACCATTTCCATTACCTATCATGTAGAGGCTAACATAACAACTTTCATTGCCTAAGGTCACAGGTTCCAGGATGACCTAGGATTTTTTTGAAGGAAAATCCTTGTTTATGCTATCCTTCGGAGATGTCCTAAAATGGTGGTTCCTAGCCTTTTTGATGTCAAGTTCTGGTTAAAGATTCCCATCTCAATTAAATCTGGATAGGCAAACTTATAGACACCCACTGTAGCATCATCTGATTAGCCACAGTAGCATAAAGTGACGCTAAATGAATGAACAAACTAACTTATTTTCATTTGGGATTTAGTATGGAAAGAGTAACAAAACAAACGGCCTTATTTTAAAAAAGTTTAGTCACAGAAGATAAAAAATGGATACTCGACGCTAATGTAGTCGATAGAAAATTGTAACTAAATTGTGAGACTTGTAGAACTGATTGCATCAAAAAAAAAAAAAAAAAAGAGATTTATTTGAGAATTGTAAAAAAAAAATCTTAAAATAAAAACAATTTATTTCTCTTTATCATTAAAATTAAAAGAGGGTTAATGTATGGAGGGAGATACCACCTTCTAAAGGGTTGACTGGTTCTACCTCGCCCCTAGGGAAGTACCTGAGGGAATTATGAACTGTAATGTGTTAAGGAAGTTGTAAACCTAGCACCTTTTACTCGTGGGGAAGAAACAGGCTAGAGGTGGCTCTGCTTTCTTCACAGCACAACGTATCTAGAATGATAGGTTAATAAAAATTGCTGGTTTGAAGAAGCAAGAGCACTAGTACTGGCAAAAAATAGATTGCTATTGAGAAATTGAGGCGAGAGAGTGTGTAGAAGAGTTATCCTGAGGATACAGATAATGCTTTTGTAGAGGGCGATTGAGGAAATCCAGCTTGGAAATGCTGGAAGATTAATTAAATAACTTAACGTCAAAACGCATTAGATATGGAGAAAATGAAATGACAAATTTCTGCAAAAGCTGTTTCAAAAGATATTGACCTCAAACAGTTACTACAACGATAGGAAAACAATATCTTTATCATAATCTCAAGAAATGCAGCCAAAGCGGATGTGGTAACAACTATTAAGGCAGTGCTATATTCTGAGAAATAGGGTATGTGTAGGTGAGGTGAAAGCAGGTCTTGTGAGAGTTCATGAAAGTAGCAGGAGAAGGGGAAGGCTTATATTTTAAATATAAATTTGGATAATGACATCAAATATTACTTAAAGAAAAATCCTATAATATCATTAAATATTATTTTTTAAAAAAAGATAAAAAACTGAATGATAAAGTTATATCAAAACAAACAAGTGTAATATACACATCATGAAAACATGTTTTTTTTTTAATGTAGAAACTAGATTTTAATAAATTAAACATTGTTTATAATATAAGGTAAATAAAAATAAATGATGAAGTAATATAGAACATCCGGTAAATGAATATTTAATATAATATGTTGAAAGTATGTGAGAGTGTATGATAATTCACTCCCACCAAATATCACAAATTTCACCTCACCTACATCTACTTGAATTCTCACTGTGTAGTATTTATGCCTATCATCTAATGAATAATGTATATGTTGGATAATGGTTGTGGCGCCTTTTAGAACATGATATCGAAATAATTAAGACCAAGAAGGCAGAACCATGAACATATTTTCTCCTTAAGGATGATTATTGGAAAAGAATTAGACCATTGGCAAGGCAGTATTCCTGGTATTTCTCTGCTAGAGGGCAGCGTTTATTTCAGTTTTAAGGCAGGGAATATGAAATGATTTGAATACACTAAAAAAAGAAACACCTGGGTGTTGGGTTCAGTGTACTAATAGAAATCCATACAGTTGTACAAGGAGGTGATTAGGCCTAGATCACGCTCAGCCGCCAGGTTTTTTTCCACCAATCTTTGGCTACCCACTTTATAGAGGCTTGGTAAGGCTCCATACTCCAGGGATGAACCACGGCTGTAACAGCAGAATAAATAATTCTACCTCAGCCGAGATTCGAGAAAGGAACCTGGAAAACAGTAGACTCTACCTACTAGACCACTCCTTTCCCTAAAAAAAGATAGTTACTCCTCTGTAATCGAACTCGCACACAGTCAAAAGCTGATACGTAAATACAGCGTTACATTCGACTTAACGATCGTGAATACTCTAATAATGCAGAAAATAGCAATCCTGTTGAGCACTACTAAATAAAAATTTCCTACTCGACTACTTCGCCTGCTCATTACAGTTTTCTAATCCTAAAAACTGTGCTGCTCATGCGCAGTAAGCTAAGTTGTCGTGGTGGGAATCTTGTTTGCACCAAGTTCATTGGCTGTATTAACTCTGTGCATCAGATACTTTTCAGTGTCTGATTCATAAAGTGTAAGCGGTTGTACAGCATGAACAGTATGTCTCTTGTTCTGTTAGCTGCACATGCGTAGTGGAGGTATGGGGCAGAGAAACTGCACTGGACATACGCAGACAGCAAGATAGTTGTGTGGGAACGAATCTAATTATTCCTACTTTGATGATTCTTATTTAATCTTTTTAATGATACATATAGGAACAGCGGAATCGTTTCATATATTTATTTTTCGTATTGTTTGATTTAACAACACTTTGACGGCATCTTAAATACGGAAAATAATAATCAATCTCCTCTCTCTGAATATCAGAGCGCTGAACCATGGATAGACGCTCCGAGTAAAGAGGAAGTCGAAATGGCGATAGGAAAATTAAAACGTTATAAGGCCGCAGGAAATGATAATATCACGAGTGAATTAATCAAGGCGTGTGGAGAAGCGGGCGTTTCCAAAATACATTTTTTAGTTAAAAAGATCTGGGAAACTGAAAAAATGCCAGAAGAATGGAAAGAATCAATACTTATTCCGATTCACAAAAAAGGACCGAGGTCGGATTGTAACAACTATCGTGGGATCTCTCTTCTCCCAGTATGCTATAAAATATTCTCGTCAATTCTAACTAGTCGAATCACGGAATACGCTGAGGAAATTATCGGAGATTACCAATGTGGTTTTAGGCGGAATCGCTCGACTATAGACCAAATATTTTCCTTACGTCAAATATTAGAGAAAAAATTGGAATACAACGGTGTAGTCCATCAACTTTATATCGATTTTAAAAAGGCTTATGATTCAATAGACCGTCAGAAGCTATATAACATCATGATTGAACAGGGAATACCTAGAAAGTTAGTAAACCTAGTAGAGATGTGTTTGTCGGAAACATTCCATAAAGTTAGAATCGGTCATAATTACTCCGAGAGATTTGAGGTGCGATCGGGTTTGAAACAGGGTGACTCCCTTTCACCTGTGTTATTTAATATAGCTTTAGAATATGTCATAGAAAAGGTGATGTGTACCGAGAAAGGCTTAAATATGGGTGACAAGATTCCGGTTTTGGGGTATGCCGATGATCTGGTACTGCTAGGTGAAGACACGGAAACCATACAACTAAATACAAGTGTGTTAATAAAAACCGGTAAAGAAATAGGACTCGAATTAAATACCGATAAAACGAAGTATATGATTAGTAGCAGAAACGGTGTCGATCTTGGTGATATTGATGTATCAGGTCATACTTTTGAACACGTAGAGAAATTCAAGTATTTAGGTTCAATTATAACTAGAAAAAATGAAATCCAGGAAGAAATAAAGTCCCGATTAAAGGTGGGAAATGCGTGTTATTATTCAGTTGCTAAGTTACTTAGATCGCGGCTTCTATCTAAAAACTTAAAGATTAGAATTTATAAAACTATTATTCTTCCAACGGTTCTTTACGGATGTGAAACGTGGCCGCTTACTTTAAAGGATGAACAACGGCTTAAGGTTTTCGAGAATAAGGTACTGCGTAAAATATTTGGTCCGAAGAGAGATGAGGCCACTGGGGAGTTTAGAAGGTTGCACAACGCGGAATTGCGGAGTTTGTACCCTGTGAATATAATTGAGTTGATAGCATCGCGGAGACTCAAATGGGCGCGTAAAGTTGTTGGGCTTAGTGAGAAACGGATTCCGAGAAAGTTGGTATTCGCTGAACCGACTGGTAGGCGTCCGAAAGGTAGGCCGAAGCGGAGATGGGAGGATTGCGTTAAGGCTGATCTCGGGAGCTTGGGCTTGAATGGTGAGCATTGGACGATTCTGTGTAGGCGGAATTTGGTGGTATCGGCATCGAACCTTCGGGTTCGCTAAGCCTATTATTATTATTATTATTATTATTATTATTATTATATTATTATTGTTTGATTTATATTAGGTATTCCCTCGACGCTTAATATGTATATTTTTAAAGATAAAACAGGATATGGGCATTGTATTTTTTTTTAGATTGTGTCAGAACCTGTTGTAACAGAAAAGTTCTGCTAAGTTCCTGAGCATGTTCTGCCTAATCACTGAACAAGGAAGGAACAGACGTATTACGGATTTATTAATTATTTTATTAAAAAATTGAGAATATTATTATTTAAAAAAAGAAAGAAAATATATGAACAACATTTTATATTTATGTATTTTTTCTTAATTCTTCTCTGTTTATGCTGCTATGGAATAACTTGTTGGCATAATGACCGCCGAAATTCAATTAGATAATCCATTTTTTGACGATTTCTTGCTGCAAAAAAACTATTTGGTAGTAGATTTCCTTTAGAGTGATTACATTTTAACTTATCTGTGACGCCCTTAGTTATACCAATTTTATTTGGGGGATATTACTTAATAGTTGTCTATCAAAGTGACGTGTGTGAATGATAATCTTTTGCCCTTACATGATTAAATAATATTTATCGAATTAGGTGATTTTCTTTCCGCATTCAGAGTCTATATCCCAAGGTATACATATGTATATATTTAAACATTTTAAATATCATTTTGTAGATTAATTTATAACATATTTTATGCCCTTTTAATTAATTTAGATTGGTTTCAGATGGAGGTTTTACATTTTTATAGAATTCCAGGTTTGTCTGAAGGACAAAAAGCAGCAAAATTAAAAGAACTTCTTGAAGTTACTACTGAAATAGTTGACCTGAATTGTGAAATATGTTTTAATTTAAGTGTTCGTCAACCTTTGGATACTCAAGAAATCAAAAAACTGCTTTGGCTTCTATCATGTCCTTTGAATCCAGAAAATACACGAGAAAAACCCTTTTTATGTAGTTGTCCAGGCAAAAGTTTAATTGAGATTGGGCCTAGGTAATTTCTTATTAAGTGCAATAGAGTTTTATTTATTTATCATTAATATTTAATATAATTTTAAACTATTATGTTGACCGTAGTGAATATAATTAGTGAACCTTTTGAGAATTACTGGAAGGAAGTTTTACTGACTGCCACCTGGACTAATTCCTTCCAGTTATTATATTAACCATTGGTCATTAAAAAAGAATCATGATAAGAGAAAATGAAAGTACTTCTTATTTCTCTCAGGACTCTATATATTCTTTTATTCTTTATTTCTATATAATTGATCACTCTCAAGGATGTTTGTTTATTGTGATATTGTAATTATCAATTTCATTCGACTTTTGTTCTTTGTGTGAACTAATGTTTGTTCAAGCCAATCAATTGTATTTATTTTGTTTTGATTTTTTTCCTATTATGTCTTTGTAAATGTAGGGAGGTGGAAGGGAGATATACACTTTGCAAATTAATGACAAACATTACTAATAAATTTATAGTTTATATTTAAGATTTCCAGTTAGATCCAGTGTTAAATACTCCAATCCCTTCTCATCAAGGGATTATCCTGCTAATTCCTGCAATATTGTAAAGCCCAAGGTTCCTCAATATTGTCTCCCAGTGACCTACAAAGTATAGTTCTGTCACTGGCTTGTGACATCTTAAGTAATCATATAGTCATTACAATTCTGGTTGTATTAATTCTAGTAATAATTATTAAGAGAAACATTAGATAATGACCTCCCTGAAACCATATCTCTCTTTCCTTTTTTTCTCCGAGTATCCACTTTTCTTATTTTGTTCTGATCTTTATATAATTTTTCATGACTTGTTCAGTGGTATAAACCTTGAAATTAAAAACTGCAGGTTTCAGTAAATAAAGAATTATATATGTTAATGATCATGTTTTGTCATTTAATGCATTATTTTATAAATCTGACAACCTATGTACAGATAAATTTTTCTTCATTTTGGAAAAATATTGTGATCATGTATGTTCTGTCTGGCCCTGTTCTAAGTACATTTCATATGCCTGTAAAAGCAAAAAGTACATGAAAATGAAATTACATGTTCAAGTTAGATGTGTGCCATAAATGTTGCAGAAACTTTTTCTCAAAATGCTTTATAGAAAAAAACTTTTTAAACATGGCTTTTTACATATTTTTAACATTTTGTGAGTTGTGGTGTTATTGCCTTATCTAACTCAAAGTCAGTTATTTGTATTATATTCAATTCAAAGGTTCTAATCCAGTCTGTTTGGGTTGAAATTTATTTTATGTTGCTCCCATGGAATGAATTTCTCCTTCTCATTCTGATCCAAATAGGTTGGTTACCTATAGGACACCCCATCCTGTTTGCTGTTCTAGTAGTAAGAAGGAATTGTAGTAGGAAAGGAAGTAGAACACTAAAAACTACTTCACCAATTGACAGAAAAAGACAGTAGTATGGTGGCTGATGGTTGGCTTGCGTGTAATGGATGAATCTTAAACCTGCTTAACCAAAATTATCCTGAGATAGATAGGAATAGATTGGTGGTCCCATAGACTGGATGATCTGCACATAATGGAGGCACCATAGCAATTATACTTAGCCAAAATTATCATGGCAGATGACGACCAACAATCTTGTCCTTCCCACTCTGTTCAGGGAATAGGGGTAGATCAATAGCTCTCATGGGTAGGGTTACTAGGCCCCAAAATTAGGTCTGTCCTCACTAGGATTATGAATTATTTTGTTCAGCTGTACATTAACTAATCACTTTTTTCTTTTAAAAACAACAGGTTGAACTTTTCAACTGCATTTTCAAGCAATGCTGTATCAATTTGTCATTCCATGGGCTTGAAGAAAGTTACAAGACTTGAAGTTTCAATTAGATATCTGATTCATTGGTCCAATGAAATTAATTCAAATACATCGTTATTACAGCAGGTATGTTCTGTTATAAAAATATGCTGAGTTGAATTTGGTTGTATTGAAGATTATTATAAAGACAATTATAGTTTTATTATAAAAGTAATTATACTAATCATAATTGGATACTTATGCATCGTTACCAATGTTTATAACCTGAACACTGATAACATTGACAGATGTCACTTTTAATTGCTATAAGTTTTATGACTTATACATTAATTATAGTCCTCTTCTAGGTGCACAAAAATTTTCAAAGGTTTGAGTCCAGGTGTTCCCTTGCAGTTCCCCTGTGTTTTTATTTCTCCACAGTGTTAATCAAAAGATTTAGTTGTTATTTACACCACTCAATTGATGTTAAATTATGAACCCAGCCATAAATGAATTTCAAACCTATAGAAATATTTTTGTGGATGTAATTAGTTGCCCGTTGAGAATTACTGGAAGGAATTAGTCCGGGTGGCGGTCATTAAATGAAACAACCAAATAGTTTCAACTATTTTATTGTTTGCCAACGTTTCGACCCCCTTTGTGGGTCATCATCAGGGCGCATGGTGGGAGAATGGAAACCCCAGTTTCAGTTTCAGTTTCCATTCTCCCACCATGCGCCCTGATGATGACCCACAAAGGGGGTCGAAACGTTGGCAAACAATAAAATAGTTGAAACTATTTGGTTGTTTCATTTAATGACCGCCACCCGGACTAATTCCTTCCAGTATAGAAATATTTATTCGAGAGCCCTCTAACCATGTCCCTATTCTCACCAAAGTCATTGTCCTACCACTGTAACGATTACATCTCCATCTGTTCTTCTTGCATAATTGCATTTCATGTCCTCTTGGACAATATTTAATCTTAGGAATCTCTGGCACACAATAGATCTGTTTGATCGTTGTGCTCTTATAATACAATTTAAAAAAATAAAATTGGAATTAGTCCATGGTTTTTCCGACATTTAATAGCCTCTTTTTCTATATCCGATAATACCCAAATTGTTACTCTCTCCATTTCGAACAATACAAAAAAAAAGTAGTAACAGACAATTTGCTCAAATATAAACAACTCACAAAACAGACAAGTCCTGACAGGAGGTTACACCAGATAACGGTGATAAGGTTTCATGGCATGCTGATGGATAAGTACCCATAATTACCTTTATAATACACTGTGGTTTTAAGATAAACTTGCAAACACTATTTAAAGCTGAATCCCCATATGATACCTACATGTTGAACATTCTTACTTATTTCATACTAGTGATACTGTTGTACCTTGATTATAGTATTCCTTGAATTAGCTGTCAGATTGCAGACAGGAGCTCATGTCTATGGGAGAGAACTTTTCCTGGACACAGCTCACTCAATAGAGTGGAATTGTGTTAGTTTATTTTCAAGTAATAGAACTAAATGTTTTGATCTAAAATAGAAATCAGATTTGTTTTTTCTGATTATGTTTTTAAAAGTTGTATTTTTTGTTTTAAAATGTATTCTACTATAATCACTAAATATTAGTGAGTAATTAGGTATCCCTCATTTCCTTATTTAATATTACCTAGAAAGTTGATGTGGGAAAAAAAAAACACTGTCAATGTTGATGTACTTTGGATCAAAACTAGGTTTTGTAATGTACCACTGATTAATGATCCTATCCATGATCTAGGTTGATCCTATCTGATCTATGATCTAGGTATTTGATGTTTCAATTCTTTTCTTGTTTGTTATATTTTAGTACACACTGAAGTAAAAGGGGAGAGGGGCAAAGTGAAATTTTAGGGAATAAAAAAAAAAGTATTTGAAGATGTTACTGGACCCCTCAGAGTGGAAAAATTTCCTTATAATTTCTTAAAGAAACAACAGTTCACAGTATCACAAAAGAAACACCGTCAGATTCTCATATTTTCTTTTCATTTTATCTTGATTTAATCATTATGTCCTTTATCACATCTTTGAGTGCATTATTAATGTGCGCCATAGGATTACGCAATGTTAGTTTTAAAACACGAGTTTAGTGGCAGAAGCAAACTTCAGAAGGCTATTGGGATTAACAAGTTTATTGTTAGTGGGGTTTTCTAGGCGGTCTTCACCAAATAAGGTGAACCTCAACATAGCTAGCTTGTCGCAGTGGCAGACTATGTGAAATGATGTTTCATCGTCCGTGCCGCATAGTCTGCATAGAGGGTTGTCGGAAATACCAAGTTTAAACATATGGTAGTTAAGTTTGCTGTGTCCAGTGTAGACAGCAGTCAATGTCCTCAGGCATGTCCTACTCATACCAAGAAGACACTTCCTTCTGCTGGTACAAGGACCATCTAGGAATTTGAGTGATTGTCTAGGTCCCTTATTTAGCCAAATTTGTTTGTATTTATTTAAATAGGATTGATTGATGAACCTAAAGGCATAGCTTAGGCTAATTCCACTAAGGGGTTCTGGTGTGATGGGAATCGTTGACGATCCCTGCCTAGCTAGCTAATTCATCAGCTTTTTCGTTCCCACTGAACCCAGAATGGTCATTACAATGTTAACAGTGTAGTAAGCATTGATAAACTTCCGGATTTGTAGGTCTGAAGGCATAGCTAGGATGTTATTTTCATTGAGCCTGCTAAGTAAGTTGCAATGACCTTGGTGGGTGAACTTGTTAGAGCACTTACCTACTTTGGTGAAGCGATAAATGGTTCTCAGCGCGTGCGCTTCCACCTCCAAATTTAGAGGCATGATTTCAACATTGTCTCCATCGCAGCTGTTGGAGTGGTCTTAATTGCCCCAGTTATCATGAGGCAAGCAAGCCTTTGCAGTTTACAAAGTGCCTTTTTATTGTTCCCTATGTGAGCTCTGTGCCACCATATTATGGAGGAGTAAGTGATCATTGGTCTAATGGCTGTGTTGTAGAGCCAGTAGACGATTTGGGGTTTGAGTCCCCAAGCATTATTAATTGCGCCTTTACATGCCCATAGGCATTTTAGAGCTTTTCCGGCAATGTAAGAGATATGATTGTCCCACCGCAATTTGTGGTCAAGAATGACCCCTAAATGCTTAACTTCTTTGGAGTTGGTGAGCTGTGTACCGTTAATACTAGGTAAGTTCATGTTTACCTTTCTTTTGTGTGTAAAAGTGCAAACCTTAATCTTTTGTGGATTGATGTTAAGTCCAGAGGATTCACACCAATCACAAAGAATATGTGTTGCATGTTTTAGTAGAGAGGATACTACGCATTGATGTTTACCTCCTATCAGAATTGCAATATCGTCTGCGTAGCCCTGTGTATAGAAGCCTTGGGAGTTTAGTTTCTTGATCAGTGGATCAATCACCAAACACCAAAGTAGAGGCGATAAAACGCCACCCTGAGGGCAGCCACCATTTGGTTTGATCCTTAGCATGGTATTGGATAATTCTGATGCTAGGGTTCTGCTTTCAAGCATTACCATTATCCAGCCTCTGATGACAGGATCAATGTCATAGTCAATCAGAGCACTCAGGATAGTGTTATAGGGAGTTCTGTCAAAGGCACCTTCAATGTCGATAAAGGTGCCCGTCATTATATCTTTCTGTTCCATGGATATTTCAATCCTGGAAACCAGATGGTGTAGTGCTAATTCGCAAGATTTACCAGCTTGGTAAGCGAATTGGAGTGGGTGTAACGGATTGTTAAGAGATAGATGTGCTCTGATATGCCTGTCCAGAATTTTTTCCAGAGTTTTCATCAGGAACGAGGACAGGCATATAGGTCTGAATGATTTGGGGTCCATGTAGGAGCCTTTCCCTGGTTTGGGGATGTAGCAGAGTTTGGATTCTCTCCAACTAACTGGTACATATTTTAAAGCCAAGCTACCTCTGAATAGTAAGAGGAGGTGTCGTTTAATGATTGGTAGACCTTTCTGCAATAGAGCTGGAAAGATGCCATCAATGCCAGGAGACTTGAATGGAGCAAGTGATTTGATTGCCCTTCAAGTGTGTTAGAGGTAATGATACCTCTGGCCGTGTGCCAGGCCTTTTTGCTGGCACGGTCAGTAGGGTAGACAACATCACAGTTGTCCAAGTTTATAACCTTACAGTTGGGAAAGTGTGATTCCGCAAGCATAAGTAGAGTTTCATATTCATTTGTTGTTTGTTTATCATGTGTCTTCAGGGTTCCAAGTGGCCCCTGGTCATGTTGTTTGGATAAGATTTTCTTAACTCGGCAGGCAGCCGGTAAGTTATCTATGCCACTGCAGAAGTTCCTCCATGCATGTCGTTTTGCGTGTCTGACAGATTTGTGATACTCAGTTAGAGCAACTTTATAGGTATCCCATCTTCCAGATTTCTTTGCCGAATTGAAAAGTCTTCTGGTGAGGACTCTCAGTCTGTTAAGGCTGTCATTCCACCAAGGAGCCTTTTTGTTGTTTGTGGACCTCTTTACAGGGTTGCTTTCGAGATAGGAATGCATTAAGGCATCAGATATTGAGGAGTTGAGACATTCAAGGTTCCATGAATTATCAATCCTGGTAGGACAACTCTTGGCAGCCTCAGCTAGATTTAAAGCAAAGGAATCCCAGTTTGTTAGTCTGGGGTTTCTGTATGTTATAGTGTAGGTTTCATCATGTTTAAGATCGAACCTAATGTATTTATGATCTGAGCATGTTTCTTCGTCAACCACATGCCAGTTTGCAATGTGAGCCCTTAACGAATTAGAGGCTAAAGTTATGTCTATGATCTCAGATCTGTTCTTGTTAAAGAAGGTGGGTGACCTGCCTTTATTCAGAATGATGAGATCATTTTCTATAATGTAATCTAGGATAAGCTCACCTCTTTTGTTGTTGTTCGTGCTTCCCCAGATTCTGTGGTGTGCGTTGGCATCCAGACCCGCAATGATGCTATGATTGCACCACTCCAGGGCTGTGCCAATGATGTAGGTAGGGTCTGACTCCTCGTACGGCAGGTATCCCGCTGCAACAGTCAGCTCCCTAAGTCTAGTGTTCCCTTTCGGGTTGAATTTTGCTACTGCTAGATCTCTGGAACAGAATTGCCAAAGAGGCAGCAGTTTTAGAGATTTTTTGCATAGGATACAGGCTCTGGGATTGTTATCTGCAGAGATAATTTCAAAACCTCTCAGATTCAACCCAGAAACCCTACCATTTATTAAATAAGGTTCTTGAATAAGAATGATATCAATATCCTTACCTTGAATGAATTGCTGTAGAACACCACACGCAGCAATGCAGTGGTGGAGATTAATCTGCAGCATCTTCATGGTACGTAGTTATTCTGGTGTGAGAGGATGTCCAGACCGCTGAGGCCGGGGTCCACCCTTAGGATCAGCATGAGCTGCTCCCTTAGGCTTCTCCCCGCCAACAGACAGGTCGGGTCGCCTCGACCTCTCATAGTCGGTGTGAGGCTTCGAGCCACCAGAGATGCAGGCGGGCACGTCCGACGGCAAGGGCTTGTCCTTAGGAGCGGTTTTAGCTGCCCCCTTGGAGGTCACCCCGCCAGCCGTCGCCACCGCATGCCTCCCCTCAGGCTTTGACGGTTTAACCCCGGGAGGGCTCGGTCCAGGCGCCGGCAATAGCTGCAAGGGTCTGCCCGCAGTACCAGCAGAAGCTGAGACCTTCGGCTTCGCCCCACCAGCCACCGCCACCACCGATCCGCCACCCAACCCGGAATGTTCGCCGTCAACATCCATTCTAACCTCTTCAAGTATTTTGGATACCGCCTCGACTTCACCCTCATCTCGAGACGGCACTTCTGGTTCTAGAGTGGACTCTTCAGACTTCTTGGTTTTGAGAATTCTCAGAGTCACACTATTCATGCCACAGTTAAGTGACATGTTCTTGACACGAAGACTATCCACGCTCGTCTCAGGTATCTTAAAGATGGCGTAGAAGCCTTTGTCAAGTTCCTTTAGGTATGTTAGTGTCCAGGAGTGTATACTATCCACGTTGTGGTTCTGGACCCAAATACGATTCAAGAGCTCGGCCTCGGTAAGTACCCGGCCGGGGAAGAAACCACCAACCTTAACGGTTTTGGTGAGTTCCCGCGAATCACAAGTTCGAAGGGACATGCCCTCACCCACTCATCCTAGCAGCAAACGATGCAGCCGCCCAATTTGAAGCTGGCTCCATCGAAGGCAGGATGATGAATTCCGAAAGGATCGAGAGCTCCCACCTTGTCAGCGATCCTTTCCTTAAGTATGTCACTCTGCTCGCGAGTGAGTTGCTCATGAGGATAGCCCACAGGGACCACCGCCACCAACAAGTTCCTCGCAGCAGAAGCGTAGCTCGAAGTTGTCTCCTTAGGTTTCTTGGCTACTGGGGCCGAGGTTCCCGGAGATGATCTAGGGCGTTTGCTTGGAACGCTGGTTTGAGAAGTTGCTCTTCCTTGGGGCTTCACGGGCACGATTGCAGGTTCCTTGCGAGACCACACAATCTTGCCCGATGGCCTAACAGGAGGCATCTTGGTGACTGGAGCATTGCCAGTTGGTTTGAGTCCTGAGACCTTGGGTCCGGAGCCAGACGTGCCAGGTACAGGGCCTGCTCCAGGATGGAGGGCCACAGCACCAGACTCAGCCTGACTCCTCCCAGGCTCTGGTGTTGTCTGTTTGCCTGATGACGGAGCGGCATCAGTAGATTTTAATATGATCCTAGCAGTAGGATTGTGTCTCCTCCTTCTCCTCCTCCTCGAAGATCTAGAGGGGACCCAGGCGGAGGAGTTATCCTCCGCGGATCGACCACCCTGGTCTTGGGGTTCAGATCTGGAGTGTTTGGGCTCAAGAGCCTTGATTGATTGCGGAGTCTGGGCGTCCGTACCTGCTTTCGCAGAGGTCGCAACCAACAACTCCTGGTTGGTTTCAATGCGACAGCCCTCAATCTCACCTGTGAGGGTTTCGAGAAGGCTGCTCACACTCGATTCATCTATAAGGTCCTCAGGCGAAATCGCCGAGGTGCGTGTTGGCACCAAGGAAGACATATCTAAATAAGTCAAAGACAGTGTATGTTTATACACCCCCTGCCATCCAGCCGCAGCTCGAGCTCCCTCCACCTAGCTTGGGTGTATGAAAGGGTGGTCGCCAAATGACCAACCCCCGCCTCTGTCGTCCGCAAGTCCCATCGGACTCCCCGGGGGGCACCACTTGGAGGTGACAGTAGGCATTGGTAGGGATAGGGAGGACTGGAAGTTTATCACAGCAGTGGGTAGGGCACTCTAGCTTGATAAATTTCACAAAGAGTGGGGGAGATGCCCGCACCAATCTCCCTCTCTAGTCCTCCTGTTGCCCTACCCATTTACCCCCTTTGAGTTATTTAAAATCACATATATTTTCGAAAAACCAAGATTTCTTGACCTTTAGACATTTTTTATGGTACCTGTGTGAAAGCATTCAAATTCATTATTTATACACTATAAATATAGAATAAGTAGTTTTAAGAGTGTTCCTGGCAACTAGTGTCTAAAACCTGTGAAAAATCGTCACTCTCACTTGCTATAGCACCTTTTTTGGTAACTAGGTACTCTAAGCTTGCCCCTATTTAAGGTTGCTCTACACTGCTAGAGAACAGGTGGATGAATATTTGTGAGATTTGGTGATAGTGAATTATCATACACTCTGACATACTTTTTAGGCAAAAATATTCAATTACTATTTTTTAAACTCTTATTATAAATAATGTTTAATTTCTTAAAATGGAGTTTCTACATTAAAAAACATGTTTTCATGATGTGTGTTTTATACTTTTTCGTTTTGGTATAACATTATCATTTAGTTGTTTAAAAAATTTAATATCATAGAATTTTTTAAAAAGTAATATTTTATGTTATTATTGTAATTTATTTTTAAAAATGATGTCATCCTTCTCTCCTGCTACTTTCATGAACTCTCACATTACCTCGCTCTCATGAATTTTCTGTGATGTGGCTAAATGTAGCAATAAAAGAGGAGTCATTTTGCTGAATGTTGAGTATCAAATCCTTTCCGATAGTACTATCTACTTGCACCATGTTATGAAAAAGCAAGGGTGATAAACAAAGTGGGTTTTGGAGAAATAGATTTATTATCAGGCAATTGAGGAGGCATATGTATGTGGCTCAGAGAGGGGAAGCAAGAAAGGCTGGTATTGAGGTTAGTGTCTAGACGACCAAACTAATAATAGTAGAAATATTAAAAAGAAAGCACTCTTTTTTCTACAGCATTGTTGGAGAGAACATTGAAGTAGTATCGCCCTTCCTAGACCTCGGTCCCTTAATGACACCAGAAGCCAATGAAATAATGGAAGTTAAAGGATAATTCTAGCAGGTAACAGAGCAGATACCCAGATGCATTAAAAATCTTGGTAAGGAGTAGCCTGCCATATCACATCACAAGGACCCACATCTATAAAACCCTGACTAGACCACTGGTTACCAATGCTAACAAAAGATGGATTCTAAACAAAGAAACAGCTGAAAGGCTTGATAGATTTGAAAGAAAAGTGTTTCAATAATCTATGATAATTACGTGATGGTGTGTGTGATACAGATGGGAGTTGTTGCATTTGGAAAAACAAAGAAATATATAATACGCAATTTATAAGGATTTAGTATTGTATTTCCTTAACTGTCCACATTTTATTTTCAATTAAAACAAATTTGTTATATAAATATGTTTCAAGAGGATATTTTTTATTTTCATATTCTTCAAGAAGTTATAAATGTTTTATTATATTTTTAACTTATTTGTTGTTAGACCTATTTCTACAAAAATATATATAGCTAATTTAGTGAAGAAACTTTTTTTTAGCCTTCTAATTATAGCATAAGGAACGCATATAAACACATTAACATATAAAGATGTCAATGAATATATATTTTAGAAAGATATAACTTTTTTTTTCTATTTATATTTTAGGCTACCTCATTGCTTCATGACAGAATGACAGAATGTCAGTATTATGAACCCATTAAAAGTTTTAACCATGGTATAATTCCTGAAAAATGGGCTGTAGTTGATTTGGTTACTGGAGGTCGCAAGGCACTGGAAGACTTGAATACAAAATTAGGTAACATTGCTGATTATTAGCCTAAAAATATATATATTTTTTTAACATCATTTATTGAAATTGTACTTCAAGGTACAACAAGTAAATGTGACAAAAGATAAATGGCGTGAAAACAAACTTGAAGAAGAACTACCCAATGGCAGCATTCCTGTGCCTCAAAATATGATTTATGAAAATTTAATTTCATTATTTTTTTTATAAAATACATGTAATTTTCTAAACCAAAATATTTTAGTTTAGTAGGTGGAGGAAGCTTTACAGCATTGGAGAATTTTCATTTATTTCCTGATCTTTTTATCCTTCCCTCCTTTTGAAGTATCAGTAGCATTTTCCAATATTCAGGAAGACCTATATAGGATCTGTGCTTGGGCATACCTGAATAAACTAATGCTAAATGCTCTGGAAACTAATGGAAGCCATAGTTATAGGTTCCAATTCCTTTCTCATATCCAATATCAGCTTTCCTAATCCAATCCTAAATGATCCCAATTATCTTTAGTTCTTCAGTCAAAACCCTTGGTAACATCCCATCTTACCATACCCCATATCCTATACCATACCCTTTCCTAGAAACCCCATATTGCTCAAGATTTGTCCTCGATACTCTGAAGAGGTCTCTCATGTGACCCACTTATACAGCAAGCTAAAGAGGCTCCTTCCCCCTAACTGCAGACAATATTTCCTGGATCATACCTTTTTTTGTTGTATTCCTTTGTTTCCCCTCTAAATAAGAATTAAGTATGTTTCTTTGGTCTATTGTCCAGGCACGTATATTTTAATTGTACAAATATGTTCTTCTTAAGGTACCTAGTCCCAGAATAAAAATTATTTTCTATTCTATGAAGTTAAATATTCAATAAAATATCAAATACATTAGAAAGCGGGAGGGGGGGGGAAGCAAAGAGGTTATGTGAAATGGATTTGTCGCTGCCTCAAACATGTTTATATTTTAGTTCTTTTTATATTTAATTGAAGCTCATTTTTATTTCTTATTTTATTTTCTATGTTTTATTATAGTAGAAAGATGATTTTATTTTACAGTGGCAAATCCATTGCAACCTCTCACCAGCTGTTGTCTTCTATCTCGATTATTATTGTGCGCTCCTCATATTGTCTCTCTTGTGTGTATTTTGTTATTCATTGTTTTATTTAACCATTTTTACTTTCAGAACAATAAAAGAATATTTTGTCACAATTGTACCAGGCTGTTATTCATTTCGCCCTCACCTCCTCTGAAACCTTCAGAGACTGATTATGCAGTGAAAGTGTATTCTTATCATAAAATATTAGAGGTAGATTTGGATAGGCAATCTTGTTTTTCTGTTATATCAATTGTACTACCATCACATTGTAAATGTTGCCATTTCATCAACATAATCTTAGCAGCCCAGATTAGTGGTTCTTGTCCTGTAATTTGTAATTTATAGAAACCTGAACATGTATATCTGGTATTGATAAGTATTTGCTTATCCTATTAATAACAATTAATTAATACATTATTGCAGGTTTGGCATTTGATGATTGGGATTTGGATTACTACTACTATTTGTTTAAAGATAAATTAAAAAGAAATCCCACTAGTGTGGAATGTTTTGATTTAGCCCAGTCAAATAGTGAACATAGTCGCCATTGGTTTTTCAAGGTATTTAAAATGGTTTCCATTCATATTTTTTTCCCACATATTCTTAAACTTATATTTTTTTTTCAATTGATAATTTTCTATTAAAATTGCTTTGCACAGATTTTAATAGAAAATGATCAGTTTAATATAAAACAAAAGTGATTAGAATACAGAATATTATATTGATCACAAAAATGGATTGTTGAATTGAAGGAGTTTTTGATATTGATAATTATCAATATCAAACATTAAAAATTTACCTGTAAGAAAGAAAGCGTTTGTCATTTGTGTTTAGGTAAGTAAATCCAAATGCAATTTTGCTTTTAAGCAGGTATTTGGATTGATACCAAATTGAGTTGATTGGTTTATGTTGTTATCTTCACTCAGGAGAATCATTATGTCTGATGAAGATAAAAATGGTAAGCATACAACTTTTTTTTGGATTGCTTAATGGGATAATTACAAAAAAAGAAGATAATTTGACCATTATCATTTTTAAAACTTTTTTCATTAGGTAATCGTACATAATTTGGTCCGAAGAGAGATGAGGCCACTGGGGAGTTTAGAAGGTTGCACAATGCGGAATTTGATATCCTGGTATCCTGTTAATATAATTGGCATCGTATAATATTATAGCATAATAGCATCGTGGAGGCTTAAATGGGCGAGTAAAGTTGTTGGGCTCGGTGAGGAACGAATTCCAAGAAAGTTGGTATTCACTGAACCAACTGGTAGGCCGTCCGAAAGGTAGGCCGAGGCGTCGATGGGAGGATTGCGTTTTAGGGCTGATCTTGGGGGCTTGGGCTTGAACAGTGAACATTAGACAAGTCTGTGTAGGCGGAATTTGGTGGTATCGGCATCAAACCTTTGGGTTCAGTAAGCCTATTATTATTATTAATCGTACATAAAATTTGACTATAAACTTTTTTGTAAGTTTGAGGATTAAAAGGTTAGTGAAAGTTATGGGTTACTTTTACCAGATTTTTTTTATTTAAGTGATTTAAATATCTTAATTTTTTATTTAATTTTCAATATTTATTAAATTTACATGATAAAGATAGTAAATATGCTAAAAGACAAAATACATGTAACAAACATACCAGTTAATAGCATATTTACCCATTATTTAAATATCTCATTTAAAATCAATACGTTATTATTATTGTTTAAAATGTATTACATTAATGTTACAAAATGTTCCAGCACTCTTTTGATCCATTCATGCAGATCCAAAAACAAATAAATATTTGTTTAAAAAAAAGCACCACAAAAAAATTGTATTGTAATATTGTAGTAGTTCTTTTTACTTTTGTATTTATAAAAGTTTAATCTGTATTGTTTGCTTGTATTTAGGGTGAAATGGTGATAAATGGTGAAAAACAGGATAAATCTTTGATTGATATGATTATGGAAACTCAAAATTTTTCTAATTCTAATAATGTCATAAAATTTTCTGATAATAGTAGGTAAGTACAGTATTTTTGTTTCTTTTTTTAAAAATATATTATTTTTCAATAACTATGTATATATTTATGTGTTTGTGTGTGTATATGTATATGTATGTATATATATGTATATATATATATATTATATATATATATATATATATATATATTTTTTTTTTTTTTTTTTTTTTTTTTCCAGTGCAATTTATGGTTATGAAGTCACGAAACTCCTTCCTTGCAATGTTCATGAACCTAGTGCTTTCAAAACATCACTTGCTTTTAATCATCTCACATTTACTGCTGAAACTCATAACTTTCCAACTGGTGTTTCTCCATTCAGGTAATATTCTGATTATTCATCACAGATTATTTCATTTTTTGATCTGTAAATACAGTTACTCTTAAGTTTTTCTACCACATCTTTTACAGAAGGCATGTGTGGTGGGGATTATTGAGAAGAGCATTTTTTTCAACATTAATATAAATAAATTATCTGTCTTTTTTACATATATATAGTGGTATCACCCATAACTATTAGTGACAAGGTCCCTCTATAATTGTTGCATTTTCCTTGAACATAACTTTTTTTCCTTGAACATAACCTGTTGCAGGATGTAATTAGTTGACCGTTGAGAATTACAGGAAGGAATTAGTCCGGGTGGCGGTCATTAAATGAAACAACTAAATAGTTTCAACTATTTAGTTGTTTCATTTAATGACCGCCACCCGGACTAATTCCTTCCAATAACCTGTTGCAGTTTACCAGGTCATTAGAGGTTTAGTGTGTTTTTTTCTTTGTTTGTTATAAAATTAATTTATCCATACAGTCCAACATATCCATTATCTCTTTATCATTTCATGTGTCTCTATTCTATTTCAAGTGCTAGTGCCATCATTCATTCCTTACTTATTAGTTTTCTTCTTAATGGTTTTACTAGGATTCTAGGAGCTATAGTTTATCAAACCTAATGAAGCCCACAAATAGTAACAATCACCTTTTTTGATGAGTTGGGAGCTTAAGAAAATGTTTTGTTGCTTCTCCTTTATTAATTTACTCTCCAGAATGTATCCTATTATTGTAAAAAGTTTGGACAGAAAAGGGTCGTTATTGTTTCAGCAAGAAAATGTAGAAAAAACTTCATAACATTGTTTTTAAAATTTTATTTCTCGTGGCAGGATTCTTTCCCGTGTCACAACCTCCAATAGCTGTTCCATTTTGTCACCTCCTAATCCCACATACTGGCCAACATCTCTTAAAAAACTTCATGATATCCTTGACATCTTCATTACTTCCCTAATCCCATCCCCCTAATCTATAATTAAATCCTTAGATGACTTCTCCTCAGACCGTAGTCCGGTTCTGCTTCTCATGCCTTCAAATCCTATTCTTAAACCATCTCCTCCCTCCTTGATTAAAGGACACGACTGGGAAAATTTTCATTATGATTTAGAGAACAAACTCAACTTACAAATTCCGTTAAAAACTAAACAGGACATATACTTCACCATTGAAGAACTAACAAAATCCATAGAAACAGCCATAAACAACAACACATCTCACTTTACATATAGTAAAACTCATGAAACAAAATTGCCAATTCATATCCGTCTCTTACTAATAGAAAAATGCAGAGCTAGGACAAAGTGGCATAGAACCAGATACCCATCGGACAAAACCCATTACATTAAACTGACTAACACACTCAAGACAGAAATAATAAAACTTAAAATTCAGAACTTTTCAGAAAACTTAACCACATCAGATAAATCATTATGGACAACAACTGCAAAACTACTGAAATACAAAGCCTTTAATCACCCACTCCTCACTGAATCCCAGACCTGGACAAGAACCGATGATAAATAATCCCAAATCTTTGGCAAACACCTATCCAAAACTTTTCATCCTCATCCCGATATCATTAACCCACCCCATAACGAACATTTTGAAGCAGAACGGAATGTCCCGCTCCAAATGTATCCTCCTCCAAAAGCCTTTCATCCATCAGAAATCATCAACATCCTTAATAAATTACCTCTTAAAGAATCTCCAGGCCATGATCTTATTACAACCAACATTCTAAAACAGCTCTCTCAAAAGGCCATCCTTTTCCTTACTTATATCTACAATGCCACTCTCCGTTCTACCTGTTTTCCTGATACTTGGAAACTGTCCATTATAAAAATGATTCCTTGAAAGAATTGTTCACTCTCAGCTCAACAACTTTCTTGAGGAAAAACCCTTCTAAATCCTTTACAGTCCGGTTTCCGGTCCCAATATTCTACTCAATCTGCATTGTTAAAAATGACCCAAGACCCACAATCCTCAATAGACCAACAAAAAATCACTATTTTGATCCTCTTCGATTTCTCAAAAGTATTTGATTCAGTTAATCATAACATCCTTCTTTCCAAACTCCAAAACCTTCAAATATCAAACAGTGTTCTAAAATGGTTTGTTTCTTTTTTATCCTATCGATCTCAAACTGTCATCATACCAAATGAACCTTCTTCCTCCTCCATCACCTTAACACGTGGTGTTCCTTAGGGATCCTCACTCTCACCAACTCTTTTTTCTATCTATATTAATGATCTCCCTGACTGCATCTGCCACTCACAATACCACTTATATACAGATGATCTGCAAATCTATCTTTCTTTCCATCCTTCCGAAATGCTAACGGCAATCCAAAAACTACAACAGGATATTGACAACATCAATGCATGGGCTACGACAAATGATTTGAAGTTGAATGCTGGAAAAACCAAAGCCATTCTCATCGGTTCCAAGAACCTTGTAAATTCTCTTCCATATTATCCAATCTTTTACCTCAATAACATACCTATCCACTTCCACACCTCTGTAAGAAATCTTGGAGTTATTATTGATCAGAACCTATCTTGGAGTAATCATATTTCTCAAATCACCCGAAAATCCATCGCTATCCTAAAACAATGTCTAAGGGCCGGTTGCACCAACAGCCTGTGTTAAAGTTAACTTTTGCTGTTAACTAACCCGGGGTAAAAGCTAATCATGATTAAAGTTTTTGTCCAGTTTCACCAACAAATTTTTAATTCGAGTTAGTTAACATGGGTTAGCGCGGGACGTCATCATATTCGTGACGTATTTAACAACTCCTAACCCTCTAGACAGAGACAGTTAGATTATATTGAAATGATTGTTTTACTCTGCCGATTAATATATATTAATACCATAATAGATATAATTAGTTGACCGTTGAGAATTAATAATGAAACATTTTAAGATCTATTGAATATCAAGGAAGTATTGGATTGTATTGTGAAATCAGACAGACAATGATTATCTAAATGGAATAAAAACTATAGTATATAAAATGTTATTAGATGTATTCGAAAAAAATAATAAATTAAATCTAGTACAATGAAATTAAAAATGAACCCAGGACAAAAAACCTTAACGTTAATAACAATAAATTGATCAATAATAAACCAAAAATTGATGACAATATGAACAATAAATAGTAAAACCTAAACAAAAAACTATAACAGATCTTTACCAGAATGAAAATAATAAAAAAACAATTATAGGTAATATCAATAATGCGATAAATATAGACATGATAAGTGGAAGAAATAGAAATATATACCATTATCAAAAAATGCAATTTATACCTCATCTATCCAAAGAAATTAAGAGAACACTTGTTGAATTTAATTCCCCACAGATAAAATTAGGACTATATAACCATAATAAACTAAGTAATCATTTATCAAACATTAAAGATTTTACCACACGAAAAACTGAATGTTATTTATAAAATAAATTGTATAGATTATGATAAGATATACATAGGAGAAACCTCTAAAAAGATCACAACTAGAGTCAAACAACACAGCAATAATTGTAAAAATATAAACACTACAGCACTTGCACAACACAGTATTCAGCTTAATCACAATTTTGATTTTGAAAAACCTACAATATTGGATATAGAAAAACAATCGAATCTATATATAAACAAAAATATAAAAGATACCATAAATTATAACAGATTGAAAACACCTCTCACAAGCAGTTCTTGCTACAATTGGGAAATTGAAATTTGTAAACCTTACCTTCGTGACTTATATTTAATAATAAATCAGTGTATACTTACTACAGTAAATAGTATGACCCTAATTCATCTGGGGCCAAAGAATATGTCAGTTAAATGGGTATTTTTTCCTTAGTGTTAATTCAAAAAACAAAACAATTTTATGACAAATTTTTGACAAAATGTTAATCAAAAATGGATAATTTTTTAAATTTTAAATGAATTTCGGGTAAATATAATTTATATAATTATATATTTATATAATATAATGATTTTAGTTAATATTTAAAAAGTTATTTTATAATGTTAATTGATTATTTTTTGATGTATTTTAGTGAGTCCTGATGATGGGGAAGGCCCTCGTAATCTTGGCTCGTTTTAAAGTTAATTGTAATAAACTGTTTTTGGAAGATTTAGAAACCTACAAATTATTTATTATCATTTTTCATTCTTCCAATTAACCTATTTTTATTATTAATCAATTTACTGAATTAGAGGGAAAAAAATATGTAAATAAAATACAAAAATCACACTTTATTGATAAATACAAACAAATAAATTACCACTTGACAACAAAAGAGGGAAAGGTTAATTGATTTAATAACAAACATTGCAATTTATACAAAATTATGTCATTTCCTTACATCTTGAAAAATTTGTGTCGACAAGTGCTCTGCGAATAGCTATATCACTTTCACATATAATTTCTGATGGTGAAACAACATCAGGAAAGTAATCTTCTGGTTCTGGTACGTTGTAGATGTCCTGGGTTTCTATTGCAATGTTGTGGAGGACATCTACAGGTACAATAATATTTAGGGCTTTTTTTGGATCCATTCGAATTCCATTGGCAAGGCAAGGAAATCTTCTTTCCATAAAACTGAACGCTCTCTCAATGATTTTTTGATTTTGTGTGACAATTGATTTTTCTTCAGCAGCATTTGTTGGGTTTAAAATTGGTTTCAGTAAACATGTTTTGCAGCCATAACTACTATCTCCTAGAAGCCAAAAATCTCCAAATTCTCTTGACTCAAATCTCACTCGTAATGCACTTTAATTGAAAATCCAACTGTCATGCACAGAGTCAGGATTTTCAAGTTCCCATCGCACACTACTTGTATATTTAATGAAAACCACCCTTTTCTATTTCAAAATAGTTTTGTATTAGCTCCACTTAGACACTGGATTTTAATATGAGTGCAGTCAATCGCACCAATTACTCAAAGAAAACATTTTATCCTGTAGAAATCTGACACTGTTTTGTTTTTATCAACTTCTGTTATGGACATTTTAATTAAATCACTTGACTTCCTGGCTATTAATGCTGTTATGCGTGGAATAATTCTATAAAATGTAGATTTATCAATATTAATGATGTCGCTAAGAACCTGCTGGTAACTACTAGTAGCATAAGACCTCTTGAGGTTAAGTAGAATATGATGCAAAATCATTAATATTAAAAATGTCAATCATATTTAGCACTGTTTCTTTTTTAAATCTATACCTCCTTATGAATTCCACATCATCCTAAATTTCAAAGGGATTCCTCCTTACTTTGTAAAGCTTGTTCCTAGGAAGTATATATATCAGTTGCATTATATCTTCATCTGATGTTGAATATTTATCTGAAGAGATTGTGTTCATTTTTCCTCCGTGTATTGGGATAAATGTTACGAAAATATTCAATAAAAAACAAACTAAAACAGACACAACCAATGTTTCAAAGAGTAACTGGTTTGAAGGTGTTATTGGGATGTTCCTGTTTGTAGGATATGAAGCAAAATCATTAATATTAAAAATGTCTATCATGTTTAGCACTGTTTCTTTTCGAAATCTATACCTTCTTTTGAATTCCACTTCATCATAAATTTCAAATGGATTCCTCCTTACTTTGTAAACCTTGTTCCTAGGAAGTATATTTACCAGTTGTATTATTTCTTCATCTGATGTTGATGAGTATTCATCTGAAGAGATTGTGTTCATTTTTCTTCGGTGTAATAGGATAAATATCACGAAAATATTCAGAAAAAAACAAACTGAAACTGACACAACAATGTTTGAAAGCTGAAGTAACAGTAGAGAAGGTAACATTGACATCGGATAATCGAGGTAGGAAGGTGAATTAACTTAACACCATCACTTAATTTAGAGTTAGGGCTAAGTATGATTGGTGCAATGGAATTTCTGCTAACCCGTGATTTACTTATCCAGATTAGTAAAGTTAAAGTTAAACAGGGTCCGTGCAACCGGGCCTAAGATTTCGTGACTATCCCACCTAAAACCCGTACGCTACTCGTCTCTTCGCTCATTTTCCCCCAGTTTGACTACGGTTGCCTCGTATATGACGGGCTGTCTGAGAAATTCAATATGAGACTCAAAAGACTTATGAATTGTTTCATTAGATTCACATGTGGAATCCCCAGGTGCTCCCATGTTTCTAGAAGGTATACCGAGTTGAATTGGCTCTATCCCTCTTTCCGTCGGCAGTACCTCCTTGGTGTCTGTCTCTTCCGATTTTTTTATACAAAAAAACCTCCTTATATTCTTGATATGCTTACCACTTGTTCCTCTGTCCATTCAGTAAACACTAGATCCCAACCCATAAACTTGTATATGTAACCTTCTCACAGATCTGCTTCCTTAAAAAAATTCTTTATTATTCGTGCTACCCTATTTTGGAATTCCTTGCCTGTATCCATTTGTAAATCCTTATCACTATCCACTTTTAAACACCAACTATTTCTCCATCTCCTAAAGCATCAATCTTCCTAACATATGTAATATTTAAAAGCTATAGATGATAACTATTCATTGTCACAGAACCTGTCTTTTATTGTTAAACTGAAGTCTTAAACGACCAGACAATTATTATTTATATTGTACTTTTCTTGTTATTCTTAGGGGACTACTCGTCCCAGAATAAAATTACTTTTCATTTTATTTCATTGTTGCTTCCCAATTCCTACAGAGCCATGTATCAGCCATTGCAGAATGGTGTCATAATTGGAGAATCAAAATAAATCATAATAAATCCCACCAAATCACCTTCACTCTGCGACGTAAACATACTTCCTGTCCCGTTGTTTTCTTTAATCATACCCCACTCATCACTGAAGATCAAATAAGATACCTTGGACTTCATCTTGACAAACATGGAATACTCATACAAGACTTAAATGATAAGAAACTGCTCGTAGATATCGACTATTAAAACACTTACTTGACAAACGATCAAAACTCCCTCTTTACTTAAAAAAACTCATTTACACAACCATTATTAGACCTATTTGGACTTATGGTATAGAGCTATGGGGATCCACTAGACCATCAAATTTCTCCCGCATCCAATCCTTGCAATCCAAAATCCTCAACGCTCCTTACTTTGTCACCAACAAACTTATCCATAGAGACCTGAATATCCCACTCATTGCAGAAATTGCCCAAAAAAGATAGACCTCCTTTCAATCCAAATTACCCACCCATACAAACCCACTTGTCCGTACTCTCTCATCAGTATCTATTCTCGATAATCCTTTGAGGTGTCTGAAAAGACGGTGGCCTCGAGGTCTGCTGAACAAATAAACATTGAAGTACTACCACTGGGTAGATTTTTCTCAAGACTTTTTCAAGCCAATATTCTGTGAATAGATCAGTTACTTATTGTACTATGTACAGTTATAAATTTCAATAAAATAATTTAAAAAATATATATATTTGTGGTCATTTAATGTGTATTGAGCTAATCTTTAAATTTGTTTGCCTTTACAATTGCCTTGAGGTGGTCATCGATAGTCAATTTGCAAAAGTTAAGTTTTCCTGCAAGTTCTTGGACAGTTGTTCTGGGGTTTTCTTCCATCATAGGCGGCAGAACATCTTCATCAAGAGAGGAAGTCCTTCAGCAACCTTTTTTATCTTTAAGGCTGAAATTTCCCTCCCGGAATTTTTGAACCACTGTTGAGCAGTGCACTCATTAATGCTGCCCTTGACCCAGACTTGATTGATGTTTCTGGCCATCTGGTCACCGTTCTAGTCGAGTTTAAACTCTTAAAAAATTATATGTATATCACGTATTGACATCGTAGTTAAGATTTGAATTATTTCTGAGCAGCAAAATTCTACAGAGGTAAATAAGCATTATCGGTTGGAAGAGGATTAATAAGTGTTGACATTCATTCAAATTAATCCAGTAAACATAAACAGTTTGTTATATAGAGAGGTATTTTAAAGAAAACTCAAAATCCTGCAATTATGTCATCACTATTTCTCCTTTTTTTCAATTACATGGGTGAGGTCACTAAAGAAAAATTGTCTACTTCCATTGTGCATAATTTTTTAGTTGACACATAAACTTGGAATTATTGTAAAATTTCGGAATGAGAGTATGGCATAGGCACATATTATCTTGAAGTTTACTATTTCCCAGTTTTTGAGCTTTCAGAAAAACCTCATCTTTAAAAATTGGTCCCGCTCCCTCCTTTGCTTGGTTTCCTGGAGGTTTACTTTTTTGTCAGTTTGAGAGGTGATCCTAAGGAATTGGGGATCCAATAACAAGTTTAAGTTAAATAGAGGGAAGACAATAGTAATAGGCTCTAAATTAATCATTAAAACTATACTCCATAACCTGATTCTAATCCTATAACTATCCTATTCTAATCCTATAACTATCCTATTCTAATCCTATATCCTATCATTGAAAATCTGAAAATGACCTTTAACCAAATACTTTTGTGAAAGATCCATGTCTATGATATTTCCAGTCGTATTATTATATTAATTAGAACCATCTCTTTTTCCTACTTAAAGAGACTTAATTACCTATGTCATTCATTAACTTTCATATCTCCAAGACTATTTGTTACCTCCTTAATATTTCCCCACTTTAACTACTGCTGGACAGTGTACGGAGGTATCACTTAGGATTTCAATACAAAGCTTAAATGTTTGACTAATTGCTTTTCACGATTCATTTTCAGGATCTTGAAAAATGTCTCATCTCTCGTTTTTATGAGGAATTAATGTGGCTTTGCCCTGCTTACCGTCGTAAATATTTCTTAGCATAAATATTCTCTACCAAGTCCTATAGTCCCACCATCCATCATCTATTTTTGATCTTCTTCAATTTATTTCCCGTAAAACCCACTCTTGGTCGCCCGATTCGAATAATGATGTACCAGGAACCTCAGCATTCTTTCTTATTTGCATTTTTTATTTTTCTTGTACATTTATGTTATTTTTTAAGGGACTTAGGCCAAGAATAATGTTGTTGTTTTCCATTCATTCAATAGATCTCTCAATGCCTGATCCTCTTCTCAATGGAACGTGATCCCCTCTTCAATCTTTCTCTCAAAAACTCTTTTAACCTTTAAATCCTACCTGTTAAATTATCTGACCATTCAGTTACAAAATATTTGATCGAAGTATCTTTACATATTGTTTTTCTTTTAATTGTAGAAATTACTGTTTTTGTTTTATATCTTCAAGACTGTAAAATCATATCATTTCCTTGTTATGTTACTTTCAAGGGACTTATTCCAGAATAAATAAAAACAGTATTATTATTATTGTCATTTATTTTATCACACTTCAGAAGAAGAGTTTTTCTTTAAGAGAGGTAGATTCAATTCCAGCCACTCCAGGTGAATTTTTTTTTAAATATCCCCATTGAATGTTCAGGGAACTAATGGGTTATCCAAAAAGTTTGTGAACAGCTTAAAATTTATTTATTTAATCTACAAAATAGTTACCACCGTTAGGGGTTACCATTTCCCAACGGCATGGAAGGTTCATTATCCTTTTTTTCCAAAAATCACTGTCCTTACTCCTGAAGAACAATAAAAGGTCCGTTTTGGCGTCATCTTCTGAAGAGTAGGATTTCCTTTGTAGAAAATTTTCGAGGGAATACGAAAGATGGAAATCCGAAGGAACAATGTCATTAGAGTACGGTGGGTGAGGTAAAACCTTCCATCTGAAGCTTAATAACTTTTACCGAGTCCTTAATGACATATGGGGCCTAGGGTTGTCTTGGTGGAATAGCAATCCTTTCCGATTTGCCAACTCTGGCCATTTCTCTTCAATTGCTGCCATCAATCGATCTAACTAACAGTAAAAGTCCGTATTTACAGTTTGGTTTATGGAAGAAGCTTAAAATGTATGGTTCCCTTCCAATCCTACCAAATACTGAACATCACCTTTCTTGGATGCAAGCTGGCCTTTGGTGTTGGGAGCGGCATCGTTCCAGGCAACCCCAAGATTTTTTTCGGCTGGTGCTGATGTAGAGAATCCATTTTTCGTCACCAGTAACAACTCGTTTCAAAAATGGATTCTCCACATTTTTTTTTCAGCAGAAAATAACAACCTGAAATCCTTTCAATAAGGTTCCTTTCACTGAGCTCATGGGGAACCCAAACGTTGTAACAACAGGTGTACTCAGCCTTCTTTAGATTATCAAAGACGCTCCATTTCCAGGCTCTTAACTTCACAGTTATTTCACGGACAGTAATTCGTGAATTGTTTGCGATAACCATCATTATATCCTCGATTTCAAGAGTTGAACTCCGGCCAGTCCGGGGTTGGTCTTCAAAATTTAAATCTCCTGATCTAAACCGAGAAAACCACTTCTGAACCGTTATATCAGTAATTGAATCGCTGCCATACACGACACGAATCTTTCTGGCAGTTTGGGCTGCGTTTTTTCTTTTTTAAAAAAGAACAGCATGTCGAAAATGAACTGAATCATCACTCATGTTGGTTTGCAATAAACTACACTACTGAGACTTAATAAAGACGAATTCAGTATGTAAACATAGTTAATTCCATGAGGATTAAAGGCATATAAATAAACATTAGCTTTGTAATTCATTTTTAGCGGAAAAAATAAAAGGTAAATTTTATTTTAAAGATCTCTACGAACTTTTGAGAAACCCAATACTTACAATCTTTAAAATTTTCAACAGCCCTGCTATCTGGACGTCATTTATGACACCGCAGTAGATTCCACAGTTGATACTGTTATCAGACCATCGTTAGAGATCACAATAAGCCTCTCAGTAACATTATGCAGCCTGTACAGTTCTTCTAACTCAGCTATTAGAGCTTGGTACTTGCAAGTTTTTTTTTACACAGACTGCATTAACCTTACCATCATTGGGTATATTTATTACTACCAGCTGCCTTCTTATTACCATCAATCAGCATGACAGTTCTGTTGTGGTTCATGGTATGGTCAGATATCAACGACTGGTTCCTAAAGAATTTCATCCATTCCCTCTGGGTGAGGTCTTTATGATAGTACTTGTAAGACTGTGTTGAGTCATTTCTTTTCAATCCAATCAAAGTTGGCAACATTGTTACACCTCTTTGGTATTCTGTCCCGGCTTGCTCACTACATCCTAATTGCGGTATATTCTCCAGTAATGTGTTGCATTGATTGACTTTTTATATTTTTGTAGTCTGTTGGTATAAATAGTAATAATAATAGAAACTGAAGGTTTGATTCCGATACCACCAAATACTGCCGATTCATTGCAACACTGCACAGATTCGTCCAGTTCTTCAAGCCCAAGCCCCCGAGATCAAACTTAACACAGTCCTCCTATCAACACTTTGGCCAACTACTTGGACGCCTACCGGTCGGCTCAGTGATTACCAACTTTTTTATAAACAGTAATAGTAATGAAAATTATTATTATCGCATTTTATCATCAATTAAGGATTATGTAATTATTTTTTCTAATTACTGTATAAACTATTAAAAAATGTAACCTGATGTTCTTAAAAACTACAATTACAGTGGTGCTACAACTGGAACTGGCGGGCGTATTCGTGACGTACAAGCTGTTGGAAGAGGGGGATATTGCATTGCAGGAACAGCTGGGTATTCCGTAGGAAATCTTTTGATACCAGGTTTATTTATCTTATTCATTCAGGTTATTCATGAGAATTTTAGATTTTTGATAATTGTAGTATATTTATTATTCTGAATTTGGAGGTTATGAACAACCATGGGAAAACGGCAATTACATTTATCCTAATAATATTGAGAAACCCTTAAAAATATTAATTGAAGCCAGCAACGGAGCATCTGATTATGGTAATAAATTTGGTGAACCATTAATTGCTGGTTTTACCAGAAGTTTTGGTCTTGAAGATCATTTTGGTGAAAGGAGAGAATGGATAAAGCCTATCATGTTTAGTGGTGGTATTGGTGTGATGGATGCTGATCAAGTTAACAAAATGGCCCCAGAAAAAGGTAATTTTAAATTATATTTGACTTATCAATTAATTTTTTCTTAACAATTTTGTGTGATTTATTTATATTTTTAATATCTAATTTTTTATTGATGCAACATGGGTTGTGGCAACATTCACTCACTGGTTATACCAGCTAGTTAACGTTGCCAACAAACTTCTTTAAGGTAGTAGTACATCTTTCAGTTAGTTCACTTTAAGGAACACCTCCTCTGCCTTCTATTCTTCCGGCTGGTCTTCTCTCGATCCTAAAATAGTCCGGGCCCACAGCTGTTTTCACAAAATCTTTTAGTTTAATATCTAACTATTATCGGCCCAACAACTCATTGCTGAGTCCAGCTCTCCATGATAAGCCTGTACCCTGTGTCTTGGTTCGGTGCAGTGACCATCTAGTTATATGCTACATGAGGATTGTCATTTATCTACTGATAAATTCCATATGTGTAGGATAATCATCTGGTTGCTCTCTCTGTACATCATATGGATAAAAGCCTTGCTCATTGAGTGTGTTTATTACTTTTGTTTTGGGAATGTCTAATTGAGGAGCTATTTTTTGTGATCTTCCTCTGGACCAAGAATATTTTGTATTTCTCTTAAGCCTTGGCAAATAGCTCGTTTTAATGTTATACCACTGGGAAATGTTACACTCTCACATAGTTTGTTGAAAACTCTGAAAAATTTTTTTTTAATCAAAATGCTTGTTGAGGAAACCGTTGACAATATTTATCAGCAGAAGCTATAGCACTCCCATTGCATAATTAATAATTTAAATGTATTATTATTATTAAACAAATCATTCAATTTATAATTTAAATTGTACTACCTAAATTAATTGATTGCTGTACTTTAAAAATCATTTTAAATTTTGTAAAGCAAATGAAAATTAGATTAGAGCATATCAGTTTTTAAACATTATTTTTCTGTGTGCAATCCACCGCTGTAGTTTGGTTCATAAATATAGTGAACACAATTTACTCCCATATAGAATAGTGGAAAGGATAGTAGTTTTTTACATTAACATACTTTTAAGTTGCTTAACAAAAGCCACGAGCCCAGTGACTGCTACTGAAAAAAAAAATGCATTTCCCGCCTTCATCCTTGTCTTTATTTGAATTTATTTTTGTTAACGTAAAACCTTAATACTTAAATCTCTCTATATGTTTAGATGTATAAACTGGATATATAGTTCCTGTCTAGAATCTATAAATTACTATTGACCGAAATCTTTCCTGGAAACACTATATTGCCCAAATTTCCCAACGATCAATCAATACCCTTGAATTTTTTCCGCACTCCTGACACCTTCCCCAGTCCACCCATAACCTCCTATTTTTCTTTCTCATTTCACCCCACTTTGACTATAGCGTGTATATGGTGGCCTCTTGATGGTGCTAAAGAACATAGTGAAGCATATTATGAATTGCATATTTGAAACTAGACATGTACTGGAATACTGTCCAACTACATAATGCCTTGATAGGTTTAGAGGGGTTTTCTTCCTTAAAATCGTATTCTTCATCTTCATTTTTTATGAGTCCCATCCTTCTCGCTTCTCTGTCTCTATCCTGTCCAAATTTAGGAAACGACCTGGGCCACATAGTTATCACTGGAATTATTTAGGTACTTTAATTTACTTAATTTTGCTTATACTTCTTAATCTCCTTCAAACCAGAGGGTTTGTGTCTTCTTTTTACTTTCCATTTCCCTTGGACACAAATTATTGCCGATCTCTTAAATATTATCTCTGATCTGTTATCTCTGATATCTAACTATTCTAAGGCTTCAAATCTATTTTTTAAATTTTATCATGCATTGGTTTTTAATTTATGGATTTTTTAATTTATCTACATAAAATTTTCCAGAAACAATATTGTTTTCTTTTCTCTTTCTTATATGAAGTTTTTGTGTCATGATTACTAATTCCAGGCTCACTGACATTCTGCCCCATGAAAAGACTTACCTTGATTATGCTCAATTTCCTCAGCTCTTGAATGCGCAGAGTAAAGTTCAGGTGCATTTCTGGACATAGGGCAAGCTTTTGACTGGGTTTGGCATGTTAGATTACTTTTTAAGCTCAAAACTCACTTACCCCAGTCTTTATACCTCATCTTAAATCTAACCTCTCGAATTGCTCCTTCCGAGTTTGCTGTGGCCCATAATTTTTAATTATTCTACTGTTGAGGCCAGTGTTCCTCAAGGCAGCATCTTGGCATCCGTCCTTAACATTTTATATTCCGATGATATTCCTACTCATTATATTAAACTGTGGTGGTTTTAAGCTAAATTTTCTAACATTAAACGCATCAAGTCATTTCATTCCTAAGATAGTTAATGCTCCCTATTATGTCACCAACCATACCCGATCTTAATGTTCTGTTTATTTTAGACCTTACTTCACCCAAATTTTACAAATTTCACTAGAACCTAGCTCACCATCCCAACCCTTTAGCATAATTTCTTTCCATTTTCACCTATCCTAACAATCCTCCTGACTGTTAAAACACCAGTGGCCCAGAGATCTATTGTAAATATGCACATTACAGTTCAGGCAATCCGCCGATTCTCCACAAAAGTAAGAAATGTTGGCAGCTTAGCGCTCTGACTCTGCTTCGGCTAGCTTTCAATACCAGGGATGTGGTTGAGATAGAAGCGCTGGGATGTCTTGAGTCTTGCTTGCCTGTCCACTTATGGAGGACAAGCTTAGCTCGAGGATTCCCAGGCTGATTGTACATAAGTATGTATGTGTTCCAGATGTTCATTTCTTTATTATTTATTTATTTTTCCCATTATTTATTTGTTTTGTAGTACAGTATTACCGGAGTTCAATTTTTTTAACGAAAACGTTATTTTAACAGTTAAGAGAATTTTATAAGTCTGGAACCAGCTTAGTCTCAAAGATCAAATTTATATCACTTAAGCTTATAGATGAATAATCTGTATAAGTTTCATAATTTTTTACTCAGTCCCTTTTGAGATATTTTCATGTAAACATTGCGAAAAATGATTTTTTGCTAATTTTGAAAATTCATCTACGAAAAAGGACTATGTTCTGAAGATCGAAATTTTTACAGCAAGTAGGACTATGAATAAGCTATAAAGGAAAAAATAATCAAAGGTGAGTCCTCTTTCCTTTATATACTTTTATCTCCCTGCAAGTCTCGTTTTTTAGTCATTTCGAAAAATTTTTAAACAACTTTCTTCACTATTTAGGAAATGAGTCATACGGACAAAAAATAAAAAGCATTTCGTTATCTTATTGTTAATTTTTGTTTTGATTTGATGTCTGAAAAATTACAGGAATTAGAAAGATTTTTCCATCACATGTTTTTGCCCGTGAAGCTGACTTAGAAACGGCTGCAACACTAATAGTATTGGCTAGAAAAAAATTTTATTTACGGATTTTTTTAAACTAAAGAATAGAGAATAACTGGTCAAAATATCACGAAAATCAAAAATGTTGAGCGGCAAGGTCTAAACGATTTCGAATGGATTGACCCAGATATATATATGCTGTTTATCCACTTGTGTCAAGACGCCCTTCTGTGTTAGTGAGTCTGGTGATGAATTTATGAATATCCTGTCTATTGATTAAATTCATTTTGAAATATGTAACTATTTTTTAAAATATTTTACTTGATATCGCGTGGTCTACCAACACCTGATAATTTAATTTTACTATTTAAAAATTGAAAATACGTGTTTCCTTCAATTTTCCTGATGTGGAAATGGATATTTGGAATATATAAATTTAATATTTTCTCTGTATCTATAATTAAAAATATAATGTCTATTCTCCATTTTTTTCATGGACACTACTATTCATCACTGAGTCAAGGTCTTCCAATTAATTTTGCCCATTGGTCCCTCTCTTTTGTAGCTGTCCTCCAGTTATCCAGTCCAAGGAGTGCTCTGTTATCACAGTCCATAACATCCATCCAGTTTAACATTGGCCTTTCAACTCTTATTTTCCTTTCCAGATGTGTCAGCATAATTTTGCTGGTTGTGCTACTCTTGTCCATCCTGACTGTATTAATCATATCTGTCTATTAATCATTCTAATAACATCTTTTATAAATATTGATATTAATTTTACAAATGAATACTTTATAATTTAAATATTTTTATTTATCATATCTGCCTTTCTTATATATTAAATATTTTTACTATATTTACTTATTTACATATTCTTTGCATATTTGTCTTAAAAATGAGTACATGTTTGAAATTTTTCTATCGCACAAAATTCCTAGACCTATTAATAATATTGAAAAACTTATTGTTATTTTGAGATCTTAATAAACTTAGTATTTATTTTGTTTATACCTTACCTATTTATGTTATGATTATTTTTTTTTTTCAGGTATGAAAGTAGTAAAAGTTGGAGGTCCAGTATACCGCATTGGAGTTGGCGGTGGAGCAGCCAGCTCAGTTCAAGTAACTATCTCCATAATGTTCAATTATTTTTGAAATAGATTGATCATTTCCAGAATTTAAAATTAATTTTGTTCAATATATGACACACTAAAGTTTGATATGACAGTTTATCAAGCAGAATATTTAATTGATGTTGCTTACATTTCCTTGTATTATTATTATTTTTGCGATTTAGAAATAAGATTACAAACTTTAGCTTTTACATATTTAATATCCATATTGATATCTTAAAATAAAATCTTGAAGCTAAAATAATCTTTTTTAATAAGGAAAAATAATAAGTAGCTTGGGGGACTTCAATAGAAAATTCTACTATTACTGTGGTGGGCTTGGGTCTTCATCTCTTTTAATCTCTTCTACGCCTCTTTTTCTTTTTGTCCCTGAATGCAACGGGCAATCATTTCTCTCTAATCCCCCCCCAAAAAAATTCTATAGCTTCTCATTTTTCTTTTTAACCATCATTTTGGCTTTCATTGTAGTCACTAAGTGATATAGCGTCATTTTTAGCAAGCCATTTGTTATATGCAAATTTCTTCTTTGCCTCTACTGCTCGAGCAACCTCATTGTTCCATTAGTGTGGAACCACCTTTGTTGGTACTACCCAGGGGGCACCACGAGGAGGTTCCTTAAAAATGCCAAACACCCAAAGTATCTAGATAGTGTACAACTGTAAGAGGCAGAAAATATTGAAGATCAATGTGAGAGCTGTTTTTAAGGCTGCTAAAAAAATATAGGATAAGTGGGGAATATTAATAAAATCCACTGTCTTGACCAAGAGTGCCTAACAGGTTGATAAAAAGGAAAAGGCTTTTATTACCAGAATAAAATTCGCTGCGGAAACAAATGTACATACAAAATGTATGTATCTTGGTACAATGGTAATCAAAGATAACAAAATATCTTATGTAGGAGATAGAAGCAAGAATAGGAAACTGAATAAAATCTTTTTCATCCAGGAAGGTATTGAAAAACATTGAAATATTTCCTTTAACCTTTAACCCATTCGAGACCGATTGCACACCTTGTGTGCAATAACAGTAATGTGCAATTATTAGTTATTCTGAGTAAACTAGTCGTACTGTAGTAGTGTAAATTTGGTATTGTTTTTACTGTGTACCAAAAAATCTAAAAATTATCAGAAGCCTTTCTTACAAAGAAAAAAAAAATTTAGCTTCTGGGGGGGACCATGTTCGAAAAAAATCGTTCTCTCGAATGGGTTAAATAAGGGCGTACAAGACAGTACTTATGTACTGTTCAGTCATAATTTACACTAATCAGTTTTTTTACATTCAACTTGACCATTTGACCAAAATTTTCACCAAGTTTTATGGAACACATGTATCATGATGAAGAATGCCGAGTAGGCCGAGATCAGGACGGCCAGAAAAGCTTCAGCGTTACCCTGAGCGTGCTATTTTAAGAAGTATTAATGAAAACCCTAAAATAAGTGCTATTAATTTATTGTGGGATTAGAACATTGAAGTAACACCTGAAACGGTACGCAATTCACTAAAAAAAAATCTTAAATCGCAAAGGGCTCACATGAAGCCTTTTATTTGCAAAGTTAACCGAGCTAAGCGTTTGGAATTTGCAAAAAGTTACCTTGATAAGCCTACTAGTTCTTGGGACAAAGTAATTTTCATAGATAAGTCCACATTTTATATTTTCGTTGCTGATGGCAAACAATGGGTTGGGGCTCTATGGCTTCAGCTGGAGTAGGCAACTTGAAGATCATCAAGGGAATAACGGATCAATATGTATACATAGGTATCCTAACACAAAATCTGCGACCCAGTGCTATCAAGTTAGGCCTAGGATCAAATTTTGGTTTTCAACAAGATAACGATCCTAAACATCGTGCTAGAAGGATTAAAGAATTTTTGCTGTACAATGCTCCATGTCAGTTAAGAACCCCACCACAATTGCCTGATTTTAACCCCATAGAGCACCTCTGGCATGATCTTAAAATGAGGCTGAGGCTTCACGAAATTAAAAATAAACGGCAACTTTCAGAGGCCCTCAAGGAGAAATGGTTGAAAACGAATCTAACTTTTCCAAAAAAATAGTTAGCACTATGAATAATTGTTTGAGAGAGGTGATAAAAATGAAGAAGGTCCCACAGACCATTAGAAAAATTTTTGTTTATTATTTATGTTGATATTTTTTTTCATATACAAAACATATCTGCCATGTATGCAGACTTTTTTTGTGAAAACGTGTCATCACTTTTTCTATATTATTTTCTGTCGTATTTATAAAAATTTTAAACGACTTCAAAATGTACTAAATTAATCAAAATGGCCTGTATTTAAAAGGAAAAAAAAAATTGTTTTATCTGTTTTTTCCCTATTACTTTTAAACCACATCTTCAGATTAATAATAAGTGTATGCAGACATTTTTTTTACTAACTGTATCTGATATGTCTGCTAACTTACAATAATAGGCTTAAAGAGTGATGAACCTACCCTATAGAGTATCATTGGGAATTGCAATTTGGTCCCCAAGGGGATCATTCATACGACCAAGGGCTTATACAGTTGGTTGCACCCTGAAATTTAAGTTCTTTAAATTGTGTTTCTAGGCTCCAAAAACATGTTTTCATGTGAATATAACATTTTTTTTTGTTTTAATATAACTTTGCTGTTTAATTTTTATAAAAATGACAGTTAATTATATAGAACTTTTTATCTATTTAAAAGTACTTCCCCTGCATAATTAGAATTGTCTGTTTCTATATAATAATCTTTGCTTAAATTTGGGTTATTTAAATTAAACATACTCTGGCAACCTAATTTTGAGTTATTTTTTACTTAACTTTCTTGATTGGATAAGATAATGGTAGGATTGCAAAAGATAGAGTAGCAAGAAAGAATATAATATGTTGAGGTCATCATAGTAAATTATTTTGATTTATTAACGTTTTTATTATATTTTCAATTAAATATTATAATATGCTTATTTTTAAAAAATATTCTTTTAAGAAAAAATCATTTCACTCAATAATTACTTCATTAAAATTTAATTTACTCTCAGGGTATGGTATGGGTTTTTGACAATCAGGCACAAATGTATTATACAACATTATATCAATATATTCTAAACCAAGGAAGAGCTCATTTAATTATTAAGGTTGATTTTGGGCTGAATAATTCTTCCATTAATACTCAATTTTTTATTTCATCAGTATGACGTTTCGGGATATTCTCCCATCTTCAGAAGTCTTGTTATATATTCAGTAATCCCAACATTTTCACTAATCACACATTGAGCTTGTTAAAATAGTAAAATGAAGTCAATATTTAAATACATCAGATCTGAGCAAGAGTATTGCTCAGATCTTTGTCCTCAACTCAACTTTTTAATTATAACAACAACTTACAAAAATAACTCAAACAATATGCAGGCTAACCAAGATCCCTCTTCATATTCAGCAGCAGCTCCTGCCTCTCTCAGGTTATAACTTCCACCCAAAAAAAAAAAAAAAACTGAAACTCTTACCTGCCCCTTTCCATCTTCAGGTACCTTTTTTACTCTATCCTACCTGCCAGTGGCCTTTTTTCTTAGCATCCAAAATGGATGCTATGTTTGTAAACGAACAACCAAATAGGAGCTGTTTTTTAGATTTAAATTTTACTTTTATCAATAATAAATAAATAACTACTACGATTATAAAAAATGGTTATATTACAATATACTTTTTAATTCATATACCTCGGGCAGGTAGAATTCCCTTCTGTTCCTTTTAATTATTGACAATTTATAAGTGTAATAGCAATAGGGATTTTGGTTCTAACCATGCCCTAACATGCTTCATTTGTCCTCTGGGCCGGATATTTAATTGATCAATTGTATTAATGATTCTCCTATTCGTGATTCTGATGGACGAGATCCTTAAAGTCTGCAAGCGAAGAACGGCATGGGCTGAAATAGGAAAATGGAAGATGCAGACAGTTCTGATGAAATGCCTCCTATATGCCGATGTTATGATCCTGATATGATGATTTGATGCCGATGATGGGAAGATCCTAGAAGTGGTAAATGAATTCAACTACCTGGGAACCATTATAGACAGGTCTGGGAACCAGGTGTACTATCAGATCAACAATAGTATAATAGGACACCGTGAAGTAGGGCGAGATGTTATGATGCACATCTATAAAGCTATTTACCTACCATTCCTTACATATGGAGGCGAGAGCTAGGTGATGCTCGACAAGCATATCAGCCGAATCACTGCTGCTGAAATGAAATTCTTACGAAGAGCAGCGGAAAAGACAAGACGAGACTGTGTCCGGAACAATAGGATCAGAGAGCAACTCGAGGTAACACCTTTGAAGACAATAATGGAAAACAGGCAATTAAAATGGTTTTGGAACTTCCTAGCTATGATTCACTTATTGAATTTATTCTAGAGTGATGTAAGATATTAGGATTGTCAGAATCTAATTATTGTCTCAATAGACAGTCGACAATGCATCCGAAAGTCTTATCTACCAAGGAACCTAACACATGAGGCAAATAATTCAAAATCAGCTACTCTATATCTTTGCCCAATTGTAAGAAAAACCATCTTCTGTTTTGCTGTTATGGCTTCAAGGATATGACTAATACTGCAGGTCATAACACTATTAAGTGTCCTTCAACCCTTTGCTGCTTTAATTGTAAGGAGCGCCATCATTCTCTTCTTCATGATTCAGTTAAAGAGGAAATTAGTTCCAATCAACTCTCGACTAAAGAAACTCTTAATTATGAAAAAATACTTGAGCAGGACCACCCGAATGTGCTAATGACCACAAATTTCACTAAGCCAGATCCTGTAGTTATCGGATCTACCACTGCTAATCATAACATTCTACTTGGGACAGCTATGTTAAACGTGCTGGATTTGAAGGGAAACCCGCCATCGGTATGAACTTTTGTAGATTGAGGGTCTCAATTTTCCATAATTACTGATAGCTGCGCTCGCCACCTAGGACTCTCTTATACATCTTCTGGACGAAATATGTTTGGTGTGGGAAACACTCATTTACTACCAAGGATAATATTAGGTGTACTTTAGCCCCATTGAATGATAAGCAAAATAAGATCATGACAAAGGCTATTGCCATGAAGTCATTAACATCCAGTTTATCTGCTGTCAGCCTAAACCTAAGCACTAAAAATCAATCCACCGATCTTCAATTAGCAGATGATCGATTTTGGGAATCACGGCCAGTGGAATTCCTCATTGGATCGGATATTTTCCTACGGATACTGACAACAGAACCAGTCGTCAAAGCAAGCGAAAATTTTGGTATATAACCTACTAGCTTTGGGCATGAAGTTATAGGAGTCCCTACACAAAAGAGAGAATGGGTGGATACACTTGGTTTATCAGTAACATATAACAAAATCTCAGATTCTACATTACAGGGTTACACAGGAATGTACATCGAGATAATGTGGAATGTGAAGAATTTTTTATCTTCTGTGAATCGCACATTTGAGGTATGGATACCCTCCTGAGGCACACCCATCCTCAATAAAGTGGGTACCAAATATTGAGGGAGAAAACCTGGTGGCTGAGGGTGATCAAGGCCTAATACCCTCCTTTTTTGTTGGCAGTGAAACAGTATGAATCTCTATCCCTTCATGGGTTTTAGAGGTGCAGGTTTTTTGTTGTTTTTTTAAAGGCTATGAAGTAAATACATTAATTTTCATAGTTGTCTTAATCTATTAATGGTATAACATCATAAAACATTCTTTAACAATTTTTTAAAATAAAATATTACTTTGTTAGGTTCATGGAGATAATGAGTGTGAATTAGATTTTAATGCTGTACAAAGGGGAGATGCTGAAATGGAGAACAAAATGAATCGAGTCATAAGGGCTTGCCTTGAAGCTGGAAAAAACCCTATTTGTAGTATTCATGATCAAGGAGCGGGTGGAAATGGTAATGTTTTAGTGTTTAAGAACTTTCTTTTTGCAAAATGATAATGGTTTATTTTATACATTACAAGATATACCTCCTATGCATTATTTTTTTTTCTTTTACTTCCTTTACTCTCCAGTAATGGTATACAGGATGGGTTATCCAATAGGTGACCAACCATTGTAACCAGAGTGGGTCAGTCAAGATTTATTCTATTGAGCCGATATGACATAAAAGTCAACCAAACTGTGCCTGAATCGAACCAGTGCCCTGTGACTTGAAGTTTGCTAAGATACTACATTTTAGCATGCTCGGCGATCAAAGCCTCAACAAATGAATAAATTCCCAATTTTTTTATGTATTATCTGTGCTTGTGAGTTACTGTTCGATAATATGCTTGTTTTTCTTAATCAAAGTTGTCCAGAATGTTAAACCTTCCCTCCCCCACCCCCTCCAAAACAAAATCTCCTGAATATGAAAGGGCTCTAAGACAGGACCAAGGCTTGACAAATTTAAGTCTTTAAATCAAATCTTTTGCAATAGAACAGTAGGAATCAATACTGGTTGTGATTTTTTCTTGTTACCAAAAGATTTAAACGCTTATTGCTATTGATGTTATAGAAAAAAAAAAAAAAAAAAAAAATATATATATATATATATATACACATCATATATTGCATTAAATATTATAATATGTTGGATGCCTGATTAATCACAGTTTCTTCCTTATTTCATGTGGAATGTTTATGAGATGATTAAGTTTTATTTATGCTAAGATTAATATTTCATTCTAATTTTAAATTGTTGATCTGTTGTATTGATAGATAAGCCCAGTTTCTTTTATTGAATTGGTGTATATTTTTTCAATATCTTCACATTGGTTTAAATCATTTTAGGTAATGTCTTGAAGGAATTGGTTGAGCCTATGGGTGCTGTAGTGTTTAGTAATGCATTTACTCTTGGTGATGACAGTATTAGCACTTTAGAGCTGTGGGGAGCAGAGTATCAAGAAAGTAATGCCATTCTTTTAAAACCTGAAGATGAAACAATGTTACTTAAACTGTCACGGAGAGAAAGATGCCCAATTGATATTGTGGGTGTTGTGACAGGAACTGGAAAGGTATTTAATTAAGAAACTTATGGTCTATTTTCTAAAACTAATGGCATTGCAACAAATATTCTCCTTTCATACTAACAATGTACCTTGTAATGTTTTATTTGTAATAACAGTAAGATATCTCCCTGTGTTTTAGAATATTTTATTTTCTAGTTATTGGTTTCTGTCTCTTAATTATCATCTGTATAAAATAATAATAATTAATGTCAACAAACAATTCAGAATAAAATATATAATAAATAAATCTCCTCACTTGGTTGTTTTTTAAATCAAAATACTTTTTATTTTGTGACAATTTGTTCCCTAAGCATAATGAGCAATGAACAGTAATAGTACAGTTTGTCTGGTATCATTCAAATACATTATTAGGTAGCCGGTAAATGATAATGAAATATATAAAATTAAAATAAATTAATGATACAAATAAAAGCAATTGAAAACTTTTAATGAATTTAGTTTTGGATTATTCCTCTAATTGATTTAGTCTTGATTGATTACATAAGTGCAGGAAGATTGATCTTGGAGGAGATGAAATGAAATGAAAAACTTTTTTTTATTCTGGAATTAAGTCCCCTTAGAATAATGAACAATGAACAGAAAGAAATCCTTATGGTCTGGTAACTTAAAGAAAATATGTATAAAAAACAATATATATATAATATAAATATATAAAATATATAATATATATAAAAAAATATGAATATAAAAAAAATATGTATACATTATATCTGAAAATCTTTGCAAATTTATACTAACTATCTATCTATCTCTCTCTCTCTCTCTCTCTCTCTCTCTCTCTCTCTATTATCTTATATATATATATATATATATATATATATATATATATATATAAGTTAAGTTATAATGTAAATTATAATTAAAAGAATTTAATTAAATTTAGGTTATATGTTATCACTCCAGCTGCACTGTTAATACTAACTTTATTTTATCATTTACACGAATGAATCGATTAAATCGATTACAATTAACTAGATTTAACATTATATTATGTTGGCATAGATACTTAACATCCCCTCCTCAGTTCACAACGTGAACTCAGAGTTTAAAAAATAGAAGCTAGAAAGACGTTAAACATTGGTTTTCCCTTCATGGTATGCTTTAACCAAATCCCTTTGCTTCTCCGAATCCGTTATTGTCTCCACGATTTTTGTGCAAAATATTATGTTCCTATCAGCCCCTATTCGCTCCGTTTCCCACAAATGCTCAATTCGATCTCGAACAGTTTTATTACCCACGTACAGGTAGTATGTTTTACCCCTCTTGGTGATATCGTGGAGTATGCGAACGATTTCCGTCGGTGATACGGATGGAGCAGTCCACACGGTCATAATACTGTGACGCCTGTACTTTGTATGTTTCGTCCGCGAAGTGCCCTCAGTGTGAGTTTTCCAGATAATTTGTCGCGAGTGGTGGTTAACGACCGTATCCATCTCTGGAAGGCAAACCTGTTGCTCAAGAAAGTCATCAGAATTTGCCATTTCTTCCTCACCGAGAGGAAAATCATCCCTAACACCGTCAGTAGAGGGACCCGCCTCGTGGAGAGGATTCGCATACAGTGCCCGAGATAGCCAATCCGCTACTACATTTTGAGTGCCCTTCTGGTGAACAATTTGAAAATTGTACGATCTTAATTTTTCTTTCCACCGCCCAACCCTTGCCGAAGACTCTTTAAGCCCATCCGTCCACAGTAGCGGCTTATGATCTGTACGGAGTGTAAATCGTCTTCCGAACACATATGGCCTAAAATGATCAACCGCCCAGACAATTGCTAGCAATTCTCGCTCCAGAGCACTATATCTAGACTTAGCTTCTGACAGCTGTCTACTGGCAAATGCTATTGGTCTATCCCCAGCTCCCGATTCTTGTGACAAAACCGCCCCAAGTGCCTTTTCACTTGCATCCGTTGTGATGGTAAAATCAATTTGGAAATTGGGAAACGCCAGAACCGGGTCTGCAATCAGGGACATCCTTACACCGTCGAAATGCCGTCACGTGCTCGTCAGTAAAAATGAAGGGCCTACCTTTCTTTAAGAGATCGGTCAATGGCGAAATGGTATCTGCTACGTTCGGTAGAAACTTACGGTAGTAATTGACCATTCCTAAGAAACTTTTGAGTTCTTTCAAAGTAGTTGGTGGTAACACCCGGACTATGGCTTCGACCCTAGAACGATCTGGGTTGACAAAAATGGGATTTCTCTTTAGAAAGTTTTAAGCCAAATTCCCTAATGTGTCGAACACCAATCTCAGGTGAACCATATGGCACGAGGGAGAAGGACTAAAAACGATGAGATCGTCCATATAAATTTGGCAATAATCTTCCCCTAACCCACGGAGGAACTCGTCCATTAATCGCTGGAAAGTGAGAGGCGCGTTTTTTAGACCAAACGGCATTCTAGTGAACTCGTAATGTCCCCTCCCAAAACTAAATGCCGTCTTCTCAATGTCTTCCTCGCGTATGCGCACCTGGTGATACCCGGATTTAAGATCGAGTGTAGAAAATACTCGGGCACCCGCTAAGCGATCCAACATATCCTCAAGTCTAGGAAGAGGATACCGTTCTTCCACCGTGTTATCATTTAGCTTCCGGTAGTCTATTACAAGTCGAAACGATGGATCCACTTGGTTATCCTGCTTCTTCTTTTCTACGACCCATAATGGACTACTAAACGGTGACGAACTGTGCCGAATAATCCCTTGAGATAGCAGATCTCGGATTTGTTCGTTTATAACCTTCACCATTGCTTGCGGATATCTCCGACCTTTCGTATAGGAGACTTTGTTCTCCTTTAATATTATTTCGTGTGTTGTCTTCCCAGTCGCGGGCAATGCACAACCCTCCTTGTAAAAAATATCGGTGAACTCGGACAAGAGCAATTCTACCCCAGATACTTCCGTACGCACTACCTCTACTCGATGATCGCCCTCTTTGGTTTTTAATTTTCCGAGATACGATTTCATTCCCATGGTAATTTTCCAACTCCCGCTCCTACCATGCATACGAAAACCCACCTTATCTAGTACATCGCACCCGATTAAAATATCATATTGATCGGTAAGTTCTTCCAACACGTGAACTAATGCGCTAACCTTTTTGCCTGTAAAATTCTCTAGATCCCATACATATTCCCCCAATACATTACACGGACCACTTAAAGTGATAACAGAACACTTACATACCTTGAGCTCATACTCCTTATCCAACCTCCTCACTACCCCTCTACTTACCAAGGTACTGGTACTCCCTGTATCAATGTGCGCCCTCAAACCATCACCACGCCCCTCCACTATGGGCAAACTCTCCCACACTCTGCATACGCTGTTTACTAACTCTTGCAGGTTGCCCTCGCCTCTTCAGATGGTAGATTCACTCCGCGTATTGGTTTCATTTGGCTTGTTTTTTCTGATCATGTGTTTGCTTGATCTTCCGGCCACGTTGTTCCAACAGGACTTCTTGTCGTCTTCTTCGGTATATTTATACTTATATATATAGCATTTCCAAGTCAATTGTAACCTTTTCCAAGTCAAATGTAACCTTTTCCAAGTCAAATGTAACTTTTTCCAAGTCAAATGTAACCTTTTCCAAGTCAAATGTAACCCTTTCCATTTCAAATGTAACCCTTTCCAAGTCAAATGTAACCATTTCCATTTCAAATGTCACCTTTTCCATTTCAAATGTTACCTTTTCCAAGTCAAATGTCACCTTTTTCTTCACTTCTAGCCTTAAATATTCCGTTTTATTTATTGAAAAATAATTAATTTAATTAAAATTATGACTTTTTTAATAATTTTGGCATATCATATCACTGTTTTTTTTAGATATTTGATATCAAGTTCTGTTTTTTACGAACTAATATTTTTACAAATATTTAGTTTTAAAATAGTTGTTGATTTTGAATTTTTAGAGGGGAGGGATAGTTTTTGGGAATAATCAATGTGTTTTCGGGTATTATAATTACGTTTTTCGAGCTCTATTTTTTATCGCTCATGGGTATTTCAACTCGCATTTACTTTTAATGTTTTTTATTGAGATAGGGATTAATTATTGTGTTTTCGGGTATTATAATTACCTTTTTTGAGCTCTATCTTTTATCGCTCATACGTATTTCAACTCGCATTTACTTTTAATGTTTTTTATTGATATAGGCATTAATTGTTGTGCTTTCGGGTGGTTATGAATACGTTTTTTGAGCTCTATCTTTTATAGCTCAAAAACTATCCCTCCCCTCTAAAAATTCAAAATCAACAACTATTTTAAAACTAAATATTTGTAAAAATATTAGTTCGTAAAAAACAGAACTTGATATCAAATATCTAAAAAAAACAGTGATATGATATGCCAAAATTATTAAAAAAGTCATAATTTTAATTAAATTAATTATTTTTCAATAAATAAAACGGAATATTTAAGGCTAGAAGTGAAGAAAAAGGTGACATTTGACTTGGAAAAGGTAACATTTGAAATGGAAAAGGTGACATTTGAAATGGAAATGGTTACATTTGACTTGGAAAGGGTTACATTTGAAATGGAAAGGGTTACATTTGACTTGGAAAAGGTTACATTTGACTTGGAAAAAGTTACATTTGACTTGGAAAAGGTTACAATTGACTTGGAAAAGGTTACAATTGACTTGGAAATGCTATAATTACTTAAATGTTTACTTTTAGAAGTGCTTTCCTTTGTATTTATGTTTAAGTTAAAAATATCTAATTCCTGAATATATTTTATATTGCATGGTAGCTTTATGATAATGATAAAATGTTTTGTCATTTGGGTAACTAATCAAGTTTTTTAATGGTTTTTGGATTTGCATGCTCTGAAGAAAAGAAAATCTGGCTTCTCTCAACTGTCATACCATTTGAGCTTTAACTTAATTGCATAACTGTTACAACTAATGCAAAAAAGATAACACATTGCAAAAATATATGATGGAATGTAGAATAGTATTTGTGGTAAAAGAAATGCTGTTTTGTTAACCACTGCTGGGTAAATATAAAAGATAAATTACTTAATTAGTAGTGAAAGAAGACTTCTGAAAGAATTATTAAAATCATTTGAAAATATGGTGATATATTTATTTTCACATACTTAAAATGTTTCACGTTACCTATATAATTTAACAATTTTGTCTGCAATATTTTCCTCTTTCTCAGTATAAAATCTAATATATGTCACTAGATATTTCGCTTGCATTAAAGTTTGTGTTATTTTCTCAAATTTATTCATTATACAATTTCATTATTTTTCATAAAAATAACAATGTTATTGGTTTATATTGACTTTTACTGTAATATATCTATATATTTTTTTTTGTTTATTCTTGGTTTGTGGTTTTTATATTTTATCTGATTTATAATGGTCAATCAATTTTTACTTAATTTATTTAATTTTTCTCTATGTGTTTAAACCTATTTTATGTTAAATATGATGCTAAAAGCGTGTAATACTTTTAATTTTCTTTTAAAAAAATCATATAAAATGCCCTTTCAAAAAATAAAATTATTTAAAGACTTGAAAATTTAAACTTTCTTTAAAATAGCTTAACTAATTCAAATTTTTTTATGGAATGTGTTGTATAAAATATTTAATATTTCAATATGATATGATATGGAATTTTAAGTTTTTCTGATCAAAGGCACCCAGAAAGAAAAGCAATTACCTCAAATAATATTTATTGTCCCCATATGAAAAGTCTAATTACAGAAATGCAAACCCTACTTCAGGCAACACAAATAACTAAACGTCCCTTAGATTTCAACTCACTGCTTCCTATTAAAACGCTGCAAATCAAAAGCAATCCCACATTACCTACCACACACGGAAGGAAATTGTCATATAACCCAACCATATTAAAACAATTCGCTTTAAACATAATAGTAAATGATTACCCAGACCATGTTCAGATCTTCACGGATGCCTCCAAATCCGCCCACCAAACTGCAATAGCTGTTATTGACCCAGTCAAAGAATACTCAATTTCGGCCGCTCTACCTTCTAAGTTCAGTATTCTTAGTGCTGAACTGTAGGCAATTCTCAAAGCAATTTGTTACTGTCAACGCAAAAACTCTAAAGCCAGTATAGTCATATTCGCAGACTCGGCATCCAAACTATTGAAAAATGTCTATAAAAACAAATTAACATCATATATAGCTCTAGATATTATCCGGAATATAAAAACCGGCAGCAACAGTTATATCTTCCAATGGATACCAAGTCATATAGGACTGTCAGGAAATGAAGCGGCTGATAGAGCTGCTGGGAAAAAAGAAAATACCAAAGTACCTCTCCAAGACCTGTTGAAAAGTCTGCAGAAAGAAACAGTCCAGGAATGGCAGGATAAATAAAACTGGGAGTCACAATTTAAAGGTAAAGATTATTATCAAACCCAGCCAACTGCGAGCCTGATACCATGGTTCTCCACGAACAAACAACTCGATGGAAAATAAATTGTACAATTAGTAAGGCTACAAACTAATCATGGCTGCACAAACAAATATCTACATTTAATGGAAATACAAAATCATGGCAACTGTGTAACATGCAAAGTCCCTGAAGACCCGTGCCACATTCTATTCCGATGCAGAAAATATGGGAAGCAAAGAGAAGTAGTGGTTCCTCTAGAAATAGAAGCCATATTTTTACAAATGTTAGATAAACAAAATCTTAAGATGATCAAGCAATTCTTCATTAACGCTCAGTGTAAAATCTAAAAAAAAAAAAAAAAAAAAAAAAAACGAATTTATTTTAATTTTAATATTATTATCATTTTTAAAAATCTCTTTTACTTAATTTAATGATTTTTTAAAAGTAATTTTGTTTCCGTAACCTAAGTTTTTATTAAATTATGGCATACATGTATTGACCATATAAGATTTGGTGTCAAATCTTGACGATCACTTGAAAAAAATATATATATATATATATATGGAAATATGGAATATTAAACAAACTGAAATGTATATTATCTAAAATATAAAACCACTATAAATCTAATCTATAAAACCACAATAAATGTGGTTCCTAGTTTTGTAACTTGCTCATCTACCAGGTGTAGAAGTATGAAACCGGAATTTCCCTATAGATGGTGCTTGCTATCAGTTTAAATACCATAAGACCGCTTCTGTAGCGCCACCTGATTGCTACCAACAACAAATGATCAATTTGAATCGAGCAATAAGTGAAAAAAGGCAACATAAAGTCATTTTGCTTCATGATAATGCCCCCTCACACACAGTAAAACGGGTCACAGATGTGATCAAGGCATTCAATTGGGCAATACTTGCACATCGGGCTTATTTTCCAGACTTGGCTCTGTCTGATTACCATCTGTTTGCATCATTGGGGCATGCACTCGCCGAACAACACTTGGATTCATGTGAAAATGTACGATAATGGCTCGACAACTGGTTCTCTTCAAAGGAAGAATTATTTTTTTTGGCGTGGCATTCATAACTTGCCGAAGAGGTGGGAAAAGTGTATAAATTCCAATGGAGACTATTTTGAATGAAATTTTTTTTTTTTTATTTTCAAATAACAGAGGTGCAATTTTTTCAAAATAATTCTGGTTTCATACTTTTACACCTTGTATCTTAGAAACACACTCAAGGATTTTGAATTGATATAATAATTTAATATTATAACCATATATTTTAATTTTTATGTTTTAGGTCATTTTGTCTGAGGAAGAGAAAATTGATGGAAATAAATATTTAACTAATGAAATTTCATCGTCTGCCAGTTATCCATTTAATCTTGATTTGGAATTGGTTTTAGGAAAAATGCCTCGAAAAGTAAATCTTTATTATAATTAAATTAACAACAAAAATTGAATTATTGGGGAAGTTGAGTGGGAGTGCAGTCATTGAGGAAATCAATTTTAAATAAGAAAACTTTTGATTGTGTTATTTTTTTGTTCCAATTTTTTTAGCTTATCATCAGAACTTAGAAAAACAGTGTAACAGTCTTTAAAAAAATGATAGGAAACATTTAACAATAAAGTAGTAAAAAATAAAACAACAATAAATTATGGTAACTCCTCCATAATCTATGGTAAACTCCTAAACTATGCAACGGATTTTAATAAGGTCACTATCATTTAGTATTCTTTCTTGAAGGTTTATAAGTAATATACATATTGCTGCAATTAAGTTTTTCTTTAGAAAGGAAAATTAAATTTTATGTAATTAAGCCGTCAAAAAATTATTTCTGGAATATGAGTAGTAATATAGATGTTAATTCACCATTGGAAAACACTAACTTTAAGAAAAGTTAATATGCAATAAAATAAGTTATACTAGTTTTTTTTTTTTTTTTTTTTTTTTTTTTTTTTTTTTTTTTTTTTTTTTTTTTTTTTTTTTTTTAATTGCTGGCATAGGGTTGCACCGCGACCAAACGGTCTATTGTGCGCCATAGAATCATGCGGTGTTAGATTTTAAACACGAGTTTAGTAGCAGAAGCAAACTTCAGAAGGCTGTTAGGATTAACAAGTTTGTTGTTAGTGGGGTATTCTAGGCAGTCTTCACCAAATAAAATGAACATCAACATAGCTAGCCTGTCACAGTGGCAGACTATGTGAAACGATGTTTCATCCTCCGTGCCGCATAGTCTGCATAGAGGGTTGTCGGAAATACCAAGTTTAAACTTAGTATGATAGTCAAGTTTGCCGTGTCCTGTATAGACAGCAGTCAAGGTCCTCAGGCATGTCCGACTCATACCAAGAAGACATTTCCTTCTGCCGGTACAAGGACCATCTAGGAATTCGAGTGATTGCCTAGGTCCTTTATTTAGCCAAAGTTGTTTAAATTTATTCAAATAGGATTGATTGATGTACCTAAAGGCATAGCTTAGGCTGATTCCACTTAGGGGTTCTGGTGTGATGGGAATCGTTGCCGATCCCTTCCTAGCTAATTCATCAGCTTTTTCGTTCCCACTGAACCCAGAATGTCTAGGTACCCATTCAACGCTAACGATATTCTTCCTAGCAAGACAGTTTAAGGTCAGATTGCATGCTTCAACGAGGTGGTTGTGTGATTGTTTAGGGCTCCAAGTGCTGCCTGACTGTCAGTATAGATAAAAATCTTTTTGCCACTAATGTTTTCAGTGCATAGGTCAGTAGCACAGTGGAGAATAGCAAGAAGTTCAGCCTGGAAAACTGTTGTGTGTTTGCCTAGTGGAATACTTGGGTCTGTGCTTCCTTGATTCATCAATGTTAACATTGTAGTAAGCATCGATAAACTTCTGGATTTGTAAGTCTGAGGGCATAGCTAGGATATTATTTTCATTGAGCCTGCTAAGTAAGTTGCAATGACCTTTATGGGTGAACTTGTTGGAACACTTACCTATTTTGGTAAAGCGATAGATAGTTCTCAGCGCGTGCGCTTCCTCCTCCAAATTTAGAGGCATGATATTCAGCATTGTCTCCATCGCAGCTGTTGGAGTGGTCTTAATTGCCCCAGTTATCATGAGGCAAGCAAGCCTTTGCAGTTTACAAAGTGCCTTTTTATTGTTCTCTATGTGAGCTCTGTGCCACCATATTACGGAGGAGTAAGTGATCATTGGTCTAATGGCTGTATTGTAGAGCCAATAGACGATTTGGGGTTTGAGTCCCCAAGCATTATTAATAGCGCCTTTACATGCCCAAAGGCATTTTAGAGCTTTTCCGGCAATGTAAGAGATATGAGTGTCCCACCGCAATTTGTGGTCAAGAATGACCCCTAAATGCTTAACTTCTTTGGAGTTGGTGAGCTGTGTACCGTTAATACTAGGTAAGTTCATGTTTACCTTTCTTTTGTGTGTAAAAGTGCAGACCTTAATCTTTTGTGGATTGATGTTAAGTCCAGAGGATCCACACCAATTACAAAGAATGTGTATTGCATGTTTTAGTCGAGAGGATACCACGCATTGATGTTTGCCTCCTATCAGAATTGCAATATCGTCTGCGTAGCCCTGTGTATAGAAGCCTTGGGAGTTTAGTTTCTTGATAAATGGATCAATCACCAAACACCAAAGTAGAGGCGATAAAACGCCACCCTGAGGGCAGCCACCATTTGGTTTGATCCTTAGCATGGTATTGGATAATTCCGATGCTAAGGTTCTGCTTTCAAGCATTACCATTATCCATCCTCTGATGACAGGATCAATGTCATAGTCAATCAGGGCACCCTGGATAGTGATATAGGGAGTTCTGTCAAAGGCACCTTCAATATCGATAAAGGTGCCCGTCATTATATCTTTCTGTTCCATGGATATTTCAATCCTGGAGACAAGATTGTGTAATGCTAATTCGCAAGATTTGCCAGCTTGGTAGGCGAATTGGAGTGAGTGTAACGGATTGTTAAGAGATAGGTGTGCTCTGATATGCCTGTCCAGAATTTTTTCCAGAGTTTTCATCAGGAACGAGGACAGGCATATAGGTCTGAATGATTTGGGGTCCGTGTAGGAACCTTTCCCAGGTTTGGGGATGTAGCAGAGTTTGGATTCTCTCCAACTAACTGGTACATATTTTAAAGCCAAGCTACCTCTGAATAGTAAGAGAAGGTATCATTTAATAATTGGTAGACCTTCTGCAATAGAGCTGGAAAGATGCCATCAATGCCTGGAGACTTGAATGGAGCAAATGATTTGATTGCCCATTCAAGCGTGTTAGAGGTAATGATTCTTCTGGCCGTATGCCAGGCCTCTTTGCTGGCACGGTCAGTAGGGTAGACATCATCACTGTTGTCCAAGTTTATAACCTTACAGTTGGGAAAGTGTGATTTCGCAAGCATAAGTAGTTTCATGTTCATTTGTTGTTTGTTTGTCATGTGTCTTCAGGGTTCCAAGTGGCCCCTGGTCATGTTGTTTGGATAAGATTTTCTTAACTCGGCAGGCAGCCGGTAAGTTATCCATGTCACTGCATAAGTTCCTCCATGCATGTCGTTTTGCGTGTCTGACAGATTTGTGATACTCAGTTAGAGCAACTTTATAGGTACCCCATCTGCCAGATTTCTTTGCCGAATTGAAAAGTCTTCTGGTAAGGACTCTCAGCCTGTTAAGGCTGTCATTCCACCAAGGAGCCTTTTTGTTGTTTGTGGACCTCTTTACAGGGTTGCTTTCGAGATAGGAATGCATTAAGGCATCAGATATTGAGGAGTTGAGACATTCAAGGTTCCATGAATTGTCAATCCTGGTAGGACAACTCTTGGCAGCCTCAGCTAGATTTAAAGCAAAGGAATCCCAGTTTGTTAGTCTGGGGTTCCTGAATGTTATGGTGTAGGTTTCATCATATTTAAGATCGAACCTAATATATTTATGATCTGAGCATGTTTCTTCGTCAACCACATGCCAGTTTGTAATGTGAGCCCTTAACGAATTAGAGGCTAAGGTTATGTCTATGATCTCAGATCTGTTTTTGTTGAAAAAGGTAGGTGACCTGCCTTTATTCAGGATAATGAGATCATTTTCTATAATGTAATCTAGGATAAGCTCACCTCTCTTGTTGGTGTTTGTACTTCCCAGATTCTGTGGTGTGCGTTGGCATCCAGACCTGCAATGATGCTATGATTGCACCACTCCAGGGCTGTGCCAATGATGTAGGTAGGGTCTGACTCCTCGTACGGCAGATATCCCGCTGCAATGGTCAGCTCCCTAAGTCTTGTGTTCCCTTTCGGGTTGAGTTTTGCTACTGCTAGATCTCTGGAACAAAATTGCCAAAGAGGCAGCAGTTTTAGAGATTTTTTGCATAGGATACAGGCTCTGGGATTGCTGGCTGCAGAGATAATTTCAAAGCCTCTCAGATTCAACCCAGAAACCCTACCATTTATTAAATAAGGTTCTTGAATAAGAATGATATCAATATCCTTACCTTGAATGAATTGCTGTAGAACACCACACGCAGCAATGCAGTGGTGGAGATTGATCTGCAGCATCTTCATGGTTCGTAGATTATTCAGGTGTGGGAGGACGTCCAGACCGCTGAGGCCGGGGTCCACCCTTAGGATCAGCATGAGCTGGGCCCTTAGGCTTCTCCCCACCATCAGACAGGTCGGGTCGCCTCGACCTCTCGTAGTTGGTGTGAGGCTTTGAGCCACCAGGGATGCAGGCTGGCACGTCCGACAGCAAGGGCTTGTCCTTGGGAGCAGTTTTAGCTGCCCCCTTGGAGGTCACCGCATGCCTCCCCTCAGGCTTTGACGGTTTAACCCCAGGAGGGCTCGGTACAGGCGCCGACAATGGCGGCAAGGGTCTGCCTGCAGTCCAAGCAGAAGCTGAGACCTTCGGCTTCGCCCCACCAGCCACCGCCACCACCGATCCGCCACCCAACCCGGAATGTTCGCCGTCAACATCCATTCTGACCTCCTCGAGTATTCTGGAGACCGCCTCGACCTCACCCTCATCTCGAGACGGCACTCCTTGTTCCAGAGTGGACTCTTCTGACTTCTTGGTTTTGAGAATTCTCAGAGTCACACTATTCATGCCACAGTTAAGTGCCATGTTCTTAACGCGAAGACTATCCACGCTCGTCTCAGGTATCTTAAAGATGGCGTAGAAGCCTTTTATCAAGCTCCTTAAGGTATGTTAGAGTCCAGGAATGTATACCATCCACGTTGTGGTTCTGGACCCAAATACGATTTAAAAGTTCGGCCTCGGTGAGTACCCGGCCGGGAAAAAATCCACCAACCTTAACGGTTTTGGTGAGTTCCCGCGAATCACAAGTGCGAAGGGAGGTGCCCTCACCCATGCTCATCGTCGGAATGGTGGCTTCAAGCCAGGTTTTGGTCGCCTCATCCTGGCAACAAACGATGCAGCCGCCCAATTTGAAGCTGGCTCCATCGAAGGCAGGATGATGTACTCCGAAAGGATCGAGTGCTCCCACCTTATCAGCGATCCTTTCTTTAAGTATGTCGCTCTGCTCACGAGTGAGTTGCTCATAAGGATAGCCCATAGGGACCACCGCCACCAACAAGTTCCTCGCAGCGGAAGCGTAGCTAGAGGTTGTCTCCTTAGGTTTCTTGGCTACTGGGGCCGAGGTTCCCGGATATGACCTAGGGCGTTTGCTAGGAACGCTGGTTTGAGAAGTTGCACTTCCTTGGGGCTTCACGGGGCTTTCCTTGCGAGGCCCCACAATCTTGCCCGATGGCCTTACAGGAGGCATCTTAGTGACTGAAGCATTACCAGTTGGTTTGAGTACTGAGGCCTTGGGTCCAGAGCCAGCCGTGCCAGGCACAGGGCCTGCTCCAGGATGGAGGGCCACAGCACCAGACTCAGCCTGACTCCTCCCAGGCTCTGGTATTGTCTGTTTACCTGATGTCGGAGCGGCATCAGTTGATTTTAATATGATCCTAGCAGTAGGATTGTGTCTCCGAGTGGGGGAGACGCCCGTACCAATCTCCCTCTCTAGTCCTCCTGTTGCCCTACCCGTTTACCCCCCTATGATTATATGAGTAGTAATATAGATGTTAATTCACCATTGGAAAACACTAGGTTTTAGAAAAGTTAATATGCAATAAAATAAGTTATACTAGTTAATAGAAAGTTGTTATAAGCCCACAAACTTATAAATATATGTTATTTGTATTGAGGGGGAGTTTATGGTTGCTACCATACACTATCATTCAGGTTCTTGTAAATAAAATATCTATTACATGTTGCCATCATTCAGGTATTTTTTGGAATTTGGTCATCAACTGTTGAAGGATGATCCGAACACTTTCCAACTTCCAAGTCAAAATTTCTGGTTCTGAACCAAGCAAGCTATGGTGCTTTCTCCTAAGGCTTCATCGCCCTACATACTGTAAATTTTGTTAACCGTCTGTGCAGCAGATTTTCTTTTTTGGAAACAAACAATCATTAAATGATGAAAATGAATTTTTTTCTCTTCTATTTTGAGCAAGCAAAATACCACTTAACCCTTTAACTACTAATGTCGGCATATGCCGACACGCCAACTAGGTGCCACCGGTAATAATGTCAGCATATGCCGATGGGCCAACTAGGTGCCACCGGTACTAATGTCAGCATATGCCGATGTGCCACCGGTACTAATGTCGGCATATGCCGACACCCCACTTTCCTCTATATTTTTTAATGTCAAGGCTTCCCAGCGCTACCTTGCTTCTTTCTACCAACCCATCTGTAAACTAAAGATATAAGAATTCACTTGAAAGCCGTTCTTGAGGATAATACCTGGTAAGGGATGACTGCCTGTTCCGTCCCTTTCCCGGATATTTCCACCCTTTATATTTAATCTAGTTTGTGCGTTCAGTGTGGATCAAGTCTTTGTTTTACTGCCCTTAGTATTATTTAATTTTGTGAGTTTTATTTATTAGTTAAAATGTTATATTTTAGTTAGAAATTAGTTCGTTAGATTGTTTTAGTTAGTTACTTGGTCGAGTATAAGACATTATATTTTAATTAGTAGTTAGGTTGTTAGATTAATTTAGATTGTTTGGACTATGTGTGGACAAGTGTTTTGAAGATTACCACACAAAATTAAATTTATAAAAAACACAAACTCGGAAGAGGGAAAAAAAAAAGAGTTTAACTCCGCCAGCGTCGGTCTAAAGCCCGAATCAGTAAGGAGGATGGAAACAATTAAATAGGAAGCAGAAAGTAGAGAGAGGGCCGTGATAAAATTTGCAAAAAAGTATGCAGTACGGTGAGGTACGGAGGCAGCTGTCATTCTCAGTACCGTGATTGTCGCAAAAATCATCCTTCGCGTGTAGTGAAAGGGTTAAAGATAAGAAAACTCAGTTGAAACTGAAGTTTAAAAGCATCTTAACTAATCATTTTTTAGAATATGTAAACATTATTGACCAAGTAAACATGATTTTATAAACAAAGAGGATTAAATTGAAATATTGCAAAACGCTACGGACTTATTTTACAACCCAATTATAAGTCACAATGTTCTAGTTTTATTTTAATGGTTTAGGAGTTGTTCAGATTGGTGGTTGGGTACTAGACTAATGATCTCTGTGGGCGATCCTAGAGTAGGGGTACCCGTAAGGGGCTCAACCGGCCCTAAAATGGGAACATGAAAATTGGGGAAAAAGCTGGTGGCCGGGCCATAATCTCGGCCCAATCACATCCCTGCATGATATGTGGCCTAGAAACAGTATGGATTTATATGTGTACTGACCCCAACACTCTTTATGGGTTTTAGAGGTGCAGGTATTGTAATAGTTCAAAAATTATATATGTTAATATTAATAAAATAATTTTCAAAATGAGGCTGTTGTATTCAAGTAAATATATAGTTTAAATTGGGAAAGAACCCTTTATGTACAATTTCCATGGCTTAAAATTAGATCTGTAATCCATCTTGAAATAATTGTGGGTTGTATTCAGCGCTGTTGAAAGTTAGTATTACACAATTATAATTTATATTTTCTTTATTCCAGAAATTTCTGTTGGAAGATAAAATGGCTAAACCACAAAATTTGTTTGTTTCTCCTGAAATAACTGTTCTTCAAGCTTTGAATCATGTTCTACGTCTAGTTACAGTATGCAGTAAAAGATTTCTAACAAATAAAGTTGATAGGTGTGTAACAGGTCTTATTGCACAGCAGCAGTGTGTTGGACCTTTACATACACCTTTGTCTGACTGTGCCGTTACAGCTATATCAATGTTTAATAAGGTAATTTTACTTAGTTTGAAACTAAAGATTAAGGTTATCAGGTTTAGATGCTCTTTTGGCATGTATGAATCAGTGTTTGAAGTAATGGCTCTATTCTTGAAGAAAATATTACCTCTGACATTTTTCTCGCAGACCAACGATTTGTTTGTAAAAAGAGCTTTAACATCTGTACTGTTAAGATTACACTCCAGTACTTTGAATGAGTTTATATTCTTTAAATCTTATTAACATTAATAAGAAATTGATTGATCCTTGCATTCCATAACTATTTATAGAATATTTATTATATACTTGTATTACATAACAAAGAATGTAAAATATTAATTAATACAAAATTTGTATTAATTAATTTTACTGAAATTGTGGAGTTAACAATACAGCCTTTTTATTCTACAATTAAATTAGACCTTCATCTTAATATATCAAAACTCAATTAAAATATTACATTTTATTTTTTTTCAATGAATTATCATTTGTTCTATATTATGCTATTATCTTGTACATTATTTTAATTGTTTGAAATTTCAAAATTTAATTGTTTTGTTGTAATAATTGAAATGGTGTTTTATATAATTGGAGATTTATGGTTTCTTATTTTTCTCCCTTACTTTTTATTGTATAAGTTTTCATTTTTATGAATTTTTATTTAGGAAGGTATCGCAACATCTATCGGAGAACAGCCACTGAAAGGTCTTGTCAATCCCTCTGCTGGGGCTCGAATGACTGTTGCAGAAGCTCTTACCAATTTAATGTTTGCTAAAATATCTTGTTTGGAGGTAAATAATGTATTAAACATATTTTTTTATTTAAGAAACAGGGTGACTCCCTTTCACCTGTTTTATTTAATATAGCTTTAGAATATGTCATAGAAAAGGTGATGTGTACCGAGAAAGGTTTAAATATGGGTGACAAGATTCTGGTTTTGGGGTATGCCGATGATTTGGTACTGCTAGGTGAAGACACAACAGAAACAATACAACTAAATACAAGTGCGTTAATAAAAACCGGTAAAGAATTAGGACTCGAATGAAATACCGATAAGACGAAATATATGATTAGTAGCAGAAATGGTGGTGATCTTGGTGATATTGATATAACAGGGCATTATTTTGAACACATAGAGAAATTCAAGTATTTAGGTTCAATGATAACAAGAAAAAATGAAATCCAGTAAGAAATAAAGTCCTGGTTAAAGGTGGGAAATCAGTGTTATTATTCAGTTGCTAAGTTACTTAGCTCGTGGCTTCTATCTAAAAACTTAAAGGTTAGAATTTATAAAACTATTATTCTTCCGACGGTTCTTTACGGATGTGAAACGTGGCCTCTTACTTTGAAGGATGAACAACGGCTTAAGGATTTCGAAAATAAGGTACTGCGTAAAATATTTGGTCCGAAGAGTGATGAGGCCACTGGGGAGTTTAGAAGGTTGCACAATGCGGAATTGCGGAACTTATATCCTGTGAATATAATTTAGTTGATAGCATCACGGAGACTCAAATAGGCGAGTAAAGTTAATGGGATCGGTGAGGAACGGATTCCTCCCTCATACCAGGAAAGTTGGTATTCGCTGATCCGACTGGTAGGCGTCCGAAAGGAAGGCCGAAGCGTCAATGGGAGGATTGCATTAAGGCTGATCTCGGGGGCTTGGGCTTAAACGGTGAACATTAGACGAGTCTGTTTGGGTGGAATTTGGTGGTATCGGCATCGAACCTTCAGGTTTGGTAAGCCTATTATTATTATTCATATTTTATTAATCATTATATTTGCTTAAATTTAAACTATTTTTCCTTTAAAATCTTTTTGTGATTAGTTTGTTAAACTTGGTATCACATATACAGGTACAGTTAAAATGGAGGACTTCATGACCTTGAGGACATAGTAGATGTTGAGGTTATCATGATAAATTATTTTTATTTATTTAACGGTTTTTATTTTCAATTAAATTTTTATTTTATATACTTTTATTTTTTATTTCATATACCTCGGGCAGGTAAAATTTCCTTATTTTCTTTTTAATTATGGATAATTTATAAATGTAGAGAGTCTAGTGCCGGTATTGGTTGGAGTAACAACTCGTTAATGCTCTCAATAATTTCTCTTTAGTTTCAGTGTTAGTACATCATAACATTCAATAATTATTTTACCATCTAGGTATTATAATACAGTCTACAGTTCAGTGAAGTTTTATATGACAATATTGCAGTTTAAAAAAAGTTTTAACTAATAAAGAAAACATCTAAGAGGTAAGAGTTAAGATATTTGTTATCATTAGATCTCGTGCGCACGCATCTGTATGGCTCTACTCTACTTATCATCATTATCTTACCTGTTGATAAACAATACGAATACTCAGTGCTATAAGGGTTACAGAAGGATATACTTTGTCTCTCTGTTTAAAATAAAGAATCGCTTAATGATGGCAATTACTAACAAAGATATAATTAATGCTTTCAGGGAAATGAAAGAAAATTTTGAAAAGAATAATAAAATAAACGCAGAGCTTATTCAGGAACTAAATTCTATTAAAAAAACTTGTAAACCATTAGAAGAAAAAACCGATAAGCTTCAAGAAGAAGTAAACTTCTTAAAGAGACAACTCAGAAAAAATAATTTTGTTCTTTATAATGAGTCCCATACAGACAATGAAAATACATTGGGAAAAGTTAAAGAGGTTTTGAACCAGGCAAATATAAGTCTTCCTGATCACGCCGTAAGTGAATAACTGTTTCCGATTAAAAAAAAGTACCAATATTAGTGTCGCTAAATAACTATAATCTCAAACAGGAAATAATTAGACAGAAAGAAATTCTAAAAAGCAAAAACATTTCCATTAATCATGATAAAACATTAGAGGAAAGAGAAGAAGGGAGAAATTACGCAATATTGATCAAAATGTTTCCTACAGGAAAGGTTTTTTTTTAAATAAGAGGCTCATATTACTGAATAAAATAAGTAGAAAATATTTTTAAACAACAGGAATCAGACCTATTAAAACTTAGCTCAAACTTACAACCACTGAGTACACAATCCAAATCACCCGATAATAAAAGGCGGAAAACTGAAGAAAGATTGCCTAAATTCAAATTTCATTCTAGAAATCTTTCAACTGTTCCAAATGACCAGCCATCCACCTGAAAACTTATCGCCCACTCTCGCAGTGTCACTCGCTCCCAAAACCATACCAAGGCTTCTACTAAGGCTAATATTTTTCAAAAAATAGAATGTAAACTGATATTTTGCAATATTAACGGATTAAAAAATGTATTCAAATTTACTAGTAATGAATGCAAAGCTATTAGAAGGAACTCAGTGTTATGTTTTGTAGAGACAGATACTTTTGTACTCCCACCATGGTTACATGATTACACCCTGTATAATAGCAATGGAATAAAATTAAATCAAACAGGCTGTGCTAGTGAAGGTCTTCTAACCTTAATCCATAATTCAGTTGCTCTAGATACCTCAGTCTTATTTTAAAATTGTTATTCGATATTTAATAGCATTAAAATAGAAAATATCATTATAGTTTTAGGGAACATTTATTTTCCTCCTTCATGCGATATTGATATTGTCTTGAAGAGTTGAGTGAATTAGTATATAATATTTTTATCAATTATCCTACCGCCCGTCTACTTCTAATTGGAGACTACAACGGACATGTAGGTAATTTAAATCCTTTAGATGATGAAATACTTGTGAACTCAAATCTTTTAACCTCAAGAATAAGTAACCACGTTAAAGTCAATAAGCGAGGGAAACTCTTGGTGGAAGCTATGAAGTCGTTGGGTCTGATATTGTGCAATGGACATTCACCTTCGGACAAACCAGGAAAATATACATTTGTATCAAACTCAGGGCGAAGTACAATAGATCTAATGTGGATAAATGACAAAACCCTCGATATTTTCAATGATATGGAAGTAAAACTTATGTTCGACACCCTAGACCACTTGGCATGTATAACCTAGTTACGAATACCCTCATCACAAAAACTTGCTCATCTCCAATACAATAATTCATTAAACAACGTAGCTTGCACTATCAACAGACGTGTCAAATGGGATGATAATAAATCCAACAACTTTAAAGCACATTTATCTTTCTCTGATAAAATATACTATTATTCTCAAGATACTAACTCATTATATACCAATTTTATTCAAGCCATCTACAAAAGTATGCCTGAAACTGGACTAATGATAACTACCAAATCATCAAACAATCCAAAGTTTTGATCTAAACAACCATGGTTTGATGGAGATTGGAGAAATTCCAAAAGAGTTTTAAGAAAAACTTATAGAGCAATGATTAAATTCCACACTTCAATGAATTTATTGAAGCTAGAAAATCATACTGGCAGCTAACACACCTCAAAAAAGTAAAATTTAGATTCAGCATGTTACAAAACCTACAAGAGGTCAGAAACAGCAAAAAATTTTGGACAACAATAAAATCACTATAACCATATAAAAGCAATTAAAACAAGATAGACTTGTCAGATTGGGGCAGATTCTTTAAAACACTATATGGTTATAAATATATCCAAGATGTTAATTTTTTCTCGGTGACCCGTCTGCTTCTAGATAGTGACATTTCTCTAGAAGTACTGCAACATTGTGTGCGCCTCTCCAAAAATCAAAAATCCCCAGGATTAGATCTTATTATCTATGAGACATTTAAAAACTTTATGCCTGAGTGGGAACATAACCTTCTAAATTTATTTAACCTTATAATGATCCACGAAAAACCACCTCTTTCTTGGTCGAAATCTAAACTTCACTTGTTATTTAAGAAAGGTGACAGGAAAGATACAGATAACTACCGTGGAATATCATTAATAAATACTATGGGAAAATTATTTACTAATATTCTTGCAAGAAGACTTATGTTATGGGCTGATTCTGAAAATATTATCCCTGAAGAACAGGCAGGATTTAGAAGCAAAAGAGGCTGCATTGATCATATTTTCACTTTTAACGCACTGATAAAAATAAATCTCAGGATATTTATATGCAGGATATTCTATATGCGGTGTTTATAGATCTGAAGAAGGGCTTTGATTCCATTAACCACAACCTGCTGTGGGAAAAACTTTTTACACTTGGGGTTAGCGGTAAAATAATTAGAATCATGAAAACTTATATGACAATGCTACTACCCAAATTTCAATAAATGGTCAACTAAGCGATGAAATAGACGTAACTCTTGGATTGCTACTAGATGAAAGCCTAAGTCCAGCACTCTTCATTCTTTTCTTTTCGGATATTATTCAGTTCTTTCGGGATTATAGAGCCACAGGAGTTAGTATTGACCATAATCATGAGACAATAATGTTATTGCTGGCAGACGACATTATACTTTTAAATAATAACTGGCATAGTACGCAAAGAAATTTAAAGATTCTGGAGCAATACTGCTCAAACAACTCTGTAACCTTAAAAGTGGAAAAGTCAGAAGTCCTGGTATTCCATAAATCACCTAAGTTAAAAAAACTGAAACCCCTTTATTGGCACAATACAATGTTAGAATACATAAAAACCTACACATATTTGGGAGTTCCTTTTGCATCAACAGGTAAATCAAAAAAGGTTTCTGTACATTTCATACAAAAATCATCCATTGCTACCGCTAAAGTCTTGGAAATCCTGAGATGAGGAAAGAGTGACTCTTGGGAAACAAAGATGGCGTTGTATGACTCAATGGTCTGGTACGGATCTGAAGTTTGGAGCCTGAGATATTTAGATGCTATTGAGATTTCTCAAATGAAATTTATTAAATACTTATATGGATGCCCCCAAAACACCCCAAACTATATAGTGAGGCTTGAGACAAATAGAAGTCCTCTAAGCTCAAAAGTAATGGCAAAGGTAATCAACTATTGGTCTAAATTGTCATTGATGCCTGAAGAGAGACTCCCGAAACTGTGTTTCGAGAGGCTAAGGATGCTAGATGTAGAAAAGCCTAATGTAGATTACAACGGGGTTTCATAGGTCAATATGATAGCCCACCAATATGGATGTCGAGACAAATTCAATGCGCTTCAGGAAAACAATATTTTAATCACAAAGCTGATATTATCAAAAAAATCATAAACAAGAACTATTCAACTGACATTAATAGAACAATGAACTCAAATAGTAACCCCATATACCGATTACTCAGCAGTTACAACCTACATAAGCCTGAAGAATACCGGACATATAGACTAAATTTTAAAAAAAATACAGTGTATCAGCCAACTACGAGTAGGAAATCCAGAGAGCATCCGGGCGTAATAATATCGTCATTTATCGCCCTAAAACACCATCCCTACCTATCAGAGAGCATCAAACTCCACCATGGAAAGAAAATAATTATTATTAAGGTATAAGAACTTTGTATATTCTGCAATGGTTATTTAACAATAGTTTGTACCATATCCTCCTACATTACCCAACCTTTAAAGACAATAGACAATATATCTTAAAAGCATCTGAATCCGTATCCAGCGACCTACAAAACATTGAAAATATCTTGAACATTAATAGTGAAGCCAAATTGAACAGTCTTCATATTTATATCTTAAAAATATGTAATACGTTAGTGCCATATAAATAATATTATGTAATTAGTTTTCGAAACCATTTAATATCTATAAATGTATATATACAAAAAAACATTTATATCTGTACTTTTACTACGATCTGTTATTTTAAATGTCTCATTATTTTAAGTTTAATATTGTGTAGTAATCATTAGCAATTTAGTATTATCCAGTTTGTTTTATTTTTGTTTATTATTTTGTTAAGAAGTACTTGTTTTATCTTTTGTTTAATGTTTTTGTAATAGAGCACTAGACTCAGGTTATGTTTGTTTTATAATTGTATTTTGTGTTGTAAATTTGTACAAGACTTTGTCTTTCATAAATAAAATATATTCTATTCTAATTTATAAAGGTAATAGTACGTAATATTAGTAAAAGTTATAGATTGTTTTTGTAATTGACGGGAGCGGAGACTAAAGGACTTAGTTTATTTTAATGTTGATTGTCTGTCTCCCGTCTCTCTCTAATCCTGTTAGTCCTATGATTCCTAGTTGTGTGCACCTCTTTGTGTTTCGGTATAGAAGCTGCCGCCCGTACTCTACTAGCGAATATATCGCATGCGTTGCTTGTAACAGGTCAGCCAATCTTTTGTATTCGTCCGCGCACTTAAGGCACCAAGGATTTTATTTATGGGCAAATAATTTAGTTTAAGTTAGATCAGTCAAGTTTATTTAGATCCACATTTTTCTTTGTTTATTAATCTATATTAACCTGCCCTGGCTCATTAACCAGGATCCCTTATCTGGGAACAGCTTTGATATAGTCCATCCCCTTTTTTTTTTCTGGTGCACAATTCAGTGTTTGGGGGATTTCAGTTCTAACCATGCCCTTACATGCTTCAGCAGATGTTTCATATATATTATAGGTGGAATAATCAGGAGTCAGTCATTGTGAGCCGAAATGGCAAAATTAAAAAAAATTAAAAAAATGACTGACTCCTGATTATTCCACCTATAATAGTTTCTACAGTCGACTATACATCCTCAACATAATTCACTCAGTCTATGCTTGGACATGGCTCAGTAATGCACAGATGATGGCTCACAAGCTTGAGCCGAAACATTGGCAAAATTTAAAAAAATGATTGACTCCTGATTATTCCACCTATAATAGTTGGATATAGTCGACTATACATCCTCAGTTTAATATATATATATATATATATATATATATATATATATATATATATATATATATATATATATATATATATATATATTTTTTATTTTTTTTTTTTTATTATAGAGATATTTACAGCTGTATTAACAAAAAAATACATCAACTAAATATGAACGATATTTAAAAATAATATCTTTTTGATCCTGTTATGGAAAACATGCCCTACTTTTCCCTTGTCTGAAACATATTGTACTGTTGTTATTGAGTCACCGACCTTTTGCCTATGAAATTGAGACAAACCTGAAATTGCTCAGAACTTTGCTGAACTAACATAATTTTCTTATTTTTGTGCAAGCTGATCCAATATATTGTTCTTTTCAAGTTTTATATTAATTTCCTTTGTTTACAAAAACTTTTACCCAAAAAGCACTTCTATCTGTTGTAACAAAAGACAAATTATCGAGAATAGTCTACACACCTGTAATGGAAACCAATGAATTTGTGATGTGGGCTGTGTCTGTTTTGCTTCTTGAGCCATCGAGTGTTCCGTGGTGTCAGATCATTCTTGTACATCGAACTTTACTAAAAAGCCTTAAGTAAAATGGATCAGGAAAGTCACTTCTGAGAAATCTGAGTCTTAAGAAGCTGAAACTGCTAGTCTGTTTCTTGAGGCTACACGCGTACAAGAGAATTTCTTGGTTTTTATGAGTAACTCTGATGATAGAAAAATGTCTATGATTATAATAATATAAATAATAAAGTTAAAAGTCTAATTACTATGATTGTAAGGTTTGAAAAAGGATCAACAGCTGAAATGAGTGAAAATCCTAGTTCAGCAAGCTATTGAGAAAAAAACGTCATAAGTGAAAGCAAAGAATATACAAACACAAATTATAGTCAATATCTTAGGCGTTTAAGATTACTGGTATGGCTGCAAGTAGTCACCAAGCTAAGGTTGGACTCTCCAAAGAGTCGCTACTAGTACTGGTTAATTTATTTGGACCTTCAAAGCCTTTATGATTAAGATCACAATCCTCCAGCTCAATATGGGTCTTCAGTGGATTGTGACTGATGAACTTTGAGCACTTGCTCTCTGGTAAGTCATGGTGATTCAGGAACTGAGCTGCATTGGGAACAACGTGGTGAGATTCAGTCTTATATCAAGAGTTAAAGCCCTAGGCAGTGAAGAGAGGAGTTCCAGAGTAACAATAATACTAACTTAACCTGGATATGACAAGTCTTGAGCAGTTGACCTAGGGAAATTCTGGCATGTTACATTATGTGTGCCTTCACTCTTTCCTTGATTTACCTACGTGACAGAAACAACTATGTAAAAGGTATGTCATGGGGAAATTGCTAAAAATATGAAATATGAGAATGCTTGGAGTACAATTAGGGATCTAGTTAAACAATTATGGGAGGATATATGTATTCTGAATGATAGAAACCATTCAGTAGTTAACAATGATCTCCCTCAATTCCCAAATTCTCTAGACCAAGCGGGTAAAGCTACATAAATGTAATACTGGCTTTACAAGTATACTGATATTCCTTTTTCAAATTCCTGTTTATGACTATCAGCAGGGTCATGCATAAAAGGTGTGCTAATGCCATGCACCTGGTCTGAATTGACCTTTCTAATAATTAATGTGTTTTGGAGACCTCAAAGCTTACCAAAGTTAAATGAATTTCAGGATGTTAAGTGTTCTGGAAATTGGATGTGGGCTGCTAAATTACCTGGTGAAGGAGCTGCATTATATAGAACATGTCAGGCCATGTGTGACTTTATGTCTCAACTAGGCATAGCTATTGATGGTGGGAAGGATTCCCTTAGTATGGCTGCTCGTGTTAATGATGAAACAGTGAAATCACCAGGTTTGTTATTAATGTATATTTAATCTTTAGTTTTAATTTATATGTATTATTGAATCTAGAATAATAATGATGTTGAAAATATGTGATCCTCATCACATAGTCCAGAAAAATAGTCCTCTAATCTTTATTCTATACTGGTTCATATAAAAAGTTAGGCTTATTTAACAGTTTTTCACTTTTATTAGAATGTTTTAGATGTATTTAGGCCTTACTGGACTAAATAATTGCTAATGTTTTGTCGAAACATTACTTATAGCTGTCAACAAAATTATGTTGAGCCACATTCATTAGCTCTAAATTATTTTGAGATATTTCCTGGAGGCAAATCTGTTGATTCTGTTCACAGAATATAAAATTAATTTGAAGCTCTACATAGGCTGGGTCAGGCAGCTCAGATTTGCTCCTTCCCGACTCCTTTAGCATCATTCCTTCAGATTTATCTTTTTAGCTAGTATTAATACCATTAATATTCTGGAAATATTATGATTTATTTATAATAAAATCATTTATCTTGTTGTATTACATTAGTGTTACGAATTTGGTCTGAAGCTTACTTAAGAGAAGTCAATGCTGGGAGAAGCCCAGATAAATTGTTTGAAGCATATCTAGATACAAGATATTCAAAGATAATAAGATACAAAGATTATGGTGGACTGAACAGTTTGTGGTTGACCAGTCTTTTATCTCATGCATGATGATGGTAGAGACCTCGTGAGATGCGGAAGAATAAAGAGAGGTGAAGATAGCGTTTCATCAGGGAATGACATACTTCCACGTTCTAAATGAATGCATGCAAGCGTTGTGATGGAGATAAGCTGGGGGATGAAGTGTACTCTTCAGGACACCATCGGAAACTATGACATATGCCTCCTTGCCAAATACAATAGACAACTACCCCATTTAGCCAAGAGGAAACGATTAGAGAGAATGCATTTCTCAGAAATCTACAAATAGACTCTTTTACAGAAAAAGGTTATAAGTTTATAAAATACAAATAATACAATTTCTCACATAACATAATAAAACGAAATCTTTTTTTTTTTTTTTTTTTGCCGGCTAATCCAATGCACTGCAGCCAATTTAGGCTTATTGTGCGCCGTCCAATCTACTGTTAATACAGGGCTAGCGCCTTGGTGAATCTGACTAACCTATGGGGGTTAATCAGTTCACGCAACTTGGGATCAGGGATACGGTCGACACCAAAATGGTAAAACCGTGTCCTAGCAATCTCTGGGCAACTGCATATCAAATGACATGCAGTTTCATCCTCCTTCTTGCAGAATCTGCAAGTCGGTGAGGCCACCAAACCCATATTGTGGAGATGCTTATTAAGTTGACAGTGTCCAGTGTATAGTCCTGTTACCCTCCTTAGGGTTGTCCTGTCCATAGAGAGTAGAGTATGACTTCTCTCTTTGCAGGGTCCATCCAGAAACATCTTGGAGTGATGCTGCTTGTCGGTATCCCTCCAGTATTGCCTGGATCTATTATCAGCAGCCGCCTTAATCAGACCTTTGGCTTTGCTGAGACTAATTCCACACACAGGTTCAGGTGTGGGGGGTAGCTGGGCAGAACCCCTCGCAAGGCTATCAGCCCTCTCATTTCCTAAGATGCCTGAGTGACCAGGCACCCAATATACCCGGACTTTATTTAGCAGGGAAAGCATATTTAGATTGTTTTTGCATTCCTCTACTAATTTGGACCGTGTTATATAACTACCCAAAGCTCCAATAGCAGCTTGACTATCGGTATGGATAGTTATCTGTCTGTCTCTCATCCCTTCTGAAATTAAGGTTTGAGCACAGATATTGATAGCCATTACTTCAGCCTGGAAGACTGAGGTATGCTTACCAAGAGAAATGGACAACCCTTCCTCTGGTTTATCCATTCTCCATATTCCAGCACCTGAGCCTAGCTCTGTCATGGATCCATCTGTATAGCAGTTGACTCCATTGCACGGTTTGTGCGAGTCAGTCCTGTTGATCACTGCACAGTAAAGTGTGTCCTTGTATTTCTTTACTTGAAGATCAGAATGCATGGCAAGCACCGAATCTTCATCAATCCTTCTGAACAAGTTGCCATGGCCCCTCATAGCTCTGGTTGTCATAAGGCATGCCAGTCTTTGCAGCTTCCCAAGCTGCAGCAAGGATTTACATGTATTTGCCTTATGCCACCACACAACAGCTGCATATAGGACCATCGGTCTTATAACTGTTTTATATATCCAGAGGACCACATTCGGTTTGAGGCCCCATGTTTTTCCAACAGCCCCTTTACATGCAAAGAGGCACTTAAGTGCCCTTGTACAGGTTTTATCAATGTGGCTGTTCCATTTTAATTTAATATCAAGAGAAATTCCTAGATGTTTAACTTCACTACAGATATTGACCTCAGCCTCACCAAGGTGAGGTGGTCTGATGGTTATATTTCTTTTGTTAGTGAAGATACAGAGATTGACCTTCTGAGGGTTGATGCTTAGACCATTCGTCTGACACCATTCCCTAAGAAGTTTCATGGTTGTTTTGAGCAGATCCGATATGGTTTCCGGAACTTGCCTTCAATTAGCACAGCGATATCATCAGCATATCCCTGTGCATAGAAACCTGCATTACTCAGGATTGTCAGCAAAGAGTCGACGACCAGACACTACAGAAGTGGAGATAGCACGCCCCCTTGCGGACATCCTCCTCTCGGTCTAATCCACAATCTGGAGTGTCCCAGTTCGGATGTGAGCATCCTTCCCTCCAGCATGGCATTGATCCATCCGGAGATTAGTCCTCCCACTCCTCTCCTTTCTAAGGCTAATGCCATAGTGTCATAAGGAGTTCGGTCAAAGGCACCCTCTATGTCAACAAAGATGCCTGCCACAATATCTTTGTTGATCAGAGTTTTCTCAATCCTGGAGACCAGGAAGTGTAAGGCAGTCTCACAGGATTTGCCAGGCTGATAAGCATATTGAGCACTATGTAGTGGTTTATCAGCCAGTATATTGTCTCTAATATGTCTGTCAATAATCTTTTCCAGTGTCTTCAATAGGAAAGATGTCAGACATATAGGCCTATACGCCTTGGGATGGTCATAAGAAGCCTTCCCAGGTTTAGGTATATATCGTACTTTAGCCACATTCCACCTATCAGGTATGTGGTTAAGTGCTAAACTACCTCTCAGTAAAACAAGGAGGTGGGGTCGCAGCACCTCAAAGCCCTTTTGAAGTAGAGCTGGAAAAATTCCATCAGTGCTGGCTGATTTAAATGGGGCAAATGATTTAACTGCCCATTCCAGTCTCCCAGAATTGACTATTCTGTTAGCTTCTGCCCACCTGTCTGAATTAATAGTATTTTTTTCCGAGGTGGGATTGTTTGGCTCCTCATCCATCAGCTCGCAGCCAGGGAAGTGTGCTCTAGCAAGTGCCTTCAGGGTGCCAATCTCTGAATTGGTATGGCCCCCTTCCGCACTGATGGCACCCATAGCTCCCTGGCCCGGCCTCTTGGATAGGATTCTATTTACTCTAAAAGTAGAGGATGTGTCATTGATGTCGTTGCAGAAATTCCTCCATGCCCCTCTCTTAGCTTTCCTAATGGCTTTATTGTAGTCGGTCAGTGCTTGCTTATAGGCATTCCAACTACCTGTACTTTTGGCTTTATTGAAGAGTTTCCTAGTAGAAGCTCTCAGCTTGCCAAGTTCACTATTCCACCAGGTAACGTTCCTGTTGGACTTGACAGTACACACACTATTATTATCAGTGTAGGATTTCATTATTGCCTCAGTAAGTGATACGTTAAGGCAGTCCAATTGCCATTTGTCTCTAATTGATTTAGGACACTGTCTTATTTCTTGTTCGAGTTGGGTGCAGTAGGAACCCCAGTCAGTGAGTTTGGGGTTCCTGTACACCGTCTCAAACATGTCGTTGACATCTATGTCAAATCTGATATATTTGTGATCTGAACATGACTCCTCAAGAGAGACATGCCAGTCCTTAATGAAATCGTTCGCACAATTAGTGCTTAGTGTTATGTCAATGACCTCTGATCTATTTTTGTTGACAAATGTGGCAGTATTGCCCTTGTTGTGGATTTCAAGATCATTGCTTAAGATAAACTCTAATAGAGACTCACCTCTCTGGTTGTTATTTGTACTGCCCCAGAGTCTGTGGTGAGCGTTGGCGTCCAATGATGCTATCAGGGCGCCTTCGCCTTCCATCCCGGCAACTAGCCTTCTGAGAGCCTCAGTGGGGATGTCCTCTTCATAAGGAAGGTACACTGCACAAACTGTGATCTCCCTTCTGTTATTACCCTCAAGGAGGGTCACTTTTGCTGCTGTCAGATCCCTGCAACAGAATTGCCACAAGGGTAATATCTTTAGGTTGTTTTTGTACAGTATGCAGGTCCTGGAGCGCATGGGCACAGCTATTACACTGTAACCCTGCATCTCCAGCCCCTTTACACTGTCTTTAAAAAGGTAAGGTTCTTGTATTAGAATAATGTCAATAATCTTACCTCTTACATACTGCTGTAGGGCACCACATGCCGCAATGCAGTGATGCAGGTTGATCTGCATCAACCGCAACACTATTACTGCTTTTTGATCTTGCGGGGGTCACACCCCGGTGGGCGCCGAGGGACGCCGCCATCACCGGTCCTCCCAGAGGTACCCGGATGGAAGCCGAGACGCCGTGCCTTCACCGGTTCTTACATTAGAGACACCCGGATCGGCAGGCCTCCCAGCTCCCACCACAGAGCCACCCCCGCAAGCCAAAGCAGTTTTCTCCTTCATCGAGAGCGGCGCTCCTCCGTCCTGACCAGGCTCCGTCTTCCTGCCCTCATCCCTGGCAACGGATGAGACCTTGTTAGCCATTTCCTTTGCAGGTTTGGGTGGCCTCTTCTTCTCCAGCAACCTGAGTTGGACCTTGCCCATCCCAAAGGTCACCAGCCAGTTTCGCTCTTCCAAGAACCTAAGGCTAGACTCCGGGATTCTCATCAGGGCGAAGAAACCGTGCCTCTCCTCCTTTACACCCATTAGTGACCATCTGTTCACCTCAGGGATTCTAGAATTCTGTATGCGTATACGCCTACAGAAAGTTTGCTCTGTGAGCTTTTCCCCTGGGAAAAAGCCACCGATTCTGACCGGCTTTTTGAGCTCCTCAAAGTCACCAATACGGAGCGCTAGGCCCCCACTAAGTTTAATATTTTTTATGATTTCCGACAACCAGACTCTAGAATCCTGATTGTCGCAAACCACCACACAGCCACCCATCTTAAAGCTGAACCCACTAAACTCAGCCTGGGTGCCACCTTCCTCTAGCTGATCGACAAAGCCATTTCTTAACATCCTCACTCTGCTCCCAGGTGAGCTGATCAGCTGGGTATCGAGTGGGAATGATAGCTATTGGGTTGATGCAAAATTAATGCAGGTTTCCTCTATTGCAATATCTTAATTCCAATTGTGTAAACAAAGCTAATCCTAACATTGATCATTATTATACCAAAACAAACCTTATCTAATACCCTCTCTTTCACCATGAATTCGTTTAGTAAAATCGTTTTGTTCAGTGTGTTCAAAGGTCTTGAATCGAAAATGTCAAAGTGCGATTTTCGTCAAATTTATTTTTACGAATTTAAATTAGGGCGCAGCGCTGCGCAAACGGCTCGTAATATTAATGAAGTGTGGGGTCAGGGGGCTATTAATGAGTGCACGGTGCAGCGTTGGTTCCAGAAGTTTCGCAGAGGAGATTTCGACCTCGAAGACAAGGAAGGTCGGGGCCGTCATCTTGCTCTGGACAACGACCAGCTGAGGTCAAAAGTGGAAGAAGACCCAACCAAAACCACACGAGAAATGGCGGCGGAACTCGGAACTCAAAAATTGCAACGTCTTTGCCCAGCATTGATGAATCGGAAGGGGCCGATCCTGCTCCACGATAACGCTAGACCACACGTTGCACAACCAACGCTTCGACGACTGCACGAGTTGGGCTACGAAGTTCTCCAACATCCGCCTTATTCACCTGACCTCTCTCCTACAGACTTCCACTTTTTCAGGCATCTGGACAACTTTTTGAGGGAGAAAAATTTTCAAAACCAGGACGACATTGAAAATTCTTTTCGTGATTTCATTGAGTCCAGGGATTCGGATTTTTTTTCTGGTGGAATAAGAAAGCTTGTTGAACGTTGGCAAAAGTGCATTGATTCAGATGGAAATTATTTTGATTAAATATATATGGCTAAAGTAAAGATATGGCGTATTTACAATACCTACTAAAAACCTGCATTAATTTTGCATCAACCCAATACCTTACTCCCTCCGGCAGCTAGAGCGTATGAAATAACATTAGGGGCCGCACTCCTGGCCCTCTTTGCCATAGGCGCAGAGGTTCCGGGTGAGGTCCTAGGTGTTTTCTCAGAGCTCGTTCCAGGAACAGCTTTACTCCGGTCATCCGAGAGTCCCGACAGTCCGGCGGTCTGAGCCGCCTGACTTTGGTTCTCCACGAGTCCCGAAGGTCCAGCATCATTCCCAGTTTGAGCTCTCTCTTGCTCTCTCAATTTCTTAAATTTTCTTCTCTGAGCACCGGAGGGCTTCTTCACCTCCTGGGGCTTGGGGGTTCTCTCATTGGACCCACCCAAGCTCCGTTCACCCTCCGATGCAACAGAGAGATATCTTACCTCGTCCATGAGCGTCGCTAACGAGCTCCTGGTTTCGTCATCATCTTGCTGCACGCTGGCAGTCGACGGGTCCAGTTGAGTCCCCGACCGGCCATATGAGGATGATGAAGAATCCTCCACGGCCATCATCTCCAATAACTCCTTCGCCTCCACCTCCTCCTCGCTATCTGAAAATTTTTTAATTATTTGTGACATTTTTGTTCCCACGAGTACGGGGGTAACTACACTGCAGGTACAACCCCCTCTCCCTGCAGCGGGCACTTAGTTGAAATGGGGTGTGCCAGGTGCCCCAAGTGGGTCGATAAGAAACAGTGTATTTTTATACACCCCCTGCCATTCAGCCTCAGCTCGAGCGCCCTCCACCTGGCTTGGGTGTCTTAATAGGGTAGTCACCAGAGTGACATACCCCCGCCTCTGTCGTCCGCGAGTCCCATCGGACTCCCCGGGGGGCACCACAAGGAGGTGACAGTAGGCGTTGGTAGGGATAGGGAGGACTGGAGGTTTACCAAGCAGTGGGTAGGGCACTATGGCTTGATAAATTCGCAAAGAGTGGGGGAGATGCCCGCACCTATCTCCCTCTCTAGTCCTCCTGTTACCCTACCCATTTACCCCCCAACACGAATCTTACTTGAAACATTTTAACTTTATGCACAATTTTAACTCACAATGCAAGTGACAAAGATGAACAGCCTCACAATTTCATATACTTTATGTCTGCAGACTCTATGACAAACCGAGATTCCATTTAATAAAAAATATGCTATTCAAACATGGTAATTATCCTGAATCAGAATACATACTTTTTCCCAAATTTAAGACATACCTGTAAAAATTTAAGTGACTTAAAATGGCTGACAGACTATAGAAGGGCAACCTAAATTCTTCTTGTACTCTTATGCTCGTTAATTGAAACATTCTTTCCAAATGATACTAACGGACATTTTTTACGAAATCGATATTTTGACATATATTTCTCTCCATTTAGTTTTATCTAAATCTTCTTTTTGGTTTTATCTAATGAACACTCAAGTCCTTCAAAAATGCAATTTAGAAGTGCAATTATTTTCTTAAGGTACTAATAACACACTTAGTTTCATTCCTAATCATACTATAACATTTCATTTCATAAATTTAAAATAATGTTATTAATATAGTAAAAAACAAAAAAATTCTAGATTTTAATGCAAAAAGAATCAAATAAGTTGTTTAAATAAGAAATGAAATGAAAAGTAATTTTATTCTGGGATGAGTAGTCCCCTAAGAAAAGTACAATATAAATGATAATTGTCTGATTGTTTAAGACTTCAGTTTAACAATAAAAGACAGATTTTGTGACAATGAATAGTTATCATCTATAGCTTTTAAATATTACATATGTTAGGAAGATTGATGCTTTAGGAGATGGAGAAATAGTTGGTGTTTAAAAGTGGATAGTGATAAGGATTTACGAATGGATACAGGCAAGGAATTCCAAAATAGGGTAGCACGAATAATAAAGAATTTTTTTAAGGAAGCAGATCTGTGAGAAGGTTACATATACAAGTTTATGGGTTGGGATCTAGTGTTTACTGAATGGACAGAGGAACAAGTGTTAAGCATATCAAGAATATAAGGAGGTTTTTTGTTTGAAAAATCGGAAGAGACAGACACCTAGGAGGTATTGCCGACGGAAAGAGGGATAGAGCCAATTCAACTCGGTATACCTACTAGAAACATGGGAGGGTCTGGGGATTCCATATGTGAATCTAATGAAACAATTCATAAGTCTTTTGAGTTTCTTATCAAAATTCTCTGGCAGGCCACCAAACACGAGGCAACCGTAGTAAAATTTGGGGAAAATGAGGGAAGAGACGAATAGCATATGGGTTTTAGGTGGGATAGAATCACAAAGTCTTAGAAATTGTTTTAGGAAAGCGATGGATTTTCGGGTGATTTGAAAAATATGATTACTCCAAGATAGGTTTTGATCAATAATGACTCCAAGTTTTCTTACTGAGGTATGGAAGTGGATAGGTATGTTGTTGAGATAAAGGAGGAGATAATACGGAACAGAATATCTTGTAGTTTTTGGATAGCCTTTAGCATTTCAGAAGGATAGAAAGAAAGATAGATTTGCAGATCATCTGCATATAGGTGGTATTGTGAGTGGCGGATGTAGTCAGAGAGATCGTTGATATGGATAGAAAAAAAGAGTTGGAGAGAGTGAGGATCCCTGAGGAGCACCACATGTTAAGCAAATGGAGGAGGAAGGAGGTTCATTTGTTATGATAACAGTTTGAGATTGATAGGATAAAAAAGAAATAAACCATTTTAGAACTCTATTTGATATTTGAAGGTTTTGGAGTTTGGTAAAAAAGATGTTATGATTAACTGCATCGAAAGCTTTTGAGAAATCGAAGAGGATCAAAATAGTGATTTTTGTTGGTCTATTGATGATTGTAGGTCTTGGGTGATTTTTAACAATGTAGATTGAGTAGAATATTGTGATCTGAAACCGGACTGTAAAGGATTTAGAAGGTCTTTTCCTCAAGAAAGTTGTTGAGCTGTGAGTGAATTATTCTTTCAAGTGGTTTCGATAGATTGGATAATATGGAGATGGGTCTAAAATCGGAAACTGTGGCGGGATTAGGAACTTTATTCAGTGGACGTACAATGACTTTTTCCCAGGCTGTTAGGAAAATAGATTTTTTAAGAGAAACATTATAAATATTTAGAAGAACAGGAAAGATGACTGGACATAAATTTAAAGACATAATTTAATGAGTTTCACAGGGATTTGGTTGGGTCCATGATCATTCGTTCTGGACTTGAGAATTGAGGAGAGCAATTCTTCTGGAGATATATCTGAAAAATAGAAATTTTCCGGATTGAAGGATGTTTGTGGTAAAGAGTAATAAGTAATATGGGATATAGGAAGTGGTTCTGTGAAGTAGGAATTTAGTTCTTCGGAAGTAAATGGAACACAAAAAGAGGGTTTGGAATTTATAATGTATAGGTTTCTTAGTAGTTTCTATTTGGTCTTAGCTTTTGGGTGCTTGAGATAAGGAATTATGGAAAAAACGCGCTTTAGCACAGTGTAGAGAACACTGAGCAAGATTTCTTAGGGACTTAACATGGAGAAATCATCTGGGGCTCGTGTGCGCCTAAATCTTCTTGTGGCGGCATCTCTTCTTCTCGTCAACTCTCTTAATTCAGGAGTGATCCATGGTGCAACGGGCCGTTTAAAGGTTGAGATCTTGTGTGGAGCATAGGTATTTAGAAATAGGAGGTTCCCAGAGAGGCATTCCACCATCTCGTTGATTGACGAAAAGGTAAAGATGGGTTCTAAGGCTTTATATAATGGGTCAAAAAAAGGAATTTGGATATTTGTTTTGGGATAATTTTAGGAGTTGGAGTGTTATAGGAAATCTGGATGAAGTCATGGTATGAATGAAAGGATACTGGATTCTGGGAGGAAGATAACAGTTTTTTGGAGGAATCTATTATGAACAGGTCTAGCCACGTGCTTGTAGACTGGGTGTGGTGGGTCGGGTTTAAGTGTACTATGAACAGGTCCAGTGAACAAATGAGGTTGACAAAGTATGTCTGTCTGAAGATTCTAAAGAAAGGTTAGTGTTAAAGTCACCTGCTATCATTATGTTATTGTATAAAGGAACGTAGGTAAAGAGGTAGGATACAAACATATGATCGAATCGGATGTGAGGAGGACGGTATGTAGTCGCATAAAGGAGAGAATGAGAAGTGTAGAAGATATCAATGAATATATATTCTAAATGAGGAACATCTTTAGAGGGAGATTTTTAAAGGATTTTTGATCTTAGGCTGTTATGGATGCAAAGTCCAACACCACTGCCTGTTCAGTCAGGATATATCATGTCGATAAAGGGTATAATTGGGAATGGATATAGAGGAAGAGGATATATTCGGTTTGAGCCTGGTTTCAGAAATGGAAATGTGATGAAAATTGTGTAAGAAGTAATTGAGAAATTCATCGAAATGAGCTGGGAGGGATTGGGTGTTGACGTGACAGGTCAATAGGATATCAGTCATCTGAAGGAGAATAGAGGATATCTGTCAGTAAGAAGGAAAGGTGAGATTAGATTGGAACAAAAGTTTACAATGATTTTTGAATTGAAAACATCTGTGGAAACGATTTAAAAAATATAAACAATAAATAAATAAAATGTATGGAAAGGTAAAATATTAACTCTAACCCCCAATTGAGGTGCCTTGTTGGAAGTCTCTTTTCACCTTGCGGAGGTGGATAAAAACTGACCTTTTGTACACTGATCAAAATAATATAGTAATGTGAGATTTTTGTGCTTCCTGTAAAATTTTCTCGAATGGATATAATACCTTTTGGAAATCACTGTCTCAGAGAATATTAGATGGTTTTATTCAATTGTCCTTTGCTCTCCATGTTTCCATAAAAATAATGTATAAAGGGAGAGATGTTATTTTACTAAAAATGCTATCAAATTTTTAATTTAATTTATTGAACATAGTTACTATAATCATCAAGATATTATAAAGCAATGACCTTAAGAAATAAAAAAAAAAATGTTTTATATTGTTTTTCAACTTCATGGCACTCCACAGAAAAGTAAATCCAAATTTTTATTTTCAGGAACTTTAGTGATTTCAACCTATGCACCATGCCCTGATATTAGAGTAATAATTACACCTGACACAAAAAGCCCTTCAGAAGGAAAAGTTGGCTCACTTATCTGGGTTTCTTTATCTGATGAACATCGTCTTGGTGGTTCTGCTTTTGCCCAGTGTTTTTCACAAATAGGTTCTAACGCACCAGATGTTGAGAATCCACTTAAGCTTAAAGAAGCTTTTAAAATTACCCAAAAATTAATCTCAGGTTAGTATTATAATTTCAATTATCTTAATTTGGTCTTGTTTTTTTTTTGACATTTTGTTACATCAGCCTTCAAAAATTCTTCCCTAACATTACATCATTAGATTATGATATACTCTCCCAAAAGCAAACACCAACTGACAAAAATATGGATAGAATTTTTCGACATTTTGTTTTTATTATTTTATAAAAAAAATCAAAAAAAAAATCAGTATTTTTGTTCTATGATTTTCTTACTTCATTCATTGCATCTTTATTCATTCTTATTATGATCACAATTCACACAGCTTGTTTATTAGATAATTAGATAATTTTTAAATATTTTCTGTATTTTTTTATCTTTGTTTTGTTCATGTAAAACAATGTTATATTGTTCTGTCCACTTATTTACCTCAGTTTCCAACCGACGCACAGTGGTTCCAAATGCACTTTTTTGGGATAAAAGTCGGCAATTCTCGTTCTAATTAAGATATATCACCCATTTTAATACTTTCTAAATTTTAGTTTTGTTTCTAGTTTTTACTGACAAAATTTGAAAACTGTAAATTGATTTCTACGTTTTTGGTAAAGAAGAACGCATTGTTTCTAAGAAATTAAGAAATTTCTTAAATGGAAAGACCAGAAAAAAATTGACATATAAAATTATTTTGTGAGCTAACCTAATTTTTCCAAATGATAAACCATAATGAAGTACTGTCCCGAAGCGAGATACAATTATAAATGTTTTTTTGTAGGGTATTTTTGTTATTTATTTTCCTTAAATTTAATAAATGATATTTACCTATTGTAATACCTGGGTGAGTCAAATAAAAACGAGACTTTTGTCCTGGAAGCCCAGTGAAGGTGCGGGAACGTTCCCGCGTTTAGAGGTGTTGGGTAGGGATGCCAGGAGTGGGGGATGCAGGCGGGTGCATACCCTCGAACTTACCAGTTACCATCGTGACGATGTCTGAGCAGGATGTATCCCCCTCGATTGCACAACGTATTATCATCAAATTTCTTGCTGCTGAAGGTGTAAAACCGGCTGAAATCTTGAGAAGGTTGACTGTACAGTTCGGGGAAGAGACACTTTCTCGTGCCAGAGTGTTTGCATGGCATAAACAGTTTGTGGAGGGTCGTGATCATGTTCAGAATGAAAGCCATGATCGCAGACCCCGCTCCAGGTCAACTTGGGTGCACCATTACACACCTGAATCAAAACAAGCGAGTATGGAGTGGAGACTGAAAGGAGGGGGGAACCTGGACCAGTGAAAGCCAAGTCACGACTGTCAGCTGGGAAGGTTTTGGCTTCCGTGTTTTTTAACCAGCGTGGCTTGCTGCATCTTGATTTTTTGCATGAACGCAGGACTATCAATGCCCCATACTACTGCGACATTTTGAATGAAGTCAGACTTGCATATCGCCGCAAAAGAAGGGATCTACCAATGAGAGAAGTGATTCTTCTTCAGGACAATGCTCGCCCGCATACTGCGGCCCTGACGAGAGAAAAATTGGAGCAACTGGGCTGGGAGACGCTGGAACACCCTCCCTACAGTCCAGACTTATCACTATGTGACTTTCACCTGTTTGGCCCACTCAAGGAAGTTTTGGGAGGTCAGAGATTCATCAGTGACGATGAGGTTGAAGCCTATGTGCTCAATTGGCTGAAGACACAACCTACTTCATACGATGAGCCCGGGATTGGAAAATTAACTATGCGCTGGGAAAAATATATTTCCAAATCAGGAGAGTATGTAGAAAAATGAGGTGTACTTTTTTTTTGTGTTCAAAGTAAAAATTAAAAAATAAGTCTCGTTTATATTTGATTCACCCATTTATGTACAATTTAAATGATTAACTATCATTTCAGATTAGATAGAATATATAAAAATAATAAATAACAGAAGTTTTGTTCTAAGACGCAAAACAATGTCACTGGGTGGAACTGACACGGAACACCAGGAATGCAGCGGTGTCTACCAGTGGCATTACACACCAGTTTTAGTTCTCGACAGTGTACTGTTTCCGGGCAGAAATTGTCTTTCTTAATTTTTTTAAATATTCTATCTAATCTGAAATGTTAGTTTATTTTTAAATTGTATTCATTGCAATAGTTAAATTTTATATATTAAATTTAAGGAAAATAAATAATAAAAATACCCTACATAAACACGTTAATAATTGTATCTCGCTTCGGGGCAGTACTTCATTATGGTTTATCATTTGGAAAAATTAAGTTAGACATCAAAATAATTTTATATGTCAATTTTTTTCTGATCTTCCCATTTAAGAAATTTCTATAGCCAACAATGCGTTCTTCTTTACCAAAAACGTAGAAATCAATTTACCATTTTCAAATTTGGTCGGTAAAAACTAGAAACAAAACTAAAATTTAATAAGTATTTTGCATTTTATTTTGTTGTGTATGTATTGATATATTTAAAATAATTTTAATTTTTTGAAAATTATTAAAAAATCACCAAGTCATTATATGAAATCCAAAGTTTCCTTAAACTTATCTAATAACGATTCTAAACAAAGTTAAATATAGAACAGATAGATATATAAAGATTTATATATAAAATAATAAGTTACAGAGACATTTCTCTGGAATAATCGACAAAACTTATAAATTTTCATGATATAAAATGAGCTAAAAATTTGCCAATCATACCATTTAAATTGAATTTACTAAGAAACAAAATGACATTAAAATGGGTGATATATCTTAATTAGAACGAGAATAGCAGACTTTTGTCCCGAAAAAGTGCGTCTGGAACCACTGTGGGACGGTCACAATCAGAACTTTCCTCAGCTATTTTCTATATAATTGTATTTTCCTTTATTAATTCTTATTTGTACACTATTGCCCCAGCATCTAATTTTTTTTTATTGTTAGTTTTATCCATAATAATAATAATAGTAGTAGGCTTTACGAACCAAAAGGCTTGATACCAATACCACAAATTGTTGCCTATGCATATGCTTCTAGGACTTATTTTAATGCTAATTTAAATAAATGCTATTTTTAGTGTGATGAGAGATTCCAACTTAATTGAATGTTTCAGACATGCACATTGAATGAAAAATAATTTTTATTCTGGGACAGCCAGTCCCTTAAGAATAATAAAAATGTACATTTTTAAGATTTCTCTTCTGGCTATACAAATTTGATAATATTATATCACTTACTCACTCACTGCTGGGCGCTACAGTCCTTGTAGGACCTGGTCCTCTGCCACCGTTCTTCCCCAAGCCTCACGAACTCCAGCGAGTCTCCTCCAATTTCCAACTCCCATGCTTCTCAAATCCTCCTCCAAGTCCTCAATCCATCGTCGCCTGGGTCTGCCCCTTTTCCTTTTCCCTTCTGTGCACCATTTAACATTATTTTAGGCAGCCTACTGGGCTCCATTCTTTCCACATGCCCTAACCATATCAGCCTGCTCTTCCTAATAGCACAGGCTCTCCATAAAATTCTGTAATTTCGGCGTTACTTCTGATCCTCCACATATGTTCTTCTTTTACGGCACCAAAAATCCTTCTCAATATACTCTCCCAAACCAGTAGAGCTCTTCTGTTTTCTTTAGTTAGGGTCCACGTCTCACTGCTATACATTACAACCGGCCTAATTATTATTATGTATAGCAAGAGCTTTGCTTTCCTGGAAAGACTTGTGTATCGGAGAGCTTTTTGTAGGGCATAGAAACATCTGGTTCCTGCTACCATTCTTCCCTTAATTTCTACTTCTTAGTTATTCTTCTCTGTCACAACACCTCCAAGATACTTGAATGTACTACAGCTGTGAAACATGTTTTCATCCACCACCACAATATCTCCTCTCTCCTTGGTCTGCCTCGAAGTTTTTATATACTGAGTCTTTTCTACATTTACTTCAAGTCCTAAATCTTGTGGTGCTCTCTTGAATTCCTCTACAGCACCGGCCAGAGCTGCTTTGTTTCGACCTGTGATGACTGCATCATCAGCATAAGCCATATGCTGTGTGAGCCTGTTGTAAATGGTGCCCCTGGGTTTTCCCTTATTTTTCTTATGGCAACTTCTAGAGCGAGATTGAACAATACTGGTGATAATGGGTCTCCTTGTCTTTAGCCACTATTAACGCAAAAGCTATATATATACACTATAGATAACACATGATATTACATATAATGAATTTATATTTATGTGCATACACACGCACAGACAGACACACACACCCACATACACTCACTCACACTGAATGTGTTTGTGTATGAAGACAACATTGCTACCTTAAAGAATCAACAAAAACATATACTTAAACAGTAAAAAATTAAGATAAAAATAAAAATTGAGTGTAGAATAAAGAGGTTAAATAGTTCAACTTAATAAAGGCACAGTTGATTGATATTCCAGGAGATGGATGAATAGTTAATGTTTGAAGGAAGTTAAGGATTGAAATGTATTAATGGATTTAGGTAAGGAATTCCAGAACAATTGAAAGGTATAGCTTAAATGACATGACTAATAACAATGGCCAAAAGATGATTAACTTTGGATTATTGAAAAATTTAGTTGTGGTCATCACTCAATTCCCTCATAAAGATATCCAAGAAGGTACAGGAACTATTCCAGATGGCTAACATGTTGTTAATCAAATCTATCATCTTCTGATCAGAAGTAGATATATGAGCAGTAAATCAGATCTATGGGTCTTCAGAAGTGCTTATGTGGGTTCAGGCCACTTTTTAAACATTGCACATATCACAGCAAGTATAAGCTGCCCGAGGCATGCATTAGCACCAAGTAACTAGCAGGAACTCAGCACTTATACAGAGAAAAGTTGGATCAGGTACTATCTTAACGACTAACTAGTGGAAATACCCCACCTCCTAGAATTCAATTTAATCCTGACAATTTTTATTTTCTACATATTACTCCTGATGATCTGCTATCATCTATCCTAAAATCTAGAACCAATGACCACGGCTCAGATCTCATTCCAGTAAATCTGATTAAACTCTGCCTCCCAGCTATTCTACCAATCCTTTTACACATATACAATTTTTCCCTCCAAAATTCCATCTTTCCCTCACCTTGGAAGAAAGTAGTTGTTCGTCCTCTTAACAAAGTTTCTTCTCCATCCACTGTTTCTGATTTCAGACCTATTTCCATTCTTTCAAACCTTTCTAAACCGTTTAAGGGATTAGTCCAACACCAGCTTTCCGCATACCTAGAACAAAACTCTTTCCTTAACCCCTTTCAATCAGGTTTTTGTTCTGGCTATTCCACCCAATCCGCCCTGCTAAGAATCACCCAGGATATACAATCTTCCATTGATCAACAAAAAATTACAGTCTTAATTCTTTTCCATTTTTCCAAAGCATTTGATTGCGTCGATCATGATATTTTACTATCCAAACTCAGTAACTTGTCATTATCCAATAGTACCTTAAAATGGTTTCATTCCTTCTTATCTCATCATTCGCAGACAGTTGTAATCCCAGATAAATGCCCTTTGTCTCCTCTCTTCCTCTCACGTGGTGTTCCTCAAGGCTCATCCCTTTCTCCAACTCTTTTCTCCATTCATATTAGTGATCTACCAGATTCTATTCATCATTCCAGATGCCATCTTTACGCCGATGATCTACAAATTTACTTCTCTTTCCGCCCTTCTGATCTCATAGAGGCATCCCAGAAAGTTCAAAATGATATAGATCAAATTTGTCATTGGGCAAATAAAAACAAGTTACAGCTCAATGCAGGTAAATCCAAAGCAATCCTCATTGGTTCCAAACCAACCTTGAATTCGCTTCCATACTATCCGTTACTCTTCCTCAATAAAGTCCCTATCCAATTCCAGAAAAATGTTAAAAACCTAGGAGTCACTTTTAATCAAAATCTGTCCTGGAATAACCATGTATCCGAAATATCCCAAAAATCGATTTACATACTTAAACAGCTCTATAGATTCTGTGAATCCTTACCTTTAAAAACCCGCCAGCTACTTGTTTCCTCTGTTGTCTTCCCCAATTTTGACTACAGTTGCCTAGTGTATGGAGGACTTACTGATGAACTGGAAACAAAATTGAAACATCTTATGAATTGTTTTATAAGATATATTTTTGGAGCCAGTAGCTGAGACAACTGTATAAGGGCCTTCATACTTAGGGTTAAGTTTAGCTGCAAGTTTATCTGCTGCTGAAGATAACTGAAAATTAATTTTTAAAACCTGATCTCCCGGATGGAAATGATCTTTTCGGCGTCTAAAATTATAGCGACTACTTTGAGTTATACTTGCTTTAAGAGAATTTTCCCGAGTGACATGATGAACTTCAGGCCACTTTGGCAGCCCAACGAGTCTTTTTATCCTCGCGAGCTACTAGAATATCTCCCTGGGGAACTTGGTGTAAAGGCCTTAGCTCTCTACCAAAATTTAAGAAAGCAGGGCTGAACTTGGTCGAGTCCTGAACTGCAGAATTTAATGCAAATTGGATTTCTCCTAATTTCTCGTCCCAGCGTTGGTGTTTTTTCCCAAGATACGTGACGATAAATTGTTTTATATTACGGTACCCCATTCTGTGGGATTTGCCTTTGAGTGATAAAGAGGAGTAGTCTCCCTCTTGATTCCGAACTCCTTAGCTACTTCATCAACAAGATTACTCACAAAGTTTTTAGCATTGTCGGAAATTAATTTCCTAGGTGCACCATACCTATGTAATATCCGCGACTTTAATTTCAACACTATAAACGAAGAGGTAGCTTTCCTAATGGGACACAATTCCACCCATCGGCTAAATAAATCGGAGATAAACATTGCCTTTAGTGCTTCTAGGATAGGGACCCATAATGTCAACAGAAACGATTTCCCATGGCTGCTTGTTATAGCGAGGGTACATCAATCCACGAGGTGGTGTATTTCCATGATGTATATCCATGAGGTTTAACTTTTTGGCACAACTCACATATTGGCTTATATCCAAATATAGACCCAGCCAATAATATAGTCTGCTAACTATAGACTGGATTGACCGTCTTATCAATCCCTAAGTGACCAGACTGAGGAAGATCATGATTATCATAGATTATAGATCTCCGCAGATGTCTAGGAACAACCACTTTCCACTCCTCACTGGGGTCCTCCAGCTCTCCTTTCAAAGAGTTCTTCTGATGATACAGTAACTGCCCGTCCTTTATCAACCAGCCTGGGTGAAATTCTGGGGACTTTTGGACTCTGTAAAATTTCTGATCGTTCCATTCATCAGACGATATAGGGGTTTCCAAAGACGAAATATCATTGGAAGAAGAGCCATGATCGATACAAGTAGATAAAACAGTGATTACGGCAATTCTGGATAATGCATCGGCCACTGTATTGCTATGTTTTTGACCGGCTGCTTTTCTAAGGCAGCGGTACCTTCAAAAACTAGCTTACTTGATATATTTAATCCATATATAAACTATATTTAATGATACCATTGGATTTCCTTTTCAAAGGTATTGTGTTTACCAATCCAATAGGTGGCATGCAGGGTAAGATAAAAGTAAACAAGATTTAATTAATACATTATTATAATTATTTACTTACACATATCCATTATATTAATACATTGTTTAGAACGTTGATAGAGAATACTGAGGGACATTTTCTCTACTACCTTTGCCATACAATATTACAAAAAGAAATACCTTTAAACCACTTCGTCGGCTGGCGAAGGTGGAATCAGTTCTTGGCTCTTAGATCTCCAGCTGCTCTCTCTGACCCCCAGACGGACCTCGCTTCTTCTTCAGGATGGAACTTGACTTCTTGTGGCTGGAATGAGACTAACTCTACGCATCTTCTCTCTCATCCTCGTCACCTCAGGTGGGCCAATATGGGAAGTGCCCCGGTTGGCGGTATAGCCTTTGTGCTATTCTTCTTATCTTTTCACCACTCTTAATATTCTTGTTGGCCACCGCAGTGGGAAACTACCAGGGGTCTCTGGTACAGCTGGGGTGCCTATACCGATGGGAAATCTAGGAGATTAGCTAAACACCTTTTGAACTTTTGCCGCCCCAAGCTTATAAAGGCATATCAATATATATTTAATTAATTTTAATTGTTATCCAATGATGAATTTACACTTGTCAGTATTCTCAATACATTACAGTATTCAGTTTGCCCTTACGGTATTCCACTTTGTAATTATACGGTTGTAACCGAAGAGCCCATCTAGCCAAACGACCGAAGGGTTCTTAAAATTTAGTAGCCACTTAAGACTGGCATGGTCCGTTATAACTGTAAAGGAATATCCCTCCAAGTAATGCCGATTCTTTTTGATACCAAATAGGACTGCCAGGCATTCCTTTTCGGTGACGGTGTAATTTCTTTCAGCTGGACTGAGGGTACGTGAGCAAAAAGCGATAACCCTTTCTTTGCCATCTTGTATCTGTGTTAAGACCGCTCCAAGACCTGTATCACTGGCATCGGTCTGTAGTTGAAAAGGCTGCTCGAAATCTGGCCTGGCTAATATTGGTTCTTCAGTCAGTGCTGACTTGAGAGCATTGAAAGAGGCTTCCTGCTCTCCTGACCACATCCATTTAGCTTTGCGTTTGAGCAAGGATGTAAGGGGAGAGACACTGAAGAAAAATCTTTTATATAACAGCGATACCATCCTGCCATACCAAGGAACCTTCGAAGTTGCCCAACATTGTTGGGAGGAGGGATTGAAGTAATGGAGCTTACCTTGTCTGGATCAACGCTCAGGCCTTCGCTATTAACTAAATACCCTAAGTATCTAACTTCTTTACAACCAAATCTGCATTTATCAGGGTTGATATGCAACCCTGAAGCTTTTAGTTGACGAAATATCTCCTTAGGCATGTCTAAATACAATTTAAAAGTTGGCGTGCAAACCAAAATATCGTCCAGGAAAACTACAACGTACGGGTATAGTTCGGGTCCAAATATTGCATCGGCTAACCTCTGAAAGGTAGCAGGTGAAATGGTTAGCCCAAAACGCATAACTTCAAACCTAAATAACCCTCTGCCCGGAACTGTAAACGCTGTAATCTCTTTACTAGATTTGTCTGCTAGTGGTACTTGCAGAAATTCCTACTAAAAGTCAAATTTGGACTGATATCTCGCTTGTCTAAATCCGTCTAAAAGAGAAATCATATTTGGCATGGGATATGAATCTTGACAAGTAACTTCGTTTACCTTGCGAAAATTGATAAAGAAACGGTAACCAGATCCCTTGCGAACCATGACTACCGGAGATGACCATGGAGATTGGCAAGGCTCAACTAAGCCTTCTTCTAACATCCAATCAAGTTCCTGGTACATTGCCTCAAGAACTTTAGGCGAGTAGTGGTAGGAGTGTTGATTAATAGGTTGAGCACCCATAACATCTTTCTTATGTCTTATACGCATTGTTAATCCCGGAGAATCTTGGAGAGTTAGCAAACCTTCCCTAACTATCCTATTCAGATCTAACTTTTCTGTGGAACTAAGTGAATTAATACCACAAATTTTGGATGTTTCCCTTCCCACTATTGGAACATATTGACGAAACGAAAACCTTATGGCTAGGATCGTCTTGAAACCACCAGGCTGCTTCACGAAAATTCATACACATATAAGAGTTAACTATAAAATCTAACCCAAACAAAAACATAAATGGGAGTGATGTTAAAGTTTACAGTATTATGTCGTACGACCTACCTCCAACGGTAATTGTAATAGAGAATCTTTTATCCACAATACTAGTACTTCCATTAGTGACACAAAATTAAATTCGGGAATTCCCTCAACGACATAACCCAGTTAAAGGAGAATTTTAATTCCTTCTGGTCCAACGAATGAGGTCGTGGAACCTGGGTCAAATAGGGCCAAGTAAGTCAACCCTCTTCGGCATTGGTTTCCTATTTGGAAAACCATGTATAGCTGTTTAGGGAACGATACGGGATAAAGAGGTACGGTAAAATTTTTTAAAGAATTAGAGGCGACATTTGAGGAAGCGAGATCAGATTTAGCGGTACAAAAATTTATACGATACGGAACAGTAATATACGAATGGATATTCGGTGGGTCAGCTAAAACCGTAGGAATAGGAATGACCCTTAATTCCTCCCTTAATTCCCTCGCCTATTTCCTGGAGTGCATTTAGGGCAGGCGTGAATGGAAACTCGTGGGCTACCGCAACGATAGCAGAACAACTTACGAGGTAGCGAACATCTGGAATATACATGTGGTCCACCACAATTCCAGCAATTTAATTTCTTAGCTGTTAATGCTGGCTGTAGGTCTTTTGAAGTTTTTTTTTATTGTCAACGATTGATTCAGGACTATTTCTGAATTGTACTTTAGTCGATGGGGATAACCTTTCCAAACAACCAACTGACTGTTTTCATTTGTCCGAATTCGGAATTGCAATTTGATTTGTCGGCAAAAGCGTCAGTATCTGTTGGCACCGAGGAACCCGAAGGTGAAATACTAAATATTCTCGAGAATGATGGTAAATCAATTTTTGGTAGCTCCCAAGGAACAGAGTAAGTAGGGATAGAAAAAACATCAGGTTTCTTTTCCGTAGGAGTACACGCTCTAATCAATTTTTAATAATTCGCTTTAGTGGTATCGACTAAATTGTAAAATGAATTTTGTACTGCTGAGGTTTCGACCTTGTCTTAGTACCCATCACGGTTGAGTTGTATTCCCGGATTTTGAATTGGATCTTCTCAAACCGCGACTCGTAATTGACCAGCCTATCATAATCTGGTTTAAAATCAACTACTGTATCAGCACTCAAGGAGTTTGATTTAGTAAAAATGTTCTGAACTGCAGCAAATATATCCTCCCATTCTGATATCAAAACGTCGGGATTGCCCATGATGGCAAAACAAACAGAACGTCACAAAGACAAACAGAAAAAGAAAAATAAAGAAATAAACTAGCACTTTAGAAACCGATAATAGGACCAGAACAATTTTTTCTTTAAGATAAATTAAATGAAATCCTACTTTAAGGCAATTAAAATAAAAACCTGTTTAAAATAAAAAAGATTAAACAAAATATAATGAAAATTAAATAGAACTTGGTAAGCGTCCTTTACAAATTCAAGGTAAAAGTTGAATAACAAGAAAACTTAGTCTTAAAACTTATATGAACCTATCAAAACAAAAGTTTAAAATATAAATTAATGAAACAAATAACAATTATTCTCAAACTCTAATTAATCTAAATTTTGATTAATAAGATACCTTATTTCAAAAAACTATAAAATATTTTATACAAAAAATTAGCTTCTCTGTCATCAAAAGTTATTTTTTTAAAAACAAAATATTGTTATTCTAATAATAATTCTTATCAACGAATGAAATTCCTAATCATTAAATCTTAATTAAATAAAAGTAAATAAAATCCTAATTTAAAACTTTGTATTTTGAGATTTTAATTCAAATAAAACAGTCTACATTGACATTACAATACAGTTTAATAAAACGTTATTTTTAATAAAAAAAATTTTTAATCAATATAGAAATATTTTGTTAACACAATGAAGTTTTACGTAATTTATATATTACAATCTAAAAAAAAAAAAAAAAAAATCAAATGTTTGTCTAACTAATTAGAACAATAAATTTAATCAATATACAAATATTTTGTTAAAAACCATAAAGTTTTACGTAATATATATTACAATTTAAAAAAAAAAAAAAAAAAAAATCAAATTAATTTCCTTCGATACGATAATCATAAGTTACACTAAAGTATTAACTTTGTTATTGCAATTATTGACTATATTGAATAACATGCTTTGCGAATTAAGGCAATCCTTATCAGTTAAGCAAATATTGTCTCTTACTTTCTTCAACATATTATTCGCTTTCTTTAAATAAAATACAACCATTAAAATTATCAATAAACGACACTTCACTTAGAAATTTCCTTGTCCCTGTTCGGACGCCATATCTTTGTGACATGGTTTCGTAGTTTAGGGTCCAGGTCCTTCATTATAAATAAAATTATTAAAGTACTATACTTTATTTTCTTTAGTAAGGCATACATGAGATACGTAATATGGTAGAAAATTCTATCATAACACCAACTAAAAGTAATAAATAATAATTAGTTTTAAAAAGAAAATAATATCGATTAATCTTCAAGGAAAATTTAAGATGTCAGGAAAAGAAGACAATGAATTAATGCTAATATAGAATAGAAGAATTGGGGAAGCTTAGATATGAAAACAAAGTTTGAAAGGTTTTCTGAAAGTTAACTCTACTAGGAAACTATTTAAGCAGATTCCAAATATGTGTGTGAATAAGGAAGGTACCTAATTGATTGATGATATGGGCTGTTTGGAAGAGGAAGTATTTTGAAGCCTTGTTAAATGTAAGAGTCAATCTCTTGATGACAATCCTCAAGAATAATAGCTTTATGAAGGGGAATTAGAACCATCTTATGAGGAAGATGATGGAGCAGTCGTTCGGTCAAAGAATCATAAACCTCCTGGCATTGACTGCTATTTCATGATAAATTACTACCAACCTGACATCTGAATGACATCTCTGCAGCCATCTGGTGACCATAAACAAAATTAACAATTTATAAAACCTGTATCCAGTGTGTATTATGACACGGCTCAGAAACTTGGACAACTTTCAAGAACAATTTCAATTTTGTACAACTCATCTGTTTTAAGCTAGACTTACCACTTACTCACATAGAGATCTTTTTGCAGGACTTGCATAGGACAGTAAAACGTGTATTTCTGTTGAAAATTAAAATTAAAATATTTTCACGATCACAATACTTTCCCTTACCATTTTATAAATAGGCAAGTAAAAGTATAAATGAAATTTTAAAAAATAATACATAACCCTGGTAAATTTTCTATTTTTTTTTTATTTCATAATTATCTAGACTAGGGGATCCAAACAATTTTTTTTATTATATCCTCACATACCATCACTATCATGGCAAGGATGCTCTTCAGCATTAGTTTCTCTCTTGAATAGCTACTTCATAATATATAATGTGCGTGTGTGGGTGTGGCAAGTCTAGCTCATTAAAAAAAAAGTTGTATGGAACTGAAATTCATATTTTAGACAAGTATAGGCCTGGGATGTTATAGCAACTTTTTTTATCAATATTGATTCCTTGGAAGAGCCATTTTATGCCATGTATTTTGCATCATTTGGATTTTTCATAACCTCAACAATAACCCTCATTGTTTGTGATTATTGGATTAAAAAATAATGTAGAGAATAAAAAAGTCATTTCAGTCATGAGTGGGTTTATACTAATTTTCAAAGAAATTATTTTCCCATTGTTTTATTCTGATCCTTTTTTTTTTTTTATCTCAATCCTCATTCAATACTATTTATTTCTCCATATCCTCAATGAACAAGCTTCCAAATAATCTTAGCTTTGCAAATTGAGAAAATATATGTCTATTGTTATTTATATTTTGTTTATTAATTATGTAATTTATAGTTTATATATTATCTGTTTGTCTATTTACCATATAATTAAATGAAGCCAGGCTAGGGTTAATTATGTTGTATACTGTTTATAATTCTTAGAGGAATAAATCTTCCAGAATAAAAACTATTTTTTACTCATTCATAGACAAATATGCCCCTTGTTTTTAAGTCAAACTATTTCATCATAATGCGTTACTTGGAACACAAACTAATAGTTAGTTTTTCATATCATTTTTTAAATGTTACAGAGGGAAAAATACTGGCTGGTCATGATATAAGTGACGGTGGTTTAATCACGTGTGCTTTGGAAATGGCTTTCGGTGGTTTATCAGGTCTGGATATCAAAATAGATATGAAACCTTCCCCAATAGAAGTTTTATTTGCTGAAGAAGTTGGATGGATAATAGAAGTCTCTGAAGATGACGTTGAATATGTTCTGGATAACTATGTAGCTAATTCTGTAAGAAGTATATACATTGGCCAAGCTACTGGATTTGGTATGGATTCCATGGTAAATGTCATAATTGTTTTCCTCATTTAAACTGTTTTTATTTGTTAAGGGTATGAATCACTACATCTCTCCTAGGCCACTAAAGAAAGGAGAGTAAGTTGTTTTGTTTTTTTTTAGCTTTAGTTTGGCATGTTTGTCCTCTGGATTTTTCCCCTTCTTTCTGAGGCTGGAAACTTTTGGACTGTACTTCATATATTTCATAACTAAAAAGGATACAATTATATTTATATATATATATATATATATATGATGGAGAAGTTGGTTGAAGGTGTTGTCATCAAATAAAGCACAATAATGAAATGAACTTATTTTGTTTCATTATCATCTTATTAGTGTGTTTTATTTGATGGTGCGTTCATCAACTAACTTCCCCATCATATTAGCCCAGTAGAAATAGGATTTTGGCTAGAAAAAGGTGGGGTAAATTTAATTTTTAGGCACGATTGTTTGTACTGCTCCCCTCATTAAAAATCCAAGTTTTCACTCTTTTTACCCTTGTGCGTTTTCTGCCATCTTGAAAAAACCTCTTAGAAAAAGCACTTTTTTCAGTTTTTCCTTCTAAATCTCTTCCTGGACATATTAGAGCAAACTTTGTCGTTAGCAATTTTAAAGAATAATAAATTATCTACTTGTATGGTATGTAACATATTGGAAAATTTGGAACACCTACTGAGATACGGGGGTGTCAATATTGGCCATATTGTCAAAAAAACACAAAATGTCAGAAAAGTCGGTGGTTTTGCTTCAATAACTATTTTCGTGTGCAGTTTATTAAAAAATACATAAGAAACAGTCTTTTAGAACATTAAATTTCTAACAAGTTTGATGTATAATATTTTTAATTACTCCTAATTAAGCGGACAAAAAATGTTGAAATAACATTTATACTGAAAGTGTCCTGTTAATAAAAAATAAAATACTCCATTTTAATTAGATATTCTAAACGTAATATTATCTTCAAACCATTATTGTGTATATTCTAGGAAAAGAAATGCGTTTTTTCAACTAATAAGAACAAATTACCAATATATTACTTTTATTTTAATTGATTAAAAAAAACAACATTTTAATGGTACACAAACAACTTTAAATAAAATATTAAGCGTTTTTGTTAGTTATTTTATCTTTTTTAAGTCTCAAATCTACTTATTGTGCATAATGTATCACTTTGAGCGAAAGGCTGCGTATCGTCAAACTCGTCTGCTTTTATGTTATATTTAATATTTGATCTATTATTGCAGGATTCGAGTCCGCAATAAAGACAGACAATAGAACATTGAATTCCACCTTTTTTGCAGCTCCATTTGTTACCAAATTTCTCTTTTCATCGACAGCTAATCATATTAATCGAACGGAATTGCGAACGACTTTGAGAACGTTCTTTTCCGATGTAAAGATGTAGTGGTTTCCTGGTCAACTGTTTTTCGTCACATCAATACCAGCAAAGGAAAAATAGCCTGATACTTTTCCACAGAATGATCATCTAAGTAGTCTGACGATGTTTTAAAAAAATATTTCGAATATGAACTTTATCCGTTTCTATTGTCTCTTTTCTCAGAGGAAGTCTTTCGAAAAGTGACAAAATCAACATCTCTGTTTACTCTACTTTTAGCCCTTTGCCAAATGAAACAATACTAGGAAAGAATGAAGTTGATATAGTGGATGTAGGCTATGTTCTACACAGAGTAAATTGGAAACGGAGCGAACATTTTTCTGTAATTTATAAGAATTATGTGACATATATACTGCGAAATCATTGCAATAATGCTGTGGTATTCTTCGATGTATACCCCACTGAAGTAAGTATAATAAGTACAAAAAGCTCTGAAAGAGCTCGTCGTTCCAGGCTACAGTCTTGTTCAGTCCTTTTTAATGATGAAATGTTTCCGGAGATGCCAAAGGAAATGTTTTTATCAAATGAAAAGAACAAATCCTGATTTATATCACTGGCTGTAAAGGAATTGGAGAAATGGTTGCCAAGCAAGGAACTGAAGATGGGGATCTTTTAATTGTGAAAACAGTCATTTCTTTGTCTTCTGAACATAATTTCGTATTTGTGATTGAGAAGACATTGATCTTTTAGTTTTGTTGACGGCTATAGTGACAGATAATGTGTATTTCTGTAAACCTGGAAGACATGGCATAGCAGATGTATTCAACTCCACAAAATCTTTTAAATATAAACATCTAGTGGAAAACATTTTATTTATCCATGCTATTAAAGAAAAATTCCTAGTGTCTGTTTATGGTGGTGATATGAACACTTCTATAGATGGGTTGCGGTATCTTCAGTTAGTTAAAGCTGCAGCAAGAGCTAACTCGATTTGGCACATCTACCTCCAACAAGCAATGTAGTTGAATTTCATGGTTATCGAACTAACTGTTAGTAGAAATGTGGTTAGAAAATGTGAAAGACCCCTTAAAACGGGGCTGGAAAAAAGGATATTGGTGGTCTAACATCAGTGACCATGATTAAAGAACCAGCAACATCGACATTGCTGAATATGATTTCCTGTTGATGCAAAGAGAAATGCAGCTACAAAAATGGTGGACTTCAATGTTCTATTTTCTGTCTTTATGTGGACTCGAATCCTGCAATAATAGACCAAATATTAAATATAACATGGAAGCATACGAGTTTGACGATACGCAGCCATTCGCTCAAAGTGATAAATTATACCCAATAAGTACATTTGAGGCTTAAATAATAAAAAGAATAAATAACTAACAAAAATGTTTTAGCTAAAGTTGTTTGTGTACCACTAAAATGTTTTTTGTTTTTTTAATCCATTAAAATAAAAATAATATATTGGAAATTTGTTCTTATTAGTTGCAAAAACGCTTTTCTTTTCCTAGAATATACACAATAATGGTTCGAAGATAATATTACGTTTAGAATATCTAATTAAAATGGAGTATTTTATTTTTTATTAACCGGGCACTTTCAGTATAAATGTTATTTCAACATTTTTTGTTCGTTTAATTAGGAGTAATTAAAAATATTATACATCAGACTTGTTAGAAATTTAATGTTCTAAAAGACTGTTTCTTATGTATTTTTTAATAAACTGCACACGGAAATAGTTATTGAAGCAAAACCACCAACGTATCTCATTAGGTAATCCAAGTTTTCCAATATGTTACATACCATACATGTAGGTAATTTATTATTCTTTAAAGTTACTAATGACAAAGTTTGCTCTAAAATGTCCAGGAAGAGATTTAGAAAGAAAAAACTGAAAAAAAGTGCTTATTTTAGAGGTTTTTTCAAGAGGGCGGAAAAAACACAAGGGTGAAAAGTGTGGAAACTTGGGTTTTTAATGAGGGGAGCAGTACATACAATCGTGCCTAAAAATTAAATTTACCCCACCTTTTTCTAGCCAATCCCCTTTTTTGGTCTAATTCTACTGGGCTATATATTCTCAACGTTCAACAATAACTCCATGATTATATACATATAATGGAAAAGGAATACCTACTGATGCATAATAACATGACTAAAATTGGTTACCAAAAATTGGCTAAGAAATTTTAAATTCTGGAGGCCACCTGCTTTTTTGATAGATACAGCTTACAGCCATTAATTTATAGACAGCATGTCAAGCTCTTATAGCCCATACCTTTATTAGCTACTGGTTGATGGGGGCAGTATAATGGTTACTTTTCTGAGAACACTGGCTTATGTGTAAAGATTAAATGTGGATGTATGCTTAATGGTACCAACTTATATACCCAATTTTATTATATATTTTTTAAGTGTCATTATTTCAATAAATTGTTGGTAATGCGGCCAGTTAAATGTTCCTAATTTATACATTTTTATTTGCTAACTGTATGTATGTGCTTATACTACACATTCTTATTTAATGCAGGAAGGAATTAGTACAGGTGGTGGTCAGTAAAAGAAACAATTAAATAGTTTTAACTTTGTGTTGTCTGTCAATGTTTCGATCCCCATTATGGACCATCGTCAGAGCAAATTTTAGGTAGGGTCTGACAACAATCAAATTTTATTTTATTTCTTTTACTGACCGCCACCCAAATTAATTCCTTTCTGTGATTCTCAACGGTTAACTAATTATTTCCATCATTCTTATTTAATGTAATAATTATAAATTATGTCCCAGAATAAAAATGAAAGTTTTCTTGTATTTATTTTTGAATAAATTTAATTTACAAATATGTATTTTCAGGTTAGATTCCGGGACAGTGAAGATAAAGTAATTCTTGAAAACAAGCTCTACACTTTTTACCAAATGTGGGAAGAGACTAGTTACCAACTAGAATGTAAACAAGCAAATACAGAATGTGTTACTGAAGAATTTTTGAACATGAGAGACCGAACAGGACCTAAATATTGTGTTTCATTTAATCCTGATGCACAACTGATACCTCGCTTGACATTAGCTTCACGTTAGTATCAAAATATATTTACTCACAAACACACAAATGCACGCTCACACAGACACAGACACACATCTATTAATTGCGAGAGAAAACAAAAATATACATGTTAATTAATAATATATACACATAATATACAAGAAATATTTGTTGCCTTTTGCAAGCAAGCCTCCCCTATTAGTGCTGCATGCATGCTTAGTCTTTTAATCACTGAGACCTACCGGCACCATATATGTGGAGAAGCTATTTGTGGATAATGTCAAATGTGTAAGACAGCAACATAATCAATTTAGCAGATCACATTGGGCTGGCTAGAGCTCGCTGGAAATAAATACCTGTTAAGGAATAATAATATGACTAAAATTGGTCACCAAACATTGGCTAAGAAACTTGACATTTTGGAGACTAGTTGCCCTTATTATAAATGTGGTCCACAGCCATTAATTAATAGACAGCACATCAAGCTATATTGGGACATGGAAATCATAACTGATCCCACTATTCCACTCAATAAATCAGATATTTGGTTTAGAGGAAGGGGCTGTGTCAAAGTATCAACAACGATCCTTCATCCCTAGATGATTCAAAAATTATAAATTTAATAACTTTATTGGTAATTAAAATAATTTATAAAAAAAAAAGTCGAAAATTGTCATACATTTTTAGTGTAATAAATATAACCTAAATTTAAACTCATAGTTATAAACAAAAAATAAAATAAACTTTAAATAAATGGTCTTTAATAAAAATAAAATTAAAACCACTAAAACATTTTTAGAAAGAGAGAGAGAAAAAAAAAGTAAGTAGTAAAAAAATGTCAATTCTCACTAATGATGATTTAAATCTATGTTTCCTGTAAAATAAAAATGCACACTGTACTAAAAACATGGTCTTGCTGGGGCAAAGACAGAGCAAGAAGAGAGTGGCTGAGGCAAGCGTGGAGGGGATGCTAATCCATCCGTTAATAAAAACAATTTTATTATTATTGTTGTATATAACATTACAACATTGACGTTCAAAACAAAAAATATCTCTTATTCATAAATAAACTTATTGCTATATTTATATTAAACTAGCTGACCCGGCAAACGTTGTTTTTCCATGTAAATTATTTCTAGGAAATTTCTAGTGTAGAAAAAAATAACTAACTTACTGTAAGGATGTGGTATATGAGCGCTGTGAACGATGAGGGAATATAAAAATAACCAAACACCAAACATTAATTTTTTAAATGTATCCCTTAAAATTATATATATCATTAATTAATTAAGACAGAAACACTAACAAGCAATATCAATCTCTTAATGCTATAGCGTGAACAATATTTTTTGTTAGCCCATCTTTAGCTAACACAAACAAACTGGATGGTTTACCCACCCTAGAGCATGCCACGTATAATTGTCCGTGTGAAAAACATGAGTTATACTGAGATAGTAAAATGATAATTTTAAAGGTTACTACTACGCTTAATGCATAAACAATAATAATGGCCGAAAACTGTGGAGGGGGTGAGAGAAGGCTTATAGTGTTAGAAAAAGAGGAGACCGGGTTCGGCTTCATCCCTACTCCGTGCTGCTTATACTGTAATGGCTGATAAGTGACACCCTCTGTGGGAGATAGCTTACCAAGTTATAATTGATCAGTTATCGAGCGGAATAAAAAATTATTAAAATACTAAAATGGCTATTAAAAAATAGGGGTTGGTGACAGTAGGGTGACAATTTAGGGTTGTATGTATTTTTTAATGCCACATTATAAAATATTAAAACAAAAATGTTTTCCAAAAAAATAAGAAAAAATGTTAAGGGTGGACAACCCTTATCACTTAGGGGTATGAAAAATAGATAGTAGCCGATTCTCAGACCTATTGAATATGCATATAAAATTTCATGAAAATCGGTCAAGCCGTTTCGGAGGTGTATGGTAACTAAAACTGTGACATGACAATTTTATATATTAGATATAATTAATATTAAACTAAATTTAAAGTTATAAACAAAAGCAGTATAATAAAAAAACAACAAAAAAAACTAAAGGCGGGCTTCAACATTTGGTAATCCTTAAGGTATAAAAATATGCAAAGATTATTTATATAGGTGTGCCATTTGATAAGAACCTTCACTTGGTAGTATCCGAAAAGGTCCAAAAATATGAGAATCTGGATGAAGAATTGAAGCAGTTAAACAAACTTGACAAAGTGAAATTTTTGCTATGAAAATCAAAAAATGTTTTTCTTGGTCTAGAACTAAAGTTCCTTAAGAATAAAATAAAAGTTCAAGTTAAATGACCTGAACAGTACAGTCCTAAAATTTAAATATTAGCATAATAAAATAATCTTAATATATTATAATGTTAAACTATATGTCCATAGATATTAAGTTATTAAAAAAACAAAAATAGATTAAAATTTTGTTGAAATTAAACTAACAAAGAAGACATAGCCTAATTAATATATCCTGTACTCAGAGGTTATCAACTACTTGAATAGAATAGGAAAAGGTGGTTGAAAAAGAGCAATTTGAAGGAAGCAGTCCGAGCATGATGGATCTCGGGTGGGATAGAATTCCTAAGAGAGGTGGCTTTGGGCAGAAAGGACCTTTCAAATGCCTATTATGATATGATGATTATGCAGTATGATGAAGTGGAGTGTAGAGGTCAGAAGGGATCTGGTAGAATGCGACTGAATGGAGGATTTAAACTGAAGAGTTTGGAAGATGTAGCTAGGGTGCTGAGTTCTAATTACCTGGTATCGGAAGGAAGTTGGAAATATTGACATTGATTATAATGATAGAGCCACCTTGATTTGGTATAATAGTGGATCATATTTCTGTGATGATCCCAAATACAAAATGTATTGCACAGTTCATAATATGCTTGAGTTTTGCTTTAATTTCACTTGAAAGTCTGCTGTCAAAGTGGGGGAAAATGAGGGAGGAAACAAAGAGTTTACGAGTTTTGAATGTTAAGAGATGACGGAGGCATTGGAATTGCTTTAGAGTGATTATAGTTCAGCAGGAAATTTGGGTGATGTGCGGTTTCCACGACAGACTTTAATCCGAAATAACTCCCAGGTTTTTAATGGATGAGTAGAAATAAATAGGAGTATTGTTTAAGAGAAGGTTGGGAGGATTGGGGATGGATTTAAGGAGTCAGAGGGATGCTGTCGAGATGGCTTTTGTTTTCTCAGCATTTAAGATGAGTTTGTTATAGTTTGCCCAAACATTAATTAATTTATTTTGGAATTTATAGGTATAGCCTATTAAAGAATATTGAAAATTTATATTTATAAACGTTTACCATGTAATAATAATACAAAGCAATAACAATAATATTGAATAATAATATAATATAGTTTGGGTGGATTAGAAATCTGTTCTGAATACTTTCTAATGTGGGTTATGAAAGATGGTAGAGAACAGAGCAGTAATCATGATAAGATCGTACATAGCAGTAGAGTATTTGTGTTTTGGGACTCCAGCAGCACCTCACCTGCTTTCAACTGCACTGAGTTCTTGAAGCTAATCGTCACCTGCTTTTGTAGGGTGCTTTTGATTTATCTCTCCAAAATTATCCTATTCTATTCAAGGAATAATATTTATTAGATTATATCTAATTTATTTATTGCTGAGGAATGCTAATTATAACTTCTAAATATAATCCAAAATATAATATGTAAAATATGTTTCATTAATCACCCCTTATTAATATAATATATTAATTTTATTATACTTATAAAAAATAAAATGGGTAGGGCCTATATTCTCATAAAAAGAGAGTTGCAATGATTACATTCTCAATTCCTATTTTGCTCGACCTTGTCTGAACACCTAATTATATTAAAAATAATTCTGTGGATAGTTGCTCGTTTGAAGATTATAAGATGTATTCTGTATGTGATATCTTTCACATATGATGTTTTATATAAAATGAAAGTAATATATTTAAATGAATAATAAAAAAACTTTTTTTCAGCTCCTCGTGTTGCAGTTATACGAGAAGAAGGTACAAATGGCGATCGAGAAATGGCAGCTGCTCTTTATATGGTAGGCTTTGAGACATGGGATGTCACAATGCAGGACTTGTTAGATAAAAAAGTTACTACTGATACTTTTCATGGCATCATTTTTCCTGGAGGATTCAGTTATGCTGGTAACTAACTTTTATGTCTAGTTAGTTATTTCTCATTTTATTCTTCTTCGTTCTTCCCTTGGTGGAAATTAGGTATGTTGAGTCCTATTTTCCTATCTACCTCAGAATGGTGATGAGACTATGCCCACCTTTCGGTTGCTGATCTCCTGTGACTTAAGCTGGGTTTGTATGGTTAAGTCCCTTTGCAGTTCTTAAGCCGTTTCATTAGTCTCCGATTCCGCCAGGAGATTTCTATGCATAGATCTCTCTATCCAACTCTAAATGTATCCAGCCCTATATCAGTACTGGTGATGCTGCTGCCCATCACATGGGATGTTTTTTATCACCTTCCGTTCAAGGTGAAAATCAAGATGAAAATCATTTAGTTCTACAGACAATTTTTTTAATCTGACTGATTCTCTCAGCTAATTTGTTTGATTTCCTTCTGATGTTTTTACTTCTTCGTTAAAATGTTGGACTGATGGGATTTCTTCATATATGGATGTGTTGGGATCACTAAATTTTCAGAATTTCCCAATTGTTCTCCTAATTTCAAAATGGGACAGGAGAATTCTCTGTTCATATTTTCAAAACTAAGTATTTCCATAAAGCTGATATTTGTTGGTATTGAAACACTTATTAAAGATGTCCCCCCTCTTGTTAATACAGTGTAAACACCATTTAGCTTGTCATTTCACACTATGTTCTCCTTAAATATTTTTTGATAAATTTAATCTGATTACATTGTAACTGTCTTCATTATTTATTTTACTACTTTCTTCAATAAAAGTACTGAGATCTTTGCTTGGATAAAATTTTTAGTGGATTTATTCATGATAATCATCTATGACTTTTTTAGTGTGATTCAATTCATCTAAGATCCTTTTATAATATAATCCTTTTGTAAGCAAAAAATTGATCAAAAGTTGCATTTTTTTTATGTTCGGAATCTCGTTTAAAGATATAGCATAACTTTTTATACATTTCATAGGATGTGGAACAAGAAAGAAGATGTGATCGATGTTTCTTGCCAATAGAATTGACAATGGCCTGGCGGGCTTTTGCATCTGTCTGTTTCCATCCCTTATTTTCGTTCTCCTTAGCATCACTTGCTAATAATGTTGACTTACTTTCAACGATGTCTATCAATCCCTTTGATTCAAATAAATGTTTATTTCGAATTTTTAAAGTGGGGACGAGGCTGAGTCCGTTATCTTTTCAATATTGTTTATGTGCTGTTTGTATTCATTCATTTTCACTAGTTTTTAGTTTTAAGCAGTATTATTTTTATTTCCACAATGTACTTGGCCAATAACCTCAATAGGTTATATTTAGGTTTTACCAGATACAACAGTATTTTACAAGAAATTATTTTTATTACTTTGATAAATGTTACAGTGAATGATAATTAAAACTTTTAAAAATACAAAATTAAATTTCCACAGCAGTCCCCAGGTCAACTTTAGTGTTGTGAAATAATTATAACCTTGATTAGTAAAGTCTTTCTCGACATTAAATCAGAAACATATGTTTTAAATTTGAATGATAAAATAAATTAGTGTTTCTTCAGAGCTCCCTGAACTGTTGTCTGGACAATCAGCTGATTGAGGCTCTGCTCCAGTCGGGGCAGCTCTTTCACTGGCAGCTTGTGCTGGCTGTGGAATGTCCTCTGGCTCGGGAGGGTCGTCTGATTCCAGTAAGTCTTCTTGTTAGGATTCAGAACTTCCTGCAGGTGTGAGGTGCCGCAAATTAATCGTTGTCTCAATCCTGAATCGTTGTCTGGCAATCGTACCAGTGCGTAATTAGGACTAGACTCCATGAGTTTGACTTCTTGAACAAGGGGATCATACTTCAAAAGAAATTTAGCATTAATATTTTATCAGGGGTACTTGAACAAGAGGATAGGGCTACTCCATATACGTCTTTTCGCTTATGAAAGAACATTCTCTCGTGAGGAGTAGTGTTAGTAGCGGTGCAGAGTAATGGATTGTAAAGCTTAGGGGGACCAAGGTTTCCCATTGTGTTATCGACAGTTTTTTCAAATGTAGAGCTAGAGATACCAATTTCCTATGGTTCCATTGTACCTCTCCACTTGGATTGTAAGTAGTAGTATGGCTCTTATCCCTTTGGAATGTAGATAATACATTTCAAGCTCTTTAGAGATGAAGGAAGTGCCTCAATCTGAATGAATATAAACTGGGTAGCCAAATATGGAAAATATCTGGCTTAATGCACAAATCACCTTTTTTTTTAATAAAAAATCCCATTAGGAAAAAACAAAACTGAATCTTGAATACTCATCAATTACTGTTAGAAGGTATTTGTACTAAGCATCAGATGGCAGGGGTCCTTTAAAATCTATGCTCATTCTTTCAAACGGGGTTGTTGCTTTAATCAGGATGCTCTTTGTTTAATAAAACCGAGGTTTTACAAACTGATGCCACTTTTCTAATTTCTTCGATTGTATACAGTAGATTTTGAATTTGCAAGAAATGAGTCATGCAAGTTATCCTGGGGTAACAAAATGATTCCTGGAGAGATTCCAGTTTAGTTATAGAATGTGCATTACTACAAAATCTTGAAAAACATCAGCCACTATATTTTGTTTGTCTGGGCGATAAATTGTATTGTAGTCGTATTCGGCCAAATCTAAATGTCGAGTGAATTTCTCATTTTTGATTTTTCCCGGATACTTGATATCAAACAGGTAAGAAATAGATTTTTAATCAGTGATCTATTGAAATTTTCTGCTTACTAAACAATATCATCACTTCTGAAGGGCTTGCCTCTTTTTCTGCAGCCGAATGATTTCGCTGACTCTCAGATTTTTTTGGGAAGAAAGCGACTGCTCATTGGTTCTGTTAGGATTGTGACATCTGAAGCATCTGTCTACATAGATTGAAATATTCTCTTCAACATCATAAATGACCGATTTAAGAATGCATGATCAAATATCGTTGAAATCTTTGACTAAGAGAGGAAATTGTTTACAGCTAACTAGTCTAAGAATTTTGTGTGAGGTTCCTGGCACACATTTAGAATAATACAAAAACATTCCAACTTTAAATTAAATTTAGACTTGTTTGTTAATAATTAGATTGTATTTCTTGCAGACTTCTAAGAATTTCTTCAAGTCGTGCTCATGTTTGTTCTGGTCTCTTCCACTGACTGTTATATCAGCCAGATATATTTTGACCCCATTTGGATCTTCTCTTTTTTAAATGTATTCAATTTTATTTAAAATGCTGCAACACCATTAGTCACCCCATTGGAATCCATTTTAATTGCCACAGTTTGCCAACTGTTTCAAAGGCAGTGTAAGAACGGCCTTCTCTTCAAACTGGTGCGCGGTAATATGCGCTTTTTAAATCAATAGTACTATCTATGTTATACCTAGCTATATTAGAAGCAATTTTTTCTACTGGAGGTATTGGGTAAGCATCAAGTACAGTATATCTATTAGTCATTAAAGAATAATTTATAACCATCCGTTTTCTAGGCTACCCTTTCACAACTGAGAACTGTCCCCTCTAAGGAGAGTTACTTTCCTTGATTAAACCTTCTCTTAGCAATGCATTAATGTGGAGTCAGACTTTTTATCTTGGTCAGTGTGCCTTCTTGATTTCATAGCTAGAGGATTACAGTTAGGAACTAAATGCTTAAACAGTGAGGCTGGTCCTACCTTGGAACTTGCGAGACTACTGACACTAAGAGGATACCTACTTCCACTAAAAGATACTGATAAACTAAAATGCTGATTGAGAATGTCATGACCCATTACTCCATCCTCACAGCAGCTCTTTAGGACTCTTAGTCTGATGTTGGAATAAAAATTGTTTAATGCCAGCAACTTTAATCTACAATACCTCTTAATGGGTACTGCCAAATTGGATGAGGCCATAGAAACAGCAGATCCATTATTTTTAGATACAAAAGTATCACTAATGAAGCTCTCTAGACTTTTGGTATATATTCGACCATCTTCTGAAATTCCATCGAATTTTTAAGGAATTATAGACTACAATAGAACTAGGAATTATAGACTAGTGCCAAACGAGCAGGCGATGCGGCTGATATTTCTGATGGTTTTAGAAGAGGGTGAACTGCCGCAGTCATAGTCCAGCTACCTTCATCTGAAGCATTGTCCTAATTCTGTGTGAAAGCTGGCAGTTTTTATTTGGATTTATAACCCTGGCAAAATGCCCCCTTTTATTACATTTTTTGCAAACAGATTCTCGAGCAGGACATGAATATCGTGGATGTCTAGTGAAACTACAAATATAACATTTTGTGAGTTAATTGAAGCTTTGATGATTCACATTGAGTGGAGGAACAAATGATCTGAAGTTTGCTGTGAGGATGTGGATGCAAGTTGAGATGATATCAGTTTATACAATTCTGAAAAGACTTGAGCAGAATCCAAAGCACATGCCTTTGAAAAAGCTGCATCTAAAGTTAGGTTAAGATTTTCTTATAACCTTTGTCTGTTGCTTCCTGGTGAAAGGTCATTAATAAATGCAAGTAATCATCACAGTAGACTTGGCTCTTGAAAATTACAGTCAACCCTGAAGGTGTGCAAGGCCTGAAGGAACTAGTCTATAGATTAATCTAAATTTTGAAATTGAGTCATTAACCCATCCCTAGAAAAGATTTCCCTTTTTGGTTTTATCTAAAGAGAGTCTAGGGGAGTAATAGCTTCCTGGCATAATAAAGAATCCTTAATTAATTCAAAAATAGTATGACTCTCGTGACTGTAGAGGAGACTTAACTTTTTTCCTCTTTTGCTTTTTTTTTTTTCCTTTTCTTTCTCGGGCGCAACAGGCCATGTGGTTTAATCTCCTGGAAGAATATACTCACCACGTTTCTCGATGAAATTTTATAGGGTAGGGTCATCACTCCCTACACCTATTTTTGTGATTGGCCACCAGTAGAGTGGAGGATCTTACCTACCCAGGGTAGAGGCTGTGAGTAAATCCCAATTTGACTCGACTTTGAACTCAAAACCTTTGACCTACAAGACTAGCATGCTAGCCACTCAGTCATGGGCTCCCTGTCATTGATACAAAACTTATGTTTTAAATTTAAATGATGAAATAAATTATGTTAGTGACTTCCTTATCTCTTAGGTAAAGGTGCTACCTTTTCAAAACCCCTTGCCTCCCACATTTTATTTTCTTGATTAGTTATTAGGAAGACATTAACTAATTATAATTAATACCTCAGGTGTGGCCTCCCTTCCAATCTCTGGCCTCATGGATTTTCTTCAAACATGCCTTCTTTCACGCACTCTTCATGTCCTATCTATCTCACCCTCCAATTCTTAATTTAGGTTAATAGATAAGGATCTCCGAAAATACTTTGTAACTCATTATATGTTTTAATCCTGTATTTTCATATGTCTGACTGTATATTTATCCAAGTACTTTTCTCTCCCATATTCTGAGTATGAAAATATTTTTCTTTGTCTTTCATACATGTTTGCTGTAGCATAGTTTAGGTCAGAATATTGTTGTTCATAACAGCGCTTAAGCTTGGCATCTGAGATAGATAGATGATGTATAGAGAGATATTGGCTTTCCTGGAAAGATTCTTTTTAATATACAAACTCCTGACTTAAAACCTTAATTCTGCAAAAACTAAGCTCCTGATTTTCAATCTTTTACTCTCTTTTTTCCTCTCTATCCTTACACCAAATTTATTTGTTTCCCAAAATGTTTTCATAATTATGTCTAGAACTACATTGAATAATCTCTCTCCTTATCTTTACCCTTTATTAATTTAGAATGGTTTGCTAATGTCCCCCCTGAATTTAATTTTAGAGTATGCCCCATTAAAGTTAGCTTAATTAAATTTTTTTTTTTTCGGTCCACAACCCTCACCACTAATTTCCTTATCATCACTTGAGTACACAACAACATATTTGTTTGTTTTTTCTCATTAATATGTGTATTTATGTTTCAAGAATATTGTTTATTTTGTTTATAGTTTTGTTATTTTTGACTCAAATGAATATATTAAGACACTTCAATACATTATGAATAGTGGTAAAGATTGGAAGCTTTATGATATTAAAAATCAGATAAATTTATCATTAATCTACTAATTTTCCTCAACCTCTTATATCTATTAGAGAATTTGAATTACAAAGGAGTACAAGATTAGATTAACCTTATTTCTTACTTTTATTTAGCAACTAATTCATCATTCTTTCTGTGTTCAGTGAACTGCCTTCCACCATTGGTTTTGAAATTGGCCTATTTGTTGATTATTATTTTTATTTTTTTAGATGTTCTTGGATCTGCTAAAGGATGGTCAGCATGCTTATTATTTAATGAATTTCTCAGATCACAATTCACAGCTTTTAAAAATCGCCCTGATACATTTAGTTTAGGAGTATGCAATGGTTGTCAACTAATGAGTTTATTGGGATGGATTGGCTTGGATAAAACTGATGCTGAACGTAAGTAATTTAAATATATTTGTTTAGATGTGCATTATAATTAGAAACCTTTTTTTTTAAAGGCATACACTCATTTTACCCTTGTTACATACTCCCGAGAAGAATAGGAAACTAGTCTAAATATTTAAAATAGCACATTTTTAAGAATTTGGAGAGCTACAATAAATTAAATTTCTTAAACTTTATGATGTTAAATATAAATCATTTAATGTCATCTTAGTAGCATATCATTAAGACTTAAATAATTTTTCTTATTTTTTAAAATGTATTTACTTAATTATTATTATTATTTTTTATTTTCTTCCTCTTAGATAACTGGAACATCACCTACTTCCCGTATAAAAGTCAAGGGAAAGTAGAATTTTTACTTATTTAAAACTTTTCTCACAATTCTGCAGGTATCCAGCAGAACTGCTTTCTGCACTAATTTTAGATTCTTTATCTTTAGGCCAAGCTCTTCTGTGCCCTCTCTGGTGCTTTTTAGGATTAGGCCATTCCAACAGAGAACAATTGGAGTTGTTGTTCCTTTTTCTAGGTGGTAGAGTGATTTTAGTTCAAGAGCGAGTTCTTGGTATTTTCGGATTTTTTCAGCTCTAGTGCATAACAGATTAGAGTCACTTGGAACAGCAATATCGATTATTCTGGCCATTTTGTTGGTTTTATTTAACACCAAAATATCCGGACGATTATGCAGCACTCAGTGATCGGTGATAATTTGCTCATCCCAATAAAATTTTACATCTTTATTTTCCATAAGTTTCTCAGGGGTATACCAATAATAGGGTATCTCTTCATCACCTAACAATCCCAGAGCTCTGCATAAACTTTGGTGATATATTTTAGCAACATTATTATGTCTTGTCAAATAGTCTGTCCCAGCCAAAGCCTCACAACCATTTGTCACATGTTGAATAGACTCATGGGTCTTGGAGCAAAGGCGACATTTATCTTTTACCGTATTTTCCTTCATTATGTGCCTCCTGTATGCTCTTGTTGCAACAACTTGGTCTTGTATAGCAAGAACAAATCCCTCTGTCTCCCCAAACAGTTGACCTATCCTCAACTAGTCGACTGAGAGCTCACTGTCAATATCAGGCAAGTTTAGTTAATAGTAAAACCTCCCATGAAATTCTTTTTCTTTCCATATGGATTTATAGTAATTCGCAGTATTTATTTCATGCAGCATGGGGTCTTTGAGATTAAGTGCTGTGAATCCCTCATCTAAATCTCGCATCACGTTGATGATTGAAGATGGGCATGTCAGAAAATACTGCTTCATGGAATTTTCTTGTTTTCGACACAGATCTTCAATTGAGATAAGCCCACGACCACCTTCTGTTCTTTTTAGATAGAGTCTATTCACAGAAGCTTTTGGGTGATGAATTTTAGCATCCATCATCATTGTACGAACCAGCCAGTCGATTTCCTGTAGTTTGGTGGTTGACCATTTGATTATGCCAAAACTATAAGCTACCAGTGGTATTGCCCAAGTATTAATGGCATGGATTTTATTTTTGCCATTCAGATGACTTCTAAGAATCTGCTGCAGCCTTTTCTTGAACTTAATAGTTATTTCACAGAGCACCTCTTTCTTGGGTACCTTAATAGCTTGCTTAATACCCAGATATTTGTAGTAATCTCCTAGAGATTGCTGTCTCATGGTCTCTCCTGAAAGAAGCTGTAAAGAATTTCTGTCCTTTATTTTCCCTCTTGTAACATTTATTATAGCACATTTTTCGAGGCCAAATGTCATACTAATTGAACTACTGAAACGAGATATCAGTTCTAGCATACTTTGTAATTCGTCTCGATTTTTCGTGTATAGCTTAAGGTCATCCATATACAGATTGTGACTAACAATGGAACTTTGGTCACCTACTTTTAATTGGTATCCAAGCTTACTGTTTCGGAGGATATTACTTAACAAAACCACAGAGTTCTCAAGGAATCTCCTTGGTATATTCCTCGACATATGTTTATAGTATCAGTACTGTAGCTGCTGTGGCATTTACCCACTACCATTCTTGTGCTCCACGAATCCATCAATCTTCTTAGAAGGTTTACTGCGCCTGGGTGCACTTTGTATATCTTAAGCACTTTGATTAACCAGCTGTGTGGTACTGTATCAAATGCTTTTTTGTAGTCAATCCAAGCCATTGAAAGGTTCCGTGGTTTTTTGATGGCTTGACTTGTAATAAAAGTGTCCAACACCAACAATTCCTTACAGCCCCTAGCTCCTTTTTTACATCCCAGTTGCTCTGAAGGGAAGAGTCCATTATTAGCTAGATAATCATTCATTTTTGAAGAAATAATCGAGGTTAATAGTTTATATGCAGTATTTAAACATGTGATTGGCCTAAAGTCTTTAGGTTCTAGATTAGGTTCTGCTTCCTAAGGTATATAGGTTATGCCCGATGCAAACTCCTTAGATATTTCTGTTGTCCCATCCGTTATTGACTGGAAGAGCTCCGCTAATTTTCCGTGGAGACCGGTGAACTGCTTCAGCCAGTAGGCCTGTATCTTATCATTTCCAGGACATTTCCAGTTATGCATTTTCTTAGCAGCTGCAGTACCATCTTCCTTCCTGATAACCAGTGGAGACATTGTGGGTGCTCCTTCAAGTTCATTCATTATTTCGGGCAGCCAGGAGGAGTTTTCATCGTGATACACTGGTCGTTCCCACAGCTCTTTCCAAAAAAATTCCATATCTACTGCTGAAGGGAGCACTGCATTCAAATTTATTTTTTCCCCGCTAAGCTTCTTATAAAACGTGCTGATCTGTTCCATAAGTCTTATTATGCTGCCTATGGAAAGCCGTTGTTGTGTATCTTCGTACTCTATTTGCGTAAACAGCTAACTTTTGTTTTAGTTTGTCAGCATAGATTTTTATGGTTTCAATAAGTTTGAAGCCTTAGCAGGATCCTTCACATAATTGGTTATTATCCCAATTCACCTTCGTAGCTCGGCTATTTTTCCTTCCAGCCTTCTCTTCCAAGCAGGTTGTGTTTTAATCCCTGCATCTGGGGGTTCCTTTGATGCAGCTCTCTCTATAACCTTTAAGCCTAGAGAAGTTAGTGCCATTTTAGCGGCTACATAAACCCAATGCTTGAAATCAGTTATGGTTTCAATCCTGTCACCATGTTTTTCAACTATTCTATCAATCTGTTTAACTATTTTTAAACAAAGCGCTATAAGGTATTCGTGGCAGTATAGGCCTCTCTTCCAAGGGGATGCCGTACCATTTCATGTGTTCAGTTATTAGTTCATCTTCTAACTTAACTTCATTGTCGATAACTTGCTGTGACTCTTGACGATCAGCCGATTCATTATGAGCTCTCTCCGGCGAGGATCTGCTAACTGTCTGAATTGGAGAGTCTCCCGAATTTCTGGCAATACTTGCTACAACCTCATCTTTTATTATTTGAAGTTCTGCAGAATCAAGAAATTGCCTCTTCATAACCACTCTCACCTGATCAGCTAGTCTTTGTGCTGTTACGTTAATTTCAGGGTTTATTTCTAGCCAGTGACCTTGGATTCTTCTGAGGTATCTTGTTCTATTTTGTTCTCAATTTGTTGCCAAGTAGTAAACTCGGATGACCGCTCTGTTCATTTCAGGCGTCCACTTCATCCTTGCTGGAGCTACTCTTGGTATCTGTTGTTGAGCACGAGCAGGAAGAGTAGTCTCTTCCAAGCGCGAGTTCAGGCGATTGGCCGTAGAATGCAGTCTTGTGGTCCGTTGCGACAGGGTGGCGCCACTCTCTTTGCCAGGTCCTGAAGGAGGTTGTCGAATATTCCCGCCTGATGCAACCTCAGTATCAGGCTAGTCCGAGGCTAAGAATATATTATGTGGCTCCATATTGATTGTGGGGATTGCATTTTATACCTTCTGCCAGGTGTGTTAACAGGTGTCCCTGACATGGGAACAGACACTGACCAGAAAGCCGCCCACTGTGAGATCAGTCGCTTCTGGATTTGATGCTGGTTTTGGTCCGCCCCGGGTATTTTATTTCCCTGGTACCCATCATATCTGATGAGCATTCCCCTACCGCCACCTGGGGAGGCGTCCGATGGGAGACCAGCAACTCCATTATTATTATTTATTTTTTTTTTTTAGTAGGTTTTTGTATATTTTTCCTACTATTCTTACTACCTTCTTCTACATGTTCAATTAGCTTCAGACTAAAATTATATTGCTGATTTTAAGGAAACCCGAAATCATTACAAATATAATTAAGAATTGCTTGTATATTGTAATAATATTAATAATTTTAATATAATGCTTATTTTGTAAGAACTACAAATTGTTCTTAATCCCATTAGTTATTAATAGACAAATTATTTCTACACTTTAAAAATATTTTCCATTTTATGAATAATTAAGTATGTCTTTTCCTTCATCATTCTTACTCATCCCCCTCCCCCATGTATCTATTTTATCATATTTATCAACTTTTATAGTGCCAGGGCCTATTTCATATTTTTCATTTTCTGTGGCAACCCGGAAAGTTTCCTTTCTTTTATATAAAACTTACATTTTTTGTTCTAATTACTCTATTAACCAATGAAAATTTGATCAAAACCAAATTTGGAGTGAAAGGAAGTATATCTAATTCAGGCTAAGTCTGCAACTAATGGGATATTCAGGTCTTTATGGATTATTTTATTGGTGACAAAGTAAGAGGCATTTAGGATCTTTCAGAGGATTTTTTATTGCAAGGATTGGATGCGAGAGGAATTTGATAGCTTGGTGGATCCCCATAGTTCAATTCCATATGTCCAAATAGGCCTAAGAATTGTAATATAAATTAGTTTTTTGTAGTAGGTGGGAAGTTATGAACATTTGTCAAGTAAATGTTGTAATAAATGATATCTGCAAGTTGTTTCTTGTCGTTTCAGTCTAGTGTGAGGATTCCAAGTTAGTGGTCTGTCATGATGCAGTCCAAGGTACCGGATCTGTTCAACTGAGGTGAGTGGAATATTGCCAAACGATATAGTGGGAGAGGGAGACATAGATTTGCGGTGAAGGGTTAAGGTAATTTGGTGGGATTTAGTAGAATTTATTTTTATCCTCCACTTTTGACACCATTCTTCAATGGATGCAATGTGAGACTGAAGGGTTTGGGAAGCAATAGTTGGGTCATTGTTTACAGATAACACACGTGTCATCGGCGTATGTAGTGAGGACAGTGCAAGGATGAATAAGAACATCAGCTGTATATATGGTATAAAGGATTGGACCCAAGATGCAACCTCGGGGTACACCTGCATTCTGAGTAAATATGGAGGAGAAGGAAAGGTTATGATTTGCTTTAAAGGTTCTATCTGTGAGGTAGGAACATATTAATAAGAAGTAGGTAGGAGTGAGGAAGTGACAAAGTTTATAGAGCAGTCCTGGATGCCAAACTCAGTCAAAAGCCTGTTCCACATCAAAAAGGCTCCAGTGCAATACATTCTGCACTCCAATGTGGAAGATATCACATCCACCACACGGTGACACTGCTTTATAGTGGAATGGGATGAGCGAAATCCAAACTGGTGGTCAGGAATAACATGATTAATGTCAAGGATTGGGTATAGATGTTTTTGGAGGAGTTTGTCCAGTATTATACCCATGATGGGCAAAAGAGAGATAGGACGGTAAGAGGATGGGTTTTCTAGAGACTTTTTAGGTTTTGGAATCATTTTGATAATGGGAAATTTCCAAATACCCATAGATAACTTTTATATATACATATCAATGTGATGTGGTGGTCCTTGTTTTCCGCTTACTCCTTCTAAACCACACAATGGATTTCCAATGGATATGGTTTTCTCTGTCATTTAGAGTATTCTTTCCAACAATATAAACAAGGTTTATTAGTGTAATACATTGCAATTAAGTCTTTATTAACATGGGAAAATTTAATTTTCTGGAATTAAGGCAACAAACAATCTTTCCAATAATATAAGTTGTAATATAGATGTATAATATATTAGGAATCATTTTGATAATGGACAATTTCCAAGGATCAGAAAAATAAGTAGAACGAAGGGTGGCATTATATATGTAGGTGAGTAAGAGTATGGCTTTTTTTGGGAGCTGTTTCAGGATATGGGATGTGATAAGATCCTGGCCGGGAGCTTTTTTTGAAGGTAACCTTTGAATGAAATTAATGATTTCGGATGAATGAAAGGCCTTAGGAGGAAGGGACATTTGGAGAGGAACAGTTAGTTCAACATGTTCAATATGGTTGGTATAAAGGATATCAGGATGCGGATTAAACGTGTTGAAAAGGTGTTCTCCAAAGATTTGGGATTTTTCTTAATCGGATGATCTCATCCAGGTTTGGGATTTAGTGAGAAGAGGATGATTAAAGGTTTTAAATTTTAGCAGTTTTGCAGTTGTTATCCATAAGGATTTGTCTAACGTGGTCAATTTCTCTGTAAAGTTCTGAAAGTTTTGTATTTTGAATTTTCTTATTTCTGTTTTTAGTTTGTTTTTCAGGTGATTGTAATGCTTTTTGTCCGATGGATATCTTATGCTTTGCCATTTTTTTCTTGCTCTACGTTTGTTAGTAGGAGTCGAATGTGATTCGGTAAGTTTGTTTCATGACAATGTGCAATTTTGCGAAACGATGTGTTGGTTATCTATGATAGTTTCTATCGACTTTGTAAGTTCTTATATGGCGGAGTCTATGTCATGTTTAGTTTTTAATTGAATGTTTAAGTCAAGTTTGTTCTCTAAATCATTACGAAAACAGTCCCAGTCAATGCGTCCTTTAATCAGAGAAGGAAGAGAGGGTTTAAGAACAGGTTGTGAATGCATTAGAAGTAGAACCGGGCTATGATCTGAGGAAAGGTCATCGAGGGATTTGATTGCAATTTGAGAGGAGGGAATTTGGGAAATATTAAAGATGTCAAGGATATCTGGACGTTTTTTAAGGGAAGTTGGCCAGTACGTGGGATTCTGGGGTGACAAAATGGAATAGCTATTGGAGTTTGTGACACTGGAAACAATCCTGCCGAGTGTTGGATGTTCGGCATCCCCACCGTTGGTCTTTGGTGTTGTAATCGCTCCCAGCAATGAAGCGCGGACCAAAGGATCGGTTGGTGTTGTAATCGCTCCCAGCAATAATGCGCGGACCAAAGGATCGGTTGGTGTTGTAATCGCTCCCAGCAATGAAGTGCGGACCAAAGGATCGGAATAAGGATTCAAGGTTGTCATAGGTGAGAGAAGTAGCAGGAGGGCAATATACAGCTGAGAAGGTTATGTTAAATGGATAAAGTAACAGAGATCGACTGAATGGTGTCGGAGTGGAGAGAACCAGGGAGTGAGGTAAGGATTTGTGAATAAGGATGCATGAACCAGTGTGGGATGTGTTGTCTGGGTGATCTGATCTGTAGGTAATGTAGTCACATATGTAAAAGTGAGAATGTGTAGTGAAATGGGTTTCAGTAATCAGGACTATATCTAATCGTATGTAATTGTCATGAATAAATATGTCAATTTCGTCTCAGTGATTATTCAGACCATTGGGTGTTCCAAAGTAGAATAACCAGGGTCTTGTTGTTCATTGTAGAAAACTAAGAGGGAATGCTGAAAGGAGTCTTGTGAGGAGAGTGATGAGTGGTCTTATTGTGTTTTGTAGATCAAGAAGGAATGAGGAATGGATAGACGCTATGTCTGATGGGTGTTGGCTGGGAAAGGAATAGTAGGCGGTATCATGGGATTGAGTGTTAACTTGGAAAGGTGGGGGTTGAAATTTCCTTTGAGGCCGTTGAATAGGTTCTATACTTGAAGGTACAACTGAAGAGGGTGGGAACCGAAAGGAAGGAAGGAAGGAGACTGGAACTTTGGGAGGAGGAATAACTGGAGGTAACTTATCCCTCTGGGAAGCGTTTTTAGAGGTGAGGTCAGTTTTTGGAGATTTTGGCTGAGAATGGGAGGTCTGGATAGGTAAATGAGAGGTCTGGGGCTGGGGTTGGACAATCTGTTGTTGAGGATGATAGGAGGTCTGAGGTTGGGATGTGGAGTGTTGAGGCGGCTGAGAGCGAGGTAGCAGTATCGTTGAGTTAGTTTTTACAGAAGTATTGTAGGTCGCTGGTCTTGGGTTGATGTTTGCAGTCCTCTGAGTAATGGGATCAGTTCTCGATGAAGGGCCGGGAATCTCTTCTTCTGGAGCGGTATTTCTCTGGCTTTGCAATTTAGATGAAATGTTTTGTGCTTTTTGCCTAATCATAGTTTTATAGACTATGCAGCCTTTATAATTTGCAGGACGCTCTTCGTTACATAAAACGCATTTTGCTGGTGTGTCCCGAGGCTTCTGGTAGGTGCCTGAAGTGTGTGCACCTGCACATTTGACACTTCGAGAATGTTGATGACAATATGCTCTTGTGAGTCCCAAATGTTGGCAGTTAGTACATTGCACTATTTCGTTTCTCTGTCTAGGCTCCAAAACATTGTGTCCCAACTCTTCAAGGTCTTGCTTGATGGCCGCCATAGGTGTTGTGCTGTGTAGTCCTCTGAGGACTACCCTATGTGGCTTTTCTTCTCTAAGTTGAAAATAATGAAAATCGTAATTTTTTGCAATTAAGTGACTTCTTTATAATTTTCTTTGCCGTTTTTGTAGTGTATCTTTTGAGGTATTGTGAGTCTGTCTCACTCACCTCAGAGAACGCGGTATCATCATCAGTGTCCATGCACAAAATTTTTCCAGAAGACATTATGAACTTATTTTTAAGAAATAAAATAAATAAAATTAACTGTCTGAATATTTAAAATTATATACAATATAGAAAAAAAAATAAAATTAAAACATTTCTGGAGAGAAAAAAAAATAATAATAATAAATTAAAAAAAAAAAGAAGAATGGTACACTTCTTGATACAACCTCGCTCATAGTAAGATGCTGATATTTGAATGCAGCGCTCCAGCCGACTGTGCTATCAATGATCTGATAAGAGAGAGTTCTAGTGAGTAATAGCCTCAATACGGCAGTGGGCAGGTAATGGGATGCCCCACCACGTGGCAGACACTCTAGGCTAGGTCCACACCGTCTCACGATTAATAGTTTTAATTAAGGCACTCACCCAAATCAGGAATAATAGAAAATGTTCATAAACACTTTAAGGTAATGTTTATAAAAGTTGGATGTAATCCGTTCGCTAACACCACTAAGGATTGAAAGTAAGTGTGGATCGACAACAATGTTGAACTCAGTTGCGGCCATTGATATATCATTATACTTCTTATATTTCAAATATTCCTTTTAGTCATGAAATAAATAAACATCACATTTTATATCTGGAGGCTATTCATTTGAAAGGGTGAAAGAGTTTGTGTACCTCGGCTCACAAGTCAACGCTGATAATGATATTGAAGCTGAAATTCATCGCAGAATTATGTCCGCAATTAATTGATATTTTGAACTTCTAAAGCATTTTAAGAGCAGGACTACTTCGCAAAAGACAAAGGTGCAACTCTACAAGACATTCGTAAAACCGGTTCTCACTTATGCCTCCGAATGCTGGACATTGCCGAGTTTGCTGGAAGTCCTGCTGCTGAGGTTCGAGAGGAAAATATTAAGGAGAATTTATGGTCCAGTACGCACCGATGGAGTCGGGAGGATAAGGATGAATGCTGAATTAACAAGGTTATACAAGAATTCAGACATTGTAAGGATCATCAAAGTAGGACCGGCTTCGTTGGGTGGGGCATTTAAGTAGAATGGCCCAGGACCAGATTCCTAGGATGGTCCTAGATGAAAAGATCTATGGGGCAAGGAGAGTGGGAAGGCCTCGGCTCCAATGGATTGATGGAGTGACAGCTAATGCCAGGTCCATCTTGAAGATCTGCAACTGGAGAGCGGTTGCAATGAATAGAGAAGACTGGCAAACTAAACTGCAGGAGGCCCTGACTCTTCAAGAGTTGTAGTGCCATGTATGATGATTATGCAAAGTGATTCTGTATATAATCTTCTTCTTCGTAGGCACAACAGATGCATTAGGCGGTCCTTGGCCTGCTCAATCACTCTTGCTCCATCCTGTCAGTCCACAGCCAGTCTTAAAAACACATTAAGATTTCTAAGGTCTTCTGAGAGGCTGTCCCTCTATCTGCCTCATGGCCTCCCTCACTCCTTCTGGACAACCCTGATATAGCCTTTTGACATTTCTACTGCTGATCAAAAGTTTGAGACCACCTACGGTTCACACCAATAACTCATGAATAACCTCTAAATAAAATATAGTTATCTTATGATTATTTGTATTTATTAAAAAATTTGCTAATTTGGTGTAAGAAAGGTTTGTGACTATAATAAATAACAAGAAATAATTTGATTAAATGTAATTATTACTGAGACTTCTAACGTGATAAAAATAAATAAGATTAAACAATGTGATTTTTGTGTCTGGAGCTTTATTTACAGCCTAGCAATACCCTGAGGGGAATCGAGAAGATACATTTTATTCTTAATTGATTTATTGATTTCTCGACTGCCAAAGTTGTAAGAAGTTCACCGCACAGGTAATTTTCATTTTTTTCATTAAAGAACGGTTAAAAAAAATGAATTTTCTATTGAACTGCATAGTGCAACCCACATAATACATAAAGAGAAAAAATCCAAACGCCAAAGTGCCGCAAAACAAAAAAATTCAAACAGATTAATTGATGTAAACTATAGGTGGTCTCAAACTTTTGACCGGCAGTGTATATAATCAGACATGTATATAATGTATTTTTACCAATCTGTTAATCAGAAAGGATGATAGGCGTATTGATCTAAATGATTCTGGATCTTCATAAGATCTCCAGTCCTACTTGGGTAAGTAGTACAAACCAAATATTCTCCTGACTGTGGGTATATACCAAGCAGAAGGCTTCCTCCAAAAAAAATACTGTTCATTTACACTTGGTGGCTAGGTATTCACAACTATTGAACTTTAGGTGAAATTTTTATATTAAATTAAGTGGCAGGTGGTTCTTGAGGTGGTGAAGAAAATACTTATAGGGGTGTCCATTAGCCCCCCTCCTCTTCTCTTCCTCCCTTTGGCCAGGGGATCTTCCTGGGGTTTTCTACTCAATTGTTGTAGGTAAAACTAATAGAACAAAGTAACTAGAAAGTAAAGCAGCTCACCCAGCCAGAACCTGCAACACTTGGTTATCTTGGCTGCCATTGGGTACGCTCTACTTCTTCAACAGGACTCGATGTGGCGGCATAACAGTTACAGAATACTTTCACAACAGATATCCTGTATCCTCTGTTGTCCACAAGTCCCATCAGACCCCTGCAGAGCACCACATAGAGGTTAAAGTAGGCATTTATATTGATAAGGAAGATTGATAACACAAACAGTGAGAAGGACAGTTTGGTAGTTCGTCTAAGAGTAGTGGAAACTCCTGCACCCATCTCTCTCTCTTATAACCAAGACACAGAGTTATATAATGATGATAAGACACTGTTGACTCATTTTAAGACTTTACTTTTTATTATCATTTTATAGTTTTATGTTTACTTTAATTCTTTTCACTGATATTTTTTATTTTTAATTGACAGAATGCTCTCCTCTCATGAAGCCGAGTATTTTCTTGGCCCCTAACCTTTCTGACAGATATGAATGTCGTTTTGTAAATGTGAAATTTGAAAAGTGTCCGGCTATTATGTGCAGAAATATGGAAGGCAGCATTTTTGGAGTCTGGATTGCTCATGGTGAAGGTAATTTTACATTTCAAATATTATATTTAAATATTTCACTAATCAGCATTCATAAAAAAATAAATACTTTTTTCTTTTTACTAACTTTCTCTTTATGTTATTGTTTACTACTCTCCCCAAGTCAACCCTGTTGCAACATTTTATGTTTATTTATTCCATTGAAGACCTACTATATAATTGTTTTTAATTTTACCTTCAGTACAGATCTTCCAATACAGACAATTTTCAGAACCCTTTATCAAATTTTAAGTAAAAAGATCATAATTTAAAATATTTTCTCTGTTCTATCAGTTATTTAAGTTCAACATTAACATTATATAACAAAGTATATAAAGTTCAGCCTTAACCTTATGTAACATTTTGTTGTACATTAGATTTAATATCAGTATATTAAATTTAGTTAATTACCTTTTTTAAATATTTTTCTTGCACTGAATGATACCATTGAAAATAATCAACAATTATCTCCCCTGCCCCCTACCCAAATTCCAATAATCTGCCAGTTACTTAAGCTAGAAATCTTTAGTTGAGCCAGGTGATGTCAACAATCATATTGCATCCTTTCCTCTGATTCTTTATCCATAACTTATACTATACAGAAAACTAGGTATGGTTGAAAAGATACTATGAGCAGAGATACAAATTAAAATTAAAAACTTGTGGATGTAGTTAGTTGACCGTTGAGAATTACTGGAAGGAATTAGTCCGGGTGGCGGTCATTAAATGAAACAACTAAATAGTTTCAACTATTTATTGTTTGCCAACGTTTCGACCCCCTTTGTGGGTCATCATCAGGGCTAAAAAGATACAAAAGAATATAATTTCAATGACATTACATACAATATTATATAACCTATTTAGCTAGAGAACGTCGGTATTAAAATATAACAGAAGAACTGTATATGTAAAAAAACTTAATTAAAATACAATGACCATAGTACAATAATGGATGTGTTATACAGAAAAAATAAAAATGTTCACTAAACAAAATTTACACAGGTATCAATAATTTACATGAAATATAAAAATATTAGGTAGAGTGGAGATACGTACCGCATGATGGGTGAATGGAAACTAGGTACTGTTTGGTATATGGGGGGTAGGTAGGATGGAAAATACGTAGGAAAAAAAAGGTAGAATGGAAAGTACGTACCGATTTATGGACAGGGTCTGACAACAATGACTAAAATTCTTAATACTACCATACAAAGAATCAATGAAATTTAACTTATGATTATAATAATGATACTGGATAAAAAAGAAAAAAAAAAATCTAATTTAATTCTTGAAATATCACCTATATTATAGTAAGAACAGTGATGGAAGATGTATATGGAGAAAAACTGACTGTACCTCCCAACTTAATTATCCCTAATTCTTTTAAAGGAATCCAAAGATAACAGGGTGGAAAAAATAATAATGGAACATTGTAAAATACACTAATTGACAAATCTTACAGGTTGATAAAAAAGTTAAATAAACATAAATACAAGTTGGAATAAATTGAATATTGAAGACATTTTGAAAAATTTTAAATACATAAACAAATTTTTTTAATACGTTCGATATTATTAGGATGGTACTATAAAAAAAAAAATAAAATAAAAAAATATTAACCTTAAACAGCTTCCCAAAAAAAGTCATTAAAAACCTTATAGATTCTTATAATAACACTAAAACCTCCATTACTTCCCCTACGATTCCCGACCATGATTCACCCATGATATTTTTATATAGATCCCTGCCTTACATTCTGCACCTTTCTGAAAATATAAAAAAAATCCTTAAATTTTCCTTACCTTCCTTAAAACTAGGACTAAAGACCCAGAACAAGCTTTCTTATCTTTTTACCAATACAAAAGACCCGATCACTCCTATATATCGTTCCAATATTGTGTATAAAATTTCATGTTCAGATTGTGATGTATCCTATGTAGGAGAAACCAAAAATTACCTAAAAACCAGAATATCGCAGCATAAACTCTCCGTATCCTCTCGAAACCCTCTAGCCTCAAAACTTTCCGAACACTCCATACATTTCAATCATTCCTTTAACTTTGACGACTGCTCCATTTTAGATTATGTTCCAAACCATAAGAAAAGACTAATCGCTGAATCCGTCCACATCCACCTCCAATCCAATCCTGTTAACCACAAAACTGATAAACAATGCATTTCCTCCACATATAGCCACATATTAAACTCTATTAAGTAGCATATTTTCTCTGTCTATCCCACTATATATATTGTTTTGTTTTTCATTATTATTGTTTGTTGTTTTGTTTTTATTTATTTATTTATTTTATTTATATTTTTTTAATTTTTTTTTATTTATTTTTTTTTTTATCTTTTTAAATCTATTTTAGGTGTCCATATAATTCTATATATGTATTTATTTTGTTTTTAAAATTTATTAGTATTATATATGTATTTAAAATTTTCTAAATGTCTTCAATATTCAATTTATTCCAACTTGTATTTATGTTTATTTAACTTTTTTATCAACCTGTAAGATTTGTCAATTAGTGTATTTTACAATGTTCCATTATTATTTTTTCCACCCTGTTATCTTTGGATTCCTTTAAAAGAATTAGGGATAATTAAGTTGGGAGGTACAGTCAGTTTTTCTCCATATACATCTTCCATCACTGTTCTTACTATAATATAGGTGATATTTCAAGAATTAAATTAGATTTTTTTTTTTTTCTTTTTTATCCAGTATCATTATTATAATCATAAGTTAAACTTCATTGATACCAAACAGTACCTAGTTTCCATTCAACCATCATGCGGTACGTATCTCCACTCTACCTAATATTTTTATATTTCATGTAAATTATTGATACCTGTGTAAATTTTGTTTAGTGAACATTTTTATTTTTTCTGTATAACACATCCATTATTGTACTATGGTCATTGTATTTTAATTAAGTTTTTTTACATATACAGTTCTTCTGTTATATTTTAATACCGACGTTCTCTAGCTAAATAGGTTATATAATATTGTATGTAATGTCATTGAAATTATATTCTTTTGTATCTTTTTAGCCCTGATGATGACCCACAAAGGGGGTCGAAACGTTGGCAAACAATAAATAGTTGAAACTATTTAGTTGTTTCATTTAATGACCGCCACCCGGACTAATTCCTTCCAGTAATTCTCAACGGTCAACTAACTACATCCACAAGTTTTTAATTTTAATTTGTATCTCTGCTCATAGTATCTTTTCAACCATACCTAGTTTTCTGTATGGTATAAGTTATGGATAAAGAATCAGAGGAAAGGATGCAATATGATTGTTGACATCACCTGGCTCAACTAAAGATTTCTAGCTTAAGTAACTGGCAGATTATTGGAATTTGGGTAGGGGGCAGGGGAGATAATTGTTGATTATTTTCAATGGTATCATTCAGTGCATTAAAATATTTAAAAAAGGTAATTAACTAAATTTAATATACTGATATTAAATCTAATGTACAACAAAATGTTACATAAGGTTAAGGCTGAACTTTATATACTTTGTTATATAATGTTAATGTTGAACTTAAATAACTGATAGAACAGAGAAAATATTTTAAATTATAATGATCTTTTTATTTAGAATTTGATAAATGGTTCTGAAAATTGTCTGTATTGGAAGATCTGTACTGAAGGGAATGGAATATATCTAATATGGGATTTGATTAATTCATTATATTTTACATTTTATTTTTTATTTCAGCTATTTATTTGGGTGCACTCTTAGCAAGATATTAGGATTATAAACATCTTAAAATATTATATTTAGATATTATGGAATAGAAATGGGGAAATGGATATAAGTATAGGGAAAATAAACAAACGCTGGAACATAAATAAATTATTGAAAGAAAGATATTTGGATTGACAGATTTATGCAATTCCTTAAAAAGAAATGATGCAATGAAGAGATGCAGAGCGTAATAAAAATATTAGGTTGTTAGGGAAAACCAAGTCTTGGTAATATCCAAGATGATCAATTAGGTATGGCCTATTTGATGATTAAAAAATGGATATGATTTGATTGAAATACTTCTATCAGTCATTATTATTATTAATGTTGTTATTAGTGTATCTAAATGCCCATATTAATATCATATCCTTTGGCATGTATTCATAAACATTAATTTAACTAATGATTATCTAGGATTAGTAGAAAAAAACAACAACTTTAAACATCTTGATGAAGTTTATGTTTTCTTAACCATATCCTATTCCTGACAAATACACCCTTAATTAATAATAACCTAACACCATTTATTAAATGTATTTTCATTTCATACCATGTTATTTCCAGATATTTTTTATGATTTATATTTCACTGATATGAGTATTTCTTAATGTTTCAGGGCGTTTTACCTTCAGTAGTGATCAAACTTTAAAATACATTGAGGACCACAATTGTGTTTCTTTTCGTTATGTAGACGATGAAGGTCATGCCACTGAAAATTATCCTTTAAATCCAAATGGAAGTAAAGGTATTAGCGATTGTATGCATTAGATTGTTACATGTATAATATGAAAATACTATAGGATGTATTACAGGGACTTGTAGCTGGCACTCCCAATTCTCTATAGTCTCAAAATGTATTTATAGAAAATTGTTATACATTTCTTAACATTATGCAACATGGCTCAACCCCCTAAAAAAAATTATGAAAGTCGGTCTCCTTATGTCATTTCCGACAGAGGACGCCCTTAACAAGAATTTCGTGTGCTTCAGCTGCAGATTTAAAAAAAATTAAATAGTGCAATAAAAGTTTCCACAAATACTCTTTACTTAGCACTAAACTCAACATTTTTAGAAATACAAAAAAAAAAAAAAATTTATGTGACAAACTAACAAGCTTTCAGTAGTTCTTGGAAACAGTGGTAACTTATTCAAGGTCCAAATTCTTTATAACATAGTTTGCTTTAAAATTGGGATAGTTTATTAGTGATTTGAGGGATCTGATCCTATTTTTTAAATTACAAGTTTGGTCACACTTACACATTTCCATTTACAGTTAGTTTTAATTTTTCATAATCATTTATGTGATAATTAGAGGCTTCTGGTTCTGTTTAAAAAAAAAAAAAAAAAAAAAAAAAAAAAAAAAAAAAAAAAATATATATATATATATATATATATATATATATATATATATATATATATTCATCATAGAATTAATACTTTCTTTCACTTTATAATTTTTTTATTTCATTGAGGATTGTGGTTTTAGGTGGAATAGCCGGCATATGCTCAGAAGATGGGAGACATTTGGCATTAATGCCACACCCTGAAAGATGTGTTCTTATGTGGCAGTGGCCATATGTACCACCTAATTTCAGGAAATTCAAAACATCACCATGGTTAAGATTGTTCCAAAATGCCTATGTTTGGGTGAATGAAAAATGTTAAATAAATCAATACAATGAAAAAACTTTCTTTTTCACCAAAAATAAAAATGTTGGTAGTAAATTTAAATAAATGACCGAGTTTGGTAATTATGTAGAGGATCATAAGAAATGTAAATCTCTGAGCCACACTAAAATTTTTAATTCAGCACATGTTTGTAAAAACAAAATGTAAGTACAGTCAGTATAATTGACCCAGCTGTCAATATTGTGTATACGTATATTAGTAATGAATCAAATTTAGATGTATCTTTATTAATGTATACCATTTATTGAAATAAATTTATTCATAGTTAATAATAATTATTTCAATGTAATATAATTTAGTAAATAAATAAAATAAAATAAGCCTATATTAATGATTTATTCCTTGATTAATTTAACTGTTGTTCGTAATGATTTAAAGAACAAGCTTGACTTGGAAATTCTGTTATAAACTAAACATGAGATAGACTCCGCCATAGAAGAACTTATAAAATCAATAGAAACAGCCATAAACAACAACTCATCTCACTTTACAAATAGAAAATCTCGTGAAACAAACTTACTGAATCATTATCGGCTCTACTAACTTACCAACGTTGAGCAAGAAAAAAATGGCACAGCACAAGATATCCATCCGGAAAAAAAAGCATTGCAATCACCTGACAAACAAACTAAAAACAGAAATAAGAAAATTCAAAATACAAAACTTTCAGAACTTTACAGAGAACTTGACCAGTCAGACAAATCCTTATGGGTAACAACTGTAAAACTGCTAAGATTTAAAACCTTTAATCATCCACTTCTCACTAAATCCTAGACCTGGTCGAGATCCGATGAAGAAAAATTCCAAATCTTTGGAGAACACCTTTACATGTTTAATCCGCATCCTGATATCCTTAATCCCAGTCATATTGAACATGTTGAACTAACTGTTCCTCTCCAAATGTCTCTTCCTCCTAAGGCCTTTCACTCATCCGAAATCATTAATATCATTTAAAGGTTACCTTCAAAAAAAAGCTCCTGGCCAGGATCTTATCACATCCTATATCCTGAAACAGCTCCCAAAAAAAGCCATACTCTTACTCACCTACATATATAATGCCACCCTTCGTTCTGCTTATTTTTCTGATCCTTGGAAATTGTCCATTATCAAACTGATTCCTAATATATTATACATCTATATTACAACTTATATTATTGGAAAGATTATTTGTTGCCCTAATTCCAGAAAATTGTATTTTCCCATGTTATTAAAGACTTAATTACAATGCATTACCCTAATAAACCTTGTTTTATTGTTGGAAAGAATGCTCTAAATGATGGAGAAAACCATATCCATTGGAAATCCATTGTGTGGTTTAGAAGGAGTTAGCGGAAAACAAGGACCACCACATCACATTGATATGTATATATAAAGTTATCTACGGGTCTTGAGGTTTAGTCAATAAATAAGCAATTGAGTTTAGGCTACATTTCCAGAAATTTGGAATTGGAAGCATTAATTCAACTTCACTGATAAATAGAACTTTTTATCTTTAGGTTGGGTTACTTTTTACACTTGGGGTTCATTCTTATCATAACATTTTTAGTTTTTAAATTAATTAATTGTTTAATAATTATGATTAGGTATTGTAATTATACACTTATATCACATTTATTGTGTTTAATTAATTGTGTATTTAATTAATTCAATGAGAAAAATGAATTGAGGAAGATCAAGGAGGCGCGAGGTAATCGGCCAATGAGAAAAATAAATCAAAATGCGCAATAGAGCATGTGAAGTGAGACGTTTTTTCTGGCAATCTCTCTCTTCTGTTGTGAGCCGTGTACAAAGCAAGACGTTGAAGACATGTGATTATGTGATTGGATTATGTCACCAACCATCAAATTATTGTGGTTTCAAACCCACATTACTGCACTAATGATACGTTCAAATTAAGGAATTTGAAGGCATCATTTTGAAAAATGGGAATGGAGAATCAACTGAAGACAGCTAATTTATAAACGTTTTATATAGTCAAATTTAAATAGTTTTTAAGTTTTAATTTTTATATTGTAGTATATTTCTTCAAGAATATAAGTTTGTTTTTAACCTTAGCCAAGACTCAGAGTTATTAATTTGAAAAACCCTAAAATCTAAAATTTATTATTCATTTATTTAATTTAAAAAATAAAATATTATAACAATGTATAAATTTTATATATATATATTATATATATATATTATATATATATATATATATATATATATATTATATAATAAGTTAAGGATAGGAGTCGGGCAGTATTAGCCTTAATACCATCTTGGGATTTAAACAACATCCCAAACATATATAAGGAGGATTAGCTCCATCAATAAAGCAGTATTGTTTCTGGAACCGTGAGTGTTGTTTCTTCTCAACCTTTTCCTTTCTTTTTATTTAATTGTCTCGACCAAGCATAACTGGTGCCGAAACCCGGGAACTCAAACGGGCAGGCTACCGAAGTAAGTGACTCTCGTTTTTTTTAATCCGCCGTACATTTGGAAGTTTTTTTTCTTTTTTTTTTTTCTCTGCCCTTCTCTAATAAGCAAGAAGAATGGACGGCATAATAAGACCAGCAGTTCTTAATCTACAGGAAAACCCCCAAGTCCCGGAAGTTCAGCCACCGCCTGTGCCTGAACTCCCTCCGTTAACCATGAATACACTAGCAGAAGCACATGCTAATGCCATGGCATGGATGAGGATTAAAACGGCGACATGTCAAGATCTGAGGATATCGATTTCGGATTTGGAACGTTTTTGTGGCAAAGTAGGTAACCTAAACCACTTCCTCAAGGGCGGAGATCGTCTCATGGCAAGGATCGAGGCTAAGATAGAAGAAGCCTACTCCACCTGGGGGACGCCGAAGCGTTGAGGGTGGCCTTAGTTTGTCGCGTGAGACGTAACATCTTGAGCCAGATCCAAGCGGATGAAGAAACACCATGGCCGATTGTCAAGGAAAGGTTGAAGAAAGCCTTCGGCGGAGGACGCTGGTACCCCGGAAGAAGATATCTTCCAGATGTTCCGGGAAAGATGTTCACCTCGTCAGACAGCCGGACAATATGCGGGAATCCTACTTGCTAGATACAATAGAGAAGATGCGAGAGACAATGAGTGCACCCGAGGTAGAAGGTCGGATGAATTTCCTATCAACCATTCTCAAGGTGCAGTGGGCCAAAGAAACTGGGAAAAGAGAATCCCTACCGCGGGATCGTACATTCGTCGAGTGTGCCCAGGATATGGTAGATTCTAGTGCCAGAGAAGAAGAATCTAGGATGGAAGTAGAGGAACCAGGATGGAGCACAATTGCCGACAGACGTCCTCGGAATACACAGACAACTTGGAGAAGGAAAGAGCAGGCGTATGGAACCAGAGACAGGCCTACGGCGGGAGGAGAGAGGAGGTCAGGACAACAACGAACGAGGAATGGGTTCCGAAGAGACGATAGGAAGTGCCACGGTTGAGCAGGGACATCTGGTAGCCCAGTGTCCCCGTACTAAATGTCTTGAATGCGGAACCGAGGGACACGTAGCCAGACAATGCCCGTATATGGTTAGAAGGCAAAATGCCTCGCGGGATGAGCCGATGAAGGTAAATATGCAGAAAATAAAGAGAGCTCACATCCCATCTCGAAGAAGCGGACCTTCAGTAGAGGTCACCGAGGCTTTGGATACTTCGGAGACGGATGGCGAAGAACCAGGGAGCATTGGAAGTGGAGGAGAGGGCGGCAACAGGCGGAGTCAACAGCGACAAGTCGCAGCCGGAAGGAGGCAGAGAGCCGGGATCTGAGGAGTGTGCTCGCAGAGAGGCGACCGCACAGCAATATGCAACAACATCCGAGGTAAGCAATGCTGGTTGCCTATAACTAAAGTGTCTAGGGGAGTGAAGTGCTTAGTAGATACGGGGAGTTCTAGCACCATTATGACTCGGGAGGCGTTTAACAAGTTGTGCGATAGAGAGAGAGCAACTCAGATTCGAAAATGCGTTTGCCAGCTAATTACATTGGGGGACCGTGTAAGGTAGAGGAAGAAGCAGAGATCGAGTTAGGTCGTTGGGTCGAAAAGGGGGAGAATTTGAAGGTACATATAGTGGGTAACGTGACCCGGGAATACCAGGTGATAGTGGGGTGCGACCAGCTAGGACGGGTAGGGGCAAGAGTCAGAAACACCCAGGGGATCTGAAGCATTAGACTCGGACAACAGACATACTCATGTCGGGAAATCGCATGGTGAAACAAGGCGCGGATAGGCGCAGTTAACAAAGTTGACGACTGGAGGGACTTAATCAGGGCGGAATTTGGAGACATTTTTTTTCGAGATGATGAGATCTTAGGCGTGACGGGGAGGACGGTCCACGAAATCCCCCTGAAACAAGAACGGATCACTTATGTAAAGGAACGACGGTATCCTCAGGCGCTCCGCAAGTGCATTCGGGAGGAATTGGACAGTCTACTGGCGCAGGGGATCATCATTAACAGCACTTCACCGTATAACAGCCCCTTGTGGGCGGTGAAAAAGAAGGCGGCCCCAGGGGACAACACCGAAAGGTACAGAGTGGTGATATATTATCGGCTCTTAAACGATAATACTGTGGACAAACGTTATCCGATCCCCCGCTTTGAGGATATCTTAGACAGACTGAGCGGAGCGGTGGTATTTAGCAAGCCGGATATCATCAGATCAAGATGCACCCTCAAGATCAGCACAAAACGGCTTTTACCTTTGAACGAGGGTACTACGGATTTACTAGAATGCCGTTCGGGCTCAAGAACGCTCCCATTACATTCCAGAGACTGATGGACGATTTTTTGAGAGGCCTGGACGAAACTGTCTGCAAGGTCTATATGGACGACCTGTTAGTCTTTAGTAAATCGTTGGACGAACATGTGGTACACTTGCGCGGAGTTTTCCAGAGGGTACGTCAGTTCGGTCTAAAATTGTCCAAGGAAAAGTCTATACTGGGGCAAGAGCAGATTAACTTCCTAGGCCATACGATTTCTCGTGAAGGTGTCAAGCTGGACGCTACGAAAGTGGAAGCAATTCGACGTATGGCGATGCTCCGGGATATGAAAGGAATCCGTCGCCTCTTCGGAACACTTAATTATCATCGCCGGTTCATGCCGGACATGGCGGAATATCTGGTACCTATTAATAATTTGCTGAAAAAGGGGGCTAAGCTTGTCGTGACGCCGGTAATGGAACCTAACATCCGTAAGTGCATGGATCGTTTACAGGCGGAACCGGTACTGGCGTTTCCGGACTTTACCAAGCCGTTCACATTTACTACCGATGCTAGTGAGTACGCGTTGGGGGCAGTCTTTTCATACTGACCACCGGCCGCTGCAATGGATCGGGAAGTTAAAAGAGTCCTCGGCGAGGGTCGCGCGATGGAAAGAGTTTTTGGAGCAATTCAATATCGAGATTGTCTATAAGCCTGGGAAGGACAACCTCATGGAGGACTGGCTGTCGCGAGCCATTATCATTAATGCCGTCGAGGAGGGAGAGCCGTCCCGCGACGTGAGGCAGTTTTTGAGCGAGTGGATTCCGGACGGCGAGGGAGCAGCTGGTGCTGCGGGTGATGCGGATTCGCCGGAGGACGGGAGCTCAGCGAAGGATAGGCCGGTGGAAATGGAGGAGATGGACGAAATCATCAATGATAAGCGTGGCCAGGTCATTTGGAAAACGAGAACCGAGGAGACGGTGAAAACCGAATATCGCACATATGGTAATAGCAAAATTAACATCATCTGGTATCAACCGGGGGTCCGCGATGATCAGATTTGCAGGACGTTGCTGGATGCTTCGAAACCGGAGAAAGTGCACCACCTCTACGTGGGGAACGCTACTATTTGGAACAAGGTTCGACGCATATGGCGCTCCGAGAGGATGAAACTAATCCTTCTTATATATGTTAGGGATGTTGTTTACATCCCAAGATGGTATTAAGGCTAATACTGCCCGACTCCTATCCTTAACTCCCCCCCCCCCACCAGTTTACAAATATACTCTCAATTTTTGGAAACTCACACTAATGTAAGTAGTCCCGGAATGGAGAGAGCAGTCTTTGGTCTTGATACCTTACAATCTAAAACTATCTTTACAATTAAATTACAATCTTACAAGCTAAAAAATGATTATAAAAAATAAAATAACAGACCCGCACAGACCTACCACAAAAAAAAAAAAAAAAAAAAAAAAAAAAAAAAAAAGCCTATAAACTTAGAAAGAACGAAAAAACTAGAATAACACTTCTCAATATGTACACACTAACCGAAATCGAATGATACAAAAATAACATTAAGAACAAAGTTCTTGAAAAACAGTGCAATGATAGCCTCACGACTATTAAAAAATATATATACAAAAACTTACATAATAAAAAAAATGTATGGGCCTGCACAACGAGAAATGGGGAGGCGTGCAGAGGCGAGAGCAAGACAGGTCGCGGTGGCTAGCGCGGATCTACCATCGGAAGCTTAAGCTGTTCTATATGAACTGTGCGCCTCTTTTTAGGCTCCCGAAGACTGTCGATCGTGAAGAGATTGTGTTCCCTGATCGCGGTCACCCTGAAAGGGCCTTCGTACCAGAGCAACTCCTTCCCCTTATTGGTGGCCAGTTTGCGATAGACTATAGTACCGATCTTGATGTCGCCTATCTGATCCCGCAGTTTGAGGTTTTCTCGCCCCACTCGCCTACTTTTCTCCTGCTGTATTTTGTTCCGCAACTTGCCCCACACTATGCCCATCTCGATCCTTTTGGCCACGTTGTCGCCGACGCATCGCTCATTTGTAGTGGTAGTGGACGCGATGCTGCCCGCGCAACCCGAATAAAACCTCGTTCGGGGAGAACCCTGTGCCGGAGTGGATGGAGGGGTTGTAGGCCACAATTGCCTTCCTCATAGCCACGTCCGGCTCCAAAGTGCTGTGTAGCCTCTCAATGCTACCCCTAATTCTCGGATGGCCCGGCGTTGCGAAATGCCAGGTTATCGCTAGACGTTTCGCTTCTTCCCGTATCGCAACGTTATCGAATTCCCGTCCCCCATCCGATGAAATTCTCTCAGGTACCCCATAGAATTGCATTCAGACGTGAAGCAATACTGCTTCTGCGGACTTGTCGAGCACCTGGTACTCCATGGCCACCTTGCTGAAGAGGTCGATAATGGTGACCCACTTGTAACCCCTCCAAGTGAAAGTGTCGATTTGGAGGTCTTGGAGAGGCACATCCCCTGTAGGTGTCAGTTCCTGGATACCCCGCGGAGGGTGACGGTCGTATTTCATGCGCAGACACACTTCACACACACCGATTGTGTTTTGGATGGTTTTTTTCATCCCCCACCAAAAATATCTCCTACGCAACGCGTGTAATGTTTCATTCACACCGCGGTGGTTTGTTTTACCCTGGTGATACGCGAGATTACCTCCTTCTGCTGCTCCTCGTCCTGAAGCGTTTCCACGGAGTACTTGCACTGGATAAACGATCGATCGACCCCGATCCTCTCGAAGATGATATTGTATCGAAGATTCGAAGGAATCCATGACTGTTGGTAGTATTTTGTGAACTAAAATATGTGAGTAGGGCGTTCGGACCTACGTCACACCCTCCAGCTAGCCTGGAGGGCTGCTCTCATTGTTGGTCAGCGAGTCCATCGGACTTAGCCGAGAGGAGCTTTCGAGGAAATTCCACCGACCATCCCCAAATCCACCACCCGTGGGACATGGGACACTCCCCATACGCGGTAATGAGGTCCGCGCGAGGAATCATTTTAAAAGAATTTAATAAATATTCGCACAGATTAAATTTCTCAATAGAATTTGAAAATAATAATATACCATTTTTATTTAAATATACTATTGATTCGCAAACCGAGCGAGGGAATAGAAACCAAATGGTGGCAATAACCTATCCACTCTGGAAGATACATCTACTACTCAAGTCAATGCCCCAATCGATATAAAAATTAACACAGCAAACAATTTAATTGACCGTGTGAGAAAATTAACGTCTAAAACACACTAAAAACTGCCCAAAACAAAGTAGTTGAACTCTTTTTAATAATGGTTATCGTCACAAACTTATTAGCAAATTTCTAAAGGAGATACCAATTCATCAAAAACAACCTTATTAAAAGATTTTAAACTATTCCTATTCCATACATAACGACTCTTTCTGACAAACTTTTTAAAGTACTCAATATTAACTTATATAGTAATATAAATAATATATATCTTGAAGTCTTCTTCGTTCTTCTTCTTCTTCTTCTTCTTCGTTCTTGTCATTAGATGAACATAAAATGTACATTTATATTATTCTTAGAGAACTAGCTGTCCGATAATAAAAAAATATTTTTCATTCATTTACAAAAATAATAGTGATTCGGCTATTACATTTAAAAATATTACTAGTTTATTCAAACTGTTCTCTAAAACCAAAGACATTATTTGTTTCCTGAATGTGAATAAATTTGTTTGGATTGTTTGTGATTTTTTATTTTTACTTTCATTCCACAGCAATCAGTTTTTAAGTCAACAAAATATCATCTATTTTGGTTTTTAGTCACTTTTGTAATTTCATATGGAGTCCTAAGAATGAAATTAACAATATACCCCCTCTTGTTAATTGAAAATTAAAACCCTAATGATATAAAACATATTGTAGAACATTTTGTACAAAATTAGGAGATATTTGTCTCTAGTCTACATTTAAAGCATTAATAATAAAATTAATTGGTTAATGAAAAATCAATTATTTGTGTTCATAATTTTCAAAAACTGATATGGAACCTACTGAAAATCATCCTCCATATACAGAATGTAGACAACTTATTTTTAACAGGAATATAATGGTATTTTGATTAAAAAAGTTATAGGTCTAGGAATCACTAAAGAACTATTAATAATGATAACAACTTAAATATCTTATATTTACAAAACCAAATATTGTCAATTATTTAGAGAGGATCTATTTCAATGAAATAGATCATAAAACTTTAATTATAAAATGAAAATGTTTATTAAAATTTTACGAAAATAAAACAAAAATTAAAATAACTTTAGTAAATAATAACTACAAATTAATTAATTAATGACAAATCAATAATCTATTCTTCGTCATCTGTCAAGTGTTCAATGTTAATCAAATCCATTTCTTTGAAATAGTAGCAGGTAAAACAATTACATAAAACAAAAGTTATACTATTTCACAAGTCCCAGGATGGTTAGCTCTTTACTGGAGGTTAAACGGTGAGCCTTGCTCAGTAAAGTTTACCGTGGATTCAGCATCTCTACCTTAGATGGTATAACGGGCAACGGCTGACTTCAACGGAGGTTACCCTTACCGTACTTTGACCTGAGTTGGTGCAAATGGCCCTATAACAGATATTAGATCTCGTTGGGTGCTAGGTGGTAGACCAGAGGACGGGGCTGGTGAAGCGAGGAAAATTGGCAAAGGTACCGGTGCCCACCATCTGCTCAGTACCAGCAGGGGAATGGTACTTCGTTCTGCTACGCCAGTGCCCTTCTCTGACCCACCCTTCCTTCTTCATGAAAGAGCCAAAGCAGGATGTAGTCCACCATATTGAGACTAGGGAAGCCCCAGTCGCCGCGATAGCACGTCGCCTGCCACCGGGAAGATAAAACGCCGCCAAGAAGGAATTTATGCATATGATCTACGAAGGTAACAGCGAAGGTGGAGGCTATAAATAGTATTCTATCCTAGGCCGGCTAAAATCAGGGACCTGCAACGTTTCCTGGGTATGATTAACTTCTATCGGCCTTGAATACCTAGGGCAGCGAAATGCAACGCTAAACTGGTTCCTTGCTGGAGCGTAGAAGAATGACAAGAGGCCCGTCGAATGGAATACAGAAGCATTTAAGCGCTGCAAGACTGCCATCAAGAACTCTGCAGTGCTGGGATATCTGAAGGTCAACGCTGAGATCTTCATATCATATATAACGTCTTCATATCTAATGCCTCCAGCACAGCTAGTTATGTAGCAGAAGGATGGCGACGTCTTGGATTTTTCTTCAACACTCTCCAGGGTTCAGGACATAGACTGTACCGAGAACAATGACGTCTCGCGGCAGAGCAGAAGAAGGATTCGGCGGTTCCTTAACTTCAGAAGAACAGCCGTCTTCAGCTTCGCTGAATCCAACCTCCCGGTGCAGTTTCTTGTGACCTCTACGGCTCAAGCGCGGCCATACGTCCCTGATTCTATGCGTGAAGAGATCTTCCGCCCTCCGCATGTGCTCAGTCACCCTGGAATACGAACCTCATGGCGGCTAGTCACTCAGCCTTTTTTTTTTTTGGCCTAGCATGAAGTGTTCGGTGGTTGGCTGCCAGCGTTCTTAAGTGGTCCGTCACTCGGTAACTCCTCCAGGTACGTTCGCACCCAGCGGAAGAATGGAGCATACCCATGCTGATATCATCGGACCTCTGCCACCCTCCGTTGGCATGCGATATTGCCTCCCTTTGATCCACCGATTCATAGCCTGAGGCGGGCGCATTAGAGGAAATTACAAGTACCAAGGTAGCAGAACTGATGTTATGGTACGCCTGCAAGAATTAATACCGACCAAGGACGCCAGTTTGAGTCTGAAATCTTTATTAGACTCACTCGCGTCCATGGTAAAAAGAGGAGCAGTACAACGGCGTACCATCCTCAGTCCAACGGGTGCGTGGAGCGTTCGCACAGGTCCCTTAAGGCATCCCTAAGCTCATTGATGGACACCGTGGGATGGACTAAATTGTTACCCACAGTCCTTTAGTCACAGCGCTGCGGAGATGGTCTTCGATCAACCCCTTCGCCTCCCAAGAGAATTCTTTGAACCTTCCGGAAGGAGGGAGGACACGGAACAACGTTGAAGACGCACCGGCCACCTCCTCACCGCAGCAATACCGCTGAACCGAGACCTAAAGGACTGCACCCACGTTTTCCTGAGGAATGACACTGTTCGAAGGCCACTGGCGCCGCCTTACACCGGCTCCTATCAGGTTCTCTCGCGGGAGGAGAAAATCTTCAAGCTGCTGCTAACGACAGGACCAAAAACCGTCTCCATGGATCGCCTGAAGGTGGCACATCTTCTCCCGGAATCGGCGGCAACAAGGATCAGCCTACTCCATCGCCCTCTGGTGTAGACAGCGGCAACAGGAATCAACCCACTCCTTCGCCTACATCGGCGGACTCCGGACCTTCTAATGAACTCGAAACGTTGAACATCCGGACGCACGGCCTGTTTATCATACCTGCACTGGTCGTGCATTGAAGCCAAAGGTTCATTTCTGGGCCGATGTCTTTGGATGGAAGGGGGGATGTGACGGGCCTGATGTGGGTGATGGAGTGAAGTTACAAACACACGGCTGGTGGGAGCAAAGAGGTTATGTGAAATGGATTTGTCACTTTTTCAAACATGTTTATATTTTTGTTCCCTTTATATTTATTTGAAGCTAATTTTTATTTTTTGTAATTTATTATTGTAGAAATATTATTTTAGTTTACAGTGGCAAATCCATTGCAACCTCTCCCCAGCTGTTGTCTTTTATCTCTGTTGTTTTTGTGCGATTCTCGTATTTTTCTCTGTTCCTATATTTCGTATGCTTTTTTGGGAAGAAATAGAAACCGACTATTTTATTTATATCAATTTGCAATCTTCCTTTTAACCCGTTTTTATTATGTATATTTTCATATCTTTATTCAACCTGGTCATCAGCTCAAAAATAAAGAATTTTTTTTTTCGTCAGAAATTTCTTCAATATGGACTCGCTGACCAACAATGATAGCGGCCCTCCAAGCTTACTGGAAGGTGTGACGTATGTTCGAACGCCCTACTCACATATTTTAGTTTACAAAATACCATCAACAGTCATGGATTCCTTAAGATATTTAATGGACTTAAATATCACGGTTTCATTCTCATTGAAATAGTCTGACAAGGCTTAAATTCCTATATTTTAAATGTTCTTCCTCTAAAGTACATTTTTAAATTTTTTTTTTATAACTTTATTTCTTTATCCACACCTGTTTATACATACATATAACAATCAGTGGATTGTCTGTCACATTTATTACAATAAAAAGTGGCATGTCAGGCATGAGGAAGATGACAATACCCAGTGGTATCTCTTCCGTGGCATGTTTTAGATCAAAAGATTATAGAAGATCTCTCATCCATGACCTTTTCAGTCTTCTCCTGATGTTGTGGGGCATATTGGTTGTTGCCATTTGTTCTATGAGTGGGTTGTAATGTCCTAGTAATTTGTTGTGAAATCGAGAGTAGTGAGTTCGTATGTATTGCCTGACGGTAGGCATGTGTAAGTCTGTATGTAAAGTTGTGTTTGAAACATACCAAGGTGCTTGCGTAATTCGTCTAAGTATTTTTGACTGAAAAGTTTGAAGTCTTTGTATGTGAGTCTTTTTTGCAGCTCCGAAAATTTGAGAGGCGTATGACCATATTGGTTTTAGTAAGTATGTGTAGGTAGCAAGTTTCTGTCTTAATTTTAGTTTTGATTGTCGTCTGAGTAGTGTGTGCAGTCTACTTCTTTGGTTTAGTGTCTTTCGTTTTTTCTTAATGTGCGGGCCCCAAGTCATTCTCCTGTCAAAAGTTAATCCAAGGTAGTTGACACTGTCTGTTTGTGGTATTGGTATATTATCGATGTACACTGGTGGGCAGGTTTCACGTCTTAGTGTAAATGTCATATGTTGGCATTTGTCATAGTTTAGTCTTGTTTTCCACAGCTTGCACCAATCCTGTACTTTTTGTAAGTGATGTTGTATAGTCAGTGAGGCTTGAGTATGATCTTCATGTTTTGATAAGATTGCAGTGTCGTCTGCGTATATTGCTGTCAGGATGTTTGAACTGTCTGGTATGTCGTGCGAGTATAATATATATAGCAGTGGTGCAAGTATTGAACCTTGGGGCACACCTGCCAGCACTGGTCTTATTGAAGAAGTTTCTGTACCCTGTCGGACGGAGAAAAATCTATCAGAGAGAAATGATTGAATAATAAGAAAGTATGTGTGTGGTAGTATCTTTTTGAGTTTAAACAGGAGACCCTGGTGCCAGACTCTGTCAAATGCTTGAGCTACGTCCAGGAATACACCTGTTGCATATAATTTTTGCTCAAGCGCAGTTGAAATGAAATCAGTCACTCTGTGTAGTTGATGTGTTGTGGAGTGGAATTTCCTAAATCCAAATTGATGATCGGGTATTATTTGATTATCACCTAGTATGTCTATTAATCTTTTGTATAATAATTTTTCGAATATTTTGGAGCAAATAGAAAGCAAACTAATTGGGCGGTAGGAAGAGGGGTTGCTTTTGTCCTTGTTTGGTTTATTAATCATGGAAATGTAAGAGTATTTCCATTGTATTAGAAATTTTGTAGTCCTAAGTATTGCATTATAAATAGTCGTGAGAAACACTAGAGCCTTTCTTGGCATTTGCTGGAGTGCTACAGCATTTACAAGGTCGTGGCCAGGAGCTTTCTTTTTTTGTAAGTCTTTAATGTGTTCTGTGATGGAGTGAAGGAAGGAGGAGGCAATGAGAACTGTAGTGGAATGTCTAAGGTTTTGAGTACAAATTCGTCGTGTTCTTTATTAGTGTCGTCAGTATGTGGTGTGAAAACAGATGAAAGATGGTCAGCAAAGAGTTCAGATTTTTCTTCATCCGACGCGGCCCAGGAACCGTCTTCTCTCCTTAAAGGAGCCGACACCGTGCGATGCTTTAAGACGTTTTTTGTGTGTCTCCATAAGCTTCCATCGTCAGTTCCTAAATTTTCGTATCAGTATCTTTTTAGTTCCTAAAGTATCTTTCGTTTCAGTTCATTGTTAAGTTTGTTAAATGTACGTTTGTCTGATGGTAATCTGTTTGTTTGCCACACTTTACGAGCTCTTCTCTTTGCTACCCTTATGTATTGTGGGTAGCAAGGTAAGTTCGTTGCATGTTTGTTGCTGGGTTGAGATGAAGACCACGCTGCATTCTGTACAGACTTCGTGAAGACATCAACTGCCGTCTCAAGTTCTTCCTCTGTTTTCAGCGATAAAGGAATTGAAAGAAGAGATTCTAAGTACACTCTGTAGAAATCCCAGTCCATATTTTTCTGAGTGAGTGATGGTCTTTTATTTACTTCTGAGGGTTCATCATGAAGAATCAGGTGTACTAAGGAGTGATCAGAGCAAAGATCGAAGCCAGTTTTAACAGTGTGAGGTACAGTTCTAAGTCCTTTAGTTATAAAAAAGTCAAGTAAGTCAGGAGTTTTGTGTAGAGAATTTGGCCAGTATGTAGGGGTATTTGGGGAGATTGTGTCCAATGAAAGATTTTGGAGGACACTTAACAGATTTCCTCCTCGTGTGGTGCAGAGCCGGGAACCCCAGTTGTAGTGTTTGGCGTTAAAATCGCCTCCAGCGATAAAGCATCTCCCTAATAGTTTAAAAAAGTCAGAAAACATTGTTGGTGTCAAAACGTACCATGGCGGACAGTACACAGCTGCAAGAGTGATAGTGTGGTGCTGAGTGTAAAGGGTGATGACTGTTGATTGTATTATCGGTGAGATGGGTAGTTCTACAGAGTTATGTTTAAGAACTGCTATGATCAGTATAGCCGTTCCACCATGTGCTGTCTTGTCCGGGTGGTCTGTTCTGTACATAATGTAACCTGGAATGTAAAATTTTGAACGTGGTGTTAAGTGAGTTTCAGTTATTAGTGCTACGTCTGTCCTATTTTCATGCAAATATAAGTCAAGCTCAGTTCTATGTTGGTTAAGTCCGTTAGCGTTCCAAAGGAGTATTGACAAGGTACCCACTGTTAAGTGACTAGGGTCCATATGATGTGCACCACACTTGTGAAATCTGTGATAAATGTTGGAGAATACTGAAAAGGGGGTGGATAAGATTATTAAGTTCTCTGATTATGTCTACCATTTGGGAAGAACTACTTACAGTTGGAGGAACCTGCTGGGTAATGCCTTTTCCCATACCTGACAGTATTGGTTGCTGTTGAGGTCCAGAGCTAAATCTCGGTTTTGCTGGCAGAGGGTGCTTCAGAGATAGGCAAAATCGCATTCGGATATACGAATACGAATGCATTCGGGAAGATCGAGTTTTGAAAATACGAATACGAATGCAATCGTATTTCAAAAAAGAATACGAATACATTCGTATTTCGAAAAAATATACGAATACGAATATACTCACAGATGTAGACAGGTATACGCCCGAATTTCACAGGTATGCAAAGGGATACGGTCATATTCCACTGGTGTGGGCCGTATTCCACTGGTCTAAAAACGTATACGGGCCTGTGTACAAGTCAATATGTGCGCATTTGCAGGCGTGAATTCGAATACGGTCTTATAATATCTTATATTAAAAGACATAAAATTTAATATTTATAATTTTTTTTAAAAATATGATTCAAATATTGTTGAAATAACTTCTTTAAATACGAATATCTATTTATTTACATATATCTACTCTCATACAGTTCTCTTCTCTATAATGAAATAATTTAACAAATATTTCTTAAAATTTATTAATTTGTGGAAAATGAAAAACATTAATGCAGTAATGGGCTTATAAATTATATTAAAAAAGAAAAGAAGTATTATCCCTATGATATATTTTCTTGAGCTTACAATCTTATATATTGAAAGTAAAGTTTAGTAAATATTTTAATTTTTCAAACCAACTATGTGAAAATAAACACTACGCATTCAAGAATAGGTAAAATGTTGAATTTTAAGCATTTACAGTTAAGTGTTTAGGTAAACCAGGTATGGAATGACTCATTGGTTTTTCATGACTATGTTTCTATTTTTTAAGTTTAGAAGTTTGCTATTATTCCAAAACATTGAAAATAATAATAATAATAAAACTAATTCTTTATAATGAAGTGAAGTAAAGCGCTAATAAAAGTACTTATGTAACATTCAAAGCTGTAATTGAGAGGGATGATAACCGCAAAAAACTTTAGTTATTATCGTATATACTATATTAATTTTAATTTATTCTTATTAGTAATTTGATCTAAAATAAATGCTTTAATCGAAATTCAGTATAATTCTTTTTTCAATGTTCTTTGTTTGAAGATAAGAAGTAATATAAAGCCGCCTTAGAACCACGGGACATCGGGAACTTTACCATCGGGAATTTTACCATGATATCTGCCCTGGGACTTTGAGCCTATTAAAAGATGCTAAATATGTGACAAACTTCTTAGAAAATATTGTAAGACTCAAAAGCAGAAGAAAGTCCCTAAATTTATTAAAAACCAACTAAACAATTTTCACAATAGAGTGTAAAAAAATCTAAATGGACTAGGAATACCCTTTGCCGTAGAGGAAATTTTAGAAAATAATTCATGACCCTGTTTCTATTTCCTATGAAAATGAATGTAGTATATCCTAAAACATTAAAGTAGTATAAAAAAAAAAATAATAATAACAAAAATAATTGGTTATAATGAAGTGAAGTAAAGCGCGAATAAAAATGAATATGAAATAATTATTAATATTTATATCATTAATTGTTACATATTCAATTTTAAATCTATAGATTTAAGTTTATTCTGATGAAATAAAAAAATACCTTTTTTATTGTTAATTTTCTTTATTTTAACTATCTCACCATTTCTTGTTGCTAGTGTTAAGAATAAATGGATAAATATTAAAGTAACTTAAATTAACTGGAGAAATAAAGAATGTAAAAATAAACTTTTACCAGGTTATTATTTTTCTATTCGCATATTAGAAAAGCATAATAGACCGTTATAAAGCTACAGATTTTACAGAAAATGTTAAATAATAATGACTTGTACACAGGCCCGTATACGTTTTTAGACCAGTGGAATACGGCCAACACCAGTGGAATATGACCGTATCCCTTTGCATACCTGTGAAATTCGGGCGTATACCTGTCTACATCTGTGAGTACATTCGTATTCGTATATTTTTTCGAAATACGAATGCATTCGTATTCGTATATCCGAATGCGATTTTGCCCATCTCTGGGGTGCTTCTGAGTAAAGTACATTTAATTTTGTATATTTCAAAAAATTAGGCCCATCGTCTTATTAGCATAGATAAATAACGGCTAGATATGAAAGTTGAGCGAATTTGATAAACAACTTTTTTTTTTTTTTTTTTTTTTTTTTTTATTCGTATATATTACAATTTGTCATAATAGACAATAATAATAGTGCTACAGGATCTCATTCATACAATATTTACAATATAAACAAAAGGAAAGTCAAATTACATAAAATAAAATCAAAATAAATAAACGTATACAATAACAAAACTTAAAGACAAAATAAATACAAATAAATGAAGTTAACAAATAAATAAACAAAACATGTCACATTCATACCTATGTACAATATTTACAATCAGCTCGGGAACCCCAGACGGGACTTGTCCCCCCACTTGTGGAAGGACAAGCAGAGTCTAAAGGGTCCCAGCGCCTCCCTCTCAGCCGCATCACTGGTGAGAGCCAGCGGAAGCTAAGTGAGGGCGCCATAGCCACAATCACACCGCACATGAGAGGAGAATCTGACCAGTGTCAGAACTCCAGAATAGATTTTTACAATATGTCTCGGGGCCACTGCCGTTTCAACCTTCTAGGAGGGTTGTATGGATGAGTGGAGCTGGATAGGGATTGTGCTAGAGGATTAGGATGTTGAATGAGGTTCTGGTGGAAATTGGAAAATTTAGATGGAATCAGGTCTGAAATAAATGGAACATTAAGGTCGTGGTGTAAGGTATAGTTGGAGACATAATAAGGAGCATTTACTATTGTTCGGAGGACTTTGGATTGAAAGGATTGAATGCGTTTGATGTTAGAACGTTTAGCTGTCCCCCACAGTTCAAGTCCGTAGGTCCAGATTGGTTTCAGTATTGTCTTGTAAAGTAATAATTTGTTGTCAACTGTAAGCTTAGATTTTCTGTTTAGTAGTCTGTATAACTGTCCGAATCGTCTGTTAAGTTCTTTTCGTTTAAGTCTTGTATGTGGGTTCCACGTCAATCTTTTGTCTAGTAGTAAGCCAAGATACCGGACTGTGTCTGAGGAAGGAAGCGGTATGGAATTGAAATGAACCATTGGACAGGATTTGCTTCGAAGGGTGAAGGTGACGTGGGTGCATTTGCTTTCATTAACCTTAATACGCCAAGCATTACACCATTCCTCGATAAGACAAAGGTGTCTTTGCAGGATTAAGGATGCTATTTCAGGATCGGAATTGGATGATAGGATGGCGGTGTCATCTGCAAATGTTGCCAGAAAGGTGTCAGGATGATTAGGAATATCAGCAATGTAAAGGATGTAGAGGACGGGTCCCAAGACGCTGCCTTGAGGAACACCGGCCTCAATGGGATAAAAGTTAGAAAATTCTACACCACAGCGAACTCGGAAGGAGCGGTTTGAGAGATAGGATCTTAGAATGAGGTAGAGAGACTGGGGTAAATGCGTTTTATGCTTGAAGAGTAATCCGGTGTGCCATACCCGGTCAAAAGCTTGCGCTATGTCCAGAAACGCACCAGAACAATACTCTTTGCATTCAAGGGCTGAGGAAATATGGTCTACAACTCGGAGTCCTTGTTGAACAGTGGAATGATGAGCACGGAAACCAAACTGATGGGAAGGAAGATTTTGTGATTCTAATATAGGCAGGATCCGTTTTAGAAGGAGTTTTTCAAAGACTTTTGAGAGGATGGGGAGTAGACTAATAGGTCTGTAGGATGAAGTGTTGCTGGAAGGTTTACCTGGTTTTAGGAAGAGAATGATTGTGGAATGTTTCCACAAGAGAGGAAAATAGGTGGTGCGTAGGATGCAGTTGTAGATATAGGTAAGGAATATAATAGCTTTCTGCGGAAGTTGACGGAGGATCTGGGGAGTAAGGAGATCATGTCCAGGAGATTTACGGAGGGTCAGTTTCTGGAGAAGATATTTAACCTCAGAGGGATTAATAGCTGTAGGAGGTAGTGAAAGAGGTATTGGTGACAAAAGGAAGTCTTGTACTTCTGCGGTATGATTGCTTTGGGATTCCGGGTGAGGAGTGAATACTTTGGAGAGGTGTGTGGCGAATTCCTCGGCTTTATCTTCATCAGACGCAGCCCAGGAATCATCACCACGCCGGAGAGGATGGGAAACTTGATGGGATTTTAAAATCTTCTTCGCGACATTCCACAGGGAATTATCACTAGCTGACAGAGAGGAGAGGTAGGAATTAAAGGACTGGGAACGGAAGGTCGCCAACTCCTGCTTCAATTGTCTACAATAGAAGTTATAGGAGCGGCGATCTGTTGGGTGTCGGGTGCGCTGCCATAATGATCTGGCACGGCGCTTTGCGTGGATTAGGTCTGCAATGTGTTGAGGCAAATGGTTTTGGTGAGGAGTTATATTGGAGTGCTTAGGATAGGAGGCAGTCCAGACAGCTTGCTGAATGGCGGTGGTGAAGGAGTAGACGGAATCGTCAAGGTCTTCTGGGGTTTTGAGGGTCGCTCTGAGGTTAATATTATCGGTCAGGATTTGGCGAAATAGGTTCCAGTTGACAGGGCCTCGGATAAATGACGGTGGGATAGGTTTTGGAATTGGAGTGAGAGATACTTTTAGGATCAGTGGACTATGGTCTGAGGATAGTTCATCAAGTCGAGCTACAGATAAGTTGAGGGAGCCTAATCCGCTGTGAATGAAGAAGTCAAGGATGTCAGGATTACGGTTGGGATCGGTTGGCCAGTAGGTAGGGGAATCAGGAGGTAGGAGATTGAAATGACGGGAGTTGAGTGCAGACAGTAAATTTCGTCCACGAGAATTCGTGGTTCTCGAACCCCACTGTTGATGCTTGGCATTTAAGTCTGCACCCAGAATGAAATGATTTCCTAAGGAATTTAGAAAGGATACAAATTCGGTGTTGGAAATGGAATGTTTGGGAGGGCAATATGCTGATGTAAGGGTTACCGGAAAGGAAAAAGTTTTGATTACTATGGCTGTGGCTTGTAGGAAATCATAGGTAGGAAGTGGGAGTAAGTGATGAGAGAGGGACTGGTGCACAATGACAGCAGTACCGGCATGGGCTTTGCCGTCTGGGTGGTCCGTACGGTATGTTACGTATTGAGGTATTTTGAAGAACTGTTTAGTGGTTAGTCTAGTTTCTGCAATAAGTGCTACGTCAACGTTTTTGTCTTGCAATAAAGCTGTAAGTTCGTCAGTATGATTTCTAACACCATTCGCATTCCATAGGAGAATGGATAAGGAGTTAGGTGAAGTCATTTAAGGATTTTTTAAGGAAGGGATTAAGTTTGATACAAGATTAGTAAGTAGTGATATTAGCGGCATAACGAGGGATTTGATTTCAGTGATGAAGGATGTCATCAAACTTGTAAGGTCTGAGACATTTGATGGAGGAGGAATATGAGAAATTTGATGCGGATGAGGTTTTTGAGGGTTGGGTAAATTTTGAGGAATAGCTGGTTGTGGAACGGGTTGAGGATTTTGAAGTGTGCGTTGTTCCGGCAGGGCCTCGGCCTCTTTGTTCTGGTTCCCACCTCCAAGTAGATGGGCAAATGTAACATTGGAATCAATTGTTTTTGAAGGTTGTCTTCTGCTTCTGATCGGTTCAGCTGTTTTATCCAGATGCTGAGGTTTTTGGTATCTGCTTTTGAGGTTCTTGTAGACTTGACATCCCTTGTAGCTAGCCGGGTGGTCCTTGAGGCACAAAGCACAAACAGCGGGTCTTGATCTTGGTCTTGTACACTCATCTGACTTATGTTGTTCACCGCATTTCACACAGCGTGGTATGTGGTGACAATAAGTTCTGGTATGACCATATGCCTGACAATTATGGCACTGAACTATTTCTTTCTTAGTGTAAGGTTTTTCAACTCTTACACTAGTATAGTATAATCTATTGAGGTCATAAATTTTTTCAACTCCTGCTGATGGTTCCAAGTCCACAAAGAATAGAGGCAGTGGAATTTTATCTTTTAGGACGTTGGTGACTTGTCGCACTTTATAACCTATCTCCGTCAGTTCTTCTTGGATAGCTGCTGCTGGTGTCGAAGGGTGTAGGTTTCTAATCACAACCCTTAAAGCTCTCTCCTGGCGTAACTGATATGTATGAAAATCAGCTTTGGTCTCAGTCAGATATTTTACTATTTTTCTGTAGGTTTCGGCGGTAGTCGGGGATATTTTAGTATCACTGGTTCTACTTATACAATAATAACTGTTAGGATCGGTTAATTTGTTTAGATGCGCACACAGTAGTTGAAAGTTTTTAATATTTTTAACAAATATTGGTGGAGGTTGCGGTTCTTTTGGTATAGGAGAAGATTCCATTGTTTCTTTTTCAATTTGAAGGATCTGAAATGGGTTCGGTGTAAAAAACGGCGATTCTTCAGTTAATCCTTGTGATGATGTGCTAGGCTGTGGTTCAGATCCCAAAGAGGTAGCTGAAGCAGTCGCTGGTGGAATCATTTTTTTATTATTATCACGGCGAGGTCTCTGTTTTGTAGGAGACGAGTTTGAACCTGCAGATCTAGATCTTTTACTTGTAACTTTCGATGACATCACTTGATGAAAATATCGCATTGATTAAAAAAATAATAATATATATAATGGAATTAGAATAAGAAGGAAAAAAAAATAAATAAAAGAAAGATAAGGAAAAGAAAAGCAAGCCCGAGCTTGCCGAGCTAGCGGCAATCAGCTGATCAGTGACCCTCCTTTCACTTTTTCGTGATTGTACAAAGTAAATTATAACTTTGCTTACCGAAATTTCTCCAATATTCACTGCTGTAGTATTCCTGAGGTCTAGTGATGTTTTCCAGACTGAACTCAAGCGAATTCCTACTGAAAAAAGCAAAAATCTGAGAGACGAAGTAACGTATGACTGTTATCATCGAGCGCATCAGCTGATCTTTGATAAACAACTAAAGGAGAAAAGTGCAAAGTTATTTTTTATGCAATTTTTGTGTCTTTGAACACAAGAATAGTAATATAGATGTATAATATACCGTTGGATAGCCAAATATTAAAAAAAAAATATTATATAATACACGGAATTGTAAAGGATAATGGAGGGTTATGAAAAGCCGATAAAACTAACTGTTTCAGGTTCCCGAAAATGGAAATTCATGTTGACCGCGCTGCCACGGCCTGTAAAAGAAGAGCGCCCCTGGTGACCGAAAAAGAAACTGAGTAGTGGCAGGTCTTGGCTGGATGAGCCACAGTTTGCTCTAGTTCCTGTGTCTTGTCCTTTTCAACAGCTATGGAGCAGAAGATTAAGAAGACCCTCTGGCCAAATGGGAGGAGGAGAATAGGAGATAAAGTGCAATACCACCATTACTACCATCAACAGACAGCACCTTCGCCATCTCAGATTTCTACAAATTAAGTCAATTTACCCAGTTGTATAATTGTCAATGGTTTCAACATCACTAGCCTACTAATCCAATAGATTAACACCTGGCCACCAAGTTTAAATGTAGGATTTTCTTTTGTAAAATAGGTCATTTTTTTTTACCACTCAGTGTTTCATTCGATCTAGGTCCAGCCTTTAATTACTTAATTTTATATATTTTCATATAGCCCACTATTCAAAAAGGAGTGATCATCTTGACATTGAGTTGGAGGTGATTACCCCAAACACTAACTGATTGTTCAAGATAAAAATGTAATAGATAATCTAATAAAACACATGTTTCTATTGAAATTCAATTTAATTAATTATTTAACAATTTATTTTTATCTCTATATGTATTTAAGAATTATTAAATTGATTTTAACAACGGAGGTAAGTGAAAGTCGTGTGTTGCGAGCACCCGATTTTTAATAATTATATCAATGGTCTCCCTAATTCAACAGTCCACTTATCTCACCAACTATATGCTGGTGACATCCAAATTTACTCATATTTCTCCTACCGAGTTATCAACAGCGCTTGCCGCCATTCAGGAAGACCTAGATAGAATGAGTGCCTGAACAAACCTGAATAAGCTATGCTTGAACGCAATCAAAACTTTGGCTATTGAGATTGGTTTCAGTCCTCTCCTGAAATCCAATGCCACCTTTCCAACCTAATTCATAAATTCCACATCTATTGCATTAATTTTCTCTGTCAAAAACCTAGTTATTACTATTGACCAAACCCTATCCTAGAAATACCAACTTTATTTCAGATCTCAGTCTGTTATCATCAAGGAAGATATGGACAAGAACGAGGTAGTGAGGAGTTGAATGAGATGCCATTGATTGCTGCTTTACTGGAAGACCCTTCTCTGAAGAACCGATAACGTCTCAGGAAAGATCCTCCTCATCCTTTCAATCAAATATCAAAGAGAATAACAATCGTTATACCTGATGAATATATTCTAAATATCTTCTCCAATGCTCAGGTACATATACATATTAATCTACCTATTAATGCATGTCTTGCTGCTATGTTGAAAAGGTGTAAATTAATGTATAGAACAATTGAAAAAGAAAGAAAATACACCTATATTTGAACAGAAAAATAATTCACAACAAACGCAACACTCTAATTCCAACTGGTAACTTAACATATGTTTTCTTCTATATTTAATTCTTATTAATAATCAAAATAAACATAACAACTCTCCGCGGCTTAATATAAAACGTAATCGGAGAAGTGTGTTGGTCTTCTATGATGTCTTTGTGATCTGCGAAGAGGCGGGTTTTCTTGTTGACCGTTTACATCAGCTGCAGTTGCAGGACCGGCAGCTACAGTTTCAGGTTCAGGCTCAGTTGTTGAAGTCCCTTCTGCTGGTACAGTGGCACTGTTAGATGGTTGCCGGAGTTGTTTGTCCCAGAAGGTAACGGTATTACCGTTTTTCATACTTGGTGCTACCTCTTTAGAAGGGTGTACTCCTGGCAGTTCTGGTATGTATACCAGGCGCCATTGATCTATGTGTCGCTTTAGAGTATACCCATCTCCGTCTAATATGATTAGATAATGTAATTTGCCAAATGTTTTTAGCACCGTTCCAAATCTCCAAGACGGCTTGTTGTTAGAGTACCATCTAGCTTGTACCCTGTCACCTATTTTAAGTTTTCGAACTTTTTTGTTTAAATACATTGTACTAGGTTTATCAAAACATCTAGGTGGTTTAAGAGCGTCTAATTTTATATTGATTCTTCTTTTAAGATATAATTCTGCTGGTGACTTTCCACAAGCCAAAGGCGTCGAACGATATCGCAGCAGAATTTCTTGTACTTTGGTCTGTAGGGGCATTGTCAGTTTTGACATTGCCTTTAACTTATTTTTCAGAGTTTGGACATTCCTCTCTGCAAAACCATTTGTCGCTGGATGTCCCGGAGCTATAAACTTTATATCAAAATGTATATATAAACTATTATCTACAAAATGGGATTATTTTCAAAGGTCAACGGATTGTAACACCGCATGCTCTTCGAGAAGAGGTGTTAAAGGAACTACATCATACACACACAGGTATAGTGAAAATGAAACAGCTAGCAAGAAGGTATGTTTATTGGAAAAATATTGACAAAGAAATTGAGAACCTTGTGAAGTCTTGTCCAGAATGTGCCAGCGTTAGGAAAAATCCGGAGAAGGCTCCAATCCATTCCTGGGAGGAGCCGACAGAAAATTTCGAGAGAGTTCACATAGATTACGCTGGACCATACGAAAACCATTATTTTTTGGTACTGGTGGACGCGAAATCAAGATGGGTGGAAGTCCGATTAACAAGAGAAGCTCCTACGTCTCAAGGAACAATCAATTTGCTTCAATCCATATTTTACATTCATGGATTTCCAAGAATATTAGTCTCCGATAACGCATCAATTTTCAAGAGCGAAGGGTTTATCAAATTTTGTTTCAATGCGGGAATCAAACAAAAGTTTATAGCTCCGGGACATCCAGCGACAAAGAGTTTGGACATTCCTCTCTGCCAAACCATTTGTCGCTGGATGTCCCGGAGCTATAAACTTTTGTTTGATTCCCGCATTGAAACAAAATTTGATAAACCCTTCGCTCTTGAAAATTGATGCGTTATCGGAGACTAATATTCTTGGAAATCCATGAATGTAAAATATGGATTGAAGCAAATTGATTGTTCCTTGAGACGTAGGAGCTTCTCTTGTTAATCGGACTTCCACCCATCTTGATTTCGCGTCCACCAGTACCAAAAAATAATGGTTTTCGTATGGTCCAGCGTAATCTATGTGAACTCTCTCGAAATTTTCTGTCGGCTCCTCCCAGGAATGGATTGGAGCCTTCTCCGGATTTTTCCTAACGCTGGCACATTCTGGACAAGACTTCACAAGGTTCTCAATTTCTTTGTCAATATTTTTCCAATAAACATACCTTCTTGCTAGCTGTTTCACTTTCACTATACCTGTGTGTGTATGATGTAGTTCCTTTAACACCTCTTCTCGAAGAGCATGCGGTGTTACAATCCGTTGACCTTTGAAAATAATCCCATTTTGTAGATAATATTCTGAATCATAGCAATCCTTATTTAAAAGGTCGCATTTAATTTTTGACAACTCTTCATCTTTTGCTGTTTCCTCTGCTAGTGTTTTGTAATTCAATGATTCATTTGAAATGTTGTATACGAGTTCATTTGAAATTAAATCGACTTCTGTATTTATCTCTTCTTCGATTGATGTTGTGTCTTCCTGCAGTGGTGCTCTTGAAAGGTAGTCTGCATGGACATTTTCTTCAGCTGGACGATGTTGAATCTTGTAATCTTTTATCTTCGATTTCGACACTTATATTATATTATGCTGTGCACCTAAGGTCGGGCTGACGAAGATGCTATGATGATGATGTGGACAGGCAGCTGAATAAAATGCCACCGCTAACCACCATATTTAATCCCATACAAGAACCCGGACTGCCCCAGGAAATATCCCCATCGTCCTTTCAATCACACCCCAAAGAGAAGGAAATGCTTTTTAACTGATGTATATATACTAAATCACTTCTCTAATTAACATTTTTATTTATGTGTATTAAATTATACTGCAGTTTAATTATAGGTACCTACCAAACATAAATATAATATGGCGCAAAAACCTATTTCTATTTATCCAACCTACACTTTCTCCTATTTTTTTTTTTTAAACTATGTTGTGTGTAATATAAAGAATATTATAAATCAAAACAAAGAATAGAGAATATGTTGATTGAAACTAATCAAAAAAAGTACTTTCAGGCCTAACTTGAATATTCAATCAAATTCTTAGACTTGCTGTTAAAAGTGGTAACCCATATAAAGACGAGTTTTCATTTTGCTAGTTATGATATGGTTTATACTTTCTTTTCCAAATATAGTTATTCCCAATAAAACTACGGCACCAGTCACTGCAGAAGGTTTTAAATCCGCCGTATCCAGCAAATATTTCTCACAAGCCTTTAGACGCGCGTAGAGGAAAACCGATAAAAAAAATGTTTTGAAGGTTTGTACTAGTCTAATTTGAAATTTAAAGTTGTTAGACTTAAAATTTTATACTTCACAACTTATGTTCTTTGACTTTTTTTGATTTGGATAGTTTTTTTTTTAAAGTTACTGCTGTCTCTTACTGACCAAATTGGGTTTTTTTAACAAAAATAGAAAACTTTGCCTATTTCTGACAAACGATTACGGCAATGTTACTAAATCAAATTCAATAACTAAGGCGACTATTAGAAAGGAAATTTAGCGTACTTTCATTTTAAAAAGAAATATATTTTCTGTAGGAAGCACCATTTTCGAGTTATAGGTGAAAAACTGAAACAAAGTTCGCACAATTCGAGGTTTTTCAGCTCCAAAAAGTTAAGCTCACAACCTGTGATGGTGCAATCAGATTACTTTTATTTAGGACCATTAAGAGGATTAAAACAATTTCCGTCTTTGTCCGAATTATTACCCACAAGTATCCTTATTTTACTGGGCCATAAATCATTTTTTAAGATTTATTTTTTGTATCTCAAGGCAGTTCTACTCTAAAATGAGTTGAAGTGGTTCCTCTCCTCTAGAAAAAGACAGTATTTCCTTGGGCCATTCCTTTACCAAACAATAAAATCCCAGCATCCCTACTACATACACAGTCTCCTTCAATTTAAATCCTTGGTCCATTTGCTGGAAACAAGATAGCACCATTTCAACCTTTATATTCCATCCCACACAACTTTGATCCATTCTTTCTTGAAAATACCACTGCATTCTGGAATTCCTTCCAATATTTTGGGACGTGATTTGTCCTTATCCATATTAAAATATCTCTTTTCTCAACATGTATTATCTCAAACATTGATTGTAAAGTTTAAAATTAGAATTTTGATTAGAAGTAATCGAACATTATAGTGAACAAATATCCTATTATTTATTATAAATTTATTTTTCTCTCTCTTTTACCTTTGTAAATAACTAAGTCTATCAAATGTATTTTGGCCAGATATGTTTCCTTTATTTGTAAAATTTATCTTATTATTATTATTTTCTATTCTATTCCATTCTCACCCAAACAGTAACCTGTTGAAGTTGTTCTTTTTTAAGGCATCATAATTAGAAATCAATATATGTGCAGACTGCATTGTCTATAGAAACCAAATCTTATTTTAAAGTACATTTCACAATGTGGCATTGGCATAGGCCCATACTGATGGTCGGTGGTATTGTTGATATTTTTATTGCCTTTACATGACTAAGTTTGGTGTAAAATAAAACATTTATTTTTAAGTACAGCACTTTGAATACATATAGTCAAAATTAAACGAGGTAAAGTAAAACATTTAAAAATACTTTCTTTTTTTTAAAAATTAGTATTTCAATACAAATCTTGTCAAGAAACTTCTCAGAATGTTATATTAGAAAAAATAATATAGGATTTTATTGAGTTTATAATGCAGTTATTTAACAATGTATAGATAATTTTAAATAAACATTTGAAAAAATTAGCAATGCTTCATTTGGCTTTCATGATCCAGAGCTTATTAACAAAATTATTGTGAATGTGATTAAAAATAATGAAAGTATTAAGAATTCTGAGCAGCAGTATGAACATGAAATAATACGTTTAAATGACTGTACAAACCACATTGCTAGATTTATATAGCTTGCAAAAGTAGTTGATAGAAGCTCTTATTATTAATATAAAAGATTCATGAGATCAGAATTAAAAATAAAGAAGTTTAAAAATATAGGAAAAGGAAGGAAAGAATTTAATTTAAGGATAACATAGGATCAAATGTTGTAAAATACATTAAAATAACACAATTTTTTTAAATATAATTTCATACCATCTGAAATTTGGTTTATTGTTGGTCCCTTATAAGTTTAGTTTCCAAGGATAATTACAACTTCAGTAAGAAGTTTAATAACCTCATCAATGATGTGTTTTAACGTTTTTAAAACAGAAGTTAATTGTATTTTTGAAGAATCACAATGTAACATATAAATAATTAAAAAAATATATGTAACATAATTATTCAAACTGTTCTTAAAAGAAATTAACAACATTCAGATTCACATAAATGAAAACTAAGAAACTATAAAATATTTTCCAAGTTAAATAGTCAGAGTTATATTAAAACATGTAATTTAAATATGCAATCGATAAAATTACATAACTGGAAAAAAATCTGCACAAAAAGAAATAATGACATAACTAAGAGTTAGTACTTCAATAATAATTATACTTTAAAAACTAGTTTTAAAAAACAGCAAAAAAAAATTTATACATAAAAAAGCAATGGTTAGTAATAACAAATAAAATCTTAACTTACAAAATGAAGTCATTAGGGTTAAAAACAAATAAATAATATTCTGTTTCAAATAAATTAACTCAAACAGAAATTAGAAAAAAAAAGGTGCTTTACAAAATGAATTTTGATTCAATAATATAGTTACAATTTCACAAGGAAAAAAAAAAATACAATAGCAAAGGCAAGTAACGGAATTAATGGAATTGCAACTTGCCCAACGGAGTAAAACTAAAATTTTGATTGAGGCAGTTTGATTCCCAATAAATAAACTTAAAAAATAAAATAAAAATGAGTGCATGGAAGCTATAAAATTGGCTGAAATACGATGTAACAGAATTATTTTTTGAGTGAACATTTGAACAGTTAAATATATATACACCCACATACAGACACAGACACACACACACACACATACATTTTGTTAAATTAATAATAAATACCTGAGCAAACATAATTTTAAATCTATCTTTTACCAGAAAGGCACAGAAATACGTCTATCATTAAAACCCTTATTTTAAAAATTACAACAGAACAGTACTCTAACTTCATTGAGACTTCCAGCTGTAACAAACATTCTTACATAATAAAGAAAGAAACCTTATTATATCAAAATATACAAAGAGAATAGGCAAAGTCCTATGTTTGCTAAAGTACATTCTTAATATAAAAAAGCCATGTAAATATATACAAAATCATCCAAATGTGAAATTGTCAATACACATAAAATCACCACAGCCATAGATCCAATAAATTAAAAATATACATATTTATCTCTAATGAGGTTCACAATACTAGAAAAAAAAGAATTTTTCCAAAAATGGATTCACAAACATGAGAGAATAAGTTTAAATAGGATCATTCATATTATGTTATAAATAATACTTAGAACCTCTTTATTCACAGTACCTTAACATCCAAAAGAAAAAAGGTAGTATTTGTGATGCAGTAATTAACATAGTATAAAAAGAAAAGAAAAAAAAAGCTTCCTTTGGTAGTGAACTTGAAATCATAATTATAAATAAATTATAAGTAGTTACAAGTAACAATATTTTCTAGAATAAGTACTAAATTTAAATATGATCTGTACACTTAATAATATCATTTAAAGTCTAAGAGACTATCACTTTCAGTAATTGTTTACAAATATTGAAGTAATAAAATTCAAGTCAGACTAGAACTATTGGAGTGTTGTGTAGTAATACAAGTTTTAAATACAGTCTCTGCTTTGTTAAGATATCGGTAAGCTAATTTTGTCAAGACAACCTGATCTTTTGTTTTTCCACAAGCAACCATCTCCCATTTCACATCCACCTACAATAAAAATACAAAACAAATTTATTTAAAAAGTCACACACATATCACTATAAATTCATAAGTAATACAGAGATCTCAGCTTGATTTATTTTAAATTTACTCTTATGGTTTGAAAACTTGGCCTCCTTATTTCTTTATTGCAAAAAGGTTTGAAATTTCAAACAGATCTATTATAAACTGGTATTGCTTCCTCTTTCTTGAATTACTTATAGCCGTAATAACCGCCAAACAAGTGGCCAGTGCTGTTGTTTTAGTCGAAAATGGCCATAGTCAGAGAAACTCTGCTGGGCCATTATGATTACCCGAAACCACTGTGCGTAGAGCAATCCAACGTTACGGTGACACTGGACTCAACACACGCAGGCCAGGTTCAGGTTGCCCAAGAACGACACAGCCACGAGATGATCAGTTTATTTTAATACAGACTCTTCTAAATCACTTTTCTACAGCTTCTGAGACTACTCAAAGGCTCTGGGTGGTTTGTGATGTTTCAATTAGTGTCGAAACTGTCAGAAGAAGACTTTCTGAAATGAGCTTACATCCCAGGAGGGTAGCCACAGGTCCACAGCTCACTGTAAATCATTGAAGAGTCTGTTTAGAGTTTGCTCGAGAGCACATATTGTGAAATGAAAATGAATGGAGGACAGCACTTTTTTCCAATGAGTCACCTTTTCACTTTACTCTATAGATGGACATGCTAGAGTTTACCGAAGGTCAGGTGAATGTTATTCTGAACGTAACATTGCTGGGAGAGTGAACTTTGGAGGTGGTTAAGTAATGGTATGGGGAGGAATATCTCTCTGGAAGTGAAAACTGATCTCCATGTCTTCAACAGACCTTCCCTAAATGCAGATTTGTACATTACAGAGCTCCTTGAACAATATGTTATATCTATTTTTATGCATGACAATGCTTGACCACACAATGCAAACTGCGATTAGCAATATCTTAATAATACACGAATTCAGACTTTATGATGGCCAGCTCGTAGCCTTGACCTAAATCCTATTGAACATCTCTGGCATGAACTTGGCAGATGTGTGAGAAAAGAATTAAAGCTCCTGAAAACTTACAGAACAGCAGGACAGAGGGAGCATAGGAGGAATTCCCGCAAGATGTAGCAAACCTTATTAGAAGTATGCCTACAAGGCTCCAGGCAGTAATTCAAGCAAGAGGAAGCAATACCTGTTATTGAAAGTTAAATTCAACACAGAAAATATTTTCTTTCGTAATATCAATTTTTGTTAATTTATCTTTTTTCTAAACATTCTATTAAGTAGTGTAGAGGCCTACAATCATACGCAACCTTACTCCATTTCCCTGCAAACTGAAGGATGGCAACACACAAAAATAGGTGTAAGAAGTTCTGACCCTATCCTATAACTAACCATTGTGAATTGCTGGGTGGTCTCCAAAGTGGCTACATCACATATGTCTTGGGGCCATCTTCTTTTTAAATACCTTGGAGAATTACCAGGAATTGAAGAGGAAGCAAGGATTGAAACTAATAAGTGGAGTGGGAATGGAGCTTGTCATGAAAGGAAGGGTCCCTAGTTTGGGCCAAATTAACAACATATGTAACATTAAGGTGATTATGAATTATGATACTTCATGACAAATTAACGAGCATTGAGGATTTTACAATGGGTTTTGGATTGTAAGGACAGGATGTAACAAAAATTCAATGGTTTAGTTGAGCCCTCACAGCTCTACTCTCCAAGTTCATATTGGTTAAATGAGCCTTTTGTAGTTAAGTGGAAGGTTTGAGTGTTTGTCTGGAAGTGTTGACATATCCAAAAATGACATAAAAAATATTAAATTAAAAAAAAATTGAATAGTTAGATCAAAAATAATTTCATTATATAAATAGACTTATAGAAGAGTACTATAGCGATAGGGACTTCCTATTTCTAACAACATTGACTTGCCTGTCACGATCATCATGTATGATCCACCGATGATGCTACATGAGCAGAAACCAGAGTTGCCCTCAGACAAGTTAAAATTAAATAATAAATAAATAAAAATTAAAATATCTATTAGTTTAGTCGGCTTAAATAGGATTTTCAGCCCTGACAATCTTAAACTCGAGAAACAGTAAATAGTTAGTTATAAACTATATTCTTCATCTCAATAATGATAATACATGAAAAATAATATTTATATTGATATATTATAATATATTTGATTTTTTAAATTAATTATTTCCTTTCCAATAAAAATAAAAATATATATATGCAATACAAATTTACCTGAGGTAGGCTACGCTCTTTGGTGGGGTATCCAAAATCGATTCGCTTGACCACTGATCTTCTTGAATCGGCAAACTTGCAGCTCCTGGGTTTCTGAAGAATATAACTTTCTACATTCCATTCTACTACCAATAATCCCACAACAAAATACTACTAAACAACTATAACGAATATACATTATTTACCAACATGCAATTACCTCTGCTGATCAAAAATTATCAAACAGAGAAAGAATAAATTGAAATTGAAACGCATTGTCTATAATCTAAGAGAGGTATTTTTTAATGGAACCAAATGAAAAACATTATATCTCAAACAACTACAAAATTATCTTCCACACCAGTAAGTATAAAAAAAAAAATCAAAATAAATTTTCAGATAAATTGCAAACATAAAGAGAGAAGGAGAGGAGTGATACATCATCATTCTTCACTACACACGTACATACACAAATATATATATATATTGTAAACAACTAAATTTAAATAAAGAAACTGATATTTAATATAATAAATTCTTTAGTAGAATGTTAACTAGATATTTTACAAAGATAAATTTATTTTCTAAAATGTAATTAAGATGATTTAAAACCTAAACCTTAATTTTTAACAAATATAATGCTTTGGTGTAGAAAATTAATGTTTTTCTGGCTAATTAAAAAATATAGTCAAAAGTTTTTTGCAATATATCCACTATAAATCGCAAGTATTAATTCTTAAAATTAAACAGTCGTAATTTGGATTTTCCATAAATTTCTACTTGTCATGTCTGCTCAGTGCTCAACCAATGAAGAAACACACTTGATGAATGATTCACTTTTCCCAAGATCATGATTTAAAGTGGGTTGGGAACGTTTAACATAATGGTGAGAGAGGTTTGGTAGAGTCCCACACAAATTTTCATCAAATGATGTATTTCATCAAGAGCCCTCATTTCTCACAATAATAATGTCAATAGTTTCAAATTTATGGAACCATCTACTCACAATCCATAAAGAGCACACTTTTCTTCAAATGAATGCACCAAGAGTTTCTTAAAGAAAATTACGCTTTCAATAATGGCATAACCCACATTTCAAATTTGAGCGACATCCATGTTACCAAGTCAAATGCTAAGAAAAAAATACTTAGAGGCTTTTTGCTTGTAAGTTAATTATTACCAGGGATCGACTTTTCAAAACCTTAGTTGAATTTGAAAAACAAATATTTCAGTAGAATTAAATTTCCAAGAAATGAAAACAGTAATTTTTGATGACATCCCATAAAAATATTGTGCACTTACTTAAGCAAGTTCCCTTACAATTTGTTCTTATAACCTACAATTTCTTTGTTCACATTGTCAAAGAAGGTGTGAAAATCAAACTAGTGATTTATATAAGTAATATTATTTTTCATAAAAAAAAAAAAAAAAAAAAAAAAAAAAAAAAAAAAAAAAAAAAAAAAAAGTAAAAATAATCAATCCATTTAAAAATAGCCAGATGATTCTGCTCAATATTTTCTATTCATGTTTTTTTTTGTTTTTATTCATGTTTTTATGTATTATTCCTGTTAAGAATTGGGAAATACTAATTTAGTTTTTTGTTATGTATATATATCGTTAATATTAAGTTCAGACACAAGAGGGAGGCTCTGTTTACATAAAGAGGAATTAAGTGATAGTGACCGCTCGGGAGGAGAGTGCTCTGAGTGACAGCAGAGACAGGTCGCTACTTCGCTTGTCGCCATCATCGCTCGCCATCGTCCTCGTGACTATAAGTACTCTTAAGTTTATCAGAAAGTTAATTTTATTTGTTCTTTTGTATTTTTTTTTCTCAATATATTTATTTTGCAAAGTTGGTGACATTAATAAACCCATAACGAAACCTAAATAAACATAAGGAATTCGGCGACTCATAGTTAACGTACAGGTTGAGGCTGCGAGCGAGTGTGCTGTCGCCCCTCTCCCTAACGATTCCCAATTATTTGGTGAATTCAACACCATAGATACAACATTTTTAGGCTAATAATTTTTGTATTTCTATTTAAAGTTATTTGTGTAAAGAAAAAAAGAATTTCGACCATGCTTGAAAATTAAAAAGAAAAGAATTATGTTTACAAATTGATATTTCCCCAACAAATAGAATAAGGAGGATTAAGTTATATAAGAAAAAATAATCAAAGATAAATCTTCCTTACTAAACTTTTACATAGCTAAAAATCTATTATTAGCAATGTATGATTTTTTTAACTACTAGCTTAGACAATGTGTTTTGGACAAAATGTAAAATATAACTTAATCATATTTTTATTTTTAATATGATGTCTGCAAAATACTTTCCACACCGTTTTCAATTTAGGAAATAAATACCTGAATAAATAAAGTGCATATATATCAACTACATAGAGGAGCAAAATTAATTTAAAGTGGATAATTTTAAATGAATTGAACTGTAGGGAGTACAGACTTTGTGCACTTGGTAACTATTAATAATTAATTTAAATTTAAGAAATAAAATAAAACAAAACATACTTTATAATTGAAAATTGGAAGCATCAGACCTGCTTAAAAATGTAAACACTAAACTACCTATAGTTTAGCCGAACTACAATCCAAATGCGTAATTCAGCCCCTCTTTGCAATTTGTATTACATTGTAAAATTTACAGAGCAAGTTGGTAACTGGTGATAAACCATTTTATCAAATACAAGGTTTTATATTCAGAACTGCCTTACATATTTTACAGTATACATTACACAGCTCTGTTAGGACAGTAGCAGATGAGCACACTAGTACCAGCATAGAAGTGAATCATACTAAATTACAATTAAATATTTTCATTCAACAATTTATTTAGAAATCCAATAACCAACTTAAAATATTTGAAAAGTAATGAACAACATAAGATTCATACGAAAAACATATAATGAGTAAACACTATAATATATATTTTCCAGAATCATCAATTTAAAGAATGAAATATAGCTAGATTTTATGATGAAGACATCAAATATTTATTATTACCACTTTAGTTTAAATAAAATTAGTTTTGCAAAATTGTTTCCAGAAATTTTTTTTAAAGGTGCATTTGTAAATTCTAGGTAGATTCTTAGATAACTTTATAAGTTGAGTAGTTTTTCCAGCATGGAATTTATAAGTAACCAGGAAAATACAAAAACTAGTGGCTAGCGATGAACAATACCTAAGTTAAGATATTTATCAGGCAGTAGGAGCTATTACGAAAAATAGCTGTAAAGTCAGGAATCAGGCACCCATACCCTATATCCACATTTATGAAATCATATGTACTAACCAGGTATTAAAATTTAAAAAAAAATTAATCAATGAAATATAGCTAGATTTTAGACATCAAATATTAATAAAAAATAGTTCATAATTTATTTGGTCTCATTCATAATAATTTTCATTAATTTTTTATTAATTATTACCAATTTAGTTTAAATTCAAATTGTTATTTCTTTATTCTAATGAATCCCTGAAACATTAAAAGCACCTCTCACAGCACACAAGTATCTTGCTGGTATATTTTCTCATTCATGATCAATCCCTCTTATGTACAGATTATTGGGTGGACCCATAAGTTCATTTGGTTTTTGAAGAGTGAAATGATTTTTTTTTTTTTTAATACAAAGAATAAATTGTATAATGGATTAGCTGTTATTTATTAACGACCTATTGTCATCTTTCAAACAATATCATTATTTCACCCATGTAAAATAATAGGGAGTATGAAATATTCTCTTTCACAATTGTCAGTTTGTCTGACCAAGAGGAGCTTGTAATGATCAGGTGTTTCAGGACTTTGTTGACAGAAGGAAAAGGCATATTGAACTGTTACCCCTAGACTGCTTCTGATCCTGGCCTCTCACTTGTATATCAGTCACAAGTTATTAGTATTTTACTTGCTGTCTTCAACATGGTGTGCACTATTTCATCACATCATCATCCTGGAGTTCTTTTGCCTGCAACGGTTGGTAGTTGACATCAAAGTCTGATACCAGCAGGTAATTCAAAGCAATTATGGTTTCTATCCTTTTCTATGCCCTGAGACAAATTTTCCTGATGTGTTGGTGGTACATGCCTTCATTGTAGCAAACTTCAACATAGCAGTTTCTGGTCACCTTCCACCCTCATAGTTTTAAAACATCTTAATGGATTAAATTTGTCCAGTGTCACATTGTTAGGGATTCACACACAAAAAAATAAAAATAATAATAAAATAAAAGATGTTTATTAACATTTCTTTTTCACTCTGTTAACACAATCATCACTTGGACATATACCAGTTGGTCCAGAACTTATTATGTACTTAAGAATTTATTAATCACTTAGCACCACAACCACTTGTAACCTAATTAATTTCAGACTGGACTCATCTTCAGACCAAACATTTTATGCAATACCTTATTCTTGAAAACCTTTACATTTCTTCCTATTAAGTTAATGGCCACGCTTCACACCCCTATCCAAAAACGGGAAGAATATTAGTTTTGTCAATTCCAACTTTTTTTCTTGACAAAAGTAATTTTGCAACCAAAAAATCACTAATAATTCCATCTTAACTATGACTTAATTTCCCCCTTAATTTAATTTTTCTGGTAATCATTATTATACCTAAGTAGTAAATTACTCCATGTGTATAAACATATATCTTGCCTTCAAGATCAATCTTCCACACACAACTTATGTACCTTGATTAAACTATAAACAACTAAATTCATTCAAAGTTGTCATTAATTTTATTTGTATCTTTTATTTATTTTGATTTTTATATTCATAGTCATTAGTGAACTAGATAATCATGTAACTAAATGAAGCCAGACTAATTAGACTTTTTCTGTTAATTATGGGTCAATCCATTTGAAATCATCCATTTTTCATTAATTTTGCCGCTGGAAATTTTTGATTTAGGTGATTTTTTGACCAGTTATTCTCTATTCTTATGTGAATATAAAGTCATAAATAATTTTTTTTTATAGCCAATACTTTTAGTGTTGCAGCCGTTTTAAGTCAGCTTCACGGGCTAAAACATGTGATGGGAAAATCTTTCTAATTCCTTTAATTTTTTTTTTCAAATCAAAACAAAAATTAACAATAAGATAAAGACATGTTTTGTATTTTTTGTTCGTATAACTTATTCCCTAAATAGTCATGAAAGTTGTTTAAAAAATTCTCGAAAATGACTAAAAAATGGGACTTTTAGCGAGATAAAAGTATGTAAAGGAAAAGAGACTCAGGTTTGATTATTTTTTCCTATATAGTTGTCATAGTCCTACTTGCTGTAAAAATTTCGATCTTGAGAACATAGTCCTTTTTTGAATATGAATTTTCAAAATTAGCAAAAATTTTTCGCTATGTTTACACGGAAATATCTCAAAAGGGACTGAGTGAAAAAAATATGAAACTAATACAGATTACCTATCTATACTATGTGTTTAAGTGATATAAATTTGGTCTTTGAGACTAAGCTGGTTCCGGAGTTGGAAAATTCTCTCAACTGTTAAAATAACGTTTTCTTTAAAAAATATTAACTCCAGATAATTTTGCATATTTAAGAACAAAAAAAACAAAACAGAATGATGATGAGAGTATTTTATATAATTTTAGTCCTTACAACACATTACCTAAGTAGCCAAGAATATACTTTAAAAAAATCACGAAAAATTACATCAACTGAAACCTTTGGCGCGCTATGACGAGAGAGGTTAGAAATGTTTTTCATGCTTAATTATTTTTTCCTTATACAGCCTTATCATTGCACTTGTTTTAGAAATTTTTATCCTTTTAATGCTATATCCTTTTTTTTAAATATTAATTTTAAAATAAGGATTATTTTATTAAAGTAATATTTATAGTAAAGTATCTCAAAAAGGACTGAGTGGAAAATAATGAAACTCAAACAGATTGTACCTCTATATGATAAGTACTACAGGATCAAATTTAGTTAATAATTTGTTTTGTTTGATGGGATTAGGGCCACTCTGGGAAGAAAAGTAATATTTTTGTATTATATTTCAACAACAAACTGGGTCTCAGCCACTAAATTTTATTCTATCGTACTTATCATACAGAGGCATAATCTGTATAAGTTTCATTTTCCCTCAGTCCTTTTTGGGATATTTTGCTATAAATATTACTGAGTTGGAAAATAATATTTTTTTTTTGAAAATTTATATTTAAAAAAATGATATAGCATTACAAGGATAAAAATTTCTAAAACAAGTAGTGATAAGGCTCTATAAGGAAAAAATAATTAAGCATGAAAAACATTTCCAACAAAATGTCCCGGAATGAAAATTACTTTTTATAGTGAAATTTTTCACTTTCAGTGAAAACAGTCATAAGGAAAGTCAGTTTTAATCAGTATGATTACATTTCTAAGAGAAAAGTGGAAATTAATAGTATATAGTAGCCTATATAGTATATAGTGTAGCCACCTCTTTAATTTGCACTCCTCCACATAAGACCGATTTCCAAGATAAAATGTAGCCACACTTGTTCAAACTGGCATCCCAATATAATGGATTACCAACTTTGACCAGAGTTAATTTTTTAGTCATTAGCATTCAGTATTTTGCTTGATTTTGCAGTAATTGGCCGTTCAAAGCTGGGTAGTCAGAGAATCAGAGGATATAGAATAACAAAAAATATATTTGTTTTACACACAAAAAAAAAATATAGTACAGGCAATTTTTTTCAAATCACACATGAAGTTGAGATTTCAAAAGCAATAGAATTGAATTCAAATGGTCAATAACATTTCAAAACACTCAACATAAAATAAGTAGGGAATATATTCTTATTTAAAAATCAATAGTCCCTTTTTAAAATATTTTAAATGGTTCCTTGAAAAATGCATTAAGTTACCAGTGAAGCGGTAGGGACTTGGTATTCTCATGAGTATTGGTATTCTTCCCATCTTCTACCATATCAATCGGTACTCATAAGTTTGATTATTTACATTATTAATGAGCATACATTTTTACGATTTAAAGGAAACTTTTTTAATTTATTCTTGATGATATTCTAAGTACTTCTAAGATTCTACTCACACTTTCAACACATCCAAACTAAAAGTATATTTAACCATCTAAAAAATAATATTCCCATTGTAATCATGAGCATTAGGCATAGACAAAATACTTCTATTGTATAATGGATTCAAAAAATTTCTTTAAAAAAAATTCTGACAACAAGAAGTAAAATGTTCACACATTAAAGACTTAGCATACTTTTCTTATATAGGAAAATAATGCAAGATTTTAGTTTAAAAAGAAATATTCAGAAATGTTTTTTTTTATCGAAATAGTTTCCACTACTATCAACACATTTATGTCTACTTGTTAGCAACTTTTTCATTCCGTCGGATTCCCCATCTTTAGAGTTTATTAACTCCAAAAAAACATTTTCTAATCTCTTTTGTCCATTTAATTCTTTGTCATGTAAGTTCTGGTATATGAGTCTATGGCAATTCGTAGGCTGGAGGTCGGGATAGTAGGGTGGATGTGGCAGTTTCATATCCAAGCTAAAACAGTTTTTGTGATACCAAATGTGAGACGTGTGGGTGGACGTTGTCATGCAACATAATAGACCCCTTCTGATTGACCAAATATGGTTTAATTATATCCAATTTCTGATACATTACATTAATTTGGTAACAATATGATTTGGCATTGATGGTTTATCCGGGATTTAAGAAGATGTAGTGTATCAAACCAAATGAAGCTAACCAAACTGTAACCATCACCACCTTATTTAGATCAGTTAGGGAGTTTTGGAACATGTGCTGCTTCTCATTCGCTCGAGCCAATGTCCAGAATGTCTACTACTGTTATTATTAAGTATTTTTTTTTTTTTTTTTTTTAATTCATTTATTGAAATTTACAACTGTATGTTCATACATCAAGTAAATAGGCTAAAATGATAATACACATGAAAAAAAACATGAAGAGAAACTGCCCATTGGCAGCACTCTAGTAGTAAATCTACACAAGAAGGTCTCGAGGCCATCTTCTTTTCAGACGCCTCGGCGGATTGTCAGGAATTGAAGTGGAAGCAAGGATTGAAACTAGTGGATTAGAGTGGGAGTGGAGTTTTTCATGGAAGGAGTGATACCTGGTACAGGCCAAATCAGCAACATATGGAACATTAAGGTCTTTGCGGATGATTTTGTTGGTGACAAAGTAAGGAGCGTTAAGGATTTTGCGAAGGATTTTGGATTGTAAGGATTGGATACGGGAAGAGTTTGATGGTTTAGTAGAGCCCCAAAGCTCAACTCCGTAAGTCCAGATAGGCCTTATGATTGTCATGTAAATTAGTCTTTTGTAGTAAAGAGAAAGGTTAGAGCGTCTGTCAAGTAAATGTTGAAGTAACCGAAATCGGCGAGCAGTCTCTTGTCTTTTCAGTCTTGTATGCGGATTCCATGTAAGACGTTTGTCAAGCAGGAGGCCTAAATAACGGATCTGTTCAACAGGGACAAGCGGAATATCATTAAAGGACACTGTAGGGCAGGATGTCATAGGTTTACGACGAAGGGTAAAGGTAATCTGGTGGGATTTATTGGAGTTGATTTTAATTCTCCAATTCTGACACCATACCTCAAGGTCTCTGATGTGGGATTGGAGGTTTTGAGAGGCAATACTAGGATCGTTATTAACTGATAGCACGCAAGTGTCATCGGCATAGGTAGAAAGGAATGTGTTAGGATGGGTTGGGATATCAGCTGTATAGACTGTGTAGAAAATGGGTCCTAGGATACTGCCTTGAGGAACACCAGCAGACTGAGTAAAAGTGGATGAATAGGAACTATTGTGGTTGATTTTAAAGGTTCTATCAGAGAGGTAGGACTGAAGGATGAGGAAGTATGTTGGATGGAGGAATTTACGGAGTTTGTACAGCAGTCCCGGGTGCCAGACTCGGTCAAAGGCCTGTTCCACGTCGAGAAAGACTCCCGTGCAGTACAATCCGCGCTCCAATGCAGAAGAGACTACATCCACCACGCGATGACACTGCTGGATGGTGGAGTGGGATGCTCGGAACCCAAACTGGTGGTCTGGGATTATGTGATTAAGTTCCAGGATTGGATAAAGACGTTTAAGGATGAGTCTTTCCAGGATTTTACCCATAATAGGTAAAAGAGAGATAGGACGGTAGGAAGAAGGAAGTTCTAGCGGTTTTTTGGGTTTAGGGATCATTTTAACGATAGATAATTTCCAGGAATCAGGAAAATAGGTAGTACGGAGTGTGGCATTATAAATATATGTGAGGAACAGGATGGCTTTTCTAGGAAGTTGTTTTAAGATATGGGCAGTGATTAGATCGTTTCCAGGAGCTTTTCGGGAAGGTAATTTATGGATTAAGTTTAAGATTTCTGACGGATGAAATGCTTTAGGAGGAAGGGTCAGCTGGAGTGGAACATCCAGTTCTGTTTCAATGCATTCGAGGTGATGCTGGTTAAGGATATCAGGATGCGGATTGTAGGTTTTAAAAAGATGCTGAGCGAATGTTTGAGATTTCTCTTCATCGGTTCTAGTCCAGGATTGAGATTCATTAAGGAGAGGGTGATTAAAGTCTTTGAAGTTTAACAGTTTCTTAGTAGTAGTCCATAGTGATTTGTCGGTAGTAGTAAGTTTTTCAGTCATACTCAATAAGTTTTGAATCTTGAAATTCTTGATTTCTATTTTTAGTTTGTTCGTCAGTTTGGTATAATATGTTTTGTCGCCTGGGTATCTAGTCCTATGCCACTTCGATCTTGCTTTACGTTTTTCTCTTAGCAAGATACGAATGTGCTGTGGCAGGTTTGTTTGTTGTGGGTTGTTGATGTTGGCGTTAGTGTTTGTAGTGTTATCGAAAATACTGGTACGTATTGAGTCTGTAAGTTTATCTACGGCACTGTCAACGTCTGTTTTAGTTTTTAATGGAATAGTTAAGTCTAATTTGGTTTCCAAGTCTGTTCGAAATCCGTCCCAGTTCACTCGTCCAATGATCAGTTTAGGAGGGCTTGGGATAGGAATAAAGTTCGAATGCAAGGAAAGCAAAACTGGACTGTGGTCTGATGAGGTCGTTCAAGGATTTAACTATTGTTAGCGAGGAGGAAAGCTGTGAGGTGACAAATATATCAAGGATATCCGGACGTTTTTTGAGAGATGTAGGCCAGTAAGTAGGGTTCATGGGCGAGAGGATAGAATAACTATTGGAGTTTGAGATGGCAGAAAGGATATTACCACGGGTGTTGGACGTTCGACAACCCCACCGTTGGTGTTTAGCGTTGTAGTCTCCTCCGGCAATAAAGCGCGGACCTAGGGATAGAAAAAAGGAATTAAGAAGGGTATGGGAAATGGAATTTCCAGGAGGACAGTATACAGCTGCGAGAGTTACATGGAAAGGACGAGCTGAAATGATTAGAGAGGTTGATTGTATAGCGTCAGTTGGAGTAGACGGAACAAGGGAATGGGGTATGGATTTATGAATAAGGATGCCAGATCCAGCATGGGCAGTGTTGTCAGGATGGTCTGTTCTGTAAGTAATGTAGTCTCGTATGTAAAAATGTGAACGTTGAGTGAAGTGAGTTTCAGTCAGTAGTGCTATGTCTATGTGATTGTCATGGAGGAATATGTCCAGTTCGTCACGGTGGTTATGCAGGCCGTTAGCGTTCCACAAGAGGATAGCTAGGGGATTATTAAGTATAAAAACTTTTCATCACTAGTGATAATTCTGAATAAAAAAGGGTTGTTTTTGTTTCGGACAAGAAGTGCAGCACAAAATTCATAAAACTGTTGTTATTGGCGGTTGTTTAATGTGTGTGGAACCCAATTGTCAACTTAATTCATTTGAATCACCGCCTTGAGGTGGTCATCGATGGTCGATTGGTTAAGGTCAAGTTTTTCTGCAAGTTCTTGTAGTTCTGTTTTTTTTTCACCAAAGCCCACTTAACATTGTCATCAAGAGAGGAAGTCATTCCACATCCTTCATTGTATTCAAGTCTGAAGTCTCCCTCCCAAAATGTTTTGAGCCATCGTTGAAGAGTGTACTCATTAATGCTGTCCATGTTTCAAGGCGTCTAGGTCTCATTACAGCCGAGTTTAAATTCGTAGAACAAAAATTTATGAATATTACTCTTAGTAAAGACTGAATTATATATAAGCAGCAAAATGCTACAGAGGTAAACAAACATTATCGTTTGGAAGAGGATTTATAAGTGTTGACATTCATACAAATGAATAATCCATTAAACGTATAATGCTTGTTATATAGAGGGTTATTTTAAAGGAAAATGAAAATACAACATTATTTTCTGGACAACCCAATGTATACAGTCAACCAATGTAAACAAAGCCGTCTACCAGCTTTCTGGATGTGTCAAGACAAAACATTTACAAAAGAGGCAGCCCATAAACGCTTTAGATGAACACGACTAACAAGCACCCAAGGCACTCCACAACCTGATACTAACAGCAATCAGACAAGGAAAATCAAACTACTTCCACAAAGCCCTCTCCTCAGCACCTGACTCCAAATCAAAAATGGCAAATCCTTCGCAAACTCTCACTTTGCCAATTCACTTCTTCTCTGATATTTCAGCTCTCACCTTATGAATTAAATACATTTTTCTCATCTACTTCCACTAATGATTTATGGCAACCACCTTTCGACTTTCTGTTCCTTCATTTAACCCCGATAATTTTTAGTAATCCAATATCTCTGCAAATAACCTTATTTTCTCAGATATTAAATCTTATAATAGCTCCATGGGACTTGATAGTATACTTGTTGTATGCTGTTAATTGCTAAAATTATGCCTTTCCAAAATCTCACCAGTCCTACTCTTCATATACAAATTTTCCCACCAAAATTCTGTATTCCTATCTTCTGAAAAAAATCAATTGTCCACCCTATTAATAAAACCTTTATAACCCCACTTACCCTAAAGACTATCGCTCTATTTCTATTTTCTCAAACCTTTCCAGACCGCTCAAAAGAATAGTCCAATCACAATTATCTAATTTCCTCTTTAAGTCCAAACTGCTTGTTCCACTCCAGTTTGATTTTCATCCCACTTTCCCCCAATTGATTTTTCCACACAATTCGCTCTTTTCAATATCACCAGCGACATTCATGCCACTATGGAAGGAAAGAAGCTAACAGTGCTAATACTTCTGGACTTGTCAAAAGCTTTTTACTTTCTTGAACATTCCTTCCATTTCCAAAATAATTTTTTTATCATTTTCCAATAGTAAAAATTTGTTTGTTTTAATCTTTTCTCTCTGATAGGACTCAAGCAGTTACCATTCCTAATCACCCTCTATCTCCCTTCCTTGACCTTTCAGCAGGTGTGGCTTAGGGCTCAAGCATCTCTCCTCCCCTTTTCAATTCCTATGTCAATGACTTTCACAATTCAATCCATCACCACTCTCATCATTTATATGCTGACGACTTTCAGATCCACCTATCCTTCTCTCCTTCTGAGTTATTAGTAGCATTTTCCAAAATTCAGAAAGACCTAGATATAATCTGTGCCAGAGCAACTCTCAATAAACTAAGGCTAAATGCTATGAAAACTCAGGCCATTCTTACAGGTTCCAATTCCCTTCTCAGATTCAATATAACATTTTCGAGTATAATTCTAAATGATTTCCTAATCACTATTGACCAAACCCTTTCCTGGAAATCCCACATTGGAAACCCCAAACAAATTTCCAGACGAATCGTAAGCACTATTTTGGTTTTTTCATCGCTCCAGTCATTTTCTCCCACTTCTATTATTGCTGTGTGGTATATGGTGGCATCTCGACTGTTCTTGAGGACAGACTCAAGTAGATTACGAACATGTTTTTAAGATTCATTTTAGGTACCTCGAAGAGGTCTCCAGTGACCAACTTGACGGTGAGTTTAAGTGGCTCCTACCTTCCATACCTAAACAATATTTCCTCAGAACATACCTTTACCAAACCATACATATAATAACCATAAACTTACACTCTCCATATATCCATGCGGTTATCATCGGTGCAGAATATATTTTGAACATCGAGCACTGTGATATGATTTTTTGTTATGACTTTGCCAATGGAAGTAGTAAGAGGGCAGTCTAAGAATATAAAAGGTAATTTCCTAGAAGACGACTGCCCGATTATCAGAAAATTCTGGATGTGTACCGTTGATTAGGGAAGACTAGGTCCTTTGCATCGTTTAGTTTTTGTGATGAAAACCATTGTAAACAGCAAAGAGCGTACAATTTGATTTTCCACTCAAACCATAGAGAATTAGACTATAGGTCATACGAGGTTTTTTGTTCCTCTTGAGATCTTTCACGCTACTGAAATCTTAATAAAATTAATCGGCCAGAACCATATCCCTTAAGGATTTAGTTGGTTTCTTTTGGGATCAAAGAATTATCCAGATGTGAAATTTGAAAAAGGATGTGAAAATGAAGTATTAGGCATACATTTTCTTTTAGGTCCTTTTCTTTTTTTTTTTTTTTTTTTTTTTTTAATTCTTGCCTCATTGCATTCTTGATTGGCCACTGAAGGTAGGCTTGTTTTGCAGAAGTTTTGTTCAGATCCGGGAAATTTACAACCTAATGATAGACCTGCTCCCACAATATTAGACATTTATGAGACACCCTGTATATATATAATGTTTTTTTTTACTTAAAAAAACTGGGTGAATTTCAATTTTACTTTCACTTACCTATATAATTTTTTATTGAATTACTCATGATAATCATAAAATCAATTTATATTCCATTTAATTAGCTTGAATTTAAGAGATAAAAGACATGAGCACGTTACTTGTACTCTTAACTGTTATTGAGATAATATTTATCAAAATGAAACATTTTGTTCCCAAAAAATGAGAAATCACTGATTTGTAAGAATATTATACAAAGTTGTGGAAGGTAATTTAAAAAGATAAATAGGGCATAAACTTACGTGATTATTGCACATAAAAATTTTATATTGTTATATTATTTAATATAATAATAATCGATCTCCCCACTCTGAATATATAAGCGCTGAGCCATGGATAGACATTATAAAGCTGCAGAAAATGTGAATAAATCAAGGCGTGTGGGGAAGCGGGCGTTTGCAAAATAAATGTTTTAGTTAAAAAGATCTGGGAAAATGAAAATATGACAGAAGAATGAGAAGAATCAATACTTATTCTGATTCATAAAAAAGGACCAAACACGGATTGTAACAACTATCTCTGAGAGCTCTATTCTCCCAGTATGATATAAAATATTCTTGTAAATACTAACCAGCTGAATCACGGAATACGCTGAGGAAATTATCGGAGACTACCAATGAGGTTTTAGGTGGAATCGCTCGACTATTGATCAAATATTTTCCTTACGTCAAATATTAGAGAAAAAATTGGAATACAACGGTGTAGTCCGTCAACTTTATATCGATTTTAAAAAGGCTTATGACTCCATAGACTATCAGAAGCGGAGTCTGGCTCGAGCCGTGGAACAGTGCAGTTCGGATCCGTAACAGTTATTGATTTTACTTGGTTAATCAGTGATAATCAAAAAATAAATGTGTCTAATAGTTACCATATCTATTAAAGAAGACTATAATTCAATTTGGTAGTGATTTGTTAAGTGGTTGCGGAATTATATTTTAATATAATTTCCTTGTCTCAGGCTACAGGTATCAGTTGGAGAAAGATAAGTAATGGTGGGGGTAAACGTATTGCAACCTGTCGAAAATACATCAGCGAAGGAATCATCCCCTCCACCCACCTCATCAGCTGTTGAGATCAATCGATAATAGTAAGATAAATACCGTACAATACAATGTCAACCTCTGTAACCTTAGAAGACATCATGTCATAAATAAAAAATAATTCGAAAAATACGCAATCAATTGGTAATGATTTGGGCCAAATAAAACAAACGATGTCACAAATCTTTGAGGAACTTCAAGCAAGTAAAGCTAAGCAAGCCTTTTTAGAACAGAAAGTACAGATGCAGGAGGAGGTAATTAATAGCCTCAGAAGAGAATTGATTAAAAATAACAGTATAATTTACAAAGTTCCTGAACCTCATAGAGATCAGCCTGAAGACGTCTATGAAAGGTACAAAATGTATTTAATAGATCCGAGGCTAATTTAACAATGAAAGACTTGGCTTATTGCAGGAGGCTAGGGAGAGGTGATGCCCCTAGGCCTATTCTCATCTCTTTCGTTAGCCATAGGGACAAAATGAGTTTTTTTGAGAAGAGGGAAAAGCTGAGAGAATTTAATTGCTCTATTACCCAGGACCGCACCTTCCTGGATAGAAAGAGGAGAAAAACTTTGCATGAAGCTTTAATAAAAGTTCGAAAAATAGACGAAAAATCTGTTATCATTAAAAATAAGATTAAATTTAAAGGGACTCTCTATACTCTTGATGAGATGCAAACTATTTTAAGTTCATCAGAAATTCAAAAATTACCTGAAGAAAATATACTGGATGTTGAAAATGAAAATCCTGGTAAAAGAAAAGTTAAAGAAAAACTAAAAGCCTTTTGTTTTCACTCCAGAATATCATCATACTGAAAATAATCCACACAAATCAAAATCAACTGGTATTATGTCAAAGTTTAAAGAAAAAATTTCTTCACATCAAGGAAATATTTTTGGGAATGCCTTGAAAGAATAATCGGTGAAAATTTTAGCATATAATATTTGTGGCATGCAAAGTAAAAAAGATGACTTTAAGTTTTTTCAATATATTAAGAAGTTTGATGTATTTTTTTTATTTGAGACTTTCATTGAGAAAAAGGATGAGTCAAGGTATGAACATTTATTTAATGATTAACATGTGATATGGGTGCCTGCTATTAGAAGGCAACATATGGTAGAGCCTCAGGCGGCAGTTTATATGGTGTAAATTTAAAAAGACCTTATAAAAATTATATTAAGTTTTGTGAAATCTCAAAAAAATATTTAGTAATGTTAAGTTTATATAACTTTGATGTTTATGTTTTGCCTGTGTATTTAAACTGTAACAGCTGGGAAAGAGATTACAATAGCTTATTGGAATTCCTTTATGAGGTAAATAACTTAAATGTTTGTTTGGTCAGGGATTTTAATAGTAGAGTATCGAATCAACAAATATATAGATTTTAATGCCAATATTGAATATTTGTATAGAAATTCAAGAGACTCTCATTTAAACGTCAATGGTAAAAAAATATTAGAACTTTGTAACAATTTTAATTTAGTTATTTTAAATGGTCATGTGAAGAATGATATAAAAGGAGATTTTACATACTTGGGAGCTTCTGGGAATTCTGTAATAGATTATGCTATTGTAAATATGGAGTTACTATCTGTAATTAGAAATTTCACTGTCGATAATCAAATTTTTTCGGATCACATGCCGATTATTACTTCTTTTAAATTCAGTAACAGCCTAATTTAACAATCTACCCTGGTTCGATAAAGAGTGTTTCTTAGCTAGAAAGAGGCCATTTGATTTCCTGAATTTATTTAGAAAAACAATGTTTACTCAACATAAATTGCAGTATTTAAATTCAAATAGAACTTATAAACATCTATGTTTATTAAAAAAGAAGCAATACTATGTAGAATGTGCACAACGTCTAAATACAGTAAAAAACAGTAAAGAGTTTTGGGAGCTTGTAAAAGTATTCAGGAAAAGTAATAACTGGTCAGTAGGTAATATATCATTTAAAGATTGGCTTATCCACTTTAAAACTCTGTACAACCCTCCTTTAATTTCAAATAGAATTTTATATGCTGAACCTGAACTGATATTTTGGATAGACCCTTCATGAGTTGAAAGTAGTTTTGGCTAACTCAAAAAATAATAAGGCACCAGGAAGTGATAGGATTCCTTATGAATTTTATAAATACGCTCCGGATTCCTTTTTAAAAATTTTATTGGCTACATTTAATAGAATTTTCGAAATGGGAGTTGTCCCTTTGGGGTTTAAAAAATCTATTATTTTCCCACTATATAAAAAAGGGGATACAAATTACAGAGGAATTTCTTTTATAAATGCAATTGCCAAGTTATTTACAGGTTTGATTCTAACTAGATGTTTGGACTACATTGATGGAAATAATATAATTAAAGAAGCCCAGGCTGGTTTTAGAAAAAAATATTCCACAATTAACAACATATTCACTTTAACTAGTTTAATTAAGATAAAATTACAAAAGAAAAGGGAAAAGGTTTATGCATTTTTTGTTGACTTTTCTACAGCATCCGACAGTGTGGACCGTTATAGTCTAATTTACAAATTATATCAAGTAGGATTTACATCAAAATTAATTAATTCAATTAAAAATCTGCTTTGTGAAACTAATGCTTCTGTTTGGAATTTGGATGGTTTGACTGAACCATTTGGAACTGAATCAGGTGTGAGACAGGGTTGTTTGCTAAGTCCGATTCTTTTTTCGATATATATAAATGATTTGGAAGAGAATTTAGATGGCAGTATTTTGGTTGAAGAAAATTGTAAAATTAAATACTTAGCCTATGCGGATGATATTGTGCTCTTATCCTCACATCCCTCGATATTACAGAATATGATTAACACTCTAGAAAACTACTGCAATAAATGGAATCTGAGAATAAATCTGGAAAAATCAAAAATAATGGTCTTTCGAAATGGTGGTAGGCCAGCGCGTAAAGAAAAATGGTTCTTAGGCTCAGAAAATATTGAAGTAGTACAGCAGTACAAATATCTAGGGATCACTCTTACGCCTACTCTTTCAATGACAAAACACCTCGAAGAAAAACTGAATAAAGCTAAGGTGGGTTTGAATTTGATTTGGGGCCAGTTTATGGAAAACAAAGACAGAGTTCTTTCAAAAAAGTTGGAGATATTTAATTCCATTAGTAGGGGCAGTTATGTGCTATGGAGCACAAGTCTGGGGTGGGGTTAGTCATGATGCCGTGGAAAAACTATAAAGATTTTTTCTTAAAAAACTATTTAAATTGCCAAAATATACTCCAACTCATTTTCTCCATTTTGAAACAACAATAGATCCAATATTTATGTTCACCCTAAAGATGCATTTCGATTATATTATTAAAATTTTGAATTTACCACCACATAGATATCCAAAGATATTAGCATTACATATAGTTAAAAAAAAAAATAGCATGGTTCAAAAACATACTTTATCTGAAAGAATCGCATGGATTAAATTTTAACTTAAATCTATTTAACTGTGATGATATTAAGTTATGGAAAAAGAGTCTAGCAGCATTAAGGGTTCAAATGCAAAAAGATATTTATACTAAGAATATTATTAAAGTTAAAAATTCTAAAACTTCTCCCTTTTATCCACATTTAACCGCAGTAAATTACATTACTGACAAATGTTCACTGGAGGTGATTAGATGGGTAATTAAAATCAGGGCTGATGTATTAAACCTGAATTACAAACATTTCATGAAAACAAATAATAAATGTAGTTTGTGCAATACAAATGAAACAGAAGATCTTTTTCACTTTTTGGCTGCCTGTCCAATACTTACTGAGTTCAGAAAAAAATATTTTAATTCTAAAAATTTAACTTGGGATCAAATTTTAGAGTTGATAAATGGAAAAGATTGGCTGGCGTTAGTCAATTTCTCCAGATCGACTTTTTCTTATAGAATGTTACTAACGAGAGAATTTAACTAGTAGTGAATTTGTTAAATTAAATTTAACTAATTGTGAATTAATTTTAGTACATAAATAACACGAGAAGTGTTTGTTTCTTATTTTGTTATTGATTATTTATATTGATAGATTAAAGATTAATTTTGTTAATAAACACAGACTCCACGGACGGTCAATAGACCATGTAGTGTGTCTGATTTTTACTATTATATTTCATAATTCGTAATTTGTTTATTTTTTATTTGTTTATTGGCTATTTGATGTAATTTTGAAAAATAAAAACAGACTTTTCTATCTATCTATTTATCTATTTATCAGAAGCTATATAACATGATTGAACAGGGAATACCTAGAAAGTTAGTGAACCTAGTAGAGATGTGTTTGTCAGAAACATTCCATAAAGTTAGAATAGTTCATAATTACTCCCAAAGATTTGAAGAGCGATTGGGTTTGAAACAGGGTGACTCCTTTTCACCTGTTTTTTTTAATATAGCTTTACAATATGTCATAGAAAAGGTGATGTGTACCGAGAAAGGTTAAAATCTGGGTAATAAAATTCCAGTTCTAGGATACACTAATGATTTGGTGCTGCTAGTTGAAGATACAGAAACTATACAACTGAATACAAGTATTTTAATAAAAACCGCTAAAGAAATAGGGCTGGAAATAAATACCGATAAGACGAAATATATGATTAGTAGCAGAAACAGTGACAATCTTGGTGATATTGATATATCAGGACATACTTTTGAACACCTAGAGAAATTTAAGTATTTAGGTTCAATGATAAAAAGAAAAAACAAAATCAAAAAGGAAATAAAGTCCCGTTTAAAGGCGGGATATGCGTGTTATTATTCAGTTCCTAAATTACTTATCTTGCGGTTTCTGTCTAAAAACTTAAAGGTTAGAATTTATAAAACTATTATTCTTTCGATGGCCCTTTTCGGATGTGAAACGTGGCCGATTACTTTGAAGGATACTGTGTGAAATATTTGAACCAAAGAAAGATGGCCACCTGGGGAGTTTAGAAGGTTGCACAATGTGGAAGTGCGGGGACTCAAATGGGTGTGTAAACTTGTTGGGCTCAGTGAGGAACGGATTCCAAGAAAATTGGTATTCGCTGATGTTAAGGCTGATCTCGGGGGCTTGGGCTTGAACGGTGATCATTGGACGAACCTTACCCATGCTTGCACAGCAGTGTTGCTCACTCAATTTTAGCAGATTTAACCACAAGCTGGTAAGAGAAAAGTTGGAAAGGGGCTAAGTAGCCACTTCGGGTCAAATAATGAAACTTCTCATGACAAAAACTTCTACATCTAAATTTTCCTAAAACACATATTTTGATGCTTTTTTTAATCCTATTTATGATGGGTTATGGAGTCAAGTATCAGTTTTAATGGAAATCCTGACATCAATAATTCTCAATGGTCTGGTCGCCCACATGAAATTGTAACGAGCAATGCTAAGGCCATTTTTGATGAAAAAAATCCCTCCCAATCAGTGAGAGATTGCTATGGCTCTAAATGTGTTGCAAACAAGTACAGAAAACCATTTGCACAAACTCGACTGATTCCAAGCTTAATGTTTGGGTCCCTGACTCTAATAGAAGTCAACTTGGCAACAGGCATTCCTCTTTGTGATTCACTATGGGAACACAAGTAAGAGACTATATTGTAGTAAACTATAAACATCAACAAAATATCTAATTAATGGAATTCATATTCAATAAAAATTTACATAAGATCATAAGAATGAGTCACTAAGAATATAGGGAAATAATGATAATCAATCAAATTAGAATAATTTTAGATTTTAATGATTTTTAGATTTTGGAAACATTTTCTTAAACCATAGGATTAATTTAATGTTTAAAAAATTGCATAATTTAATATGATTATTGAATGAAAAAATGTATAGTTTAATATTATATTCAACATATGAGTGTCTGATTCACATTTGTAATATGCTTAGTATAACTATTTCACGTGCATAAGGGTTTATGAAATCATGCATTTTTTGGTTCCTTAAATTTCAAAAATTGATAAGAATAACTTTTTAAAAATAAGGTGCAAAATACAGTAATAGAAACTAATAAATACAATCAATAAATAATAAGTAGGTGCAATGTACAAATAACAAATATACGAAGCAATACTACTGCTAAAACAAATAAAAATGTGCTGCAGCAAATTACTTACCCATATTGAATCTGAAATAAATAAAAATAAACTATACAACTATCTTCTTTAACAGAAAACAAAACTTCTACAATTTAATTAAAAATAAATTTTAAAAAATAATGGTACCTACTGAATGTAAATTGATATATAAAAAACAAAAACAAAAAAAATTAACAGAATGATTAATGAACACATACAAAAATACACATTTGGTTTCATACACACGTTCATGTTATTATATGTAGTTCGAATAACAAAATTCGATCAACTAAATTCAGATATAACAAGCTTTCAACTGAATACAAATGAGGTCCAACTAAGGTAAGGGGACAAAGGATATCTACCAATGAAACCATTTAAAGCCTACATTATGGAGGTTTTTTTTTTCTTCTCTAAATGAATGAAATACTAATATTACTTTTGCAGGAAATAATTTGAATTAAAAAATCATTCGGTGTAGCATATTTTTTCAGAAGCTAGATATTTTGAGTCACTTAATATATAATAAACCATAATATTTAAGGTAAAAACTGGAATTGTATAAAAAAAACAAAAAAAAAAAAAAAAAAAAAAAAAAAAAAAACACCAACATAAAATTCAACATTTCTGTAATATAACAAAACAAAATCTTTATCAAGATAATTTTAATTGCTCACTTGTCTGGTAGGGAAAGTGCATTACGTGCTGATGGTAGTAATGAGAAAAAGTATTTTTATGGTTTATAAGTTTTTTCTTAAATGCTTCTTTCATTTTTATAATGCAAATACCTAACAATAATCAATTAAAAATTAATTTTTTGCAAACAAATTTTTGAAGTCCATTCTCTTGTTTATGCAATTTTACTTAATTTATTTGTTACTTTAATTTTATTTTGCGTAACAATGTTAAGCTTTAATAAACTTAATCTTTATAGAGTAAAAATGGTAATTCATTATTTCCTATAGCAGAAATGATGCATGCCCCGGCAGAATTAAGATTGAATAATCAATCCATATGAACATAAGAATTAATTATGATTACTCTCCAGAGAAGTAACCAAAAGTGAATATACATTTTGAAACTTTCTATTATTGAAATCTTTGTTAAGTAAAGAAGGTGTTCATAACACAATTCTCTTGTACATATATTAATACACCCATGCAATCCTTCATTGATTGCTTAATACAGTCAAGGTTCATAGAGGTGCGGTGATATATTTATATCAACTCAGTGAGTGAATGAATTTTAAAAATGTAAACTTTACAACACAATGTGAATGAATAAAAATATTAAAGGAAATAACAATAAAAAAACTAATAGAAGCTGTAGACATATTCATTCAACAAAAGAACTTACAGATAGAAATCCTATTGAATTCTAGATAATCCTCAAATAACACACACAACTCCTAGAATTCAATTTAATCCTGACAATTTTTATTTTCTACATATTACTCCTGATGATCTGCTATCATCTGTCCTAAAATCTAGAACCAATGACCACGGCTCAGATCTCATTCCAGTAAAACTGATTAAACTCTGCCTCCCAGCTATTCTACCAATCCTTTTACATATTTACAATTTTTCCTTCCAAAACTCCATCTTTTCCTCACCTTGGAAGAAATTAGTTGTTCGTCCTAACAAAGTTTCTTCTCCATCCACTGTTTCTGATTTCAGACCTATTTCCATTCTTTCAAACCTTTCTAAACCGTTTGAGGGATTAGTCCAACACCAGCTTTCCGCATACCTAGAACAAAACTCTTTCCTTAACCCCTTTCAATCGGGTTTTCGTTCTGGCTATTCCACCCAATCCGCCCTACTAAGAATCACCCAGGATATACAATCTTCCATTGATCAACAAAAAATTACAGTCTTAATTCTTTTCCATTTTTCCAAAGCATTTGATTGCGTCGATCATGATATTTTACTATCCAAATTCAGTAACTTGTCATTATCCAATAGTACCTTAAAATGGTTTCATTCCTTCCTATCTCATCGTTCGCAGACAGTTGTAATCCCAGATAAATGCCCTTTGTCTCCTCTCTTCCTCTCACGTGGTGTTCCTCAAGGTTCATCCCTTTCTCCAACTCTTTTCTCCATTTATATTAATGATCTACCAGATTCTATTCATCATTCCTGATGTCATCTTTACGCCGATGATCTACAAATTTACTTCTCTTTCCCCCCTTCTGATCTCATAGAGGCATCCCAGAAAGTTCAAAATGATATAGATCAAATTTGTCAATGGGCAAATAAAAACAAGTTACAGCTCAATGCAGGTAAATCCAAAGCAATCCTCATTGGTTCCAAACCAACCTTGAATTCGCTTCCATACTATCCATTACTCTTCCTCAATAAAGTCCCTATCCAATTCCAAAAAACTGTTAAAAACCTAGGAGTCACTTTTAATCAAAATCTGTCCTGGAATAATCATGTATCTGAAATATCCCAAAAATGTATTTCCTTACTTAAACAGCTCTATAGATTCCATAAATCCTTACCTTTAAAACCCCGTCAGCTACTTGTTTCCTCTGTTATCTTCCCCAATTTTGACTACGGTTGCCTGGTGTATAGAGGACTAACCGATGAACTGGAAACAAAATTGAAACGTCTTATGAATTGTTTTATAAGATATATTTTTGGAGCCCGTAGACGTGACCATATCTCTGGGTATTATACTGAGTTAAATTGGCTTTATCCTTCTATTCGACGGAAATATTTCCATTGTTCCTACCTATTCCAAACTTTAAAAAATAGAAAACCTTCCTATATAACTGAACTCCTCACCCTCCGCTCAGACATCCATTCATTAAACACCAGAACCCAATCAATCAATATTTATACCCCATCACATAGAACTGCATCCTTTCACAAATCCTTTCTCATTCGCTCCTCATTATTTTGGAATTCCTTGCCTATCTCTATCTGTAAAACCGTCTCTCTCTCTTCTTTCAAACAACAACTCTTCCAATACCTCCTTGAATCTCAATCTTCCATTCTATTGTAAATATAGGTACTCTGTAGTATAAATATATGTATATATAAGTGCGTGCTCCAAGTGTATATAAGTATGCAAAGACATATAGATGTACCAAATCTGTCGTTGTTTTTTTATTTTAAAGTAACTGGACAATAGGCAATTTTTAGTTTTCATTGTTCTTGTTCTAAGAGGACATGGTCCCAGAATAAAGATTTTTTTTTTCATTTCATTACTATATAGTTCATATATAGGTAAGCAAAAGTAATATAATAAATGCATATTATAACTCTAATCAACCAATTGAAACCTTTCTACATTCTATTAAAACTTTATATTGAAACCAAGAATTTGTAGATATTAACAAGAAGTTGGTTGGGGGTGCTAGCCATTGAAACACCAATTAAGAAACCTTAATTTATTGTGACAACGGTTTGGACAATCTTCAGAGTGATTGAGTGTGGGACATCACAAAATTTAAAAAACTGATATATATATATATATATATATATATATAGTTTGGGTTCCGAATAAAAAATTTCCTTAAACTAATGACTCACTTTGTAGCATTTACAAAGCCATTGAAATAGTTAGTAACAAGAGTAGTTATGGTGAAATGAATTTTATAATGAAGGAAATAGGTTTGATTGCTTTCTTTAATGTAAATTAGAAATATGGTGGGTTTGTATATGCTCTCTTGACAAAATAATATATAATAAAATAAATAAAAAACGTGATTTTTTTTACTTATACCTACTAAACACTTCTTTATGGCAAAAATAGTTTAATTTCAAGAAATAAAAAACAACATTATGTAATAAAAGAGCACTTAACAGTATGAATTCGGTCCAGAAATAAGGTTGAAATATATGGTATTAAAATGAACATTTTTACCAACAAATCCTATAAAAACATCTTTAAAAAAAATTAAATTCAGTAAAAATATTACAAATCAAGATTTTAGGGCAACAAATTTTGTGTATAGAGAGTACCTTCCAAATTTACACCAAAACATTCAATTCAACACCATGTGGAACTGAATAGCATCCACTGAGTCAGATTGTCTTCCTCACTCAAATCATTTGTAAAAATTGTAGCCTACTTACAAGATGAGGAATAAACCTGATGATTACACTGCCGATGAATTTTGGCTAGTGCTTACAGGGGACTCAATGATAAGCATTTAAATATACGTATGTGAATATATATATAATCATACTTTCATACATTAAAACAATATCATTAATTAAAAAAAAATATATGTTGACATATTTGGTGACTATGAAGCCATCTGTTTCATATTGCAACCAAGTATCCATCAGTTAAGGCTAATTATTTCTTGTCAAAATTTCAGCCATATGTTTTCTTCTTGAATGAAACATAAAATGTAATGATTTCAAAATAAAATGTAATGTACAATGTTTTCAAACAATTGACCAGAGTTGTGTATTTAATCAGAAATACCTAGAACTTGAAATGATTTAAAGTTGTATCGCCTTTTGTTGAATGAACCTATCATCAGCTCTTATAATATAAAATGGATATTTTGGATGTTTATCATTGTGCATGCTTTAGTTGCTTTACTTTAAATTAATCCAAACATCATTGGAAAAAATGGCTATCATCCTCTATTGGACTTAAAAAAAAAAGAAAAAAAAAAAACTCTGAGCGCACAAACATAAAGCTTAGTGGTTTATATAATCAGTATTGATGTAACAACATAAATATGAAACACTAAGGAAAATCCATTTATTATGCCATATGTGAGTAAACATAAGTTTGAGCAAAGTTTATATTCTACAGCTTATCACAGAATATCACAATTGTCTACCTCAATATCAAAAAAGAAATTTGTAAATATATTATTTTAGTCGGTAATCATGGATTAGTTAAATAGTTTTGAACCAATCTCACTCAGCACTTTTTTAGTACTACAGAAATTTAATTATGACAGCCAGTGCAGGTTTTACTCAATTAATCATTAATGTAAACCTCTGAGTATTTTTGCAATTTATTTTTTTGAACACAGCATTGTGATTACAAAAGTACTCAATTTCAGTTGAGTACTGAACAAAACCAAAACACAAAAAATACATCTAAATTATGAACCAGGCAATATCTACTGTTTCAAATATACAAACCAATAAAATTAGCTCAAAAGTTGCTATTATTTTTTATCAAACCCCCTACAAAAATTATGAATTCACGTGTCATATACACTTTTAAGCACGTCAACAACCTTTAATCAAAACTCAAGGATACATAAAAACTTTTAAATTCTCCCAAACATTAACACTCTATACTGAAGCTTATAGTAAAGAAAGCTTTAAACAAGTTTTCTTTGCTATCTCAAGAAAGATATACTACTCTGTTAACAGGTACAAGGTGGAGTAACAGTGTCTCGATCAATTAACATTCACAGCTAATCCCACAATATAAATTGCATAAGGACTTTCTCTTTTTTTTTTTAGATACTGCCTTGTCTAAGAGTATAAATAAATGTCTATTTACAGCTAATATCCGCATTTATCGAACCTTAAAAATTTAATGGTAAAAATATCAAAGTATGTTTATATAAATGTTGTTTTCACTAGATTATTTAATAATATTTGTTAAATTTGCCAGAAAATATTATTTTAAAAATATACCATAAATATTAAAAATGCAATTGCAGATGGTGATACATGTATATCAATAGACATCACTATGAAATTTTATGATGTAAAATATTATATATAATATAATCTAAATGTCTTAAGGACAAGAAGTAACACATACATTGAATAAAACCCAGAGACTTATGTTAAGCTAATTGACTAACCTATTGACTAACCAACTAACTGGCTTATAAATTAAGTCTTAAATATTTGTGTGTTTGAATAAATATAATTAATCCCTAATTTACTGCATTTGAACATACTTCCTAGTTTAGTTTATTATGTTTCTATTGATAATCATATTTTAAGGAGGAAATAATATTGTAAAAAGTATTCAAATATAATATTTGGATTATTTAAAAAAAAAATTAAATATTAATAGTTTGATTTTGAAGAGTTAAACATTTTGGAAGCCATGATAGATCTAAAATGCATCAAAAAAATTTCAAGAGAGCCAGAAAAATAATGGCAAACTTAAAAAAATAATTAACATGTTCAAAAACTTCAAAATAATTGTGATTCATTATTTCTGTTCTTTCCAAATTCTATAATGTTTTAATTAAATAAAGTTTTGTTTAAGTATTAATAATTATTTATAATCCTATTAAATTAGTTATTTGGAGGGCTTTTACAATTCAATATTATTAAACACCTTCATTTCACAACAGTTAAGAGAAAGTTTTAAGAAAAAATATACATGACACTGATGACAAATACATCAGTAGTTTAATATTGATAATGCAAATTATTCTCTTAGACAGTCATAAAATATATTAATCTAAAGTAGTTATCTATCAGATTTTGACTTTTAATAAAAAAAAAAAAAATCATGTTTGAAAAATTAAATCCTTTCTTATTTTTTTTGTCTGACATAAACTCAAGTAAATGAATGGAGGAGTGCTAAATAAACCTATGCAATGAATATTTTAATACAAATATCCAAATGGAAAACCAAAGTGAACTCAATTGAAAACTATTTATAGTAAAAAAATTGCCTCTAAAAAATAATTACAAAAAAATGAATAAAAAAAAGAAAAAAAAAGTTAACGATTCTAACAAATTAAACCATTCATCAAAATTTCAAAGCATGATTAATGAACAAAACAAATTAAAAATTGTTTTTACTGACCTTTGTATCAAGATAGCTTGAAGGCGTTTCATATATCTCCAGGTCATCATCATCAAAGTAATTTGTATTTGGAGGAGTAACTATAACTGTTGAATCATCAGAATCCTTAAGCTAAATAACAGGGAACGCAAAAATCAATTATAATTGAAAATGGACGATAGATTGTAATGTTTATCATATAAGTAATTTAGTAATACCATGCAAGGATGTGATTTGACCAAGATTATGCTCAACCACCATATTTACTCCCCAACTTCATGGGTATCAATTCAAAAGATCTAACAACTAATTTTATTAATTAAATATAATACTTCTGAAAAAACTCAAATTCGAAAATTTTCACAAACTTAATACTTTCCATTACATAAGTAAATGAAAGTAAAAATATATACAATTTGTTTGATGCATTAATATGAATGAATATCTAGTTTAATTTATTTGAAACAGAAATAAATCAAATAACAGCCTCCTATGCCAAAAGTTCCAGGTTCAAACCAACAGGTGGCCCTAGGATTTTTTAATGGGAGTAAAAAATCCTTAGTTATGCTGTCCTTCAGGGGGTACGTTAAAAGGTGGTCCCGAGCCTGTACGATGTCAGGTACTTGTTAAAGATCCCTATCCTAATTAAACCTGGATAGGCAAAATTTAGGACTCCCACTGTAGCATCGCCCAACTAGCCACAGCAGCATAAAGGAACGTTAAATAAATAAACAAACAAACAAGTAAAGGGCCTAGCAATATAAGCATGTGGAATTTGCCACACGTATATCAGAACCAAATTTATCCCATTGATTCTCACCTATGAGAAACCAACTTTAGCAAATTTTTAACCCCGTAATCATTATGGAAGGGAAGTTACAGAGGGGGAAAACAAAACAAAATTTTTTTATCGTTAACAGCTCAGCCAATTTTTACGAAAAAAGTATATATATGTTCGGGGTTTTCCAAAAAAGTTTAAAAAATATTTTTTTCATGAAAATTTGGGTGAACAAAATTTGTTTAGGTTATGTTCAATTGGTACATCTATGATTTTTTGCTACTTTATTTCATTGGAGGGTCATATAATATTTTTTTTTATTTCATCAAAAATGTACCTTATGGTGAAAAAAAAATAAAGTTCCTACTGAATGGATCAACCAATTTTCATGAAAAAAAAAAAACAAAAAATTATGAATAAATGAGTGTTAGGTTATGTTTAAATGGGACACCTTGAATGCACTGGATTTGCACTTCGACAATATACATTTTATTAGATTTCATTGCAAATATACTCCGTGGTGAAAAATAAAAAAACAGCCTTTAGGTCAGCTCTCTCACCAGCCATTCTACGAGTTGTCGCTGGGCACGGGCGAAGAGTTGGGATAGAGCAGTAGGAACATAAAGTCATTAGATATTACTTAAACGCTATGTATCAACATACTATATATAATACCTACTAGCATATCTTCAATTAGATATATTTTTTGATTTAGATAAACAACATAACACTATATGCTATATTAATATAAAACGTAACTACAAAAATGTTTTTTTATACATATATTTTTATATCATTAGGATAAAAGGGTAAAACTTGTTGAAAATTCAATCTAAAGCTATGATGTCAGATTTATCTGGACTGGTCGAGGGAAAAAAAATAAAATAAAATAAAAAAATAAATAAATAAAAATAAAATAAAATAAAATAAAAATAATAAAAATAAAGCAGTATTTTTCACAACTTATCTAAGATAGATAGATGATATTTAATGAATAAATAATTTTTTATCATAGTGGATATAATTAGTTGACCGTTGAGAATTACTACAAGGATTTAGTCTGGGTGTCGGTCGGTGAATGAAACAATTGGTTTCAACAGTTTATTTTTTGCCAACGTTTCGACCTCCATTGTGGGTCATCATCAGGGCTAAAAAGATACATTTAAAATAAGATTAAATATACTATTTTAAAAACTATTGCCCAAGAGAAAGTCAATATTATAATATAAAAGGAACTAGATGTGTAAAGAAATCAATTAATTAAATTACAATGACTAAGGTATAATAATGAGAGGGCTATATAGAGAAGATAATGAATAAAGATAATGTACAAATATAGAAGAAAAATTACATGAAATAATGAGAGGGCTATACAGAGCAGATAATGACTAAAGATAATGTACAAATATATACGAAAAATTACATGAAATAAAAAAAATTGAAAAATGGAGTACAGTGTTTCAAAAGTTTATTTTTTGCCAACGTTTCGACCCCCATTGTGGGTCATCATCAGGGCTAAAAAGATACATTTAAAATTAGATTAAATATACTATAAATATACTTTTATACATTTTTTAATGTTATTTATTTCATGTAATTTTTCTCATATAATTCTACATAATCTTTAGTCATTATCTGCTCTGTATAGCCCTCTCATTATTTCATGTAATTTTTCTTCTATATTTGTACATTATCTTTATTCATTATCTTCTCTGTATATGATATAGATTAAATAATAAATCACTATCAAATTTTTATGTATAATTATCAATAATAATTCTATGCCTTATTTGTCACTTTACATTATCTTTTACAACTTTATATATAAGATAATATTTGTTCTGTTAATATTAAATCTTTAGCTTTTTAACAGCATATTATACATCTATGCTGCTTTAAAAAAAAAACAAAAATTACATTAAAAAAATATGTTCACTGTTTTCTCCTTTAGTTAGTTATCAAATTCATTCGACTTTTATATTTAGCCGATTTTTATCAATGCTAATAAGATGATAAGGGCAATTCTTCTGAATCTATAAAATTAAAGATACTTTAGAGGAAGAAAATTTAAATCATCGGCATCACCGTTTCAAGGACCATAAAAAGGTACAGGGAGAATGGTAGTCATTCGAGACGACCAACATCAGGGTGTCCCAGGGTTCCTAACCCCATAGATGACCGCTTCATTAAAATACAAGCACTTCGGAAGTGTAATTCTACTGCATCTTCCATTAAAAACTTGATCACTGGTGTTCGAGGGTTATCAGTCTCGGAGTCAACATCATTAGATGACTGAGAGAGTCAAACCTCAGGTCAAGAAGGCCAGTGAAAGGTCCTCTTCTCACCGCAGAACACCGTGTGTCCACAAAAAGTTGTGTTCACTGATGAGACGAGAGTGGCCCTTAACAGCCCAGATGGCGGTGAAAGAGTTTGGAGAAATGAAATGAAATAAATGAAAAAAAAAATTAATTTTTATACTGGGACAGCTAGTTCCCTAAGAAAATATAAAGGTACATTAAATATTTATCTTTTGACTATTATGTCTTCAAAATATACTTCATTTAAAAAATAAAAAATTATACTGCATATTATGAATACAAAAATACATACATACACTTAAACACGTGCATATATATGTACAAGGTAATACTGCAACCTTATAATTAATAAAACTGAATAATTAAAATTAAAAAATAAATAAATAAAGAGTGTAAGTAGTCCAAACTTATAAAGGCGTGGTAGACTGATATTCAAGATGGATAAATAGTTTATGATTGAAGGAAGTTAAGGATTGGGATGTACAAATTGGGCATGGGTAAGGAATTCCAAAATGAAGTAGCTCGAATAACAAAAGATCTCTTGAAGGAAGCAGTTCTGTAGGAGGGAATGAACAGGTTCAGGGACTGGGATCTTGTGTTGATAGAGAAGAGTGGGGTGAACATGTTATAGATATAGAGGGTTTTTTTGGTTCTGAAGGATTGGTAAAGATGGGTTCCTAGGAAGTATTGCCGTCGTAATTTTGGATAAAGCCACTTCAACTCGGCGTACCAGGTGGAGACCTGAGAGCGCCTGGGAATTCCGAAGATGAATCTAATGAAGCAGTTCATTTCTCTTCAGCCTTATCTCAAGCGTCTCTGACAGTCCGCCAAACACCAGGCAGCCATAATCGAAGAGGGAGAAGATAAGAGAGGAAACTAGGAGCTGGCGAATTTTAAGATGTATTATAGAATAGAATAGAAAAAAAAAAACTTTATTCTGGGACAATGTCCCTTAAGAATAACAATTATGAACTAAATAATAAATTATAACTTGCCAAAAACAATATATAAATACAATTAAATAACACAAGAATGAAAAATAAAAATAATAATAAAAAAAAAATAAAGGGTCATAGAGTCATCTCTATTTACTAATTCTAGAAATAAATAAATAAGAATTAACATAAAATGTAACTTTCACATCTCATTAAAGTAAAATTCACCTTACATAAGTTGGCATGATAAAAATTAGCTTACATCTGACTGAAGAGAAAGGGAGTATTGAAAGAGGAGGGATTTAAACAATGAGAGGGAAGGAGCATGACGGATGTTTGAAGGGAGAGTATTCCATAAGGAAGAGGACCGGGCTAAAAAGGAGCAGTCATATTTTTTTGTTCTATGGAAAGGAGTGTGGAGGTCGGACAGACGGGATCTTGTTTCCTGGTGATGGGTTGAGGATTTAAATACCAGAAGGCTGTAGACATAAAATGGATGGTGGGAGTTTATGATTTGATAAAGGAATGATCCAAGGAAATATTGTCTTCGAAAGTTTGGGGTTAATCACTTTAACTCGTTGTAGAGGTGGGATACGTGCGACCGTCTCGAGGTACCGAACACAAATCTTAAAAAGCAATTCATAATCCTTTTCAATCCGTCCTCGAGTACCTTCGAGAGGCCGCCATATGCCACACAACCATAGTCAAAGTGGGGGAAAATGAGTGATGAAACTAGGAGTTTACGGGTAGATTGTGGTAGGAGGTGGCGGGATCGGTGGAATAATTTCAAGGTACAAAACGATCGACGGGAAATTTGGGCAATTTGGGGTTTCCAGGATAGGTTTTGGTCGATGATAATGCCAAGATTTTTAACAGTGGAACTAAAAACAATTAAGCAAATGCGGAGGAAGGGTGGTGATCGATTGGAGGAGAGATTTGGAACCAATAAGGATGGCCTGAGTTTTTGTAGGATTAAGCCTCAAGTTATTCAGGTTTGCCCAGGCACTGATTCCATCTAGGTCTTCCTGAATATGGGCAAATGCTTAAGATAACTCGGAGGGAGGGAAAGATAAATAGATTTGGAGGTCGTCAGCATATAGGTGGTAGGAACAGCGGTGGATTGAATTAGGAAGGTCATTGATGTAGGTATTGAACAGAAGGGGCGAAATACTCGAGCCTTGGGCAATGCCTGAGGATAGGACAAGGAAATCAGATAGGGATTGATTAGGAATGACAACCGCTTGAGTGCGGTTGGAAAGAAAGGATTGAAACCAACGAATTGAACTGTAGGAAAAGGATAATGATTTTAATTTAGAGAAACAGATCGAATGGTTGAGGGAATCAAAGGCTTTGGTAAAGTCTAAAAGTATAAGGACAGTTAATCTTTTTTCATCTATAGCGGTATAAATATCGTTAGTGATTTTGGTCAGAAGCCGGATTGGTAAAGGTTAATTTTGTTGGTTTCTTCTAGAAAATTAGATACCTGGGATTGTACTATTCGTTCAAGAGGTTTGGAAAGGTTCGAAAGGATGGATATAGGTCGGTAGTCATTAGGAGCTGACGGGTTTGGGATTTTGTTTATAGGATGGACTAAGGCTTGTTTCCAAGAAGAAGTAAAAACTGAGTTTTGGAGGGAAAAATTATAGATGAAAAGAAGGACTGGCAGGATTTCTGGAAGGCATAATTTTAACAATTTTACTCGAATTCCATCGAAACCTAAGGAAGTAGTAAGGGATTTCATTATGGAAGATATGAGATCTGTTGGTGAAATGTAGGAGAAATAAAAATTGTCAGAATTGAATGATGAAGAAAGGGAAAAGTTAGGAGAAAAGGCTGGTGAAATGTTTGTAGGAGTCGGTTAAGAAGAATGAATTTAGTTCGTTGGGTGATACAGGGAAGACTGAACAGGTAAAGGATTTACAGAGAGAGAGTTTACGAAGAAGTCGCCATCTGGATTTAGGATCAGGAGCGGAGGAAAGGGCTTCTTGAAAATAGTTGGATTTCGCTCGCCTTACTGTTGTTTGTGTCAAGTTTCGGAGGGCCCTGTATCACGTAGTTTGAGGAAATGTTTGAGAATGGCTATGGATTTTCTGGAAATTTGAGATTATTCTAAGATAGGTTTTGGTCGAGGAATACACCTAGGTTTCTAACAGATGAAGATGATGGGTCTATGGTTGAGGTAGAGTAATGGGTGATAGAGAAGGCCTGGAGAACGGTGTAGTTAGTGCTGCATGTTAGAAACTGAGCCATTTGGAGGGGGTTCTATCATGTTCTGGGGTGGCATACCTTGGGAGGCGTGCACCGAGTTAGTGCCAATCCAAGGAGTGGCTTTGAATGCTTTGAGGTATGTAGTGATTCTTTAAGATCATGTGGTGCCTTTCATGCCATTCATAGGCTCTGAATCATTGCTCATGCAAGATAATGCTCGTCCTCACAAGGACAAGATGTGTTTCTGAATACCTGAACACCTCAAATATTCACACTATTGATTGGCCAGCAAGAAGTTAACCCAATCGAGCATGTTAGGGATTATCTCAAAAGAAAGTTTGGGCCTGAGATTCACCTCCTACTACCCTTGAAATGCTGAAGACAGCTGTATTGGAGGAGTGGGACAATGTACCCAAAGATTTTCTTTAAAATGTTTTTACAAGTATGCTAAGACGGGTAGAAGCAGTAAGTTGAGCCAGAGGGGGCACTACTTCTTATTAAATGTAAATAAAAAATTGAAATTGTAATTTAAAAGTTAAAATTGTAAAAAAAGAATATTTTAAAAAGTATGTTTTCTAAATTTTTTGTTTATTGGGAGAAATATTGTAATTTATTTTAATAAAACTTGTTTATTTCCAGTTTAAAAATGCTTATTATTGACTTCAGAACCTTTCTTTATTATAAAAAAAGAACATTTTTGTAAAATTCATCAGTCTGACTTGGGCCTTCGTTCAGTCAACACCTTCTAATACCTTTGTTCTCCTACAATCTACAATACTTAGTTCTTATATTCTGTACCTGTGAGTTTTACTTTCATTTAATATTAAAGTGCATAAGAACCACTTTGGTGATTAAATAAACAGATTGCTCTACTTTAAAGAATATTTAAAGAGGTCTGTGTAGTTAATAATCATGGAGTATTAACTCGGCTGTTGTTTACTCGGGAGTGAGTATTCAGTGTGTCCCATCTGTAAAATAAATATCTCCAGGGAGGACAAGGTGTCGTCATCCTGCTAGCATGTTTATCAAGGGTTGTCGAGCTTTCGGATCCATATAAGAGTATTTGGAGGAAAACATGCTAGAATCCGAATTTTAGCATCTGTGCTAACTTCATGTTTTCCTATAATATATTTGGATATCTGGTAATACAGTCCATTGGCCTTCATCACCAGATTTAGAACCTCCTGGTCTATTTTACCATCATTGCTTATGACTGTCCAAAGATATGTGTAGGCATTCGTAGTTTCTAGTGTTTCACCATCACATAATATCCTTGGCTCCAGATTTTCTCTTCCCACAAACATAATTTTACTTTTGGCTGGATTTATATTTAACCCTCATAGCTGGAGTTCCTCGTACCATTCATTTAATGATGTCTGGAGAGCTTCCTGGGAGTCCGCAATCAGTACTATGTCGTCTGCATAGATGATAGCCTGGACGAGCACTGGTGTTAGATTCCAGTATCCCACCACAGCTCTTGGTGTTCTCCTTTTGCAAACCTTCCACATCTCATCCATGAGAAGGATGAAAAGCAAAGGACTGAGGCTGTCCCCCTGCTTTACTCCTTAGTAAAAGTGAAAAGGTTGGGATGTTTGACCATTTAGCCTGACTATACCTTTTGGTATATGGGTCCTGGTATATTGATTTTATGGCGCTCACCAAATTTGCTGGCACCCTTCTTCTAATCAGCGCGTCCCAAATCTCTTGCCTCAAAACTGAATCGAAGGCTGCCCTAAGATACAGAAATGCCAGATACACTGCCTTGCCACGATCCCATGCTTTTTCTACTATCATTCTGAGGGAGAAAATGTGATCCTGTCTGTCTACCAGGTCTGAAGGCGGCTTGCTCCTCTTCCAGATCTTGTTCAACAATATGCCTCAACCTCTGTTCTAATATTCTTGTATACAACTGAGGATAGACAGATCGGCCTATAATTCCCACATTCACTCTGGTTGCCCTTCTTGTGTAAAGGGATGGTATTATTATACTAGGATATTATGCTCCCATTCTCGTGGTAAACGCTTCGAGTCCCAAACTCTTCGGAAAAGCATTTGGAGGCACTTCCTCATTTCATTTCCCTCATATTTAATGAATTCTGGGCTATGCCATCTGGCCCTGGAGCTTTTCCTAGCTGGATTTTATCAACAGATAAATCAACCTCATCTTCCTCAATTGCATCTTTCATGTCATCTGGGTATGCTTCATCCATTCTCCCTCTTCTTTGGCAGTCCCGAAAGTTGTTGTTTCGGCGTTCTTCCATGCTAAATTTTTCCAAGAAGAACTGCCTCCAAACTTCTAGTACTTCCTTTTCCTCGGTCACTAGCCTCCCTTGTGCATCTTTGACGTTCCTCACAGGCTTAGACTTTTTCCCTCTCAAAGCCTTGGTGATATGCCAGAACTTTCTAATGTTTTCCCTAGAGTTGATGAGGCAAAGAGATACTGCCAGAAGAAAATTTAAACACACCAGAATTACTAATGATTACTCCACCTTCAAATCCCTCCGAAACCTAACCCAATCTTCCATATGCCGTGCAAAAGATAGGTTTTTCCATGATTCCCTTTCATAAGCCTTTCCTAATTCTAACCTTTCCTGATTCCAAATCCAAATGGAAATTCCTTAAAAAATTATCCGTGTTAAATTTAAAATCCAATTCCATCTATACCGTAAATCCCGACGAGCTGAGCAAGCATTTCGCTGATCCTCTTCTTATGACTTACCCGCCCAAATGTGCTTTCTTCAACACACCTTTGACTCAGAAAACTTCTATTTCTCGAACGTCTCACCCGACAACCTCCTATAATCTATCCTTAAATCCAAAACCAATGATTACGCCCCTGATCAAATCCCAGTGAAAATTATAAAACTGTGCCTCCTAGCCATCTTTCCAACTCTCCTACATATTTATAACTTCTCTCTCCAACGTTCCGTCTTTCTAATTGCCTGGAAAAAAGTTATAGTTCGTCCTTTGAAAATAGTTAGTATCCCTTCCTCAGCATTGGACTTCAGACCCATATCAATCCTATCCGACCTTTCAAAACCGCTTGAAAGAATAGTCCACTCCCAATTCTATAACTTCCTTGAACAAAAATCCCTACTTGTTCCCTTCCAGTCTGGGTTTAGATCCCAATATTCCACACAATCAGCTCTCTTGAAAATTACACAAGACCTTCAATCCTCCATAGACAAACATAACATATCAATCCTAGTTCTCTTTGACTTCTCAAAAGCCTTTGATATGGTGAATCATGAAATCCTTCTTCCCAAACTCTGAAACCTCCCAGTATTTGATATTGTCTTAAATTGGTTCCTCTTCTTCCTCTCTGTCCGTACACAAACTATGATAATCCCAAATAAACCTCCTAACATATGGAGTTCCTCAGGGATCATCACTTTCACCTATCCTGTTCTCCATCTATGTTAATGACCTACCCAATTTCATACATCACTCTAAATACCACCTATATGATCTCCAAATTTACCTTTCCTTCCATCCTACCGAAATGCCTAAGATGGTTCAAAAATTGCAAGAAGACATTGACAGCATCAATTTATGGGCCATCAAGAATGGTCTGAAGCTTAATATCGATAAAACCAAAGCCATCATTATTGGTTCCAAACATCTCCTCAACTCCTTCTCCTGTCACCCCTTACTCTACCTCAACCATAGACCCATCATCTTTCACACGTCTGTTAGAAACCTAGGCGTATTCATCAACCAAAACATATCCTGGAATAATCACATTTCCCAAATTTCCAGAAAATCCATAGCCATCCTTAAACAGTTCCTCCCGCAATAATACACAAATTAATACCCCTTAAAACCCGCCAACTCCTAGTATCCTCTCTTATCTTCCCCGACTTCGATTATGGCTGCCTGGTGTTTGGCGGACTGTCCGAGACGCTTGAGATGAGGCTGAAGAGACTAATGAACTGTTTCATTAGATTCATCTTCAGAATTCCCAGGCGCTCTCATATCTCAACCTGGTATGCTGAGTTGAAGAGGCTTTACCCAAAGTTCCGACAGCAATACTTCCTAGGAACTTACCTTTACCAATCCTTCAGAACCAAAAAACCCATCTATATTAAAAATATGTTCACCCCCCTCTTTCCCCTGTCCAATCTATCAATCAACACAAGATCCCACCCCTCGAACCTGCTCATTCCATCCCACAGAACTGCTTCCTTTAAGAGATCCTTTGTCATATGTGCGTCTTCATTTTGGAATTCCTTACCTATGTCGATTTGTACATGCCAATCAATAACTTCCTTTAAAAATCACCTATTTATCCATCTCCTTGAACATCAATCTACCATGCCTTCATAAACTAAACTATTTGGCCTCTTTATTTTTACCTTAATTTTCTCTTTTTTTTGTATTTCTTTAAGGTACTAATATGACCTTGTATAATATATATATATATATATATATTGTTTATGTATTGTAAAAATATGTTTTTGGGTAATATAAATGAATGTGTGTGTGTGTATATATATGTATATCTGTGTTGTGTGTGTGTGTGTGTATACATGTGTATATACCATATGTAATATGATTTGATATCCATAAAATGTATATAATATGTTAAAATTTATATAGCCAGAAGTTTAATCTTTTGTTGTACATTTATATTATTCTTAGGGGACTAGCTGTCCCAGAATAAAATTTCTTTTCTTTTCATTTCATTTCAAAATTCAAATATTACCAAGTTTTGCAATACTTCTGATGGGGAGTTTAGTTAGACATTTTTTGAGAAAATCGTAAAAACGTGCAAAATGCATGGTATAAAGTAGCTGTATTCCGGTCAGCCAATTTTAGTGAAAGAGTTACTGTAACATCTTGAGCGTAGAGTAGTCTTCATTATAAAATGTCAGTTCGTACGACTTTTCGTTTTCATGCTAGACTTGCCACAAATACACACACACAGACCTTTTTTCAGGACTTGGTTATTTGGATTCAGAGGACACTTAAACGTATATTTCCGTTGAAAAATAGAATTAGGAAATTTTCATGATTGCAATACTTTTCCTTACTATATATTTCATATATAGGTAAGAGAAAGTAAAAAAAAAATATATACATCCAATTGAAGATATACTAATAGGTATAATACATAGTATGTAGGTACTTAGTACGTAAGTAATATTTAATGAATTTACATACCTATTGCTCTAACCCGGCTCTTCACGTGTGGTCTGTGATCACCTACAGTATGGCTGGTGAGAGAGCCGACTAAAGGCTGTTTTGATTATTTTTCACCATGGGGTACATTGGCGATGAAAAATATATATTGTGCAGGACCTCCAATGAAAGAAAGTTTTTGGAATTCCAAAAAACAAAAACAAAAATTGACTCACTTATTCGTGGGAATTTTTTAAAACTTTTGGAAAACCCTTAACATAAATTGTTTTCATGAAAATTGGTTGAGCTGTTCAGGACTTGTAACTTCTCTCACATAATGATTGAGGAGTTACAAATTTGGTTCTGATTTATGTGGGGACAGATTTCACATGCTTATTCCACTAGGTCCTTTATTTATTGTGCTGATGTTTCGGCCCAAATTTTAGGACGTCTTCAGGGCTATAAAAATCAGTTTTTAAAACATTACAAATCTGTGTTTTCAACAAATCATGGTTAAAGAAGCCCAGATTCATACTACAAGCCCATGATCATATTAGAAATTAAACCTTGCAAAATATCTTGAATTTGATTTTGTTAAGTATATAATGAATACAAAAAATTAAAGTTTTCAACATTGAAGACTTGTGCAAACTCTACAATGCTTTAAAAATCATCCAAATTGTTTACTTTTTGGATTATACTGAATATCTCCTGTTTTTTTTGGTGAACTGGAAATTGCATTGTCTCCACAGTATTAAAGCTGCCGCTTATATAATTACAGATGAATTTGATCACATGATTTAATATAATATTAATATTGGAGGAATTTATAACATTTCTATGTATGTCCTGAAAGAGTTAATTTATTTTTGTCTTTTAATTATGTCAGCGATAGCTTTGACAATGCAGAGTTATCTCACTCTCTCAGAGGTTATCTACGTTCATGAAGAAAACTCATACTTTTTGGAGAAATCTGTAATTAAAAGTTTTAAAGAAAATGGATGATGAATCTTTGGATATTATAACTTCAGTAACTTACCACTCAAATCAGTCACCAAAAAAGGCTAAATTATTAGAAAGAAAACAGCATATTACTTTTACATTATTTAATGGAGCAAAGAGTGAATTTCAAAACTAAATGAAACCTTAAAATTTATTTTCATCTTGAAACCCAAAAATATATTATTATCAAAAGTAAGCATCCACTGAGATATTGATATATCAGGACATATATTTGAAGACGTGGATAAGTTTAGGTATTTAGGATCTATGAATTTTAGAAAAAACTCAATTCAGAAGGAAATAAAGGCACTTTTAAAGGCAGGAATCCAATGTTATTATTCGGAAAGGAAACTACTCAGTTGTTTTCTATCAAGAAACTTAAAGGTTACAATCACAAAACTATTATTCTGCTGAAGTGGATGACGATGAGTACATCATTATTATTTTATTCGTTACTAAATATAATGAGTAATTATATTATGTTTAGATTATATTTTTGGTAAAGAAAGTTTGCACGAATATATTAATGATAATGGGACCCGACTAATAAACTTTGCCATTTCGAAAAACCTAGTAATCAAAAGTACTACATTTAAACATAAGGATATTCATAAGTATACATGGACATCGCCGGATGGACAAACACGGAATCAAATCGATCATGTTTTAATACAAAACAGATGGCAAAGTAGCATAATTAACGTGAGATCGTATCGAGGTGCAGAATGCGGTTCTGATCATGAATTAGTAATCGCGAAACTTCGACAAAAACTAAGTACAAAAAAGAGAACACCGAACTATATTCGTCCCGAGAATTTTGATTTAGTTAAATTGAAGAACCTCGAAATTAGAAAACAATTCGCGATAGAAATAAAAAATCGGTTCGAAGCTTTGGAATCTTCAGACGAGGAACACAAAGATGTAAACAAACTATGGGAAGGGATCAGGGATAATATTAAAGAGGTCGGTAATTTATGTCTTGGAAAAATCGAAAATAAAAAGAACAAACCTTGGTTTGACAGGGATTGTCAAAATATGTGCGAAAAACTGCTAAACTGAATTCCTTAAATAATCCAAGCGATAATAACGTGGCTTATTTTCGATTAGTAAAGAATGAAACTTCAAAACTCTTAAAAAATAAGAAAAGAGAGTATCTTAAAGGCAAAATAATAGAAATAGAAAAACACAGAAACGAAAATAACGTAAGAGAGATGTACAAAGGTATAAACAAATCGCGTAAAAGATTTGAACCTCTATTGAATGCGGTTAAAGATGCAAATAACAATATCATTGCGGACCCTTCTGAGATATTAAATAAATTTAAACAACACTTTGACGGCATCTTAAATACGGAAAATAATAATCAATCTCCTCTCTCTGAATATCAGAGCGCTGAACCATGGATAGACGCACCGAGTAAAGAGGAAGTCGAAATGGCGATAAGAAAATTAAAACGTTATAAGGCCGCAGGAAATGATAATATCACGAGTGAATTAATCAAGGCGTGTGGAGAAGCGGGCGTTTCCAAAATACATTTTTTAGTTAAAAAGATCTGGGAAACTGAAAAAATGCCCGAAGAATGGAAAGAATCAATACTTATTCCGATTCACAAAAAAGGATCGAGGTAGGATTGTAACAACTATCGTGGGATCTCTCTTCTCCCAGTATGCTATAAAATATTCTCGTCAATTCTAACTAGTCGAATCACGGAATACGCTGAGGAAATTATCGGAGATTACCAATGTGGTTTTAGGCGGAATCGCTCGACTATTGATCAAATATTTTCCTTACGTCAAATATTAGAGAAAAAATTGGAATACAACGGTGTAGTCCATCAACTTAATATCGATTTTAAAAAGGCTTATGATTCAATAGACCGTCAGAAGCTATATAACATCATGATTGAACAGGGAATACCTAGAAAGTTAGTAAACCTAGTAGAGATGTGTTTGTCGGAAACATTCCATAAAGTTAGAATCGGTCATAATTACTCCGAGAGATTTGAGGTGCGATCGGGTTTGAAACAGGGTGACTCCCTTTCACCTGTGTTATTTAATATAGCTTTAGAATATGTCATAGAAAAGGTGATGTGTACCGAGAAAGGCTTAAATATGGGTGACAAGATTCCGGTTTTGGGGTATGCCGATGATCTGGTACTGCTAGGTGAAGACACGGAAACCATACAACTAAATACAAGTGTGTTAATAAAAACCGGTAAAGAAATAGGACTCGAATTAAATACCGATAAGACGAAGTATATGATTAGTAGCAGAAATGGTGTCGATCTTGGTGATATTGATGTATCAGGTCATACTTTTGAACACGTAGAGAAATTCAAGTATTTAGGTTCAATTATAACTAAAAAAATGAAATCCAGGAAGAAATAAAGTCCCGGTTGAAGGTGGGAAATGCGTGTTATTATTCAGTTGCTAAGTTACTTAGTTCGCGGCTTCTATCTAAAAACTTAAAGATTAGAATTTATAAAACTATTATTCTTCCAACGGTTCTTTACGGATGTGAAACGTGGCCGCTTACTTTGAAGGATGAACAACGGCTTAAGGTTTTCGAAAATAAGGTACTGCGTAAAATATTTGGTCCAAAGAGAGATGAGGCCACTGGGGAGTTTAGAAGGTTGCACAACGCGGAATTGTGGAGTTTGTACCCTGTGAATATAATTGAGTTGATAGCATCGCGGAGACTCAAATGGGCGAGTAAAGTTGTTGGGCTCGATGATGAGCGGATTCCGAGAAAGTTGGTATTTGCTGATCCGACTGGTAGGAGTCCGAAAGGTAGGCCGAAGCGGAGATGGGAGGATTGCGTTAAGGCTGATCTCGGGAGCTTGGGCTTGAATGGTGAGAATTGGACGAGTCTGTGTAGGCGGAATTTGGTGGTATCGGCATCGAACCATCGGGTTCGCTAAGCCTATTATTATTATTATTATTATTATTATATTATTATTATTATTAGATTATATTTAACAGTGGCAATTTATGATTTAGAAATGTATTAAGTTTCTTTATAATTATTTTTCAACAACTATATTTATATATAATAAGTAAATCTGGTTAAGAGGAGCTAAAGTTATTTGTACGGAATCCAATGGCTACCATAAACCAACAGTGACCATTAACAAGCCTTTTGACTAGGACATTTTCAGTTGTATCTAAATGGTGATCATCTCAAAGTAAAACTTTACTTTCAAATTTATATAATTTCTTTGAAACTATCAGTTCTTTTTAAATATATTTATTTAATCTTTAACTGGATACATTTACATTGAATTATCTTGAAAATTAACTTGATTAAAATTTTTCTGTGACCTTTTCCATAACATGCAATCTTATCTCTGCTATTCTACTTCCCACCTAAATTTCATTAGTATTGTAATTTTCTCTAATGTTTAACGCTGTAAAATTGTAAATATTTATTAGTTTCATTGAAAAAAAAAATATATAATTATAATTTTTTTCCCATCATTGATATCAGATATACACCTTTAAGATTCATTATTATTATTTGTTAATGCTTTTGTTTTTTGATAAGATGTGGCTTATCAAAAATACTGGTAGTAATAATTACAATACTTTACCAATCTGTTCACTAAGTAAAGTAAGGAAATATAAATTAAAAAACAAAACAATAAAATAACCCATAAACTAATTAAAAATCTAAACTGCTGGACCCAGTTAACAAACAGCCAACCAGAGGAGTAAATCAAATCATTCACCAGGTGGTTAATTAGTTTTCAGATAATCAGAAATTTATTGCTTATACATATGTATAAAAAAAAAAAAAAAAAAAAAAAAGTACCGTATATGAACTGAGCATTTCTAAACCAGAGTTGGTCCATGAAGAAGCAAGAGCCTTCCGAGCTCTTTTATGAGGTTGTGCATTTTCTTTTCCCTGATGTAAAACATTAGATTTCCGTTTGCTCAAATAACCACTGTCTTCAACGCCCTAGAAAAAAAGAAAATCAATAAATAAAACTCAATACATAGCTTAAATACATTATAGAAACTGATTAATATAATTTTCAAAGCACTGAATATTAATATGAACTAAGATATGTAAATGTTATCATAATAATAATAATAATCATAACACATAAATCATATTTATAATTTTATTGTTAATTTTTCTATGCACTACCAGCAGAATAGTATGAGATGACTTAATATAAGAAAGTACCAATCTTTGCATCAAATTAAGTTAATAAACATATCTTAACGAAATCATATGGAAAGAAGGGGTATATACAAAAATCTACGAACCAAAAGTGCTACTTTATACCATGTCCTTCCCACTTTTTTACAATTTTCCTCCAAAAAGCTCCAATGATTTTTATTAAACTCAATACATTGATTTAAAATTAAATGGGCTTTAATTTTATGAAGATTTCATTTTTACTGAAATGATTGAGCTTAGTGACTTCTCATTAGGTGTAGATTCTTTATGGTGAAGGTCAAAGTCTAAGAATAAAGTTAATACAGCATTCGAAAGCTACAGATTTTAGATAAAATATTATACAATATATAAAGCTGTGGAAGGTAATGAAGATTGACAAAAATGGCAAAACCTTGATTATTATGAAAAATAACTTTCATTGGTTATTATATTCTTTAATCTTATATAAATATTTCCATTGAAACATTATAATTCTTTTTTTAACTTAAAGTTTATTTCAAACTTGATTTCAAGCAGAAATGGGCAAATTCACATTAAAAAGTATGAATACGAATATATTCACTGATGTGAATAAGTATATGGGCTAATCGCACAGGCACGATAACGAATACAGGCATATTCATTCCTGTAAAAGTGGAATAGGTACACAATTACAGGTGTGAATATAAATACGGTTGCATTATATCTTGTATTAAATGCCACAACATTTAATATTTACAGATGTTTCTTTCTAATATGATTTGAATATTTATTTAAATAGCTTCTGTAAATACTAATATATATATTTATTTATCTTCAATATATTTCTCAATATATTCTAAATGGGAAGCCCGTGGCTGAGTGGTTAGCGCACTAGCCTGCCATGCTAAAGTTGTGAGTTTGAATCCCAGTCCCAGGAGGACTTTTTCAAGCATATAAATAAATGGGGATTCACTCACAATCTCCCCTGGGTATGTGGGACCTGTCAGCTAATTGATAGCTACCTAAATAGGCATAAGGAGTGATGACCCTACCCTATGAAATGTCATCGAGTATCGCGGTGTGGAATATAAACCATACCACGTGGCCAAGGGCCTCCAAGGCCTGTCGCGCAAACCGAAAAAAAAAAAAATATATATATATATATATATTTACCAATAATGAATTATTTTAACAAATATTTTTTTTAATTTATTTATTTGGTGAAAATAAAAAACATTTTACTAATGAATATATAAATTATATTTTTAGAAATTAAAATATATTATTCGTTTGATATATTTTTCTTGATCTTAAAATGTATATTGAAAGTAAAATTCAGTAAATATTTTAACACTTCAAACCAACTATCTGAAAATTAAAATTGTGGATTTAAAAATGGGTAAAATGTAGAACTGTAAACATTGACAGTGGAGTGTTTAGGTATCTCAGGTATGGAATGACTCATTAGTTTTTCATGATCATGTTTTTATTTTCTATGAAAAGGAGTTTTGTATTATTCCAAAACACTGAAAGTTTAAAAATATTTAATAACCAATCAATGGGTTACAATGAACTGAAGAAATGTGCGAATAAAATTACTAACATTTAAAGCTATAGAAGGTAGTTGAGAGTGATGATAAGCACAAAAAAAATTAGAAAAAAGTAAATAAATAGATATTAGTATTTAAAGAAGTAATTTCAAAAATATTCTTATCATATAAGAACAAAAAATCCATAAATATTAAATTTTTTGGCATTTAATACAAGATATAATACAACCATATTCATATTCATGCCTGCAAATACGTATGTATTCCACTTTTACGGGAATGAATACGCCCATATTTGTTTTCACACCAGAGCGATAAGCCGCGTATTCACATCAATGAATATATTTGTATTCCTATTTTCGAATACGAATTCAAAAATTTGTATTTAAAAAAAAAAATAAGAGTGCATTCCTAATCGTATTCACAAAACCCATTACTCCGAAACGCATTTGTTTTCATATTTTTGAGTGTGAATTTGCACATCTCTGATTTCAATCAAGAAGGGAAGTAATAAGAGTTGCATGTTGTGTGCACCAGATTTATTACTAAATTATAGCATGAAAAGTTATTGAAATAAAAAATTATAGCATTGGTTAACTTTTTTTTTAATGATACCTTATCTTGTTGAATTCGTATTATTATTATATTTTATCCTCATTATTCAATATTGCAACACCTGCTTATATATTACTCTGCTTACTTGGCATCCCTTAATCATAATATATAACATAATATTTATAAATCAATGTATTTCAACCTAAAACTTATTTATTTTATATTTTTTCTTTATTTCTAATTTCCAATAACATATTTTTCCATCTATCACACTTAATTCCCAAATCTTTAATACTTCATGCAATCCACACTTTTTTATTTTAATTTTATTACATGAAAAAAGTAATCCTTTACCTCACATATTGTATTGCACTTTTGCTATATTAGATAAATCAATATACATTTGTAAAATTTAATTATAAACAATAATGACTAAATAAATAATAAAAAATAACATACATATATTGCAATGTTAGAATACCTGTTTATTACTACTGGAGTCAGTTTCATATGAGTGGTCTGAAAGATCCCCTTGTTCTTTTTGTAAGATTTCTTCAATGTCTTCTACTAAGCGTGAAGGAGTTTGGGGCTAAAATAGATTAAATTAAGCTATTTAAGTGCACATTTATAAAAATTTGAATGAAGTATAATTTTATTTGAAAAACAATAACCCTGTAAGAATGGGCACAGAAAGTTGCACTGATTACATACAGAGAAATGCCAAGAAAAACCAATCCTTTATTTCTGGTTGCTTGGGACATGCGTGTGAGAAAAAAATAAGGCAAAAAGAAGTGGCTTAACAGAATTATAATGAAGCTTCTAAGTAAAATTTTGAAGGAAATGTTTCTGTTTCTAACAATATTCTGGGTTAATTGAAGGAACAAGCAGAGAACAATAAAATATAGGAATCTTAAATTTAAGTTTTATTATCTCGTTAATTTTATTTGAGGTTTACACAAAGAATATTTTTAAAATAATTCCTGTCCTAGGAAACATCCTTTACACAACCTATATAGCTGATATCTCAACCCATTTCAACACCTTCCTTTCTACCCAAGCTGATGATACTTGTGTATTATCAGTCAATAATGATCCAATTATAGCCACCCACTCTTCAATGCCACAACAGAAACCTTAACCCAACTGATTATTTCAAGGAAGGCACGTTCATCATCAATTGATAGCCCAGGCAATAAAGGTTTTGTGTTGGAAGAAATTAGAGACAATTTTTTATCAGTTGTTAGGACCTTATTAGAGAGGTATTTCCTCTATAAGTCCCCAATCCTTCCCCGTGCTTTCCCCACTAGCCCCCTTTGACATCATTTTTGGAGCCTTTAAAATTATTGCCCTTAACTTCACTATTATTCATTCGACATTAATGCCTGTCATGTCATTTTATTTCTTTATTTATAAGCTTTAAAGTATGTTATATAATATATCTGTGTAAAAGTTATACTTTCGCCTGAATTTGCCTACTACCTAAAGAAAAAAATGGCACATTGAAATAAAGAGCTAGATAGGTAATAACAGAGATATGAAACAAAACCTTTATGCTGGGAAAATGAAGTTCAAATTGGGGTGAGGGAAAGGGAGTTAGCAAATGGGGGAGGTGTGAAGACTTTTGGGAGAATGTTCCGTTAAATGAGTTATAACTACAGCCAAAAATTCAGCTTGTCGCTAATTTCTTCCTACATTTTTGACATTCATTGTCTCAGCTACGAAGAATACTATAAACAATTGAAAACTAAAATAACTCCCTACAAATCCCACGAAACAACCTTTTTCCTTCATCATAAACCTATAACTTCCTTTTTCAACAGTACCCATTAATAATATTCTTCTTGTCCCTGTGGAACAGATGTGATACCTAGGCCTCCATTCCGAAAAATGTGTTAACTTGGAATACCCATACAAGACTGAAAAGACAAGAGACTGCTTATAGTTTTCGGCTACCTACTAGACAAGCACTCTTATCTTCCACTTATCAACAAAATACTCATTTAAATGACTATTATAAGGCCGGTCTGGACATACGGAATGGAGCCTTGAGATCTACTAAACCATAAAACTTTTCTGGTATCCAAACCTTACAATCCATGATAAAATCTTTAACCCTCCTTACTTTGTCATGAATAATCTCATTCATCGTGATCTTAATGTTCTGTATATAGCTGATTTGGCCTAAATCAGGTACCTTTCTTTCTGAGTTGGAACATTTTTTAGATGCAGCAGGTACTTCAATTTTTTTTCCGTATGGTGCAACAGACCATGTGGGAGATATATTTTTCTAGGAAACCACACCGGGATTCTCGATAAGTTATAAGTGTTGGGTCATCTCTACTACTATTTTTATGAGAAGGCAGACTGAAATTTGGACAACACCAGACTTTTACTTTCGGTTTCAGCTGACCACAAAGAACAAAATAATTGAGATTAATATCTGGAATCTATTTCGATAGGTAATTTTTGAGGATAATTTACGCGCTTTCAATTGTTGCTACACTTAAGAACAGCCAGAGGCTCAGTCTGTATTTGGAGGATACCTGCCTACTATTTAAGTTTACTTTCAGGTGTATGTTCGATGGGTGACCTAAACCTGCCACTGTCTCCTGAACTCTATATAGGCAATTTCTCATTGACGAACCTCTAACAAGACAAATATTAAAAAATGAAAAATTGCCCAAAACTTAGCAGATTTATAAATGGGCCTGGCTCAATGAAAAAACCCAAACATCAAGTGAAATGTATAAACATCCTCTTTACCTCTAAGAATTTAGGTTTTAATGAATTTTCCTAGCCACAAGAAAATTCATAATGGTATGGATTGGTGCATGTGAATGTAAGAAATCATTCCTCAAGATAATGCACCATAATTATAATTATTCATATATGATATTTAGCTGCCAAAAGGAAAAATATACTTACATGGTATTTCAGACCTATCCTCTTCTCCATTTCTGCTAAAGCTTTTTTGAATGGAGTTGGAGTACGAGGTGTTCCAAGGTTCTGTCTGATTTTAATAGGTGTATATTCATTCCTTTTTTCAGAATCTGGAGTGCTATTGGCTGAATTTAATGGAAGAGGGGTTGGGGTAACTAATGTGTCTGGTGATTCAATGCCTGATTTTACTGGTGTTACACAACCATGTCTAACTGGTGTTGAGGCCAAATTTACATCAAATGATAAATTCGGACTATTAAGAAACTAAAACAGACAAAGATAATAAGTGGTGAAAAGATTCAGTACTTAACTTAAAAAATATTATTAAATAATACTTAAATCAGTGTCAAATGAAAATATTCTAGCAAGAATTTAAATAATAACTAACTTCAAATTATGAATTAGGTCTTACCTGAGATGGACTAAATGGCAGTTGCTTTAAAGGAGGTGACTTAACAGGAGTGTTTGGATGTTGTATTTGTTGAGCATATTCCTCCTGATTCTGAAAAATAAAAAAAAAGATAAATTCAATCAATAAAAAAAATTAGACATTTGTCATTTTTGATAAAAGTTAACCATTAACGTCTAATACAATTTAATTTACCTCAAATTTCTGGAATCTTTGTTCACTTGATAATTTTTCTGGAAAACCGCTATTAATATCATGGGTTAACCCAGAAGAAACTCTTGAATCTACGGTTATTGAAGTTTTTCCTTTAATTTTCAAATTTTTCGATTTCGCAAAACTAACATTAAACTCCTTTTCATTTTTATCATCATGCTCAAACTTTCTTCTCATAGTTGAATTCCAATGGTTTTTTATAGCATTGTCAGTCCTATAAACATTATAGAATACAATTTAAAACACATAGAATTCTTTTTTGTCCACCCTCTCAACCACAGAGCAGTGTGAGAGGATCGCATGTAGAGCCTGATCCAAGCATTCCTAATAAATATAAGCTTAGGGTGGGCAGGCACAAACTCTGTCCACCTTACTGTACAAAGACAATTTAAAAATAATAATATCAAGCCAAGTTTACACAGAAATATTCAATCGTACAAGTATAAAAAATCACTAGATAGAAATAGAAAAATAAACAATTTTTTATACCTTTTATTTCAGCATAGATCTAAGAATGAACAAAAAGTGAAAATAAAGGAAAATCAAAGTATATTCCTAACTATTATCTAAGATAACCTCTTTATTATTGAGATAAATAAGATTTTTTTAAAATAATGACAATGTTTAAAATCTATTCTTTAACTGAAATATGGTCAATAAAAAAAAATAATAAAAAAAATCATCGAACAATATTCTTAAGATATAATAGATGAGGCAAACATGTAAATAATTATTATTTCAGATGGCAGTGAAGCAGTGATAGGTAATCTTACAACCTTAATTTTTCACCAATATCTTTTTTACTGAGCAGCCAGCTATTGGCGGAAGTACTTAATTCATGCTGCATCAGCATTGATTTTTCATTATGACAAATATTAGTTAAAATTGATTTCTAACCATTTTAAAATAAATTTATGCGGTCTAATCATCATATTAAATGTGCTTTGCCAATTAATTACAATTATTTTTTTTAAATATATACCAACAACAGAACATGATAATTCACTGTCAGAATCATTTGACAGAACTAAGAATGTAAATTCAAAATTTCTCATATAAAATTTTTCATACAACTGTCATATTTGGTATGTGGAATGAAAGTGGTAAATCATTATTCATTTTTAAATAATTATTATATATTTTTTAATAAAAACAATTAAATATTTTTATATGAATTTTAATGATGAAGAATTTTAAAACCATTCTGCTCAAAACTAATGGTATAACAACAATTATTAACCATTTGTACATCAGATTTGAGTAAGAAATTATTATTAGAATATTGAAGCTTTGTTTTAAACATGGAGTTCATCATTTATTTTTTTAAATGAAATTAACTGACAAACTAGAGAAGCTCATGTCAACAACTCAGAATAGCTTAGCTTATTCCACTCCACTTTCTAATGTCACCCCCAATAAACTCAACAAACAAGGCCATCTGGCCTATATAGAACTTTTTGAATCAAGAACCAATTTGGCTTGTGTTATCAAAGAACTATAAATATTTATTAATTGGAGAGAAAATATGTTGTTTAAAAATAATTAATTAAAATGCTATCATACTTTGGAACTCTTTACTCATCTCTCTCTGTAAAGTGTCATCCCTAACCACTTTTAAACACCATTCATTTATCCACATCCTCAAAATCAATCTTCCGCACATATGTGTTAATCTTGACTTTGATGAAACACAACTAAATTCATTTGATGTTGTCATCTGTTTTTATTTGTATCTTTGATTTATTTTAGCTTTATATAATTTACTATTTGACAAAATAATTATGAAATGAAGACAGACAAATTGGACAGAGAAACACTGTATTATTCTTAGGGGAAGAAATATCTCAGAATAAAAATAATTTTTCTTTTCTTATTTCTTTTCAAAGAACTAATTGCATTGCATTGCAATAGAAACATGGTTTTATCTGTTTTTCATTACTCTTTATTACCTTTTACAACTTTGTGTATAAGATAATATTTTTTCTAAAATCCTTAGTTTTTGATACATAATATATCTATATTACTCTTATTCAGTTTAAAAAAAAATTATTAAAATTATATTTTTGCTCTTTTCTCCATTAGTTTAACTAATATATTTGCACGTTTTTTTCAATGCTAACAGATGATATGGTTAATTTTTTTTTTTTTTTTTTGAATCTATAGAATTAAGGCTACTTTAGAGGAAAAAAATTAAAGATATAGGCATTTAAAACATATCAGACTATTTCAATCAGTATGAAATATATATCATATTTCAGCCCGTTCAATTTTACATCGATTTTGTGAGTTTAATCAAAATCGTTTTTAAGAAAATCATAAAAAGGTGCAAAATGCTTAGTATAAAGTATTATTATTATTCAGCTAATTTTAGTGAAAAAGCTGTCATAACATCTCAATGTATATTTGTCTCAAATACGAAATTTCAGTTTTCTACGATATTTCGTTTTCGTGTTAGCCATCCACACACACACACACACCACAACACACACACACACAGAATTTTTTGCGGGTCTTGGTCATTAGGACTCGGGGCCTCCAAAATGTGTATTTTAAAACCCAAATTCGAAAATTTTAACAATCACAATACTTACCCTTACTACATATTCCATATACAGGTAAGTAAAAGTATAATAAATCACATTTCAAACAAATAAATCAATAAAAGCTGTTTTATAATAAATAAGTAATCAATTTAGCATACCATTATATTTAAGTTAAAATCATACTTTCTGGGTAAAAGTTTGGCTATAAAAAATGTTTTAAATTAAAATTTATATTTTGACATAGAGTGTAAGCAACGACACCACTGATGAAGCGGTGAAACAGTGTGTATGTGGAATAATTATTCATGATATGTAATTATTATTTACTTAGATAAAGGCCTCTTTAAAATGAAAAAAAAAAAACAACACTATTAATCAAATAAGCTGAGTGTAAATTATAAAATGTATATTAATATCATAATAATATTTTATTGCAGAAACTTGAAAATGTTCTAGGGCTGAAACGTAAAATTGTGAAATAAAATTATTTTCTTTTGGGATTGGCCAAAAAAATATATCTTATAATAAACCATATTAAAAATAAATAAACCAATAATAACTGTTTAAAAATAAATAAGTAATAAATTAAGCATACATTTAGATTACATTACATTTAAGGCGTAAAATCATACCTTCCAGGTAACAGTTTGGCTATCTTAGCCCACTGATTTCCTAATTGTTGATGGGCTTGGTATATAATTTTATCTTCCTCATCAGTCCAGGCTGTCTTCTTAATTTTAGGATTAAGATGGTTATGCCATCTTTCACGACACTGTTTTCCTATTCTACCTTTTAGGTGTCTAGCAATTAATGTCCATTTTTTTGGTCCAAATCGTTCTACTAGGCTTACTACTGTTTCATCTTCCTGATTAAAATATATTCTAATAAATTTTTAGGATTCATGTAAATAAAAAATTAACTATTAATAACAAACATGTATTGAATGATTCGTATAACTACATATTATTTTATTAATGATGATTAATAAGATAAAAACAAAGCTAATTTTGGTATAAGTTCAATATAGCTTTTAAATAAGAACATTTTAATTTAAAAACAACACAATTAAAATAATTATATTGGGTTGATTCACATGAAATGTCCGTTTTTATAGTTTCTGAAATACACAAAGGATTTTGCAGGTCTCTGTTGTTTTCTTCCGAATGTTACGAGTTTAAATTCGGCCATTCAGCAGCTGAGGCCACTAGAAATATTTGCAAGACGTTTAGGGAAGGAAGTGTTAATGAACGGACCATTCGCTGTTGGTTTCCAAGTTTTAGCTGGGGATACCGACTTGGAAAACTTGACCCGAGGAAGACCTCCGTCCGTAATAGACAACGATGTCCTCAAACATACAGTAGAAGGAAACCCCTACCAAACAGTTAAAGGACTCTCAGCACAACTAAATGCAAGTGCATCTACCATTTCCAGATATTTATAGTGTATAGGGAAAGTAAAAAAGCCTGATACATGGGTACCTCATGATCTCACTGAGCGGCAGCAAGACCCCATGTTTCAAAACATACCGTGCAAAAATTGAAAGAACTTGGCTACGAAGTTCTTCCGCACCCACCATATTCTTCCGACTTGTCTCCAACAGATTACCACCTGATCAGGAATTTAGACAACTTTGTCAAAGGAAAACTTTTTGAAAATGATGATCAAGTGAAAAGTGCGTTTTCAGATTTTGTTTCACTTCAAAGCTCAGAGCTTTTCAGTTCGGGGATAAAAAAAAGTTGGTGTCACATTGGGAAAAATATTTAGAAAAAGAAGGTAAATACTTCGAATAAAATTATCTTGTTTTCATATCGTATTTTTAATAAAAATCCTTTACCTTGAAAACAGACATTTCATGTGACACAACCCAATAGAATATTTTTTGTAAAAGTTTAATTATTTAAACTTATTCCATACATTTTCCCTATACAACTAACTTTTAAAAAAAACTTGAATTTACCAAAGCAAACTGATAATAATTATTGTTAACACATTAATGTTCATGTAAACACAATAAAATAATATTTCAAATACGAATCAAGTGGGTAACAACCTTTAAATAAACCATGTTAACAAACAAACATATTATTAAGTAAACACGTGATTGATAAAAAAAAAAAAAAAAAAAAAAATCAATACCTCTTTTGTCCAGGGACCTTTGACTAGCTCTGGATTTACAACTTTATGCCATCTTTGCTGACATTGTAAATCTGTTCTTTGAGGAAAATGTTGGGCTATTGCAGCCCAATTATCAGGATATTCTTCTACTAATTGTTTTAACCTAATATCCTAGAATAAAAAGTTAATTTCATAAAATACTACAATAAAAATAAACAAGTAAAACATGTGATAATTATTATTAAGAAAAAAAAAAAAAAAACATTAAGGATTTTCCATTTATTTTTATAATTCAGTAAAAATCTTTAATTAGCACAAGAAACAAATATTAATTAAACAAATATAAATGAAATGATGATCATTGCTTTATATCAGTGGATTATACAATAATTATATCACTGCTAAATGCTTATATTAAAATTACTTTTTGTTGCTGGAAGGAATTAGTCCGGGTGGCAGTCATTAAATGAAACAACTAAATAGTTGAAACTATTTAGTTGTTTCATTTAATGACTGCCACCCGGACTAATTCCTTCCAGTAATTCTCAACGGTCAACTAATTACATCCACACTAAAATTACTTTTACTTCATTATTCTCTTTAATATTGCTAATTAACAGTAATATTGTATATTGTGTAAAAAACTGATATTTGAAGCCGGTGTAATTTTTTCTAACACACGATGCTAAAATTGATCCAAAACTAGCAATTACAAATATATTAAAGCACAATTAGATTCTGAAGTAAACTAAGTGTAACTGACAAGGAATAAACAAAATTACCTTAAAGTGACTCTAACAGTTCTAAAAAATTACCATTCTTTCTAGGTACCACAACTGAAATATTTTGTAGCTAATTCAATATATAGCAGAAAATATTTTAGCTAAGAAATGAAACATCATAAACCATCAATAATATACTATATTAACTAAAATAGCTATTGGGATTTTTTCCTAATACTAAGCATTTTTTCATTAGTTCCATAGAAGCCTTGAATAAACTTATAAAATGAATTTTTTTTTAATCCCATAAAATAAAAAAACTATAAAAATATGGCAAATTTTTGTTCCAACATCTATTAAATGACAATGAAAACCAAACATTACTTCTTCCTTTGTCCACCGACTTTTAGTTGGCTGAAATTTACGTGATCTTGACATATTATCTTCAACACTGAATTCATCAGACAAATCATTCTCCTCACTGCTGCTATCGTTTCCAGATCTAGATCTGAAATAAATAACAAAATAACACACTTATTTAAAAAATTGAATTCATTATTGAGCAATTTATTAAACTTAGTGTTTTGGACGAATTTAAAGTAAATAAATAAGACTTATAGACTTATATGAAGTATGTTGTCATATAATTAAAATAGTAGGTTTCTATTTCTTCCAAAAAAAAGTTTATCACAGTAAAACTTTAACGAGTCAACGTTTCGGGGGCCTTCCCCATCATCAGGACTCAATTTTAATATATCTGTTAATTTGTCCACAAAAATTCTTCTTATTTTCTTCATATGGTTGAAAACATCCTCCATATTTAAACTCATAATAAAAACAGGTTTAAAGGAAGATTGCAAATGATATAATTAAAATAGTAGGTTTCTACATAACAGATATATTAAAATTGAGTGCTGATGAAGGGGAAGGCCCCCGAAACGTTGACTCGTTAAAGTTTTACTGTGATAAACTTTTTTTTGGAAGAAAGAGAAACCTACTATTTTAATTATATCATTTGTAATCTTCCTTTTAACCTGTTTTTATTATGTTGTCATATATTTTTATTGATGCATGACGTATTGGACAGCTAGTATATAGTAACACCTTTTAATTACAAGTTTAGAAATTGATTGACCATCAAGAATTGTCATAATGACTGCAAATAAAATTATTGTTCATATAATTAATACAGGGAAAGATAAATATGAAATAGAAGTGTTGACGAATGAAAAAAATGCTTGGTTTAGACACCTGAGGAGTTGAAAGATTTAAGGTAAGAGATTCATCAGGAATTACTTGACCTGAAAACTGTTAGACATAGCCTAAAATTTATTCCCAAGGTAGGTGGTTACCGAAAAGTTACTTTTTGGTTTAATCAGATATTACATTCAAAATACTTAAATGAAGATTTAAAGGATAAAATAATTAATAGGGCCGTGTCTCATCTGAAAATGAAGTACACTAACACTAAGAGAAATTAATTACAAAGTTTCAGGAAAATTCAATGGGAAGAAAGAAACCTCAAAATGGATGGACCGGACCTGTTTGAAAATGAATGTTCTAAATTTTATTATTAGAAAACTTAGAAAAGGTAGAGGACTTAAATCTATTTATACTGTACTAATCTGATAAAGCTACTTCATAGCAAGGGGACAAATGGAAAAATTCATTTTTATTGATTTATGACCAAAAATGCTTTGCGAATATTCCGGATGATTTATTCATAAGTATTATTTTTGGGGCCCTAATTGATTTTATAATAAAAAAAGGAACTTTTACAACTTGAAGGGAGCAGCATGGTCTAGTGCAGTGGTTCCCAACTAGTGGTCCACGGAGCCCTGGGGTCTGTAGAGGATGTCGATGGGGGAATTATTATAAATTACTAAGACTTAAAATATTTATGAAGCCAAGACTTATAATAATAACAAAAAGTTTACAGACAAATTCAACATTCCAAGTTATATAATTTCTAGTAGTCAATGACTGCTACTTCATAATTACAATTGAGACGTTGAGTTCCAAAAGATACTATATCCATTCTAGGAAATTTTACAGAAAGCGCAAAAATCTCTCATTACTATATTATTAAACCACCTTATTTGATTATTTTTGCATTACAATCTAGAATTTGTTTTTCTTACTATTTTAATGACATCGTATTACACTAATGGAATGAAATGTTTTAGTATAATTTGAAACAAAAATAAATGTGTAATTAGTACCTTTAGAAAATAATAGCATTTCTAATTTGTGATTTTAAAGGACATGAATGTTCATAAGGTAAAATCAAATAGAAAATTTTGATAAAACTAAATGATGAGGATGCAAATATATCAAATTATCAATTTCGTAAAAAATGTACCTTTTGGAAATCAATTGGTCATCTCCTAACATTATGAAAATGATGAGTTTATAGGACAAATATAAATTAGCATAAGATAATGGAAAATATTTGATTTCGTTATAAGTATTGGAATTAATAAATATCTCGTATTAGCTTTAAATTTTAGTAATTCAAAGTTTTGAGGTTTGAAATAAACATATGCTGGTGCTGGTGCTATACCATTGTTCCTGAACCACAATCTCTGACTTGTGTTTGTCTCTTAATGTTACACTATCCTCTCCTGCGTTTGGAAGTGAACAAGGGAATTCGACACTATGTCTTCAAACGGAATCACACCTAATGCCATTTGCAAAGCCTAGTGTTTGTGTATTTATATATTCACTGTTTTAAGATTTAGAGGATCCTTGTTATTGAAGTGATTGAATGAAAGGGTCAGTGGGAACCACTGGCCTAGTGGATAGAGCAGTAGTATACTGTTCTCTAGGTCCCAGGTATGGAGACCCTCTTGGGGTATAACCAGCCTCTATAAAGTGGATCCCCAAATATTGGGGAGAAAAAAAAAAGGTGGCTGAGTGTGATTTAGGCCTAATCGCCTCCTTGCACGGCTGTGGCTATGAAACAGCAAAAATCTCTATCAGTACTGAACCCAAGACCATTCATAGGTTGTAGAGCTACAGGTTATTTATTTCTATGTGTAACATCATTCCTTCTGTTTTACCGCAATATCCAGGAGTAATTTCATAAAAAGAGATAGAAGTGTGTAACAGGAAACCAAGGATGCACTCTATTGTTTTAGTTCTCCCGTTTGCCACCGCTAGTTGTATTGCTTTCTTATTATTACCACAATAACAGTTTCCTCACATGAATGAAAGATAAATGTTACATTGTGTAAAGGTTATGTTATGTTGTCTGCTCTTTTAGGCGTTAATATACCCTTTAACAACAACAAATATAGAAAAAACCAATATAGAATAAAACCATACTTAACATAATCATAATAAAAGAATGTCAGCATGAACTATAAAAAAATATTGTCAATTTGCTAGAATAAAACATTGAAACTGTTCAAATATTACAAAGGGTGTTTTTAAAAAGAAGTGATTGAGTGTAAATTACCCATTCTCTAAATAAGAATTAATGGGGTCATTAATTGTCTTTCCTACCCATTTCTTTATATATATTTTTAAAAAAACAGCTACAAGCCTACTACTTCAGATGTATATTGCCAGCATACAAATTATATACAAAGTATTGTGATGTAAAGGTTGATGTACCAGTATATTCCGATAAAAAAAAAATAAATAAAAAGAAAGGAGCGTTCCTTAAAAATACATCATGTAAAATGTAGATATATCGCAACAAATTGCGACCAAAGTTGAAAGTTAACAGATTCAAGTGATTTGTTTCTTTTACTGAAAGAAACTGAAACAAAACAAATTAAAATTGTCTCATAATAAATTACTATTGTGCATTTTAAGTAATTTTTGTAGTAGGAGGTTTTCAAAATATTAAATATTTGCTTTAAGAATAAGGAATAGGGATGTCTAAACATTGGAGAACAGTGCAGTCTTCAATATAATGGAGAAGTTTGTGAACAGAAATAATATCACGTTAAATCTTCTTACTGAACAATTAAAAACAAATAAATAAAAATTATATCTCCTCAAAGGTATTATGTGATTTATGAAAACAAGCAAGATATAAAAAAAATATGTTCGTACACTCTTTGATGCCTCAATATTAACTTTCTGGTATGGATTCCATATAACTTCACAGCGAAGGATATCTTAATCAGAAGTTTAATTTAGTTCACCTTTTGTTTCTTTGTATATGCTTCGGAACTTCATTCAAGGGCTTATCATGATTCCAAATTATTATGATCAAATCAGTATTAATATGTAAAATATTTATGAGAAAAATACATAACAATTTGTATATGTAATTTATGTACACAAAGTCTGATTTTAAAAATTCATCGCAATTATTTATCCTATTAGTACTAATGTTACACATTAATGCAACCACAATAAGGCTCTCTTTTTATCAATTTTACTTCTGAAGCTGATAAAAGATATTTCAGAAGTGCTTAAAATTTATCAAATCATTTGTAGCCTTTTATCAGAAGTTTTAAGTTAAACACAAACTATATTTTAAAAAACATATGATTTAATTCAAGAGGTTAGAAAATTTAATGAGTTATATGCCATGAATCATATATTACAAGAAGGAAAAGATAACAAAACTAAGAAATTATACTATAAAAAGCAAGTATTAAAAGAACATAAATATGATTAAAAAAAAAAAAAAAAAAACCTAATGGCAGAAGCCGAAATGAGAAGGCATAGATGAAAAAAAACATGTAGTATATTTGAAGCACTTTGTTTTGTTGAATTATGTAGAAATAAAAATCAACCAACTAAAACTATATTAATAGTGCAGAAGCGGATTTTGATACTTAGAAAGACGTGCTAAGAATTGAAATGGATAAGAATAATTAAAAAAACTAATGGGCCACCCTCTTAAGCTAATTAAACTCACAGTTACCATAGATAAGAAAAAATTAGAAACAGCTGTTAATTATAATGTATCTATTGTTCATTAATTAGTGAAAAGATTGTGAATTCACTGACAATTGACAATTTTTCTGTCTCAAATGGACAATAATAATAACGCTATAAGATCGTACAATAAAAATTAAGCAGTACATGAAACATTTTAAAAATTATAAGGTGGGTGGATTTTTCTGTAAGGTGGGATAATCTGCATTTGAAAATAGGCGAGATAGAAGATACTTTAGATGTGATAGAAATAAAGAACAGTAATATTAATTATGACTTATTATTAGATTAAGATATGATCAAAAATTTAAAGTAATACTTGATGAAAATTTAGAAATCAAACAAAAGATAAATGGTAATATCATAGAGGTAAATAAAAAGGCTAATACAAAAATGTTTCAACATATATAGGGTTCAGTTCAAAGGAATAAAGAAGTTATTCATCCAAATGAGAGAATTTGTAATAATAATTTGAATATTGAGAATTTTCAAATATATTTAGATAATTTAACAAAAGAAAAATAAAGTTAATCAATAATGTAATAATAGAATACCAAAATGAGTAAATTTGTATTAAAAAATATAAATACGAATGTATTCGGGTATGACAAATTTTGTGAATACGAATACGGGCATATTTCACATATGTGAAAATTAATTAAGTATTTAATCTTGTATTTAATACGTTAAAATTTAATACTTTTAAAAAGATATACGAATAGGGTTGCAATAACTCCTCAAAATATAAATATATATGTCAACTTAACAGTTCTATTCTCTATATTGAATTATTTTAACAAATATTTTTTATAAAATGATGAATTTGGTAAAAATAAAAAAACATTGTACTAATGCATATATAAATCAGATTTTTATAAATTAAAATATATTATCTGTTTGGTATATTTTTCTTGAGCTTAAAATGTATATTGAAAGTAAAATTCAATAAATATTTTTAAAATACTATAACATTCTAAACCAACTAACTGAAAATAAAAAGTCAATAAAAAAAAAAATAATAATAAAAAAAAAATCGATAATTATTAATTATATGATATTAAATACGTCCCTATTTGTATTCATATCAGTGAACATATTCATATTTGTATTCACAAAACCCATTATTCTCTAATGCAATCGTATTAGTATTTTTAATACAAATTTTTTCATGTCTGATAGAATATCAGTCATGCTTGGCGAAAAATAAATTTTATTTAGCGTCTATTAAATCTGGTGAAGCTGAAATAAAATCAAAATAATATAGGTGTATAGCTAAGAAGCTATATAGATGTTCTTTTCTGGATCAAGAGGAGATAGAGTCTCAGATTTTTAATGGTTGGAGAATAGTTTGATAGAGGAATCAAGTTCAGCTTTTGCACTAGCAACATTAGCATTTGAAAAAAGGATGGAACCACTTATGTTTATGTGTTCATTTTCATTCATTGAGTTGTTGTACCAGAACCACCATTCTTATGTATAGAAGATTTGGTAGTCAAGCACTTGTAACTGTGGTTATTTTAATGCGTAAGATATAAATTTGGCTTTTTGGTCCTTATCAATTAGAATGAACAACTGTAACAAAACAGCACTTATCACGCAAAAGAGTCATTGACAATGGAAGGTGCTTCCATTTGGCTTTAAAAACTCACCATCTATGTTTCAGAGACAGGTATAATTAGGAAGTATAATTGAAATACATTTTGGATGAATTATAAAGACGATATTCTATTTTTTTCTGAAACATTTTTGGAGCATTTGGTACAGATAACATTATTTTTTGAGGCAGCAAAACTCAGAAGGTTCTACATTAAAATGTGATTTTGCCAAACCTAGAATTAAATATTTTAGCCATGTGATCAAAATGATAAAGAACATCCTATCAATTCTAACCTAATTTAATTTAAAGTATTTAATAGCCCTAAAAATAGAAAAATGGTACTACAATAATTGGGTAAAGTAAATTTTCATCATATATTTATTGATTTTTGTATACAGAGATCAGCACCATTTCACGAACTACTAAAAAAAAAAAAAAAATTTAGTAATTTATTTAGACGAAGAAGTGTGAAAATGGTTTTAAAGAAATAAAATAGCATCTATGTTCAACACTGATTTTAGCTATTCACAATAAAGATATTGTAATAGAAGTTGATGCAAGTCGTTCAGGTTTAGGTACAGTTTTATAACAGCACCAAGAAGATGGAATTTTACATCCTGTACCAAATTTGTCAAAGTTATTTCCAAATAAAGAAGAAAACTCCAGGTCAAATGACAAAAGAGATAAGGTATTTGGAAATTTCTAGCTATTAATGAGGATATCATTTTCTGGCAATATTATTGGAAAGATAAAAAATTCGTTATATCAGATCATAAACCGTTAGTAAATTTAAAATCTATATCAAGGACTGATGATTCAATGCATGCTTTGATGCTGTATTTGTCTCTATACCATTTTAAAATCATTGTTAGTTTGTTTATTCATTTAACGCCCATTTATGGTATAGTGGTGCTACAGTGGGAGTCTTAAATTTTGACAATCTAGCTTTAATTAGGATAGGGGTGTTCAACAAGTACCTGACATCGCACAAGCTCGGGACGAAGATTTCACATCCCCTCTAAAGGACGGTATAACCAAGGATTTTTTACTCACTTTAAAAAATCCAAGGGCCATCTGCCAGTTTTGAAACCACAACCTTGGGTATATTTAAAATGATTTATAAAAAAGAAAAGATATGCTTGAGTTTTACGAATGAAGACGATTGTTGCTTGAAGATTGTGAATATGATAGAACTAGAAGAAATTGAAAAAGCAAAAATAAATGTTACAAATGGTAATATTAGTTTTAAACTTTTAAATAATAAGAAAAGATTTTATTTTTCAGAGAAGATTGGTCTAGAATTTATTTAGAAAATATAACATAAATTTTATGGTCACATTGGTAGCACACACATAGCAGAGTAACTCTTTTACTATTTTAAAAATATAGATACATAAATTAATAAGTTTTATCACAAAGATGAAATATGTAAGAAACATAAACCAAGATCAGGTAGAGCGAATGGTCTATTGTCAAAATTAGCCCCTGCAAAAGATCCATTAGATGATATTATGTTGATCTACCATTGATGGTTTTAGTGGTAACCACTGAACAAAGAAATACAAGCATTTTCTTATGGAACATTTCAGTAGATATGCATGAAATATGAGTAAATTTAATGACTTAAAGATGAGATTACATTAATGCGCGTTTTGAAGGATATAATTTAAAAGGAATGACATAAAATTAAGGTGTTTTAATTACCTTATCATTCAAACTTGCTAATACTATTTTATTTAAATAATTTAAAGAAGCAAAGTATTGAACACAAAAATATAAGTGTTGGAAAATAAATAAAGATCAACACAGCCTATCACCTACTAATGTTAACCAGAAATTATTGAGGAATAATAGTATAATTGTCACGCTGTAAAAAATTGAAAACTTTTAACTCAGTTGTAAAATACTTTGAAATAATCAGACTTTTGTAACTTTCTAAGAGATAATTGTTAAACAAAAACAAAATTGTAAAGAACAAATAATTGTAACATTGTGGAAACAGAAGCAAAAGCTCGAACAGGAAGGAGAACTGAAGGGACTCAAGACTCAACTACCGCAAATAGACCTCCTACATTTCAAGTAGGCACCAGCTAACACTGCTAGGCCATCAACATTACTAGCTTCAACAATGAGCCTGAACTACATGGATCACCACAACCATGATCCACATGGCTAGACTCTAAACAGAAAATCAATGCACCTCTGGAATTACCTACAGTACACAGGAAATCTCAGTCAGCTGATCCCAATCAATCTACTTCATCAGTGCCAACCAGCCTGAAGAATATTAACCTCTACAGAGATGATGATACAGACAGCCCACACTCACACGAATCATTACAACTACCCAAGGGTACACCAGCCATAGGCTGTCACCACTCCATCGTTAGGCACTCTGCCACTGCTGCTACTGGTAACTAACCACAGATGCATCAGCCATAGGCTGTCATCATTAACCAGAGGCAATAAAACCTAGGCTTTCAGCTCCAGCAGAATCCCCAAATAAAGAAACTCGCTTCGGATACTTAACCAAGCCAATCTTTTCTACTGTAAGTCAATCACTCCTAACTCTTGCCCTTATTGGCTGTGTATGGTACAAAAAACAACTATTACAAGGTACATGGAGGCATCATGCCAGCAACTACCACTCAAGATGTTTCAACTACACCCACAGCGGAACACTCAAGTCATCATACCAACCCACTTACTCTCAGCATCAAACAGGGATATCGATGTATTCTCCAGTCCTTTCCAGGTTAAAGCATTTCCACGATTTAACTTTTTTTTCTGACAAGTTAGAGGTATGCTATAAGGAAAATAAGTGTGAACATTTTCCAAATTTATTGCTTTTCCACTTATATCTCTAGAACGGGTTGATGGATTTCCATAATGGTTTTTTTAACTAAGGAGTGATTTGCTTTCACTTTTCTACTTACATCTAAAGAGATTGACATATTTTCAGGGATAAGAGAAAAAGAAAATGAAAATGAGACATTATTAATTTATAATGTGAATTCATGTCTAATTTTCATTATCTATGTAGAAAATTATTAATCCAAACCATATTCATTTTGTTATTGCCTAATTGACCTGTCAGAACTACATACAATGCCAAATAAAGTATCCCATACAGTAAGAATATCCTTCCATTTCATACTTTTCCTAAATGGTCAAGGCATTGTATGGAATCTCCTGCGCTGATAAAGAAAGAAAGCATGAAGTGCTTATGAAATCTAATGAACATAGAAACTATCTTTTTCTTTTTATCAAACTATAGAGTTTGAAAATAGATAATTTTCATTTCATTCAACATTCATAAAAAATTAAAATTACAAATAAATATAAATTTTCCATTTTTTCTCTCTGATTTTCATAACTCAGTATGTGTTCCACATTTTTCAACTTCTAAGTTAAACTACTAAATTTAAATTTTACATAAATCCGCTGAAAGTGTGTTACAGAGGAAAAACTGAAGGAAAAGAAAAAAAAAAAGGCTGTTTCTGCAATTTTTTTTCAAGGTCATGGAAATGACAAGGGGTGGGAGTTAAAAAACTTTGGAAAAGAGGGGTTCCTATACAACATACCTGAAAATCATAATTACACCACCTTTAGCCAAAAGGCTACTCCTAGTGAACTACAGAGCCATCTATATGAGTAATTCTCAGGTAAATATTAATATTTGTACCACCTAGCCATTTATGGTTTAATTAGTCTTGTAGAATTATGTTGTTTTTTGCCCCTCATTAACTCATTTAGCCTTCACAATTATGAACAATAAAACAGAAGGGAGGGACTGTTTTGACCAAAACAACAAGAAGAACAAGGCGTCAGGCTTTTAGGCTTCTTTGATGACAAAATGAACCAAGACTGGTAATGAACAGAGAAACAAATACAATTAAGCTCCAATAACAAAACTATATGCTGTATAACCCTTAAGGAAGCCACAATCACTTGAGCACTCAGTAATGGAGGTGACTATTAACAGGCCAGTTAGAATTAAAATAAAAGAAATCTTTTTCCTAATCTTCATTTGAGTCTGGCTCACATTAAATAAAGCAAGCAAATGCGATGTCCACAATGTGACAGAACAAAGGATAGGAAATAAAAAATGAGATATATGCTCTCTCATCAAACTATGTATAATGAAAATATCTTTTAAAAGATAACTAATATTTCACTCATAATACCTTATAAAAATATTAAGTCTTTATGAAGAATTAATATTGTTAATTTGTATCATTAAAAAGAATTATTTTTTTTTGTTTTTATGTGGGATGGGAAGAATTTTAGCTGGAGATCCACCATTGTTTGTAACTCTCCTAAAAACTGCACTTTTTCACATGATAGTTTTCTGATTAATATAAAATACTATTTTAATATTATCTTTCAATTTTAGAGTGACATAATCCAACCAAAATGGTAATACATAAATACATAGGAAGAGAGTTGAGAGTCATCCAGTCATGAACATGAAGCCCGGTCAAACTGTCCCAAATAAGGTCAGATATTTTATTTATTTTTTTTATATTGTAGGTACATGGTAAATACAAAAAAATCCAAATTTTCAGTATTGAAAGACTAGTTTGTACTCCACAGTGCTCTAACCTAAAAATTGACTACTTATTTTTTTTTTTTTGCTAAATATCTCTTTTTATAACTAACTTAGCTCAATGATGATAATATTCTATTTAAAACATCATAAAATTTACTAAAATGTGTTTTTAACTTTTTTTTTCTTTCTAAATCCAATAGCAACCAAGATTCAATGATTTAATGAAAGATGAAAAGAACATTCAAAAAGGTTGAAGTTCATAAAAATTAAATAAAATAAATGCATATTTTTTTTGTTTTCCTAAATATCTATTATTCTAAGTGACTTATCTCAATACAGTATACAATTAACATTGAAGAATCATTTACGATAAATTTTGGAGGAAAATTACTTTTATAACCTTAAAAACCTCTATACATTGTTTTATATTTATACATACATACATACATACATATATATATATATATATATATATATATATATATATATATATATATATATATATATATATATATATATAACTATAAACCATTAATTATATATGTATTTTTAGGAATTTGGAACAAAGGCTAATACATTTTTGATAACTGTCCTGTCGTTTTTATCAATCATCCAATCATTATTCTCGCTAATATAGCAAACATTTTAGTCTAAAGACATATTTTTAAATGATTCCACAGTACTTTACTTATATAATTATATACTTATTATAAGTTCTGTGACTTTATAATAAAATAACGTTAATTTAAACGTTACTTTTTGGTTGAAAAATGTTTTATTACTCTAAACAATTTATTTCTTTTTACTAAGTAATACTAATCATTACTTAGTACAACGGAGATAGTTATGCTATCTCTTATATTGTGCTGGAAGGGACGTCATTAGAATTACTAAGGATCTGACAGATATCCCAAGAGAGCTACGAATGAAAAAAAATAAAGATAATGTACCCTTTAAGCTTTTTAAAAATTGAATGTAACCATTGTTGAGCAATGTCACATATATTATTAAATATATCATAAACCAAAAAAGTCGACTATTTTTATGATTTTTAGAGTACTGTGGAGTACGTTAAAGTCTTTAAACGTTGAAAACTTGGATTTTCAATACTAACCATGTTCCTAACAATATTAAAAAACTTAAAAACAAATATCCGATCTTTTCTAGATAAAATGTCTAATATACGACGACAAAAAGTATCGTTAGTAAGTAAAACTGATAGTGAATCAAGAGTTAGCAGTCTAAGCAACCGCTAAGCTACTGCGGTAGTCCGGCAATATTAGAAAAAAATTCAAAGTTACTTTAAAACGGAAGTTGCGAGAGAAATTGCTTGTTATTTTTTTAATAAAAGAACTTTGGATTGAGCTAACGAAGGAAATGAAACTTGTAAAATTCATGAAAATTTATCTTACCATTGAATATCATCTACAAGTGAAAATAACAACCACGCTAACTTGGTGGTGGAGAAGTGAAATGGTCACAGCTGTTGAGGGCAGGTGTTATCATGACCAAGGTCACTGACAGTTCACGAAAAAGCACTAGACCACTCCAACATCTGACCACCAGGTCAAGAAAATGATAAGTTCTCTCCATAACACACAAAACTAACAAATCAATTATTGTTAATCAATAGATAGAGAGTGGGTATAACTAATAAAGATAATGAGGAGACAAGTAAAGAATAAGACTTCATTAATGCTTTCTAATATGAAAGCCAGCAATTTTATAACTTAATTTTAATCGAAATAACTTCTTATAAATATACACGTCTTCGTTAATAAAATATCATTAGCAAACTAATCGTTGAGTTGTTTTTTTGATACCTACTAATTAATAATTCTGGCTTATCTCGATAAGTTGATCAACATTTAAAGTTATTGAAATTTATCTACTTACTTTTAGTAACTTTTTCCATATATTCGGACTTTGTAAATTAGATCTGACCTAAAAATTGACTTAAACTGAGCCTGAAACATTGAATGAAAGAAAAATGTAAGTTTCACTAGATTCGTCAAAACACGCGACATTCTGCCCCAAGCAGCCTTGAATAATGTTCAACTTATCCCTGTAGAATAGATCCTTACTTAGAACACCATCTGCCCGTACATACCGAATACTTAACATTTACTAGACACGCAATAAAAATTCCAAGCTACAGCTAAATGTACCCTTATCTTACCATCAAATATATTTGGAAACATGAGATTGAGCTATGGAATAGTACTAATGTATTAAATTCCTCCCACAACCAACCCTTGCAATTACAATTCTTTGATCTTAAATTTCTATCAGCCAAAAATACCTACACATTATATTTGTCACAGGCTTAGTCCGAAATAGGATATACCTCTTTAATTCATAACTCTTTATCCACACAAACCCACTTGTTCGGAACAGGCCATTCCTGGTTTTTCCTGATAATCCTCCGAGGTAACAGAAGAGAAGATGGTCTCATAATCTGCTTTAACGATTTAGAAGTGTTACCAATCGGAAGTACTTTCACAAAACATTAACAAGTCTGATAATCTTACTAGTTACATTCACTTGTTCTTGTAACAATTGTAAATTTCAATAATTAAAAAAAAAAAAAAGTGTGCTTAATAATAATCTCTTAGTTTATTCATTCTAATCAATCTTACATTTACCCCGAGGATATCCAACTCAGTTACTATCTTATTATAACTAAGTTGAACGGTGAATCGATACAGTTAGCTTGATAGATCTAAGAATACATTAATCTACATTTCATAGCCTTCGAATATCAGAGTAAGGGTGAAAAACTGGACTAGCCAGTTCTAACTTATAGTATTTATAAAGCATATGTGTTCAAACATTATTTAATATTAATGCCTACGTAATTAGCTTTTGGATACCAATCACTATGGATGCATTATATGTACTTTATTCAATTTCAATCCTAGCTCTCACAGAAAACAATAAACCTTATATACTAGCAGCCGTGTAGCAGAACTGGGAATAGTACAAGAGAAAAATACTGTGGATGGAAAAACTATTTGTGGTACTAGACGAGTATCACTCAGGCTCGCTAACTAGTCATAACATTATTTTTCCTGTTTTGTAATCAGTGAATTGACTATGTGTAAGGGTAAAATTTGATATGTATAAAATAAATTCCTCATCCTTCAATGTGTTGTAAAACCTCAAGAAGAAAGACAGGCTTATTTCATTACCGGATAGGAATCATTACTTCTTGACAAAAGACATTTCAAGTATAGCAGTCGTGTAAGATTAATTCTAGGCTTTAATTGTTAATGTATAGGTTTTAGTTTTAATCCTAAATATGTTGATAGTGGAGAACCATTATCATAGGAACTTGTCGGTTGAGGTCGGAGCTTAAATCGGGAGGTTCAGAACAAGGAAGAAAAAACCCTCTACACATAACTTCACACTTAATCAAATATACCGTCTTGGATCTTATTGTTAACATTTTGATTTAATTAACCACTTAATCGGGTGCATTATTAATAGGCCAATTTTTATTTAAATTAAAAAAGGTATTTGTTCGAAGCGTTTCCCTTAACAGGAGTCCCCCTCAATAAATAAAATTATTAAAAGGTTTTCTATTACATGGTTAGCCTATCTATTTGTGAATAACATGCCATGGCTACAACAGTATCAGGCCTGTTATATTATAGTCCTATATACATTACAGAAAGGATGTTTCGATTTAAAATCTTTTGAAAAATCATAAAATACTAATACATATGAAAGCCCATCTCTGCTAATTTGAAAATAGGCGAGGGCATTAAAGGGACATTAAACGTAAAATATTAATAATATCCATCAATAATTACAGTAATATACAGTGGACATTATATGCATTAATTTGAATTTACCTAAACGAAATATCCTAATGAATCAATTATAATACTTAAATAACTCTGAAAAATTATTACTTAGTGAAATAGAACATACAGAATGTGGTTTAACCAGAACTTAAAAAGACAAAAACATAAGGTAAAAAAAGAATGAAAAAACTTTCCCTCCCTCTTCCTTATTGTAAGTGATGGCTGAGTGACAGAAAATATAGTAATTAAGGCTAGGTAAGGAGAATATTATCTTAATAATTCATTTTTTTTTTTAAATAACGAGCATGGCACCGTCAAACCAGATGCAATTAGTATTGCTTAATGTTAATCCTATTCATCAATCAATTTTGAAAAGGATAAGTTGAAGGAATTATAAGTTGGAAATTATTATTATTTTCTGTGAAGACTTAGACCTAAGAATGATCCAACAGCAATCATTATGATGGTAAAGACAACAAATAAGAAACAGGTACCATTCATTTTCATAACAAACAAGAGGAGGAAAATAGTAGAAAGATTGTTAAATCATGGAACTGTTTTCAGTGTAATAATAATTTCAACAATCAAAATCATTGTAATTATTCTAAAAACATGAACACAATTTAATTTAAACAAAGTCGATCGGCTTAGCTATAGTTTTTCAGTCGATAATAAAGAATTGTTTGTGAAAACAGTAATAGGAAAATAATAGAAATCAGCAGAATGTGTACATATATTACGATATAAGAAAATGTAAACAAATATACTGTTAATGGTGAAGAAATGACCTTCTTGTAAATGTTTAAGTTCTACCAGATTAAATTAGATAAAAAATGAACTCTTTTGAGTTAACGAAAATCACCCACAGGAACACTCAAGATACAAGACCAGCTGCCGCTACGGTAGGGGGAGGGGAGGATTTCATTTCACAATTTGGCGGGCTTTGATAAGTTTCAGAAATACTTGATATATCACGGTAGTAAGCAATCTAAACAGAACTATTAGCAAATAAATAGCTTGGAAATGATCTTTTTTCAGACTACATAAATGAATAATACAATTAAAATAAAATATAGGAAACAAATTTTATTAACACAAGAAAACAGTTATTACCAAATCGTATAAGATCAATCTTAATCCGGTTATTGCTTGTTATATATGTTTGTTTCTTTACAAAAAAATTTTAAATAATTTTCTAGGATATTAACACTCATTTGTTTTATAGTTTTAGCAGAATTTAGAATTATAAAAACCTGTAAAATAATATTTAGAAAATGTTTTATTAATTTTTAAATTATAATCATTAAGATGAGGGAAATAAAAAAACAACAAAAAACTACTGACCAAGAGCAAAAGTTGCTATTACCTGTTGCTATCGGGAAAGGAGTCGTAGGATTCTTGGGGATAAAATAGGAAATGGCCGCCGGTAAACATGATGACATGGAGAAAGAAACGAACGTACTGAAGAGGTGACTGGGGAACAACCCCTGGGAACCAGTGCCCATAGGAGTGGGGTAACCAACACCTGCCCTAGGGGAACCCACACCCCTAGCGTCCTTTATTCAAGTCTCCATAAAAGAATAACTCCATGCGTTTAGCAGGAAATCACTGCCCACAATTACATAAACTATCATCCCACTTCTTTTTGTATTAATAATAATATTATGCATTCGAAGAGAGAAAAAAAAAATCTATGATAACTTGAGTTTTTAATTTATAATAACTTTTACTGTTGAGGATGTATAGTCGACTGTAGAAACTATGATAGGTGGAATAGTCAGGAATCAGTCATTTTTTGAAAAGTTTTTAATTTTGCCAACGTGTCGGCTCAAGTTTGTGAGCCATCATCAGGGCTACAAACATCAGAACAAAAGAGATACATATTAATATGATAATGAAAAATTTCTTTTGAATGTAGTGACAATGATAACATTTGAAATAAAACAGAAAATATACCAACATACTTAAATATTATAGATACAAATAATGATAATTTGATACATAATCTGATGATGATAATCATAACAAATTTTACAGAACTTTAGACTTTAATATAGAAGTAAAAAAAAAAAAACATGTATATAAAAGTACCATTACTGAGCCATGTCCAAGCATAAACTGAGGAAAACCAAAAACATAGGTAGTATGGGGAGGGGTTCATGAAAAAACCCTGAAGGTTTTCCCCTCTAAGTGTAAATACTACAGCTTATCTTTGTTTTTAAAAAGTTTTACAAAATTATATAATGGAAAAACAAAACAATATATCCGTACGTACAATAAGGCTCAACATTTTTAACAGAAAATTATAAACACTAGAATCTGAGGTATTTAAAAGATACATGAGGTATATAATAAAAAGTAAAATAAAATAAATAACAAAAACAAGAACCAGAGGTGTTATAAACGAAAAGATAAATATACAGTTAATAAAATATACAGTACACAAGTTTAATGTATAGATTCTTTAATTTGTTACCATGTTTTAAAACTAAGCGGAGATGGGGAAAGCTAGAGGATAAGACTTTTTTTAATTTTTTGAGATAGAGATGGGATGTAAGGAATGGATCTGTACTGGGGAACTATGACGGGTTGCGGAGAGTGTGCGGGGATGGAGTGAGGGTTTGAAGAAGTTTTAATAAGGTTTTTGATTAATTACTCAGGAAAATTATTTGATTTTAGGATTTTTTCTAGTCGGGTTAAATTATCTTGGTGAAATTTTGTATCGGAAAGTATTAAGGAACGGCGTATGAGGTTTTTGGCTACACTGATTTTCTGGTGATGTGGGTGTAAGGAAAAATAATTAAGGAGACGGCCAGAATAAGTAGGTTTGGTGTACCAGTTGGTGGATAGTGAATTATCGGAATTTTTTATGATAAGGAGGTCGAGGAACGGAAGTGAGTTATTGTTTTCTATTTCAATTAATTATACTACGGGTATCACCTGTGTCCCGTAGCGTCTTTAGCTTGACTGACGGCTTTAGTTGTACGGAAATCTTGGCAGACTGTTAGTACGTTTTTTTTCTTATATTTAGAATTTTTAAGTATAGCGGTATGAGTCCATTTTCTAAAAAAAAATTCAGTTTATTAGGGTGGCAGACGCTCGGGGTTGTACGATCCGATCGGCAGACTGTTATTTTTAGTCCTTACAAATTATAAATAATCTTTACACAAACTTTTATTCATAGCGAAATTAGTCCTAGCTTCCAAAATATCAGGAAATTATTACTTTCACTAAACGATATTTTTTATAAAATTGAAATTTCATATTTTAGAAGCTTATATGCCTCGGGTGTAACAGCAAACTTAAAAAAAAAAAATTAGCAAACCAGGAAATATAGTGAAAGCTAATATTTTATCTTTTCAAATAAAGCCTGTCTGAAGAAATTACAAATGTGTAGTATGAATTTCCTAAAAAATGAATACTCAACAGGACCAGTTTATTATATATTTTACTGTAAAGTTCAACCATAATTATTTACCGAGGAAGAATTAAATTACATTTACGTTTTTTTTTTGTTTTTTTATTTGTGGTAGTTATTAAAAAATCCATTTTGATTCATTCAGATTTTTATGATTCCAAACAAGAAATAAACTTTAGTTACCGTTCGTTTTCAGATCTAATAAACGTCTTTGCTTCTGTTAGTTTCTAGAACAATAAACTTTCAAGATGACAAATGTCAAATTTAGTTGACATTATTTAATATTTAAAATACTCACAGGAGGGAAGAAAAATACCTCATATTTATAGTACTGCACTAACTAATAATGAACTTTTATAACTGATCAAAACATCATAATATTATAATAATGTACGAGAAAAAGTTGATTATGGTCGGTCTTTACGTAAAATCGAATGTGCGAACCATGCCATAAAATGTTACACTAAAACCTTATTTGCTGTTCAAAAAATCTTGAAACCAGAGAATCGACGAATACTTTCGAAAATACAATTATACGAATGAAAAAACTTGCAAGATTAGCAATAATATATAATTCGAAAGATGGAATGAGTTCAGGGAAAAGCCTGAAAAAAGATTTGAAGAATGGACCCCTTCATGTTTTTGGAATGCATGAGAAGTGCAAAGTTATTATTGCAAAAGTGAGGATCGCGTTATAGGAATGGATATTTAATACAAGAATGTTTGAAACCATAAATAAGGAAATGTGATCTACTTGTCACAAACGACACAAGCAAAAAGCTGAAAAACTTTATGTCGCTGGTTGCTAAATTCATTGATGGTAAGGAAATCAACAGAAGCAAAAGAGGTTCTTATACATTTAGGACGCATGGAGCTGGCCTTGACTTTCAGTTAGGACCTATGTGGCATTATAAAATTATGAAAAAGTATTTGGGCCAAAGTCCATTTTCCTCCCTTAAAAAATTGCTATGAAACGGGTCAACAAAAGTGCTTATTTTGAAATATTCGCAAAGGACCGGTGAAGCGAGGCAAGATCGAAAAGGAGAGTCAAAAGGATTATAGCGATCTTTGCTCAAAACTTGATTTAGAAGATGATAAATTCCATTTAGTAAAAGAAGAATTTTTAGAGAAACTTAAAATTGATGAAATAAAAAAAAAAAAAAAAAATTACATTGAGCATTGAGGAAACGACAAGAGATCAAGCCGAATACGAGGACTGGTTTATTCAAAGAAAAAACGTTTCTGATAAATCGTAAAAATGATATAAAGTGTTTTTACTGAAATGCTAATTTTTTTAAATATTTAGTTTCAGTTCCTCGCGTGAATCTCATTACCGCGTATGGGGAGCGTCCCACGGGTGGCGGATGTGGGTATGGTCGGTGGAATTTCCTCGGAAGCTCCTCCCGGCTAAGTCCGATGGGCTAGCTGACCAACAATGAGAGAGGGTGTGACGTAGGTTCGAACGCTTTCACGTAAACGTTCTTTCAGGTAAAACGCCCATTGACCGGAAGTAAACTAGTCTCCCGTTAAAAGAACAAACCCCGGTTCGATGGGGATTGTCAAAATATGCGTAAAAAAAGAAAACCACTAAACTAAATTCTTTAAATAATCCAAGCGATAATAACGTGACTTACTTTCGGGTAATAAAAATTGAGACTTCAAAATTCTCAAAAAATAAGAAAAGAGAGTATCTTAAAGGCAAAATAATAGAAATAAAAAAACACAGAAGCGAAAATAACGTAAGAGAGATGCACAAAGGTATAAACAAATCGCGTAAAAGATTTGAACACCTATTAAATGCGGTTAAAGATGCAAATAACAATATAATTGCGGATCCGACTGAGATATTAAATAAATTTAAACAACACTTTGACGCCATTTTAAATACGAAACATAATAATCAATCTCCTTACTCTGAATGAACCATGGATAGACGCACCCCGTAAAGAGGAAGTCAAAATGGCGATAGGAAAATTAAAACGTAATAAAGCTGCAGGAAATGTGGAGAAGCGGGCGTTTCCAAATTACATGTTTTAGTTAAAAAGATCTGGGAAAATGAAAGAATGCCCGAAGAATGGAAAGAATCAATATTTATACCGATCCACAAAAAAGGATCGAGGACGGATTGTAACAACTATCGTGGGATCTCTCTTCTCCCAGTATGCTATAAAATATTCTCGTCAATACTAACTAGCCGAATCACGGAATACGCTGAGGAAATTATCGGAGACTACCAATGTGGTTTTAGGCGGAACCGCTCGACTATTGATCAAATATTTTCCTTACGTAAAATATTAGAGAACAAATTGGAATACAACGGTGTAGTCCATCAACTTTATATCGATTTAAAAAGGCTTATGATTCAATAGACCATCAGAAGCTATATAACTTCATGATTGAACAGGGAATACCTAAAAAGTTAGTAAATCTAGTAGATATGTGTTTGTCGGAAACTTACCATAAAGTTAGAATCGGTCACAACTACTCCGAGAGATTTGAGGTGCGATCGGGTATAAAACAGGGCGACTTCCTTTCACCTGTTTCATTTAATATAGCTTTAGAACATGTCATATGAAAGGTGACGTGCAACGAGAAAGGTTTAAATCTGGGTGATAAAATTCCGGTTCTCGGATACGCCGATGATTTGGTACTGCTAGGTGAAGACACGGAAACTATACAACTAAACACAAGTGTGTTAATAAAAACCGGTAAAGAAATAGGTCTCGAATTAAATACCGATAAGACGAAATATATGATTAGTTGCAGAAATGGTGGCGATCTTGATGATATTAATATTTCAGGTCATACTTTTGAACACGTAGAGAAATTAAAGTATTTAGGTTCAATGATAACGAGAAAAAATGAAATCCGGGAAGAAATAAAGTCTCGGTTAAAGGCGGGAAATGCGTGTTATTATTCAGTTGCTAAATTACTTAGCTCGCGGCTACTGTCTAAAAACTTAAAGGTTAGAATTTATAAAACTATTATTCTTCCGATGGTCCTTTACGGATGTGAAACGTGGCGGCTTACTTTGAAGGATGAACAACGGCTTAAGGTTTTCGAAAATAAGGTACTGCGTAAAATATTTGGTCCGAAGAGAGATGAGGCCACTGGGGAGTTTAGAAGGTTGCACAACGCGGAATTGCGGAGCTTGTACCCAGTGAATATAATTGAGTTGATAGCATCACGGAGACTCAAATGGGCGCGTAAAGTGGTTGGGCTCGGTGAGGAACGGATTCCAAGAAAGTTGGTACTCGCTGAACCGACTGGTAGGCGTCCGAAAGGGAGGCCGAAGCGTCGATGGGAGGATTGCGTTAAGGCTTGAACTGTTAACATTGGATGAATCTGTGTAGGCAGACTTTGGTGGTATCGTCATTGAACCTTCGGGTTCGGTCAGCCTATTATTATTATTATTTAGTTTCAGTTTTATAAAAAATAACGTTAAGTGAAAGTAATAATTTCACCTATAATTACATAAAATATTTTAATGTTTATTTATTTATAAATTATACATTTCTTTTGGACCAACCAAATTTAAAACTTTTAAAGAAAAGGTTTACAAATTTAATTTTTAACAGTGGTCATTCATATACCATCATTTCTGAAATACAAAATGACTGGACCCTCTAGGAAGCCAAAACAAAACAAAAAATGAATATTTTGAAATTAAAATCGGTCAAATATTTCGATGAGATCAGGAGCTAAAAAAAAATCAAAAAGACGGGCTGCGATCTGGTGTTTCAGAAAGAAAGTAAAGTCATCCCCCTTTAGCCTTAAAATATGTTAAGGGCCCTGTTTCCTTGACAATATTTGTGCACTTTTCTCCTTTAGTTGTTTAGCTAATTCGCTCAACACTCTGTTATTTATCAATGCTGAGAGGTTGATTTGCCTAATTGTTTGAAATCTATAAAATTAAAGGTACTTTAGTTGAAGAAAACTTATAATATCGGCATTTAAGCCCTGTCAGACTATTTCAATCAAAATAAAACCTACATCATATTAAAACTTATCAAATTTTACATCGATATAGCAAGTTTATATATATTTATATTTTTTTCTTAGGGTATATATATATATATATATATATATATATATATATATATATATACCTAGTTCTGCCACAAATATTGTTACAAGGAACATACTTTTTCAAAAAAATAACCAGGTCCAAGTCCCATACAGATAGGGTCTTATTATATCCATTTATAATGGGATGCACGAACATACGGCAAAAGTGTCGAAATGCTAAAAATCTATAACCTACATTTTTCAACTTAGTGTAAGCTGTTGTCCCCTTATTATCCCGACGGTTGTTTACGGATGCAAAACGTGGTCGCGTACTTTGAACGATGATCAACGCCTATTAGGTTTTCTGGGTTTTCGCCACGTTAAATGAGCGAAAGAAAAATACTAACGAGAAAATAATTTGATAGAGGTGAGGATTATCTGAATAATACCAAAGGATGTAAAACAAGTATAACTTTTGTAACATTAATGATGGCAGAACTGGGTATATAAAGATTTTATAACAGGGTTTCTCATAAATGTCTCGACATATTATAAGAGCACATACTAGATTTCAAGTGGAGCAAAAATGTTCATATGACCCACAATCCGATTCTTAACGGTTACAGAGGAAAATCTGATTTTGAGGTGTTTACTTTTATCAACGGTTTTCATTAGAAAAACTCGAATATATCTACTTGACGTCCACGCACTGCAAAACAATTGGTACCAAATGAAAGAACGAAAAATTCTAATTCGTCTAAACCGTCTAATAAATATATATATAATCTTTACTTCTGTTTCGTCGATTTTGGTGAAAAAGTTGCTGTAACATCCCTTATCATAATGTATTAAATATGAAATTTCAGTTTTGTAGACTTATCTTTTTCATGCTCGACTTCCCCCAAAACCCAGACGTTTTGCGGGACTCAGTCTTTGAACTAGAGGAATTCTAAACATGTATTTCTGTTGAAACCCCGAATTCGAAAATTTTCACAGTTGCAATACTTTTCTTTACTATATATTTATTTTCAATATAGCGAAGTGAAAGTAGAAATAGCGATTAAATTATATTTTGATCATAAATACGAAATTACTATCTAAAAATCTCTTAGTTTTTGTTCTTTTGGCCTAGATATGGTTGATGTCTGTCATTCATCACTTCAGCCAATTTGGTAAGTTCTCGGAGTTTTCCAAATTACTGTCGTCTGAGAATCGATGGTTTTCACGTTTTTTTTTTTTTTTTTTTTTTTTTCAGCTACCGCCTATATAGAAAAGCACTCGCCTAAAACATAGCAACACACACACACACACACACATACACATTTAATTTATTTAAATAGAGATAAAAAAAGGTTAAAGAATTAATTACATTGAGTTTTGATAGGAACGTGTGTTTTAATAAATCATCTATTCATTAAATTATCTACAACAATTGGTTAGTTTTTTTGGCTGTTTATCGCTCTCCATTAAATTATATAATTTACATTTTTATTATTTAAAGGTTATTTTACAAGATATACATTTAAAGGTACTTTAGAGGGAAACAAATTAAAATATCGGTAATTAAACTGTGTCAGTCAATCACAACCAAACCTATATTATATTAAAGCCCACTCAAATTGACGTCGATATATCCAGTTTAATCAAAATTGTTAAAGCTGTTTTCGAGAAATTCAAAAAAGGTGTAAAATGCATGGCGTGAAGTACTCTTCTGGTTCGCCAACTTTGATTAACAAAAAAAAAAGCTATTGTAACATCTCGAGCGCATAGTTGTCTTAAATATGTAATTTCAGTTCCGAGGGATTTTCGTTTTCGTGCTAGATTTACCACACACAGACTCTTTTGCGTGACTTGGTTATTTAGACTCAGGGGACCGTGTACTTCCGTTGATAACTGGAATTCGAAGATATAAAGATAAACTTATAATACATAAAGATAAACGTTTCAAAACGTTGAGTATAGAGTTACTTGCTTGAAGATTAGAATTTATAATGTATTACTAACCCGACGGTTCTATACGGATGCAAAACGTGGTCGCGTACTTTAAACGATGAACAACGTTTTAAAATTTTTGACAATAAGGTAAAATATATGGTCCAAAGAGAGATGAGGCCAGCGGGGAATTCTTTAGGTCACACAACGCAGAATTAAGGAGTAAATTTGTTAGGTTCAATGAAGAATGAATTCCTAAAAAGTTAGTATGAGCTGAACCGGCAGTTAGGCATCCCAGGAGTAGATCGAGGCGTCGGCGGGAGGATTGTGTTAACTTTGATCCCGGGGGCTTGTGTATAGCCGTTGATCATTGGACAAATCTGTACAGGCAATAGAGGTGGTATCGGCATCGAACCTCGATTTTATACATCAAACATATAAACATGTGTGATTACGGCGTAGCACTGGAGGCCACATAAAAAAATAGGCATAATGAGTGATGATCTTACTTTATTACTAATCATCATTAATTGCGGTGTAGTCTCCAAGTAAGTAATAAATTGCGCGGCCAATGGTATGCAAGTAGGGATTGCAATCCGGAAAACCGGATCCGGTAATCCGGCATCATTATATGTTTACCGGATCCGGCAATAATATACCGGATCCGATTATAGCAATTTTTGGCAAAAAATAGTGCAGTTAAATAAAAAAAAAAGTACTTTAAATGCGTTAAATTTGGTGTACATGTGTGGTAGTGTCGTATGATGCCAAATTACATCACACCATCCGTTCATTTCAGCATTATTCGTTCGATTTTCGCGAGACAATGCATGTGTTTTTGTTTTGTCGGTGCTTCACCTAAATGTAAGTAAACAGATATTATTATCTGGATATACGCGCGCTATAGCGTCCTTAGGTTGGCTGTAGAGGAACTTCTGAAACAACTTTAACATTTTTTAGAGAAATTGCTCACTTAAGTTCTGACTCACTCAAATTTTATCAAAATGGTACTGAATAATCTGAAAAACTGCTTACAAATCTATTGAAATCTATGAAGACTGAGCAACGTTACTGCTTACGTCTTCCCATACTTCACTTTCTCAGATAGTTCAATTAATTTATTAAGTTACTTTATAAAATCTTATATAATTATTCTAGCGGAATTAACTCAGATGGGAATTGTGATAACAATGATTTTAAATTATTTGAGAATACTAACAATAACAAACAAGTCTTATATTTATGATATACACTATCATATTTTGATGACTATGTCTAATAAATGGCATAAATATCACAATAATGAGTTTGTATTATAAGTACTAATAACTTTAGTATATATTATCAATAATCAATTTGTATTTTGGAAAAAGGGTGTTAGAAAACAAATAATCTTAATTTTCAGCAAATGGTAATCAATAGCCGACTGTTTTAATAGCCATTAAAATTTTATTTGTAATTTTTTATTTTATAAACTTCCTATTATGACGACAATTATACTCGAACAACTCACTAACAGTTCATCTTGGACCGAAAAGTGAAAATCAACCTGATTTTGTCGAGCCTTCCGGATACGGCCGGATCCGTCCGGATTGATAAAATTTGATTGAAAATGACTATATGTCGTTCCCTAATAGGCCCAACCGCCACTTCGCTCTGTCCTTATAATCTTCCTCAGTGAGGCCCCTAGCCACCTGTCTTCCTCCTTCCATATGGTACATGGCTTAGAACTCTTTTTGTCTATCGTTCGTCCGGCATCCTCATAACATGTCCGTACCAGCTCAGCTTTCTTGTCTCAATGTAATGAAGGATGTTAGTGGGTTCCACGACCTTTTCTCTGATTACATGATTTGGAACGTGTCCCAGAAATCCCACAGCTACGTCTCCAGAAATCCATTTCCATTGAGACAAGTTTTCTTGCTAGACCAGCCGGAACAGTCCATGTTTCTGCGGCATATAGTGTTGTGCTTTCTACGAATGCCTGGAAGAGCCTCTTTTTCGTACTGAGCTGTACATCCTTACTCCACAGAACAGAATTTAGAATAGTTATGATAAAGTGTTTATATCTTTGAAAGTAATGGCAGAATCACACTATTATTTTTTTAAATACTTTTGCAAGTTTTTCGGAAAGTTTCGGTATGAGTGGGATAGTGTAAAATCTTTCCGTGCTCATTGTGTGGTTGTTTTGGGGACATTGGTATCTATTTTAGTAGTTTGCATATAAGTTTATGCGGATAACCACTTTCTATAAGGAGGTCAACTACTTTGTTTTCCGCGGTTTTTTTAGAGGTTTATTTTCTGGCTCGATCTATTAAAATTTTTGCAGTGTTGATTTTATATCGATTAGGGCATTGACTTTATAGTGGATGTACCTTCCGGAATATGAATATATTTCCTCGGTTGGTTTGTGAATGTGTACTTTTACGTCTAAAAATGGTAAATTATTATTACTTTTATATTCTATCAAAAATGTTAGTCTGTGTGAATATTTATTAAATCCAGTTAAAATAATTTCTTCAATTAAAATAATTTAAGAGAACAATAAATTCTCGAAACGTTGCATAAATAAAATTATTTTTTTACTGAAACCTAAGAACAGAAGAAAACATAAATTATCAACAGACGAGAACTGATCAAACAATACTATATATATGGTATGCAAATTTAATAAACAAATATTAACAATACGTCTCAATAATAATAATACTGTCATAAAGCACACACATACAAAAAAAAAAAAAAAAATTCTCTGACCACAGTGATTTGGGAAATCCCCCATTACCTCTATGAACCACTTTCTCGCATCTTTGTTTTCAGCGTTCTTTCAAAGTTTGTAGTATCCACACAGATCTATGTAAGACACTATTTTGTCAGTAAATAAATAATAATTTATTTTTTATGTATTTATAAAGTTATAAAAATATGCAAATTCTAATTGAGATGTCTATTTAACTGTATATCTATTTATTGTGAATTCAATGCTTTCTGGAATCAATCCAAAAATGTTTTCTGTCTCTCTAACAATAACATCATCTATTAATTATTGTATACAAATTTTAATGTACTGTTGTTTTTTTTCTCCCAATTTTAGGGCATGGATATGAGAACAATAAATTCTAATATACAAATGAATATGAAAACAATAAATAACAAAAGTAAGTCTCATCATCTATAAGACTTGTTTACTAACATGTAAGTAAAATTGCCTCTTTAGTGAGAAATTGGAATATATGTTTAGGATGGTTTGTATGTAAAAGATTATTTTGACCTGTTAATAACACAACATGGTGGCAGCGTGAAATTTGTACAAGCAGAGGAAAGTCAAGATACAGTTAGATGAAGAAATGCTTGAAGCTATGGCCGCGGTAGTCGCGGATGATTTTAAACATGAACATGGGAGCCCGTGAGGAATGATTCAAAAGATGCCCTATCCTCTGAGCCAGCGTTTCAAGTAAAACATCCTAATCATTTTAATCTTAGTTAACCAGCAGAATTGCCTGAGTGACTCGGCCACTTTACGCTATTTTGCGATGTATCAGCTCTTAATAAACGACCTGAACCCTAGAAGATGTACATGTAAAACATTGTAGGTGTACTAACCCAACATAATTTAAAGATTGTTTTAAAAATTAAAAATGAAAATTTTGACTCACAATAAAAAATAAATGTTTTTGGAAACTCTTTTAGAAAACCATTAACGTATAATTTTTTTCGTGAAAGTCGGTTGATCCGTTCAGGAGAAAAACATTTTTTTTTCACCATCGGGTACACTTACGATAAAATTGAAAAAATAAATATATATTATGGAGGACCCTCCAATAAAATAAAGAAGCGAAAAGTTGGAAGTGTACCAATCACCATAACCTGAAAATATTATTTTGAAAATATTACATATTTTTTTAAACTTTTGTAAAATCTATAATTTTTTTCGTGAAAATCGGTTGAGCTGTTCAGGAAAAAACAACTTTTTTTGTTTTTTATTTTCCCCTCCATAACCTCCCTTCCGTAAGGATTAAGGGGCTAAAAATTTGCATAAGGTTGTTTCTCATAGGTGTGAGTCAATGGTATAAATTTCGTTCTAATATACGCAGGGACAAATTTCTCATGCTTATTCCGCTAGGCCCTTTGTACGAAATATATTATAATATTTTTTAGTATAACTATATTAACAAGTTCACACCGGTGTCCCGCACTAGTCTATCTTATCGGTGTACCACCGGTATTTATTTCCATATCATGATTTCTCATGCTTATTCCGCTAGGCCCTTTGTACGAAATATATTATAATATTTTTTAGTATAACTATATTAACAAGTTCACCGGTGTCCCGCACTAGTCTATCTTATCGGTGTACCACCGGTATTTATTTCCATATCATGATTTCTCATGCTTATTCGGCTAGGCCCTTTGTACGAAATATATTATAATATTTTTTATGTAATAACTATGATTAACAAGTTTCACACCGGTGTCCCGCACTAGTCTATCTTATCGGTGTACCACCGGTATTTATTTCCATATCATGATTTCTCATGCTTATTCCGCTAGGCCCTTTGTACGAAATATATTATAATATTTTTTAGTATAACTATATTAACAAGTTCACACCGGTGTCCCGCACTAGTCTATCTTATCGGTGTACCACGGTATTTATTTCCATATCATGATTTCTCATGCTTATTCCGCTAGGCCCTTTGTACGAAATATATTATAATATTTTTTAGTATAACTATATTAACAAGTTCACACCGGTGTCCCGCACTAGTCTATCTTATCGGTGTACCACGGTATTTATTTCCATATCATGATTTCTACATGCTTATTCCGCTAGGCCCTTTGTACGAAATATATTATAATATTTTTTAGTATAACTATATTAACAAGTTCACACCGGTGTCCCGCACTAGTCTATCTTATCGGTGTACCACCGGTATTTATTTCCATATCATGATTTCTCATGCTTATTCCGCTAGGCCCTTTGTACGAAATATATTATAATATTTTTTAGTATAACTATATTAACAAGTTCACACCGGTGTCCCGCACTAGTCTATCTTATCGGTGTACCACCGGTATTTATTTCCATATCATGATTTCTCATGCTTATTCCGCTAGGCCCTTTGAACGAAATATATTATAATATTTTTAGTATAACTATATTAACAAGTTCACACCGGTGTCCCGCACTAGTCTATCTTATCGGTGTACCACCGGTATTTATTTCCATATCATGATTTCCATGCTTATTCCGCTAGGCCCTTTGTACGAAATATATTATAATATGTATTAATTAGTTACTTAATTACAAGTTAGCCGGTGTCGCATTAATAAACTATGTTTACAACTATTTATTGTTTCCAACGATTTCACAGCTTTTCACTCAGTGGCCATTTGTACGAGAAATGATATACCACTTTGCGATGTAATTAGTTGTCCATTTCACAATTCTGAAGGATTAGCACGGTGGCGTCATAAATGAAACAACTAAATAGTTTCAACATATTTATTGTTTGCCAACGTTTCGACCCTTTGTGGGTCATCATCAGGGCGCATGTGGAGAACGGAACCCCACTTTCAGTTTCAGTTTCATTCTCCACCAGCGCTGATGATGACCACAAAGGGGGTCGAAACGTTGGCAAACAATAAAATAGTTGAAACTATTTAGTTGTTTCATTTAATGACCGCCACCCGGACTAATTCCTTCCAGGATATTATAATATTTTTTAGTATAACTATATTAACAAGTTCACACCGGTGTCCCGCACTAGTCTATCTTATCGGTATACCCCCGGTATTTATTTCCATATCATGATTTCTCATGCTTATTCCGCTAGGCCCTTTGTACGAAATATATTATAATATTTTTTAGTATAACTATATTAACAAGTTCACACCGGTGTCCCGCACTAGTCTATCTTATCGGTGTACCACCGGTATTTATTTCCATATCATGATTTCTCATGCTTATTCCGCTAGGCCCTTTGTACGAAATATATTATAATATTTTTTAGTATAACTATATTAACAAGTTCACACCGGTGTCCCGCACTAGTCTATCTTATCGGTGTACCCCGGTATTTATTTCCATATCATGATTTCTCATGCTTATTCCGCTAGGCCCTTTGTACGAAATATATTATAATATTTTTTAGTATAACTATATTAACAAGTTCACACCGGTGTCCCGCACTAGTCTATCTTATCGGTGTACCACCGGTATTTATTTCCATATCATGATTTCTCATGCTTATTCCGCTAGGCCCTTTGTACGAAATATATTATAATAGTTTTTAGTATAACTATATTAACAAGTTCCACCGGTGTCCCGCACTAGTCTATCTTATCGGTGTACCACCGGTATTTATTTCCATATCATGATTTCACATGCTTATTCCGCTAGGCCCTTTGTACGAAATATATTATAATATTGTGGATGTAATTAGTTGACCGTTGAGAATTACTGGAAGGAATTAGTCCGGGTGGCGGTCATTAAATGAAACAACTAAATAGTTTCAACTATTTTATTGTTTGCCAACGTTTCGACCCCCTTTGTGGGTCATCATCAGGGCGCATGGTGGGAGAATGGAAACCCCACTTTCAGTTTCAGTTTCCATTCTCCCACCATGCGCCCTGATGATGACCCACAAAGGGGGTCGAAACGTTGGCAAACAATAAAATAGTTGAAACTATTTAGTTGTTTCATTTAATGACCGCCACCCGGACTAATTCCTTCCAGGATATTATAATATTTTTTAGTATAACTATATTAACAAGTTCACACCGGTGTCCCGCACTAGTCTATCTTATCGGTGTACCCCCGGTATTTATTTCCATATCATGATTTCTCATGCTTATTCCGCTAGGCCCTTTGTACGAAATATATTATAATATTTTTTAGTATAACTATATTAACAAGTTCACACCGGTGTCCCGCACTAGTCTATCTTATCGGTGTACCACCGGTATTTATTTCCATATCATGATTTCTCATGCTTATTCCGCTAGGCCCTTTGTACGAAATATATTATAATATTTTTTAGTATAACTATATTAACAAGTTCACACCGGTGTCCCGCACTAGTCTATCTTATCGGTGTACCACCGGTATTTATTTCCATATCATGATTTCTCATGCTTATTCCGCTAGCCCTTTGTACGAAATATATTATAATATTTTTAGTATAACTATATTAACAAGTTCACACCGGTGTCCCGCACTAGTCTATCTTATCGGTGTACCCCGGTATTTATTTCCATATCATGATTTCTCATGCTTATTCCGCTAGGCCCTTTGTACGAAATATATTATAATATTTTTTAGTATAACTATATTAACAAGTTCACACCGGTGTCCCGCACTAGTCTATCTTATCGGTGTACCACCGGTATTTATTTCCATATCATGATTTCCATGCTTATTCCGCTAGGCCCTTTGTACGAAATATATTATAATATGTGATTAATTAGTTGACCGTGAAAATTCGAAGAATAGTCCGGTGCGGTCTTAAATGAACAACTAATAGTTTCAACTATTTTATTGTTGCCAACGTTTCGACCCTTTGTGGTCCATCATCAGGGCGCAGGGTTTGGGATCGATGGAAACCCACTTTCGTTTCAGTTTCCATTCTCCACATGCGCCCTGATGATGACCACAAAGGGTCGAACGTTGGAAACAATTTAAATAGTTGAAATATTAGTTGTTTCATTAATGAACGCCACCCGACTAATGTTCAGGATATTATATATTTTTTAGCTAACTATATTACGTTCACACCGCTTGTCCGCATAGTCTGCTTATCGGTGTGACCCCGTATTTATTTCCATATCAGATTTCTCACTTTTCCGCAAGCGCCCTTTGTACGAATATATTAAATTTTTAGTATAACTATATTAAACAAGTTCACAACGTTTTTCCCGCACTAGTCTATCTTAATCGGCACCCGGTATTTATTCCATATCATATTCCTGCTATTCGCAGGCTTTGTACGAATATATTATAATATTTTTTAGTATAACTATATTAACAAGTTCACACCGGTGTCCCGCACTAGTCTATCTTATCGGTGTACCACCGGTATTTATTTCCATATCATGATTTCTCATGCTTATTCCGCTAGGCCCTTTGTACGAAATATATTATAATAGTTTTTAGTATAACTATATTAACAAGTTCCACCGGTGTCCCGCACTAGTCTATCTTATCGGTGTACCACCGGTATTTATTTCCATATCATGATTTCACATGCTTATTCCGCTAGGCCCTTTGTACGAAATATATTATAATATTGTGGATGTAATTAGTTGACCGTTGAGAATTACTGGAAGGAATTAGTCCGGGTGGCGGTCATTAAATGAAACAACTAAATAGTTTCAACTATTTTATTGTTTGCCAACGTTTCGACCCCCTTTGTGGGTCATCATCAGGGCGCATGGTGGGAGAATGGAAACCCCAGTTTCAGTTTCAGTTTCCATTCTCCCACCATGCGCCCTGATGATGACCCACAAAGGGGGTCGAAACGTTGGCAAACAATAAAATTGAACTATTTAGTTGTTCATTTAATGCGCCACCCGACAATTCCTCCAGATATATAATTTTAGTGAAACTATTTACAGTTCACACCGGTGTCCGCATGTCTATCTTACGTGTCCCCCGGTATTATTCCATATCAGATTCGCTTATTCCGCAGGCCCTTGTACAAATATATATAATATTTTTTAGTATAACTATATTAACAAGTTCACACCGGTGTCCCGCACTAGTCTATCTTATCGGTATACCACCGGTATTTATTTCCATATCATGATTTCTCATGCTTATTCCGCTAGGCCCTTTGTACGAAATATATTATAATATTTTTTAGTATAACTATATTAACAAGTTCACACCGGTGTCCCGCACTAGTCTATCTTATCGGTGTACCACCGGTATTTATTTCCATATCATGATTTCTCATGCTTATTCCGCTAGGCCCTTTGTACGAAATATATTATAATATTTTTTAGTATAACTATATTAACAAGTTCACACCGGTGTCCCGCACTAGTCTATCTTATCGGTGTACCACCGGTATTTATTTCCATATCATGATTTCTCATGCTTATTCCGCTAGGCCCTTTGTACGAAATATATATAATATATAAACAATAAAATAGTTGAAACTATTTAGTTGTTTCATTTAATGACCGCCACCCGGACTAATTCCTTCCAGGATATTATAATATTTTTTAGTATAACTATATTAACAAGTTCACACCGGTGTCCCGCACTAGTCTATCTTATCGGTGTACCCCCGGTATTTATTTCCATATCATGATTTCTCATGCTTATTCCGCTAGGCCCTTTGTACGAAATATATTATAATATTTTTTAGTATAACTATATTAACAAGTTCACACCGGTGTCCCGCACTAGTCTATCTTATCGGTGTACCCCCGGTATTTATTTCCATATCATGATTTCTCATGCTTATTCCGCTAGGCCTTTTGTACGAAATATATTATAATATTTTTTAGTATAACTATATTAACAAGTTCACACCGGTGTCCCGCACTAGTCTATCTTATCGGTGTACCACCGGTATTTATTTCCATATCATGATTTCTCATGCTTATTCCGCTAGGCCCTTTGTACGAAATATATTATAATATTTTTTAGTATAACTATATTAACAAGTTCACACCGGTGTCCCGCACTAGTCTATTTTATCGGTGTACCACCGGTATTTATTTCCATATCATGATTTCTCATGCTTATTCCGCTAGGCCCTTTGTACGAAATATATTATAATATTTTTTAGTATAACTATATTAACAAGTTCACACCGGTGTCCCGCACTAGTCTATTTTATCGGTGTACCACCGGTATTTATTTCCATATCATGATTTCACATGCTTATTCCGCTAGGCCCCTTTAGGACCTACCTAAACGATGATGGTATAATTTTACGAGATTTTCAATAGTTAATAAACAATGGGCATACTCGAAAACATGTTGACAGAGAATTCAAAAATTAACATCAGGTGTGTTACCTTATCGCTTATTTTTTATTTAATAAAAAAACAAAAAAAAAAAAAAAAACATATCGCAGCTCCGCCTCCTCCCAACATTCCAACAATAAGTCACAAATCGTTGTGTTCTTTATGAATATATTGATTGAAAACAAGCCAAAAAGTGGACGCACTCCTTCGAAATTGCTTTCAAAGAGGGCGGCTTACCGACCTTGATGAGTTAATTTTTTGGTCACTGTTTTTAAGCATTTTGCTCAAACTTACTGGATAGTTAGTGGATAGACTCAAACTTAGTGGATAGACATAGGTTACATAAAAAACATTAATGGATAGAGGGCTTCTTAGCTATCCAAGCCTAATAATCTCGTAATTCATCGCCCCAAAAACAACTACGCTACCCATATTTGGTTCAGGCTAGACTAGACTGAGTCATTGTTGTGATCTCTCTCCTACAATCGCCTTGAAGATGGCCTAAAATTTAAGCCGGAACGTAGGCACAATAAATTAACTTTTACTTATTTAAAGTATTTTGATGACTGCATTCCTAATTAACTTCTCCTTAACAGTGACATTAAATTTTGGGAAAAATTTATTACCGTGTTATAAAGAGGGTTTTCTAAATTTTATAAAATGTTTCATTCATGCCTTGATTGTAGGGAATTTATAAGTTTTTACAATTGATATTGTCAACGTTTTGCAAAAAGAAAAAAACAAAACATTGTAAGTGAGTTAATGAGGAAAAACACGAAAAAAGTGACTTTTATCGGGTTGTAAAATAAGTTCGTAACGTTTTTCAATATTTCAATTCAATCCTCTCTGTGTTTATAAAATCATCTTTACTAGGTCAATAGTGATTACATATAAAAAAAAAAAAAAAAAAAAAAAAAAAAAAAAAAAAAAAAAAAAAAAAAAACAAACAACATCTCTTTCTATTGAGATTCCTTATCTCTAGGTGTTATTTTGCTTGCTCAAAATAGAAGAAAAAAAAAATCATTTTTGTAATTTAGTGATTTTTACTTTCGAAAAATAAAATCCGCTGCACAGACGTTAACAAAATTTGCAATGTGTATGGCGATGATGCCTTAGGAGATATAACCAGTCCGTAAGACGTTTGCTCGGTTCAGAACCGGAAATTTTAACTTAAAAGAGGCAAAGCGCTCGGGTCGTCGTTCAACTGTCGATGACCAAATTCAAGCATTGGTCACAGACAAACCCCACTCTACAACACGGGATATCACAGAAAGGATATTTACAAGAATCTGAAGTTTTCATTGAAATCACCAGTAAAAACGCCACGAACTTATTTTACATACCAATAATAGTGGGATTTTCAAGATGACGAAAACGTACATTAAGAGAAAGTTCTTTTCTTTTTTTTTTTATGTTATTTAACGGAATATAATCATCCCAGTAAATAATAATCGCTCTACTCTCAGTGGGCTAAGATGAAATATTAGCTGGACTGTAAGGGCCTGAAAGGTGTTCCTACCTTCACCCTTTCCTTATCCTCTACCATATATCAATGGGAGCGATCGCCACATTCTATTCCTTCCATATCGGAAAGTTCTACTTATGCTGGAACCGTTGGATGGATTTGACTAGCATTGCTTATTTTATTTAACACGTTAGCGCCGGCACCGATTTTCTATGTCTGCTCTGCGAGGCGGCGCTCGAAATTATACTGGGTTTCATCGATTATTGCCTGTTCAGACCTATATACGAGTTGTACGTTTGCTAACAGTCTAGTGAGTGCTAATTTTATAGCTTATAACTCGTGCCTTTTTTGTATGCTAATCTCAGATTTCTATCAGTAAGTTTAACTCGAAAGGCAGTTAAAAAGTTCTTTTTTAATTTTTGCCCTGATAATTAATAGATAACATGATATGGAAATAAATACTGGTGGTACACCGATAAGATAGACTAATGCGGGACACCGGTGTGAACTTGTTAATATAGTTATACTAAAAACTATTAAAATATATTTCGTACTAAGGGCCTAGCGGAATAAGCATGAGAAATCTGTCCCCGCGTATATTAGAACGAAATTTTTACCATTGATTCAAACATATGACAAACAACCTTATGCAAATTTTTAATTCCTTAATCCTTATAGTTAAGTTTCTATCCACTATCTTATATGGCGAAAAAATACTGATTTTTTTAAACAATTTTTTGAACGATCATTCCACACATCATCATAGCCAAATAGACTTAAATGTTAACTAGTTTTACACTTCTATCCTAATCATATAAAAAATATATTTAAAAAAAAAACTTTGTAGTTACTTATTTAAATAATACATCTTCCACATCATATAGTGTTATGTTGTTATCCATGGAAAAAAAATAACAAATTACGTTCAATAGAAGATATTTCTAATATTATAAATACCAGTATTTTTCGCTACTTCAGTACATTTAGATAGACCGGTGATATTTAAGGAATAAATAATTTTAATAGGTTCCAGTGGTGATAAAGATTGGTGGTTTTTTCTCGAACATTCCATGCAAGTCTGACATCATATCTTTCTAAATTAACATATAATAATAAGAAAAAATATATATTAAAAAATCTTAGTAGTTACGTTTTATATAAATATAGCATATGTAGTAGTTATCCAAGTCAAATAATAATAATAAAAAAATAATAATAATATATATACATATATATTCCATCCAATAAAAGATATTTGTAATAATACGTATAATAAATAGTATGTAGGTGCATAGTGTGTAAGTAATACCTAATGCCTTAACAATCCTCAGGCTCTATCCCTAATTTTCATGCACGACCAGTTACTACTCACAGAAAGCTGAAAAAATGCTGTTTTTTTATTTTTCACTATTGGGTACATTTGAAATCAACTTGAAAACAATATATATTGTGCAGGACCCTCCAATGAATTAAAGTAGCAAAAAATTGTATGTTTACCAATCCAACATAACTTTTAAAAATTTAAAAAATTAAAAATAAACATTTTGACTTACAATTTTGAAATAAAAAAAGTTTGAAAAAATATCTTTTGGGACTCTTGTAGAAAACCATTAACATATATTTGTTTTCGTGAAAGTCGGTTGATCCGTTCAGGAGAAAAAATTGAAAAAAATATATATTACGGAGGACCCTCCAATGAAATAAAGTAGCGAAAAATTGGAGGTGTACCAAACACCATAACCTGAAAATATTTTTTTTGGAAAATTAAAAAAACAATTTCTAACATTTCCATGGAAAACTTAAAAAAAAAAAAAATTTGAAACTGTTTTGTAAAATCCATAACATATTTTTTTTTCTGAAAATCGATTGAGCAGTTCAGGAGAAAAGGATTAGGGAGCTAAAAATTTGCATAAGGTTGTTCCTCATAGATGTGAATCAAATTTCGCTCTAATAAACGTGGGGGCAGATTTCACAGGCTTATTCCGCTAGACCCTTTGTGGTAATGTTTTTTTTGTAGCGTATAGGACTATGTGCCCCCAGGTTGGCTCTTACAAGAACTTAATTGTATAAAATTGATAAAACTCCAATGTTTGTTGGATTGATAAGGGTTCTTTGGTAAATACAATAAAATAATTATTTCATAAATTTAGACATCTAACTATTAATAACTTAAAATAATTATTGTTAAATTATATCTCCTACAAATAGCATGCTTCTTTTAACCATGGTATATAGCTGGAGAGCTAGAGAACCCTCCGAGTGATGGTCTTTCTGTAAGGTTAGAAATTTGTACACTTATGATTTAGAGCATGCAAAGGACAATAGCCATTACCTGCCAGGAGTAAGCCCTCCCCGTCATCAGGCTCTTTATTTTTGAAATTGTAAAAAAATAGAGTATAAAAACTTGTTTCCGTAAGCTTGAAAATTTAATAGTATGTAGTTCATTTATTGTGAATCTTGAACAAAAATTGACAGGCGATTACAATGAGAAAAAGTATATGACAGGTGAATTGAAAGAATAGTTGATGAGGAAAAATAAACTTTCATAAAGGAGAAAGTTGAAATTTGGATATGTTTTTGAGTAAACATTTTAGAATAAATATGTACAATGACAGGCGGTTTTGAATAACATGAGACCTTAGCAGGCGAGAGGAAAGCTGCTAAGGACCTAAGAGGTGTTACGTGAACGCCTAAGGTACGAGTGACATGAAATAAAAATAAAAATGATAAATACAATATATTTTATTAGTTCACACGTAATCTACATTACTGGAAGGAATTAGTCCGGGTGGCGGTCATTAAATGAAACAACTAAATAGTTTCAACTATTTTATTGTTTGCCAACGTTTCGACCCCCTTTGTGGGTCATCATCAGGGCGCATGGTGGGAGAATGGAAACTGCGCCCACCATGCGCCCTGATGATGACCCACAAAGGGGGTCGAAACGTTGGCAAACAATAAAATAGTTGAAACTATTTAGTTGTTTCATTTAATGACCGCCACCCGGACTAATTCCTTCCAGTAATTCTCAACGGTCAACTAATTACATCCACAACAGTAATCTACATTAGTTTTTACATTAATTTTCTTATCATTATCCGACACTTCACTAGTACAGTTTTCATTATCATCTGATTCTTCGAAAATGTTTTGAGTGAAACTAATGTACATTAAATGAAAACTAATAAAATATATTGTATTTATCATTTTTATTTCATGTCACACGCACCATAGCAGTTCATGTAACACCTCTTACTCGCAGACCCTTAGCAGCTTTCCTCTGTCAATTTTTTTTTCAAGATTCACAATAAATAAACTACATACTATTAAATTTTCAAGCTCACAGAAACAAGTTTTTATACTCTTATTTTTTTTTTACAATTTCAAAAATAAAGGGCCTGATGACGTGGAGGGCTGACGCCTGCCAGGTCATGGCTATTGTCTTTAGCATGCTATAAATCATAAGTGTACAAATCCCTAACCTTACAGGAAGACTGTTACTCAGAGGGTTCACTAGCTCTTGGACTAATATCAAAGAAACAAAAAATGTAGGCATTAATACACAAAATAAAAAAAATTAATTAATTAAATAAAATAGTTAAATGCATTAATTTTTTTTTTTAAATGTTATAATAGGATAGCCATTCAAAAACATTTCCAGTGGTCACCTGTAGAGAGAAGCACAACATTCTGTTAACCCGCCCTCATATTCCAAACCACGGCCTTCAAAGGGTAAAGGCAAAAAATAAATAATAAGATCTTTATTATAAAAAATTAAGTTTATATTTAATATAAAAATAACAAAGAATACCATGAATTAATAGCGATTTAAAGTAATTGTTAGAAAAAAGCAATTACTATTTATAATCACAAATGTGTACATGAACAGTTGTCCTTATTTTTAATCCTAGATGTAGCAGTGGAATATCTTGTTTCCCCATGAAATTTTTGGTCGTGGAAGGTTTAAAGTTACTTTCTTGGTAAGAATACAACCTCAAATAAAACCAGCAATACCTCTGTAAACATATTTCCTCAAGCACTTGGGGATTGCCAAGGGGTTACTGGATTTTAATATACTCAATGTGTCACCTAGGATTGTTTAATCATTGTCTTCATGCCCTTTTTTGGGTGCACTTCATTTTATAGCTCTGATATGCATCTGCATTAGAAGTTTACTTTGTGTTACTGCGGCTAATCCGATGGTGCTACAGTGGGAGTCCTAAATTTTGCCTATTCAGGTTATAAGGATAAGGATCTATAACATGTTCCTGACATAACAGGCTTCGTGACCCATTTTACTTCCCCTCCGATGGACCCAATAACCGAAAAATTTTTACACCTTCAAAATAATGCTAGGGCCATCTGTCAGATTTGCATCAGTGACCTCTGGCAAATTAAATCCTTAATCCCTAATTATATAAATTTATCAAAGGTTACCTGTAGTGCAGTGGCTAGCATAAAAGCCTTATAGGCCAAATATCCCGGGTTCAAACCTAGCAGATTGGTCTTGGATATTTTTTTTGTTTTCAATATAAACCATTATTTTTTAAACCTATTCATAAATCCTTATTAATATCATAAATCATTATTAAATCCTTAATCCCTAATTATATAAATTTATCAAAGGTCACCAGTAGTGCAGTGGCTAGCATAACAGCCTTATATGCCAAATATCTTGGGTTCAAACCCGGCACAGATTGCTCTTGGATATTTTTTTGTTTTCAATATAAACCATTATTTTTTAAACCTATTCATAATTTTGTACATCCCTTTCGAAGTAACAAAGGAAGTTTTAGTTACTTGAAAATCCTAAGCCTACCTGCCGGGTTTGTAACCACGCCTTAGATATGTTAAATCCTTTATCCTTTGCTGAATCTATTACTGGTCATCTGTTGTGCCGTAGTAGCCAAAATCGCACAACAGAATGCTATTCCAAAGTTATAGGGTTCAAACCTGGCAGATGGTCCTTGGATATTTTTAAATGTTTTTAACCAAATTCATAATTTATTTACATCTCTTTTGAAGGGAGAAACAATCAGGGATTTTTTACTCCCTTAAACAAAATCCTAGTACCATCTGCAGGGTTCGAACCTACGACCTTAGGCATATTAAATCCTTAAACTCTTATTAAATCTATCAAGGATTGCCTGCAGTGTCATGGTTAGCATAGCAGTATATTATGCCTAAAGTCGCGGGTTCAATCCTGGCAAATGGCCCAAGCATAATTGTTGTTTTTTGCATCTAAATTTATATTGTTTGTCCTTCCTATAGTAGGACCAAATAAATAAGGATTCCCTAAAAAAAATCCAAGGGCCACCAGAAGGGTATGAACATACATTCTTAGGGATACATATTAAATCTTTGTCTCCTTAATAAATTATGGGTTACCTGTCGATCAGTGGCCAGCATAACAAACTTATATCCTTAAGGTCGCAGGTTAAAACCAGGCAGATGGATATTTCAAGGCAGTAAAATATACTGGGTTATGCCGTTCTTCCAATGGGATGTGAAAAAATAAATAGTTATTAGGTTGAAATATATGCTAGGGCCATTTGCCATTTTTATACACACAACCTCAGGCATCCCCTTCTAAGAACAGCATAACCAAGTGCTTTTTTTTCTCCCTCCATCCTAGACCAAAAAAGTTAAAATGGTGGTCCCGAGCCTTTGCAATGTCAGTCACTCGTTAAAGAGCTCTGTCCTAATAAACTCGGATAAGCAAAATTTAGGACTTCTACTGCCGGATTTTCTACTAAAATATTTACTAAAAATGTTATTATATTTTCTATATAATACATTTATTTACTAAAAAGCAATATTTACTAAAAATGTTCAGTTCTTGATAGAAAAATCTCATTAAATTAAGTGTGTAAAATGGGTTCAAGAAATTATGAAATAATTATGAATATGACTGAAAAAATTAAGAATTTGATTTAAAAAACTATGAAATCGACTAATAAAATTATGAAATTGATTGAAAAAAAGTATGAATTTTATTGAAAAAGTTATGAATTTTATTGAAAAAATTATGAATTTTATTGAACAAATTATGAATTTTATTGAAAAAATTATGAATTTTATTGAAAAAAATTATGAATTTGATTAAAAAAATTATGAATTTGATTGAAAACATGATTTTGACTGAAAAACATTATGAATTTGTATGAAAAAAGGTATAAAAACCAAGTCAAAGTATATGTGAATATAAAATGTATGCAGTCTGTAATATGACCACTTATCATTGGGCAATTTGAATGTTGGTAGACTTTTTTTTTTTTTTATAAATTAATAAGTAAAATCAGCAGTTTATAATATCAAAGCTTGTATTAAAAAAATAAATTAATAGGTTAACCGAGATAAAAACATATTTTGTAATACAATACAATATGAATATAACTTTATTGGTTAAAATCTTGCACTATAGACCCAAAAATACTAATATATATCATCCATCACCTGAATAAAAAAAAAACAATAAAATACAATATTAATAATATATAAATATTAATTACAATAATAAAAGAGAAAATATATATTAATAAATATAAATAATTTTTAATTAAATAAGTATGTATGTATATGTGTGTGTGTGTGTGTGTATATATATATACACGCACGCACGCACGCACGCACGCACGCACGCACGCACGCACGCACGCACGCACGCACGCACGCACGCACGCACGCACGCACGCACGCACGCACGCACGCACGCACGCACGCACGCACGCACGCACGCACGCACGCACGCACGCATGTATTAAAAAATAAACGAATACATTTTATGGCAATAGTTGTTTATAATTGTTTAATCAATACAAATAGTTGACCATTGCAGAATTTAGTTAGTGTATACTTATGTGTGTGTATATGTGTGTGTGTGTGTGTGTGTGTGTGTGTGTGTGTGTGTGTGTGTGTGTGTGTGTGTGTGTGTGTGTGTGTGTATGTATATGTGTGTGTGTGTGTGTGTATATATATATACACACGCACGCACGCACGCACGCACGCACGCACGCACGCACGCACGCACGCACGCACGCACGCACGCACGCACGCACGCACGCACGCACGCACGCACGCACGCACGCACGCACGCACGCACGCACGCACGCACGCACGCACGCACGCACGCACGCACGCACGCACGCACGCACGCACACACACACACACACACACACACACACACACACACACACACACACACACACACACACACACACACACACACACACACACACATATACACACACATAAGTATACATATTTAATGTACATCTTAATTTTATCCTGAAATCATAAGGGAAAAAAAATCTGATACTATACAAACAATTTTCTATTATTGTTATTATTTCTATTTTTTTTATTTTTTAGTAAAAGTACATAAGTGTTTTCTTTTAAGAAACAAGCTGCAGTCGAATCGTGATCGCTGTCTACAGTTTCGCATAGACTCAGAATTGCAGATAACACTTTGATTACCGAAAAACAAGGTAGTTATCTACCATAAAACATTGACAGTTTTATAACACTTAATTTCTCATAGAAAACATATAACTGACAATTTGTGATGAGTCAATTTTTTGTCTTTACCATGGTCACTCTAATTTTAATTTCTCTTCATTATTTTTGTCTGACCCATAGATTTGGATTGAAATGAGAAAAACTAGCACACAGTATGGATGGCGGCGATTTTTTACTACTTTGAAGGCAAATTTCACCAAAAATACACTCAGCCTGGACAGCAAGAATTCAGACTCAAGACTCCCTCTTGAACTTGATAAGGACTGATAGTCTTTTGATAAAATATATATATTGATAATCAAGGGTATCTAAAGCTTTATGTCCATCTATTAAATAAAAATGTCGTTGGCTCTATTAGCTCAGATAATAATCTACGATGTGGCTCGAAATGAAGGCAAAGATTAAATATTTAAAACTATTTTATTGTTTTCTTCTTAACCTTTAGATCACCTGTGGCATAGCCTAACACAACAGCCTTCTATGCCCACGGTCACAGGTTCAAACCGTAGGTGGCCCTTGTTTTTTTTATAATGAGAGTAAAAGTGACTAGCCAGTGCGATGTCAGGTATTCGCTAAAGATCCCTATCCTGATTAAACCGGGATAGGCAAAATTTAGGACTTCCATTGTAGCATCGTCTGATTAGCCATAGTAGCATTAAGTAACGTTAAATGAATAAACAAACACTAATAAATCTTTTTAACCGTCACCCTGACTATCTCCCAACTAAATTCTGCAATGGTCAACTATTTGTATTGATTAAACAATTATAAACAACTATTGCCATAAAATGTATTCGTTTATTTTTTAATACAAAAAAATTATTCTTTTTAAACTTACATAAATGATTAGTTATACTTACTTCATTTTTTTTGCTCCTGATTCATTACACTCTTCCATTATTATATTCAGCAGAACCAACAAAAGTAGACAGGATACCCTAAACATTCTTTAATGTAGAAAACTTCATAACAATAAAAAATTATAAAACAGAAATTATACACACACACACACACACGCGCGCGCGAACACACAAACACACGCACACAAGTTATACATCAGAAAAATCAAGAATTTTTTCAGGGCCAGGATACTAACCCTAACACTCTATAGGGTATTGGAATGGGGTAGAACTAAGTAGATAACTAATTTATCTGTCAGAATGAAAACTTAGGTTTTATAGAAACTTTCTGGGCCTACTCAACACCAAAATAACTATAATTCTATTATAACTATCAAAATAAATTAATTACTAACATACTTCTGACCAAGGGGCATTCTTGTTCTTCATATAAGAAGTAAGAATTTCATATTTATATAGAAAGAGATGTTTAATGATGACAATTTTTTTTATAAAACAACAAAATAATCATTAAGGAAATAAGAGACTAATATTACAAAAACAGGGAGAAAGGAATGGTTAATTCACAAGATATGCTGTCCAAATACAACAGGCTGTTTCATTACTATCAGACAACAAATCTATCCTGATCAATATAACTGTCTCAAACAGTTTTCTTTCCACAAATTCCTCAATTTAATAGAAGATATTTATGTAAACCCTACATTTAAGCATGTATATACACAAATCAAAATATTAAAATGCAAGAGAATGATCCCAAGGGAGTCATGAATAATTGTTTTCAGGCAACACAACAAAATTCTTGACTTAATACCTAGGTCTTTCAGTAAGCTTTAATTTTTTTTTTTTTTTTTTTTTTTTTTGGAAATGGGTGCATTTCTTAGCTCAAAGTATTTATTCCTTTTCCAATCCACATGCCATCTTGGTTATTACTCTCAAATCTAAGACCACTGCTGTGATCCTGCCCATAGGGGTCCAATAGTATTTCCATACCACCTATAGATACAGGTCTTGCTAAAGTCCTGTTCCCTAAGGAGCCTCATGATCACATGCAGGACTTCAAATATTGAATACTTTTATTATGCTTCTAGGATTAGTTTGAAAATATGGTTTTGGGGTAGCATGATATAGTGATTAGAACTACTCTGGATAAGTGTCTAATATATTCCTTAATGTTTGCATTTTATGATGCCATCACTAACAGATGTAAAATCTACAATATATGATAATAGCTAACAAATCATACTAAATTAAAAAAAAATGACTGTGACAAAACATGGGAATATCAGAAAAACTTAAATAACAACTGTCCATTCATGATCTTCAATTCATAATGATATCTTGACCACAAAATATGAACTGATAAGGTAAAATAATTTATGGGGAAATACCTACTTACTTTGATTACAAATTACCACTTCAAGAACTACAAGATACTATTTTACAACCATTAACTTAATTAAACGCTAAAACCCAGGAAATAACTCTAACTTATAGATACAAATAATGGAATAATGATAACATAAACATTGGCGGTTTTAATTTTTTAAATTCACATAAAGAATAGAAGTTACCTCGATGTATTCTCTTTGATAACAGCTACATCAACTTTATTAACAATTAAATCGAAATTAGAAACTTAAAATATTCAACAAATATACTATAAAAACACATATATTAACATATACTGCCATAAAACAGATAAGAAAATTCGAATTACTAAGTAAAAGTTTCAACGGAAAACTCAGCACGACTGTTTAGAAAATAAATAACATTAGTTCACGATCTGTTCACTAAGAGCGCTTGTGCACATGTAAAGATTTATATAAATAATGTGAGCAAAAGCCAGGACAAAAAAAAAACATGAATGAAGATCAACACGCTACCAAAATATTCTAAAATAAGCCTTTAGTTTTTATAATAGCAGTTAAACATTATAACTAGTCAGTACACCTTTTCCTTGCTTAACTGAGGGAGTTATCTATCTCCATCTGCTCGATTTAAATTAGCCAAGGGTTCCAGTACTGATATCTCGATTAGCAAAACATTAACTGGCTAGTTATTAATTGCTAAAAGAGTAACTACAGTGAGTGTCAAAAGTATTCGCAATTCACTACTATTCTGAAATTCACTTGTTTTTAACTTATTTTTTTTATGTTTTTAAAGAGTTGTTAACCACTTTATAATATTATGAGGAAGGTATACAATAGCTAAACCTAAACATTACGACAACAATAATTTTATTTTGAACGTTCATTTGCGAAATAACGTAAGTCAATGATGTCAAAAGTATTCGGAATTACATGGTTTCCTAATTATATTAATGCAGTGATCACAAATAAACATCCAATTAATAAAAACTTATGTATAATTATAGATTTTAGCCAACTAGGAATTGATCTTACTAATTAATTGATAGTTTAGTGTGAAATATTACCCCACTCAAGCACTTATTGCATCTTGAGGCCATTTTCATTTTTAATATAGTATTTCCTGATTTTCCTTTTTAATAGGACCCAAAAATAGTTAATTAAATTTGAAAGAAATAGTGGAAGAGGGATTTCGAGAACTTTTTGAAAATTTTGCAGCAACTAAATAGGAATAGATAACGTATATATTTCCGGAATCATGGTCGCGCGTATAATTTGATTTATTCGTAATTTTTCTTCTACTTATAATTCTGGCTTTTCAAATTTAAAAAATACACAAATCTATCAATAATTCTCTCCGTGAATCCACTATTATTAAACTTTTTCAAGGAAAGAAATATGGTAAGGTTTACTCATTTAAGACATTGTTTTCTTATTTGATGAATAATCAGTCTTTCAGTTTTAACGTTTAATATTTTTTGGACGCTCATTGTTTTGCTTTTATATTTAATTATTATATTATCTACACTGTACAAAGCCTTCCATACATTCTCATCAATTGTTTTCAACATCTCAACTATTTCTATTTAGTGTTAACGTGTAAACGTGTTAAAAATTATTCGAGGGCGTTGTACGATCGTTGCGTTTTTATTTTAGGGCCTTAAAAAAAAAAAAAAATCTTTCAATGGTTAGGTATATATTACATGAGAAAGGAGAATTGTTTAGACCATAAAATTGTGTCGAAGATTAGTAAGAATATTAAAAATTGAAACCATTAAACAACAGGATATTACGATTTCCGAATACTTATGACATTGAACGATCTTGTAATTTTACATTATTAATCGGATATTTTTATAAACAATAAACTTTTCGGTTATCAGCTCAGGGATTTTCCTTTATGGGAGTCTCTTTTAAAGATTTATGAGTGAAAAAGAATTGTATAAAGTCATAATTGTGAAATAAACTTATTAAATGCAAATAAATAGGGATTCCGAATACTTTTGACACTCACTGTAAAGGCTTAGTTTAGAAAAAAATACATAGTCGTATTAAGTAGGAATAAATCCATTCAAGTTGAAACATTTAATTTAACCGTTTAAAATATGTTAATGCCTTGAAAAGTAATACCATATGTGGTACCAAAATACTATTTTGTAATACAAATAATTATGAGATATTACGATTATGGAGTGTGATAAAGTCTTATGAGCAAGCACTTTAATGCTTATGTTTTATAATGTTTTATTTAAGGTCTTCTCCAAATCCATATCCATACTTCAACAACTCTATAGATTCCGTGAATCCTTACCTTTAAAAACCCGTCAGCTACTTGTTTTCTCTGTTATCTTCCCCAACTTTGACTACGGTTGCCTAGTGTATGGGGGACTAACTGATGAATTGGAAATTAAATTAAAACACCTTATGAACTGCTTTATAAGATTTGTATACGGAGCCCGTAGACGTGATCATATTTCTGGCTATTATACCGACTTAAAATGGCTTTATTCTTCTGTTCGAAGACAATATTTCCATGGTAATTACACATTCCTTACTTAAAAAAAAAGAAAAACCTTCCTACATAACTAAGCTGCTCACCCTCCCCTCTGATATCCATTCGTTGAATCCTAGAACCCATTCAATCATTATTGGCATCCCTTCATATAGAACTGCATCCTTTCACAAATCGTTTCTCGTTAGCTCCTTATCCTTCTGGAATTCGCTGCCTATCTCTATCCGTAAAGCCACATCTCTTTCTTCAAACATCAACTCTTCCACTACCTATTCGTACATTCCATTCCATTGTAAAATATAGGTATACATAGTATAAATATATGTGTGTATAAATTTGCAAAAATTTATAGATTATAGTTGATCTTTTATTTTTGTAAGTTATCATACCATAAGGATTTGTTTTTGTTCAATGTCTTTATTCTAAGAGGACTTGATCCCAGAATATATATATATATTTTTTTTTCATTTCATTTAAAAAAGTTAGCAAAACTCTAGGCATCGTCTTCTCAGTTTCATTACTAGGTTATCGGGTTATAGGGGAATACAAGGGGATACGGGGATTACTTTTTATTTTCGGTCAATAATTTTTTTGAAGTATATTAGAAGTTGGGATCGTTCGGCAAGAAAGTGATGTAGTAGTCGGTTTTAGCGAGCAGCATCTTGCCGTTTGTCTTGTATAAGGATTCAATTTAAGATGCTTTTCATTGTGGATTCCTATGTACCGGATCTATTTGATAAGAAACATTCTTATAAAATACTGATGGGAAGGATTTTGAGGATTTGCGACGACAGGTAACGGTGGTTAGATGGGATTTGTTTGAAGTTATTTTAGTTATCAATTTTTGATACTATTCTTCAATCGATGCTAAACGTTTCTTCTTTGAAATGCATCAGTAGGGTTATTGTTTAATTATAACACATTATGCCACCATCGTATTGGGTGAGAACAGTACAGGTAGGGATGTCAGTTGTGTAAACCCTGTAAATAATGGGACCTTGGATAATATCTTATGCAAAAGGAAGGTTGTTAAAAGGTTCTGTCAGTGAAGTAGGAACGGATTAATAAGAATACTATAAGGGGAAGAATTGACGGAGTTTGGGAAAAAGATCCGGGTGTAAGGCTCGAATGGTCTACGTTAAGAAAGGCTCCTGTGCAGTACATTCCAATCTCCAGTGTAGAGGATATCATATCCACTACACGATGGTACTTCTGAATCGTGGATTGATAAGTTTAAAATAAAAACTGGTGATCAGAAATCACGTGATTCATATGTAGAATTGGGTACATGCGTTTTAGAATACGTTTTTCGAGCATTGCCCAAAACGTGCAACAGAGAGGTAAGACGTCTCTAAGCATCGGTTTTCAGATGACTTTTGAGGTTTTACTACCATTTGTATACTAAGCGATTTCCAAGAATAAGGGGAAAAGGGGGGGAGGTGTCAATATGCTACATTTTATACATATACACCGAATTTAATTTGTGAATTATAAGATTCAGGGGGGAGTAAAAAATAAAGTTTTATAAATTCAGTAGTTTTTAGTAGTTGTTCACAAAGATTTATCAGTAGTAGTTAGTGAGGTTATCTGTTAACTTTTGTAAAATTTGATCTTTCTATAATTATTTCAATTTTTACTCTATTAGTTAGTTTTCTATGACGGGTATCTTGTTCTGTGCAAATTTCACTCTTGCTCGAAATTTATCCGTTGATATGTTGAGAATGTTACAAAGTAAGTCCTTTTCACTTGAATTTATAATTATAGTGTATGCAGTGTGTTTTATTGATGTTTGCTTATATTGATTTTGTGGAATCTTTGATAGCAAATTTTATTTGTTGTTTGTTATTAAACGAGATTACAAATTCTGTTTTTTATTTTACTAGAGTATATAAAAATTAGTCATGGTTAAAAAGTCCTTTTAGCACTGAAGAAGGACAGATTTCCAGGAATTTATATAAGAAGTAATGATTGGGTCAACTATATCCGGACGTTTGTTATGGGATGTAGGGTTCATGGGTGACAGGATAGAATAACTATTGAAGGTTAAGGCTGAAATAATCCTGCCACGAATATTGGAAGTTGGGCAACTCCATCGTTGGTCATTTGAATAAAGAAATTAAAATAATTTTTATTCTGGAACATTTTGTCAAAAATAATACTTATTGACTCGCAATAACTTCAGATCCTGATGTTTTATGTTGTGTGATGAAATAATCCTCATATTTTATTAATAAATGCTACTAATTTATTACTTATTAGTGTATAAGTTTTAACTCTCAATGCCAATTGACTCTGACACTAAAGTTTTAAAATTAGGGGGAGGGGGCATTTGGATTCAGGGACCCTAAAATGTGTACTTCCGTTCTCAAATCGAATTATTTTTATCACATCTGCCACGTGAATCCGCCAGCCTAGGATGGCCAAACAAATTTTTTTTTGTATCAGGTAACCTACTTTGATATATGAAAAGAAAGAAAAGTCTTACAGTCTTAGAGCGTGTGTTTTTCTATATCTAAAGCTTAATAACTTTTGCCGAGTCCTCAAAGGCACATGGGGCCTAGCGTTGTCTTGGTGGAATAGCACTCCTTTCTGATTTTCCAGCTCTGGCCGTTTCTCTTTAATTGCTGCCTTCAATCAATTTAACTGGGCGCAGTAAAAGTCCGTATTTACAGTTTGATTTTGTGGAAGGAGCTCAAAATGTATGGGTCCCTTCCAATCCCACTAAATACTTAGCATCAGCTTTCTTGAATGCAAGCCGGCCTTTGGTGTTGTGAACGGCGTCGTTCTAGGCAACCTCCAAGATTTGTTTCGGCTGGTGTTGATGTAGAGAATCCATTGTTCGTCCCCATTAACAACTTGATTCAAAAATGGATCTTCCACATTTGTTTCAGCATCAAATCACAACATGAAATCCTTTCAAAAAGGTTCCTTTCACTAAGCTGATGGGGAACCCAAATGTCATAACGACAGACGTACCCGGGCTTCTTAAGATGATCAGAAACGATCGACTTGCTGGCTCTTAACTCCGCAGCCATCTCACGGACAGTAATTCGTAAATAGTTTGCGATGACCGTCATATAATCCTCGATGTCAATAGTTGAACTCCGGTCAGCCCGGGGTTGGTCTTCCAAATTGAAATCTCCTGATCTAAACCGCGAAAACCATTTTTGAACCGTGCTCTCAGCAATTGAATCGCTGCCATACACGGCACGAATCTTTTTTAGGCTTTGTCAGTCACGAATCAGTTTGGGCTGCGTTTTCCCTTTTTTAAAAAAGAACAGCATAATATGCCGAAAATCAACTGAATCGTCACTTATGTGGGTTTGCAATAAACTACACTACTGAGCCTTAATAAAGACGAAATCAGTGTGTAAATATAGTCAATTCCATGAGTATTAGAGGCATATGAATTAACATTCCCTTTTTGATTCATTTTTATTAGAAAAAATAAGAGGTAAATTTTATTTTAAAAATCTCTACGAACTTTTTGAACAACCCAATAATTTCAGTTACCTGAGAGAAAAAGAAAAAAGATAATAATAATATATAATGTACAATCATATATAAGTTAAGATCGAGAGTACGACTGTGTTAGGCTTAATACTATTCCTAGTAAACAACGTACTACTTGTTTGTATTAAGATACAATAAAGTCAGTTCTGTTCTGAGTCTAGATCAGTGTATTTATCGACCCCGTTTTCTTTTATACCTGTATAGCGGCCTTCGTTAACGTTATATAGCATTTCCAAGTCAATTGTAACCTTTTCCAAGTCAAATGTAACTTTTTCCAAGTCAAATGTAACTTTTTCCAAGTCAAATGTAACCTTTTCCAAGTCAAATGTAACCCTTTCCATTTCAAATGTAACCCTTTCCAAACCAAATGTAACCATTTCCATTTCAAATGTCACCTTTTCCATTTCAAATGTTACCATTTTCCAAGTCAAATGTCACCTTTTTCTTCACTTCTAGCCTTAAATATTCCGTTTTATCTATTTATTGAAAAATAATTCGTTTAATTAAAATGATGACTTTTTTTTTAATAATTTTGGCATATCATATTACTGTTTTTTTTAGATATTTGATATCAAGTTCTTTTTTTTACGAACTAATATTTAAAAAAATATTTAGTTTTAAAATAGATGTTGATTTTGAATTTTTGGAGGGGAGGGATACTTTTTGAGAATAATTAATATGTTTTCGGGTATTATAATTACGTTTTTCGAGATGCATTTTTTATCGCTCGCGTGCATATCAACTCGCATTTATTTTAAATGATTTTTATTGATATAGGCATTAGTTATTGTGCTTTCGGGTGGTTATGATTACGTTTTTCGAGCTGTATTTTTTATCGCTCATGCGTATTTCAACTCGCATTTATTTTTAATGTTTGTTTTTTCTATATAGGGATGAATTATTGTGCATTCGGGTGGTTATGATTACGTTTTTTGAGCTCTATCTTATATCGCTCATGCGTATTTCCACTTGCATTTACTTTTAATGTTTTATATTGACATAGGGATTAATTAATGTGCTTTCGGGTATTATAATTACGTTTTTCGAGATGTATTTTTTATCGCTTGCATGCATATCAACTCGCATTTATTTATAATGATTTTTATTGATATAGGGATTAATTAATGTCCTTTCGGGTGGCTATGATTACGTTTTTCGAGCTGTATTTTTTATCGCTCATGCGTATTTTAACTTGAATTCACTGTTAATGTTTTTTATTGATATAGGGATTACTTAATGTGCTTTGTGAAATACGCATGAGCGATAAAAGATACAGCTCAAAAAACGTAATCATAACCACCCGAATGCACAATAATTCATCCCTCTTCAATAAAAAACATTAAAAGTAAATGCGAGTTGAAATACGCATGAGCAATAAAAAATACAGCTCGAAAGACGTAATCATAACCACCCGAAAGAACATTAATTAATCCCTATATCAATAAAAAACATTAAAAGTAAATGCGAGTTGAAATACACATGAGCGATACAAGATAGAGCTGAAAAAACGTAATCATAACCACCCGAATGCACAATAATTACTCCCTATATCAATAAAAAACATTAAAAGTAAATGCGAGTTGAAATACGCATGAGCGATAAAAAATACAGCTCGAAAAACGTAATCATAACCACCCGAAAGCACAATAATTAATGCCTATATCAATAAAAAACATTAAAAGTAAATGCGAGTTGAAATACGCATGAGCGATACAAGATAGAGCTGAAAAAACGTAATCATAACCACCCGAAAGCATAATAATTAATCCCTATATCAGTGAAAAACAAAAAAAGTAAATGCGAGTTGAAATACCCATGAGCAATAAAAAATACAGCTCGATAAACATAATCATAACCACCCGAAAGCACATTAATTATTCCCTATATCAATAAAAAACATTAAAAGTAAATGCGAGTTGAAATACGCATGAGTGATAAAAGATAGAGCTCAAAAAACGTAATCATAACCACCCGAATGCACAATAATTCATCCCTATATAAAAAAAACAAACATTAAAAGTAAATGCGAGTTGAAATACGCATGAGCGATAAAAAATACAGCTCGAAAAACGTAATCATAACCACCCTAAAGCACAATAATTAATGCCTATATCAATAAAAAACATAAAAAGTAAATGCGAGTAAATATGCACGCGAGCGATAAAAAATGCATCTCGAAAAACGTAATTATAATACCCGAAAACACATTAATTATTCCCAAAAAGTATCCCTCCCCTCAAAAAATTCAAAATCAACAACTATTTTAAAACTAAATATTTTTTTAAATATTAGTTCGTAAAAAACAGAACTTGATATCAAATATCTAAAAAAAACAGTCATATGATATGCCAAAATTATTTAAAAAAGTCATCATTTTAATTAAACGAATTATTTTTCAATAAATAGATAAATAAAACGGAATATTTAAGGCTAGAAGTGAAGAAAAAGGTGACATTTGACTTGGAAAAGGTAACATTTGAAATGGAAAAGGTGACATTTGAAATGGAAATGGTTACATTTGCTTTGGAAAGGGTTACATTTGAAATGGAAAGGGTTACATTTGAAATGGAAAGGGTTACATTTGAAATGGAAAGGGTTACATTTGAAATGGAAAGGGTTACATTTGAAATGGAAAGGGTTACATTTGACTTGGAAAAGGTTACATTTGACTTGAAAAAAGATAAATTTGACTCGGAAAAGGTTACAATTGACTTGGAAATGCTATATAAGTAAAGAATAGGGTAAATTTGTCAAGCCATTTGTCAAGATGATTAACGGCAAAACTTACACTTTCTCAAGCTTGTAAAGCGGCTTCCATTTTTCACCCAGATTCTGATGTTTTTGGAACTGATTGTGAGATTGTCTTTGATGGCAACTCTAGTTATTATTATCATTTGTTTGATTGAATTTCAATTTGATTTTTTTTAAATATATTTTGAAATTTTTCTCTTTCACTACAAGAATATATTGTAGCATGACAGTATTCTTCAGCATGCTGCTGATTAGATAATTTAACTGATGTTCTTAGGTTTATTGTTCCTTCCAATGCTTCTTTTCCTGCAGCTCCCATACTTTTTGCTACCATTAAAGTCTTTTTTACTTTCTCTTAACAATATTTTATTTATGTATATAGTAAGGGAAATTTTTCGAATCTGAATTTTTAACGGAAATACACGTTTTCAGATCCCTTGGGTCCACAAAATCAAGTTTTTTTAGCATGTGTATGTGTGGCTTAGCTCATAAATGAAATATTGTAAGAAAATTAAATTCCTTATTCCATGAATTTTTTTACTAGGGGGTAAGTGAAAGTTGTATGTTGCCTCTACCAAGTATTTTTTACTGTTTCTTCAGAAAATCGGTACAACACTTGCTTTTCCATTAGCTTCCTTTTTTCGGCTTAGCTATTTGGCCCAAGTGTAAAGCTGTTATTCTATAACGTCTTTAATAAAATCATTCCTCTTTGTCGAACTCCCTTCGAAACAACTTTAAGGCTTTTTAATCAACTTGAGAAATTCTGCTCCTGATTTAAATTTATGATTTAGATCATGTTATTGTCACGATTCGTCGTTATTCTTATTCTACCTCTTTGACCCCTCTCTGACCATTTTTACATATTAATTTGTGGAAAATGAAAAAGAATGCAATAATGCATATATAAATTATATTAAAAAATAAAATAAATATCTGTTTGATATATTTTCTTGAGCTTAGAATGTATATTGAAAGTAAAGTTCAGTGAATATTTTAACGTTTCAAAATATCTGGAAAAAAAAAAAAAAAATGCATTCAAGAATAGGTGAATTTTAAGCATTTACAGTGGAAGTGTTTAGGTACTCCAGGTATGGAATGATTCATTGATTTTTCATGATTATGTTTCTCTTTTCTAGGAAAAGGAGTTTGCTATTATTCCAAAATATTGAAAGTTTTAAAATATTTAGTACAAAGACTTGGAAAAGGTTACATTTGACTTAGAAAAGTTACATTTGACTTGGAAAAGGTTACAATTGACTTGGAAATGCTATATCTATCTATCTATCTATCTATCTATCTATCATCTATCTATCTTCTCTCTCTCTCTCTCTCTCTCTCTCTATCTTATATATATATATATATATATATATATATATATATATATATACATATACCATATATACTATATATGGTAATCATATATACCACATGATTAGAAGCCGTTCTATTTTAGCTTTTTTTTTTTTAAGCTGATGAGGATTGCGCCACGACCAGAATCGGTCTATTATGCGTCATTGAATCCTTTAGTGACATTAAAACATGAGTTTTGTTGCAATAACAAACTTTGAGAGGCTATTTGGATCAACTAGTTCTTTGTTCACAGGGTGTTCTTAGCGGGCATCACCAAAAAGAGTGAACCTTATCTTTGAAAGCCTGTCACAGCAGCAGATTATGTGAAAAGATGTTTCGTCTTCCTGTCTACATAGTCTACATAAAGGTGTATTAGAGATACCATGTTTGAACATTTGGTGGTTGAGTGAAGGCTGTGAGCTCCCGGAAAAGGTGTGAAAAAAAGAGACGTGGTGGATAGCAGCTATTACCGAGTGGTTTACATGAGACTGATTTAATTAGTGTGAACAAGGACAAGTCCAGACGGATGAACTCGGCCGGACAAGGAAGGAAGCCAAGGTTTAGTTCTCGATGAGAAATTGGAAACTTAAAAACTGCTTTCCTCCTAACCCCAATCCTAACCCTCATCCCGAACCTAGGTGAATATTATTTTGTAAATAACTTTTGGTTTGTGTTTGGTGACTGATAAACGAAAGTAGTAGTTTCAGACAATAGAAAAAAAAAAGTTAGTATAAGTTGTAAATATGTTTTGTTATTGAATAATTTCTTTCTTTCTTTTCCTTTTTTTTTTTATTAGAAATAAAATTATATTTTGTAGTTTTTGTATAACCAATTTAACCATGTATTCTTTTTTTTTTAAATTCAAAAATTGGATCTTGAATATTTACTTATTAATTAATATTAACCTTAAAAAGTTAAGACTGTACAACCCTCGTCGAGTCTAATACTGTGTAAAGCTATGGTGACGTCATATGAGTCCATAGCTCATGGGATACATATTTGTATTCAGACTGTGAGGTAACGAGTTCGTAACCATCTGTTTTAATAACTTTTTTTTTTTCTATTGTCTGAAACTACTACTTTTGTTTATCAGTCACCAAACACAAACCAAAAGTTATTTACAAAATAATATTCACCTAGGTTCGGAATGAGGGTTAGGATTGGGGTTAGGAGGAAAGCAGTTTTTAAGTTTCCAATTTCTCCTCGAGAACTAAACCTTGGCTTCCTTCCTTGTCCGGCCGAGTTCATCCGTCTGGACTTGTCCTTGTTCACACTAATTAAATCAGTCTCATGTAAACCACTCGGTAATAGCTGCTATCCACCACGTCTCTTTTTTTCACACCTTTTCCGGGAGCTCACAGCCTTCTTCATCTCGCTCCTTGACTCCCCTTATCCCTCACCGGAGTATATAATAATTATTTGCTTCAGTAATACTTAATCTAAGCTTAAAAATAACACAAAAATTTTAATTACCTATTTACATTTAACATACATTTATTTATTGGTTTAATATTTTTTTCTTCCAAATAACCCTCATCGAGGTATCAAAAGTAACCTTTCATTGCTATTTAACTCAACTGATAATTTTTTTTTTTTTTTTTTTTTTCCACGTAACACAGTGTCCTGTGTAAATAACAGTGATAGTTTTTAAGCATGGCCTACTCATACAGAGTAGACATTTCCTTCTACTAATACTAGGACCTTATAGAAATTTAAGTGAGTGTTTAAGTCCCTTGTTTAGCCAGAGTTGTTTAACTTTGGTTATATAAGATTGTCTAAAAAACCTAAAGGCAAAACTTAAACTAATACCACATAGGGGTACTGGTGTAATGGGAATTATTGCTGAGCCCTTCCTAGCTAGTTCATCAGCTCTCTCATTCCCACTGAAACCAGTATGTCCAGGTACCCATTCAATGCTAACGCTATTGTTCCTAGCAAGATAGTTAAGTGTCAGAATACATGCCTCAACGAATTTTGAAATTGTTGTGTGATTGTTCAAGGCGCCAAGTGCGGCCTGATTATCAGTATAAATACTTATATTTTTATCACTTGTATTCTCGACACATAAGTCAGTTGCACAATGGATAATAGCTTTTTCAGCTTGAAAAACCGTTGTATGTTTGCCTTGTGGAATGATAGATCCAGAATTCGGTTTGTGTTTTCTCCAGACCCCCGCACCAGAGCCACTATCCATAAGTGTGCCATTCTCATCTTAAATAATTTTTTTAATTATTTTCGCAATTATTTGGAATTAGTTTTGCTATTATTTTCGTGAAGCTTCCTTAACTTCAGGATGGCTGAAGTGGGATTAATAAGACCACCGGTATTGACTTATTGACTCCTGGTGGCGCAATGTCCCCGTACGAAGTGTTGTAGAGGGGTATGTTGCCCGCCAATGCCCAATCATTTTTAGAAGTCGAGAGTCATCAAGAGGTGAACCAATGGAAGTAAACGCCCACAGAGTACGGCCAAGAAGCAGAGTGATCTCTGAGTCAGCAGGAACGTCGGGGTCTTCTGAGACTGAGTGTTAGGATCGGGAAGAAGCAGTACAATTGCTAAAAGTTCGTAGAGGGTGGAATTGAAACAGTAGGAGCGATTGATCGTATGGTAGATTGGAGGAAGGGTTTAAGGGATGAATATGATAATATATTCTTCAGGGAAGGCGATATATTGTGAGTTACGGGAGTGACTGTCTATGAAATCCCTTTGAAACGGGACATTGTGACGTATGTGAAAGAGAGAAGATACCCACACTCGTTACGGGGACACATTAGGAAGGAGATAGAACACCTAAAAAAACAGGGTAGTATCGTAAATAGTACATCTCCATATAATAGTCCTCTGTGGGCGGTAAGTGCGCCTGGTGAAGAAAAATATAGATTGTTCATGGACTACAGAAAGCTCAACGAAAATACGGTAGATGAGCGTTACCCTATGTTCGACGACATCTTGGATAGGCTGAGGCTCGACTACAATCTGGTTGCAACCGGGGATTAAGGAAGACCTAATTTATCGGATGCTCAAGAACGCATCGATACCAAGAGAAATGCACCACCTTTATGTGGAAAATGCAGTTGTCTGGGACAAGATTAAGCGCCTGTGGCGGAATGAACGAATTGGCGAGGATCGGATTTTTTTACGCTGTACTCTGGAGGTAGAGACGCTGAAGGATGAAGATAGCCAGCGGGAGGTGACGTTAGCGAACCACCAGGGAAAGACCAACCACCGGGGAATACAAGAAACTTTGCAAGCCCTGAAACGCAAGTATTTCTGGTGGGGTATGCGCCAGGCCATCACAGACATCATTGGGAATTGTGCCGTCTGTTTAAAAACGAAATATGACAGGCATCCTCCGGCAGCCTTACAAGAAGAAACCTCCACTTCAGTATCGCGGCTTGCGGATCTCCAGATAGACACAGTAACTTGGAGAGGTTATAAGTGGGTAACAGTGTTGGACTTATTTAGTAAGGTAGCGATGGCGTACCTGGTCCAGGAGCGTTCCTTAGGAGCGGTATTAGAGACGTTACGGACTTGGTTCCAATTTTATGGTATTCCCGATCGTATAGCTTCGGATGGTGGCAGGGAATTCGATAACACTTCGATTCGGAATTCGGAAATGCAGTCCATAGGGGTCGATTGGCCCGTCAATACCCCTGGACACCCGAAGAGCAGAGAGGGGATTGAACGTTGCCACAGCATGCTCAGCGACCATCTATGAGTATACCAGGTAGAACGGGGCCTGGAGCCGGACGCGGCGATGGCAAGAGCGGTTGCGGCATTCAAACCGTGACTATTCTCTCTGTTCGAGATCCTTTTCGGACCTCGTGAACGGCGTAGGGATAGCGCGGTACCACAGTGGATGAGGGGCTGTCGAAAGACGTGATGAACAATCGTCTGGCTTTATCCAAACGATGGGGAAATGTTCGGGGAAGAATCGAAAGGGAAAAGAACAGACGAGTAGCCAGAGAAAATCGTAAGGTTAGGGACCTAATGGCCGCCGTCAAGATTGGGATGACGGTATATTAACGAAAAGGGTCTAATCGTGGGAATGAGCTGGAGAGGTATGAAGGGCCATACATGGTGATTGGCATACGTGAGCACAATGTTGTCACCATTGAGTGTCTCAGCGAGCCCAAAAAGCGGCGGACTGTTCACCTAGAGCAACTGAAGCTTCCGATAAGAGCTGTGAATCAGCGGTAGCGCACTAGAGGGTTCTATATAAGATTTTTCTTTCATTCGTTTGTTTCTGTTCAAAAACCAGTGCTGTGCAAAAAAGTCTATGAGTGAATTTTCTTTTTTTTTCGTTTTAGTTGTATTGTGTTTTTGTAATAGCATTTTTCCTTTTTCGTTGTATACTGGAGTTTTTTTTCTCTGTATGTAAGTTATCTATCTTTTCAAGATCCTTCCTAAGAGTTTAAGAAGGAATGTTCGTAAACTGGCAAGGGGGAGTCAAGATCCCGAGTACGACTGTATTAGGCTTATTACTATTTCTAGTAAACAACGTACTTTTTGTTTGTATTAAGATACAATAAAGTCAGTTCTGTTCTGAGTTTAGATCAGTGTATTAATTGAACCCCTTTTCTTTTATACCTGTATAGCGGCCTTCGTTAACTTTATATATATATGTAATGCTATTTTCAGTTATTAGTTAAAATTACTCCTAGATGTATGATTAATGGATGACCTAAATCTTCTGTGAGCCCTTATATTAATTTTAAGTTTCTGTTTTACCAAGGAGGTGAATGATAAACATTTTCGACCTCGGTGGTAGGAAGATGGCTAACTATTTGAAGTATGCATCTTCTGTTGATGTCGGCTTGTGACTTCTTATGTTTTATGGTGACAGTTAATCTAAAGTTGTGTATTATTTAAGTAGATACAACCAAGATTGTGTTAAGCACATTGTATTATTTATTTACGTATCTGATTCATGGACTCTCATTGTTTTAAATACAATGGCTGAAAGTACTTCTTCTCAAATTAGTGGAGACTTCACCATGGTTGACAGTTCAAGTTCAAGCCTGAATGGCGTAGGTTATTTTATACTTTTATTTTGAAATTGTGAATAACGATTTAATTTTTATTTATTTAAAGATTATTTATACGATATTTGAGCATTAATTTAATTAATTCTGTATTCTTAGTAAATAAGATTTTATAATGTAAGTTTGAATTTACTGATGATATTATCATATCCCACGGATACAATGGAACTGTTTACACTATTATTTCATTTTTAATTTATATTAATATTACCACCCAGTGATCATTTGTGCAATATTTCCCCCCCCCTAATTTGTTATAAGTATTCATGATTTGATATTGGTCACTTAAATTCATGGAAATGTGCCGTTATTGCCCTTTTAAATGAGCTGTATGATTCTGTTTTGTGTCTAATTTTTCCTTTAATAAAACTATGAAATTAGTGGATGATAAACCCAGTCATTTTGGGAATGATATTGGAATATGTTCTACCTCATTCTTTATTGGTAACTATTGCTAATGTTCATTCGTACTGTATTAAACGTCAGGAAATTTTACTTATTTTATAAAACTTAGTATATCAAACCGTCTCTTCTAATTTTCATGTTATGTCATTTGAGGGATTATTAACTTTATTTTCTTGGTGAAGCAGAGATTAGCATTATGTTAACTCAGTCTTTAAAGAACATTAAATTATTTTGATGCACTACACTGGCTCAGATAGGCACTCACCTTCCTAGCACTTCAACCCCTCATCCTTTTGCCCTTCTTAATAACCAGTGTTAGAAGCTAAAATATTTTGAAAATATATTCAAATTTATTCACAATTAACTGACCATTTAGTTATGATAGATTTTTTTTTTTATTAGTGATATTATATATATATATATTATATATATATATATATATATTTTTATAATTGAATGAGATGAAAATAATGTTAACTAAATAATTTGTGTAATAAATAAATTAAGGGTCTTTTCCATTTTAGCAACCTGTTACTAAGTTATAATAACGATTATTTTATGAATTTAAACAGTGATTTAGCCATATCAGGTTAAATCATATGATTTAATATTGGTAATTCTCTAATGGTTATTATCGCAGTGTGAAGCATGACGTATATTGGAAGGAATGAAACTCCATTAGGTCGTAAATAATATACTTAGTTAAATTATACATATAGATCACAGTAAATTATAGGTATTCATTGAGTGAATATTTATCACTCATTTACTTAAAGTTTTTTCTTGGTAATTTAGGTTTCTTCGATTTTGATTCTTTTTCATGGTTCTGAATACAGTGGTTGAGAAATTCTGCTATTTACACCGTATCGGCGCATGTCTCAGTTTCTAGAAAATACAAAGAACATTTTTATACTCTTCTTGACATTTATTTTTAAACTGAAGAAAATAAAACCTAGTGTGCCCTACACACGACTTTCATTTATCTCCATTGTTAGAATCAATTTAAGAGCTATTAAATAAATTTACTATACTTAAATAGGTACTTTATAGGAAGAAAATTTAAAAAAAATCGGTCAGACTATTTCAATCAGAATAAAACCTAGATGATAATAAAGCCCCAATTTTCCATCGATATAGAGAGTTTAATCAAAATCCTTAGAGCCGTTTTTGATAAAATCATAAAAAGGTGCAAACTGCATTGAATAAAGTGGTTTTTCGGTTTGCCGATTTTGTTGAAAAAGTTGGTGTAACATCTCTGGTATATTTTTGTCCTAAATATTTATTTATTGAAATTTACAAGTGTAATTTATATTACAACAAGTAAATGTGCTAAAAGAAAAATCACAGGAGACAGACTTGTAGAAGAGCAACCCAATGGAAGCACTCCAGTAGTCCTAAATATGAAATTTAAGTTTTGTAGGACTTTTGGTCTTCGTGCTAGACTTGACACAAACACACTTAGAGAATTGGTTGAGATTTGTGACAATATTTAGACCTCATAGTGCATCCTTTCTTAATTGAAGGATCAAGTTGATTAATGCGACTAGTAACATTTTTCGAGTTATGCTGGAACTGAATAAAAATAATTTTGATGAACTAAAAGGCAGTCGTGTCAGATAGCACCTTTGACAATTGAGTTCTGAACTGATTTTTGAATTATTTTGAATCTATGGAGAAATTATTAAAAATATAAACACTTTACAATCGTATCCAATACAATTTTTACTTTCACTTACCTATATATGAAATATATAGTAAGGGAAAGTATTGCGATCGTGAAAATTTTCGACTTCCAGTTTTCGACGGAAATACACGTTTTAGGGTCTCCTGAGTCCAAATAACCAAGTCCCGAAAAAAGGTCTGTGTGTACATGACAATGGCAATGACAAAACTACATGACAATGTAGTTCACAGGAGATACTGGAAACCTGCTGATGTGCCTTTTAATGCTACCCTGAAGGTTGGCCTCCATACGAAAAGATTTTGCTCTTCATATAGGGTTTATTGCAAAATGCTGTTATAGGAGTTGTTTCTACAAGGAAAACTGATTGATTTGAATATCTAATGCACGATCTAGCTACATTAGACCAAGCATTGATACAGATACGCCTAGAACTAGTCAATGGCAAAAGGTGTTTTATTCCACCATGAAAAAGCCATACTACACATTGGAGTAATCATACAGTAAAAATTAGTACAACTTGTTTGGGATGTTTTATTACATTCATTGTATCCTCCAGACCTTGTACCATCTGATTATCTCTTATTCTGTTCCCTCCAGAACTCCTTAAATCGGTAAATCATTCTCTGATAAGAGAGATGTGTAAACGTATATCTGTCAGTCTTTCGCTTCTAAGCCCCAATGTTTTACGAGAGTGGATTAATGAATTTTTTGAAAGAGGTAGTTTATAAAAACATGTAATACTTTTTTAATAAATCAATATACACATTATAAATCAAATACATTATTAATTTAACTTTATTCTTTGTACAAAGTAAAACATATTTTGTTTCACCCATCATATACTGTTTGAGCTTATGGATCCATTCAATAATTTAAACCTTTTAACTTAAATAAGTAACTTAATTAATGTATAACAGGTTTGTATGTAAAAAGTTTATAGCATCAAAACTAAATTCTATATTTTATTATAGGTGGAATAATCAGGAGTCAGTTTTTTTCTAAATATTTTAATTTTGCCGACTTTTTGGCTCAAGCTTGTGAGCCATCATCAGGGCATTACTGAGCCATGTCCAAGCATAAACTTTATGCTTCAAACATGAAGTTTATGCTTGGACATGGCTCAGTAATGCCCTGATGATGGCTCACAAGCTTGAGCCGTTCAATTCACTTTTTTCTTTTATATACATATATAAATTTTTCTTACACATACACACACACATACACTCACTCGTAATACGCTTGAATTGAAAATTCGACTGTCATGCACAGAGCCAGGCCACCACGAAACTATATCAAGGATTTTCAAGTTTGCATCGCACACTACTTGTATATTTAATAAAAACCACCCTTTTCGATTTCGAAATAGTTTTACATTAGCTCCACCTGGAGACTGAATTTTAATATGAGTGCAGTCAATTGCACCAATTACTCCAGGAAAAGATTTTATCCTGTAGAAATCTGACACTGGTTTGTTTTTATCAACTTCTGTTACAGGTATTTTAATGAAATTTCTTGACTTCCTGGCTATTAATGCTGTTATGCTTGGAATAATCCTACAAACTGTAGATTTATCAATATTAATGATGTCGCCAAGAGCTTGCTGGTAACTACCAGTAGCATAATACCTCAAGGTTAAGAGTAAATGGTTTAAAGGTGTTATTGGGATGTTCCTGTTTGTAGGATATGATACAAAATCATTAATATTAAAAATGTCAATCATATTGAGCACTGTTTCATTTTGAAATCTATACCTTCTTATGAATTCCACAAAATCCATCTCGCTTCGTTTGCCAGACAGTTCGGGACGAGGAGATTCGCCTTCGAAAAGTTAAAAGGGACTTTACCCTAGGCACCTCGGCTGGGACAGCGACGACCGGATTTACATCGCGGAGGAGATGTTCTCAACGAATCGGCACCTATACTGGTTGGCGAGGCAGAAGAAGGCCGCTGCCAACATAAAGTATGTGTGGTTCTCTGGGGCAAAGTTCGTTGTCGTCGAGATGATGGCCAGCTAGCAATAGTCGTTAACAAATCAGACGATTTAGAAATATTCCAATGAAATGAAGTAACCGTTCCCTTTTATGCATTTTGTTTTTTCCTTTTCTATTTAAAAATATTGCATATGGTTTAGATGTATTTTTTTTCTTTCATATTTTAACAAGGAAGTTTATTTTATTTATTTATCTCATTTATATGTTAACAGTTATAAGTTATCAATTAGTTAGTTATAACTTATGCTTATTTTATTTATTTATTTTGGGAAGTTTATTTCATTTATTTAGGAAGTTTATTTATTTATTTTCTTATATTTCTAATAGTAAATATTTTATTTTTTTATAAATATATTTTTATTATTATATGTAATACTCCTAGGTATCTCCAAGAAAGAATTCTACCGCTTATCTCATATTATTATTACTATTGTTCCTTTGTTTCCCACATCTTCAATAATACAAACCCTATTTTTCTTCAAATGTCTAATATCCTACTATCATGTCACGTTAGCTCTCAATCCCTTCATGCGCACTTTGACGAATTTCTCGACTATTTCCTTCATAATTTCTATCACATTATTGCCGTATCTGAAACTTGGTTGAAACCTTTTATCCCCATCTCCTCCGTATCCATTCCCAACTATACCCTCGTTTGTCATGATTGGGAGGACAGAACTGGTGGAGGCGTCTGTGTTTTCGTTCATGATAGTCTGAGGGTAAAAACCCTTCTAAAATATCCTTCTCCGGACACTCCTCATATCGAATACCTTTTCCTGGAAATTTTTCAAGATTCCTTCACTCTCCTATATATCGTTATTTATCGTCCTCCACAAATCCGATTTGATCCCACCTTCGAATCCTCCCTGTTTACCTACGTACCAATGTATAACCATGTTATAATAACCGGGGACCTCAATACCAATCTCCTATCTGATTCTCTGAATAAGTTATACCTAACAAACCTCCTTTATTCCTTAGACCTATTTATTGTTCCTTTTCAACCCACCCATCATACACGATTCTCCAGCACATGGTTGGACCTCTTCATTATTTATTCTTCCCATAAATTAGCCTCTTAATCACAGTTTCCTCTCCCTTTTCTTTCACACCACGACCTTATCAATATCTCCTATAACATTCCAACTCCGCAAATAATCCCTAAGACAGCCACCTGGCGTGATCTTGATTCCTTAACTCCAGAAAAGATAAACCCATACCTTGATCTGTTATACCAATCCTTGGAACCTATCTACTCTTCCTCATCCATCGACGAAATGGTAGAATGTCTATCTTCCAATCTCTCTATTTTCCTTGACAACCATGCTCCGCTCAAAACATCCACCTTCAAGCGTCTTCCCGCACCATGGATTAATCAAGAGATAAGAGAATTGATGAGGATGAGAGATAGAGATGCAGCCAGAAGAAGATTCAAACGCACTAGAACTACCAATGATTTTTCCACCTTCAAATCCCTTCGAAATCTCACCCAATCTTCCTCACGCCGTGCTAAAGCTAAATAATTCCCAGGATTCCCTTTCACAAGCTCCTGATTCCAAATCTAAATGGAAAATCCTCAAAAAACTATCCGTGATCAATTCAAAATCCAGCTCCATCTTCCCTGTAACTCCTGACGAACTGAACAAGAATTCGCTGATCCCATCATTATGCCTCACCCACCTCAATCCTGCTTCCCTCGACGCATCTTTGACCCTGAAAACTTTTATTTCCAAAACATTTCACCTGACGATCTACTATCCTCTATTCTTAAATCCAAAACCAATGATTACGGCCCTGACCAAATTCCTGTCAAAATTATAAAATTGTGCCTCCCAGCCATCTTTCCAGCTCTCATACATATTTATAACTTTTCCCTCCAATGATCCATTTTTCCTATTGCCTGGAAGAAAGTTATAGTCCGTCCTTTAAACAAAGTTCCTATCCCTTCCTCAACATCGGACTTCAGACCCATATCGATCCTATCCAATCTCTCAAAACCTCTCGAAAGAATAGTCCACTCCCAATTTTATAATTTTCTTGAACAAAAATCCCTACTTGTTCCCTTCCAGTCTGGATTTAGATCCCAATATTCCCCACAATCAGCTCTTTTGAAAATTACCCAAGACCTTCAATCCTCTATAGACAAACAGAAAATATCAATCCTTGTCCCTTCGATTTCTCAAAAGCTTTCGATATGGTGAACCATGAAATCCTTCTCTCCAAAATCAGAAACCTTCCAGTATCCGAAAATGTAATAAACTGGTTTATTTCCTTCTTATCTTATCGATCCCAATATGTGATAATCCCAAACAAACCTCCTTCTTTGCCTATTCCGTTAACTCATGGAGTTCCTCAGGGGTCAGCACTTTCACCTATCCTGTTCTCCATCTACGTCAATGATCTCCCTAATTCCATACATAACTCTAAATATCACCTGTATGCTGATGACCTCCAAATTTGCCTTTCCTTCCATCCCTCTGAAATGCCTGAGATGGTCCAAAAATTACAAGAAGACATCGACAGCATCAATTTATGGGCCATCAATAATGGTCTAAAGCTTAATGTCGACAAAACCAAAGCCATCCTCATTGGTTCCAAACATCTCCTCAACTCCCTCACCTGTCACCCATACTCTACCTCAACCATAGACCCATCATCTTCCACACATCTGTTAAAAACCTAGGTATATTCCTCGACCAACACCTATCCTGGAATAATCATATCTCTCAAATCTCCAGAAAATCCATAGCCATTCTCAAACAGTTCCTCAGACTCTGTGATCAAATACCTCTTAAAACCCGCCAGCTCCTAGTCTCCTCTCTTATATTCCCCCACTTCGATTATGGCTGCCTGGTGTTTGGCGGACTGTCAGAGACGCTTGAGATAAGGCTGAAGAGACTAATGAACTGCTTCATTAGATTCATCTTCCGAATTCTCAGGCGCTCTCAGGTCTCCACCTGGTACGCCGAGTTGAAGTGGCTTTATCCTAAATTCCGACGGCAATACTTCCTAGGAACCCATCTTTACCAATCCTTCAGAACCAAAAAACCTTTCTATATCTATAACATGTTCACCCCACTCTCCTCTGTCCACTCTATCAACACAAGATCCCAGTCCCTGAACTTGTTCATTCCCTCTTACAGAACTACTTCCTTCAAGAGATCTTTCGTTATTCATGCTACTTCATTTTGGAATTCCTTACCCATGCCTATTCGTACATCCCAATCCTTAACTTCCTTCAAGCATAAACTATTTATCCATCTCCTTGAATATCAGTCTACTGCGCCTTTATAAGTTTTGACTAATTACATTGTTTATTTATTTAATTTTTTTTTTTAATTATTCAATGCTTCAGTTCATTTTATTTCTTTTATTCATGATAATGGTTGCAATATTATCTTGTACATATTATATATGCATGTGTTTAAGTTTATGTATGCATTTTTTTTTTTATTCATAATATGATTATAATTTGTTATATGATGTATATTTTGTAGACGTAATAGCCAGAAGATTAATACTTTAATGTACATTTATATTATTCTTAGGGGACTAGCTGTCCCAGCATAAAAATTATTTTTTCATTTCATTTCATTTCATCCTAAATTTCAAAGGGATTCCTCCTTACTTTGTAAAGCTTGTTCCAAGGAAGTATATTTATTAGTTGTATTATATCTTCATCTGATGTTGAATATTCATCTGAAGAGATTGTGTTCATTTTTCCTTGGTGTATTGGGATAAATATTACAAAATTATTAAGAAAAAACAAACTGAAACTGACACAAACAATGTTTCAAAGCATAAGTAACAGTAAAGAAGGTAACATTGACATGGGATAATCGAGGTAGGAAGGTGAATTAGCTAATCGCAATCACTTAACTTTGAGTTAAGGCTGACCATGATCGGTGGAACAAAATTTCTCCTAACCCGTGGTTTACTGGGCATAAAGGAGAAAACTGAACAAATATTTTTTTTTGTTTTTGAACAAACAATAGTAATATAGATGTATAATATAGAAATAGAAAAAAATTTTAATTCTGGGACTAGGTCCCCTAAGAATAATAGTTATGTACAATAGAAATATATAATAATATGTCTGGCCAACAGACAAAATAAACATGAGTACTTATTAATTACAACGATTATTTACAAATACAATTATTAACAATGAGGAGAAAAGCTATACTTAAAAAAACAAACAAATTACTTAAAAAAAACAACTAAAAGAAATTAAAAAAAAATATATAACATATGTAATATCTTCTAAATATTGTCTTCTGAGAAAATAAAATCTAATTTTAACAAAATCAAATTAAAATTTGGGCGGTAAACGAAAATTGTCTTTCATTCAATGTAGACTTCTAGATGAAATTGACATATCATATTTGCTGATCGTCTATTTGGGATGACAGTAGGTAAAGGAAAAGTTGGGATTTGAATGAGGATAAAGAAGTGGCATGGCGGATATGGTTCGGTAGAGAATTCCAGAGTGCAGTAGAGCGAACAACAATAAAGGAACGATCAAAAGTTTTGGTTCTGTGAGTAGGAGCATAATTTTTTTTTCTCTTCTCCTTTTCTTATAAAATGACTTGTTTATTTTATTTATCTGCTTATGTAAATAATTTTTATTTTATTTTTTTTTTTACTAAATATATATATATATATATATATATATATATATATTATATATATATATATATATATATATATATATATATATATATTTTTTTTTTTTTTCTCTCTCTCTCTTTTTATAAAATGGGAGAATCTTCGGGGATGGAGACGGAAGAGGAAACGGCTTTTTCAGAAGTCAGCGAAACAATCCCAGTATTTAAAAAGAAGAACACTTCAGAAACGTCAACGTAATATTGTTTCTGGGGGATCTGGTGGATCTCCTAACAAGAAAAAAAATAAAAACAGTAAAAAACAAACTATCACTCGGAGCAAATCCATTGTCAACTTACCTGGTCCATCACATGAAACCACCACAGCCGAACAAGTCACACCTACAATTCCTGTCAGCAATAAATTTTCAGCCCTCTCAAATATCCAAACTGAAGCCACAAAACCAAGTCATTCAGAGCCTGAACCACCACCAATCTTTGTTGCTCACGTCACCAACTTTGTAGCCTTCGCAAATGAAATATCGAAATTAATCGGGCAAACTAATTTCAAATGCTTTTCCTGGTTAAAAGACATAAAAATAAATACGACCAACAAAGATCATTATAAAAAATTAGTCACACACTTGACAGAAAAAACATTTGACTTTCATTGCTACCAGCTTAAGGAAGATGAGTCGTATAGGGTTGTTCTGAGGGGACTTTACTCTACTACTTCCACTTCAGCCATCAAGCAGGACCTAGAAGAGCTGGGCCACAATGTTAGACAAATCACTAATGTACTGCACCCAGTAGAAAAGTATCCACTACCTCTTTTTTTGTCGACCTGGAACCAGCAGCCAACAATAGCGACATATTTCGAGTCAATAGACTAGTATATTCCTGCATACGATTCGAAGAGCCGAAGCAGAGAGTGGACATAGTACAATGCGCCAAGTGCCAAACCCTCGGTCACACAAAAGCCTATTGTCACCACCAAGACAGATGTGTCAAATGTGCTGGACCGCATGCGACCAATATATGCCAGAAGCCGAGAGATACGCCAGCAATATGTGCACTATGTGGTGAAGGGCACCCAGCTAATTATAAAGGTTGTACGGTTTATAAAACCATGGAGCACCAAAGACATATAAATACTGCATTTAAATCACAAAGCAACGCTGTTGAATACAAAACCCAGCTCTTTCAGCGAAGCATGAATGAGCTACCTCTGGAAACCCTTTCTCCAACGAAAACACACGTCCCACGACCTTCAACATCAAGACTAATTCGTTCTCCAATGTCACCAGGAAAGAGATGGACAATCAACAGGAATCAGAAGCTTCCTCTAACACCCATTTTCTGCCTCAACCAGCCCATCCTCTTCAGCCTCAACTATCCTATAACCATCCCCAGCTTCAACCATCCTATCACCAACCTCAGATTTCCCGTCTACAGCCTCAGACGTCCCAACCCCTCCAAAATACCTAAAAACGATTTACCTACCAAAACCGTCTTAAGGGTCAAGTTACCACCCCAGATCAGTCCTAAACTTTCCTCTCCTTTGCAGCCTACTCCTCAAGCAATACCAACAGCAACAGCTCCGTCAAACATGGAACCTCCTCAACAACCTCGACAGAGTACCCAATCTTTACCTAGACACTATAATCCTTCACCCAACCAAGCTTCTGTCTATTCGTATCCTTCACAAAATACATCCGACATTACATCAGTCCTGTCATCCTTCCTTTTGGATCTTCAAAATACCATAAGACCTCTCATCACACTCCTTACCAGACTCCTATCTGAAGTTCCTTTCCATATCCCGCAATGAATAAAAACTTCCTAGCCATTCTTTTGTGGAATGCAAATGGTTTACTGAATCACCGTTGAACAGATTGAACACTCCTGTTGAACAGATTCGGTACTTAGGACTCCACCTCGACAAACGCCTAACATGGAATCCTCATACTAGACTGAAACGACAGGAAACTGCTCGTAGATACAGATTACTACAACACTTACTTGACAAACGCTCAAAACTTCCTACTTACTACAAAAAACTCATTTATATCACAATTATCAGGCCTATTTGGACCTATGGCATTGAGCTATGGGGGTCTACTAAACCATCGAATTCCTCTCGCATCCAATCCTTGCAGTCCAAAATCCTTCATAAAATCCTCAATGCTCCTTACTTTGTTACTAATAAAATCATCCATAAAGACCTAAATATCACATTAGTTGAAGACTTGGCCCGTTACAGATATACCTCTTTTCATTCCAAACTTCCTGCCCACTCAAACCCGCTTATCCGTGACCTCTCCTCCATATCTATTCCCGACAACCCACCGAGGCGCCTTAAAAGAAGATGCCCAAGAGATCTTCTAACATAAGACATTGGAGTGCTACCAATGGGTAGTTTCTTCTCAGGACTACCATGTGTACTAATCATATATAAAGCCTATTTACTTGTTGTATTTATTTAATACTGTTGTAAATTTCTTTAAATAAATAAATAAAAAAAAAAACGGAGGTAAGTGAAAGTTGTGTGTTGCCCGCACCAAATTTTTTTATTTTTACCTCTTTTCTCTACAATTATTTCCAATAGTATAATAAGTTTTAAGTAATTATTAATATTTAGACAATCATGGTTTAGCTTATTTTTTAAAAATCTTTTGAGTACAATTCAAGTCCGAGGCGAAGTCGAATTTGTTCCAATGTACTGCTTTCTCCCATCTCATATTCTCTATTTTCTTTTGTTACTACAGCCAGCCTTTCAGTCTTTTTTAACATAAATCCAGCTTATTTTGTTCTTACCACCATCCTATGAATTTCATTTTTCCATTCTTATATGGACGTTACTGTCCGTTATTTTTAAATTACTAATACACAGAAGTAGTCTTTTTTTTTTCTATTACACCTTCTTCATTGTTTCAGTAATAAGCTTCATGTGTATATATGAATTGGCTAATATTATATTAGAATTAATAATCCCATGAAGATTATAGTGCATAGAGCTTTCTTCTGCAGACCCTTGGACACGATCCATATTCTTAGGTGTTGTCACAGTTGGAACATATGTAGAGGTCCTTTGTGACATTACCGTATTAATGAAAATATTCTTACCACTAAAAATCAAATGTTGCAATAGTTGTTAGTGAGAGTTACATGAGGAGTGTGATTGAAATATGTCTATAAAACACTGAGGCCACACTAGCACTCAATATTATGAAATAACACCTTCATGGTGAATGAACACTGTTGAGCACTCCAACAGGCCATGGTAATTAAACTTATCAACTTAGGCTACAGAAAGAGTTGTAAAACTTTCACCTGACCACTGCAAACCATACATTTAAAAAATGTCATTTGGTTTCCGTCACCCTGTGTATATTACTGGAGGCAATACAAGTGATGTTTATTAATTTCTCTATTCCCAGAAGTACATAACATTCTGTTAAACTTATTACCATTTATTTATACAATATATATATATATATATATATATATATATATATATATATATTTATGTTTATTGTTTTAAAGGTGATATTCCATAACGTCCAAACAGTTTACACAGCAGATGAAGCTATTAATTGCATATATTCAATAACAGATGGAATTGAACCAGAATCGGGCGATGTCGTTGGTCTTTATAAAGTTGGTTGGACTTCTCCGTCTGAATGTTATTCTTCAGTCCCTGCAAAGACCCCAGTTGATGATAAGAAACAATTTTTAAAATCTATTTTCGAAGGTAACTAATTTATTGTTATGTTTTGTCTTTTTTTCATGTTCCTAAGATAATGATTTATTGGTTTCTTTGTTCTAATCATCGTTCATTATAAAACATGGTTTTATTAATTAAGAGTTTTAGTTAATTAATAAATTGCTTTTATGAACATCTTATACTTTTTTTACCGTGTTACATTATGAAGAAAAAAAAAAAAAATGTAGGCTCTAAAAATGATTTAGTCACTGGACAGTTTTTTCTATAAGAACTATTTTTTCTTATTTTTCTATGAAGAATAAGATCGCCAAGATTGTGTTATGAAATATTTATGATTGATTGATTGGTTTATAGTGTTCAATGTATGGATGTCAGGGGGGGGTGAGGAGATCAGTTTCCATCATGGAAATATTTCCATCATATAGAAGGATAAAGGCACATGAACTTTGTATAATAACCAGAAATATGGCCATGCCTGCGGGCTCTGAAAATAAATCTTATAAAACTATTCATCAAACATTCTAAGTTTATTTCCAATTTGTCGGTAAGTAACAGAGGAAACAGGAAACAGGCGTGTTTTCAAAGGTGATGATTCACAGAATCTATAGAAATGTTTAAGTACAGAAATGGATTTTCGGGATATTTCTGTACTTGGTTATTCTAGGACAGGTTTTGGTCAAAGGTGCCTCTGAGATTTTCAACAGAGTTTTGGAATGAGATTGAAACTGAATCACAAGGAACAGCAACGTGAAGTGTGGAAGGAATTTCATGAGTGGTTTGTAGTCAATGAGGGTAGGGTAGCTTTGGTTTTAACTGCATTTAGTTGTAACTTGTTTTGTTAGCCCATTGACAAATTTGATTTATATCATTCTGCACTTTCTGGAATGCCTCTATGAGATCAGTAGGATAGAACGAGAGGTATATTTGTTGATCATCAGTACAAAGATGGCATTAGGAGTGATGGATGGAATCTGGTATGAATGTAAATCAAAATAAGAGTTGGTGAAAGGGAAAAACTTTGAGAAACACAACAAACAAAATTAAGATGATAATATTGCAAGAAGAATATATAAAGAGAGACTTAACAAATGAAAAAATGACTAAAGAACAATATGTGAACAATTCAATTTTTTTTTTTTTTTTTTTAAATATGAACAATTTTGAGGTGATATTTGATGTTAATATATTAAAAACATAGTTAAGAGTATAGGTAATATATAAAAAAAGAACATAGTCATTAGAAAAGAGAAACAAATGAAAAAAAAAAAAAATTTTAAATTTTAAAATAATGTAATATTAAACTAACAATTATATGTTAGGATATGTAACGGAAAAAATATATGAATATGGAAAGAGGGAGAAAGAAATAGGCGATAAAAAGAGATCATAATCAATAAGAAAAAAAATATACATACTTGACTCTGAGACGGTGTCTAAAGAAGTGATGTTTTCTGTTTTTTTCGAGGCGACAACCACCAGGGTCATGTTCTGTTTTCTGTTTAAAAAAAAAAAAAAAAAAAAAAAAAAAAAAAAAAAAAAAAAAAAAAAAAAAAAAAAAAAAAAAAAAAAAAAAAAAAAAAAACGCTCATTGCGTGAAACAGGAAATATGGGAACTAGTTCTTTTTTAAAATACTTAACAGAATCATTGAAAGAACTGACAAACTAATCAATAGGTAAAATCACAATCATAATAGTATTCAACCAGAACTAACTGAATCAATGGAATATTGCACAATGATGAAAACTATAATTAATGCTAAAATATTACGTAAATATAGGGCCTTCTGCTTCTGAAACGAAACAAGACCAGTGGCTGTATCACCATTTCACAATCTGTTGGGAAGGACTTAGTAACCTCTGGTGATAAAAAGAAGAAGAGAAATTATTGAGATATATGAATAAATTCTTTAATTCTCTGGGACAAGTTTCTTTAGAGTAATATTAAAGGAAAATTAAAAAAAGAACTTTAGTGTTTTAGAATACAAAAACAAAAATTAAAAAGGTTAATGTCTATAAATCAGGAGGTATCTTTTAATTATAATTTAGAAAACACAGAAAGAATCAGAATATAAAAATTTATACTAAAATTATTATACAAAAAGAGTATACAATTATTTATAAAATTGAAATTAAAAGAATTCTCTTCTAAAACCATTTTTTATTATCACAATATTACAATGTCATCATTTCAACATTTTGAAGCCTAATTGCTTCATTTTCAAAATATTGTATCCAAATTCCATTTTTAAAACATCAATATAGGTCCTGGATCATTAAATATCATTTTGTCAATTAAATATCACTAAATATAATCTGCATGCTTCTCTCGCGACCTTATCCACCCATCTAAGCCTTTGTCTTCTAAGTCTTCTCTTGCTACCGACAAACTGCCAGGGGAATTGGCTACACTCTGCCAGCCCCCTCTTCCTCTCCCCCACTCCTGTCCTCTTGTCCCTTCGTCTTTATCCTATTAATCTTTTTAGCCAATGTTAATAGCTCTAATATTTTGGAATTATAATCAAACGTATTTATAATAAAATCATTTACATTTATGTATTATATTGTTCACATTTACTTGATGTATTTTTGTTAATACAGTTGTAAATATCACTATAATAAAAAATAACAAAAATGTTTTACATTACTGTAATATTTAATAATTAGTTAATAATTAGAAAGTCTAACTTTCTTTACCTTGTTATTTAAATAATTATTCAGTTTAATATACTTTGAATTCTAAACACTCATGCAATACTTTTTAATGCTACTTTTAGCTGTAATCATTTATATCCAATATATATATATATATATATATATATATATATATATAATTCTCTAAAAAATATATATAATTTATATATATAAAATAAATATATATATAATAAAAAAACTTCTCTTTGTTACTTATTTTTTTATTTATTATTATGATTATTTTTTTTTTTTTTTTTTACACATTTTACTTCATGACTTCTTTTAAACTTCCATGACCATTTTTTTGTGGTTTTAAATGCAATTATTGGCGTTTAATTGAAACTAATCTATTTTATATAAATTTAATTGACTGCATTATCTTAAAATCTTTTATATTGAGGGTGTATAGTCGACTGTAGAAACTATTATAGGTGGAATAGTCAGGAATCAGTCATTTTTAAAAAGTTTTTAATTTTGCCAACGTTTCGGCTCAAGCTTGTGAGCCATCATCAGGGCATTACTGAGCCATGTCCAAGCATAAACGAGTTTATGCTTGGACATGGCTCAGTAATGCCCTGATGATGGCTCACAAGCTTGAGCCGAAACGTTGGCAAAATTAAAAACTTTTTAAAAATGACTGATTCCTGACTATTCCACCTATAATTAAAATCTTTTAGATCCAACGGCCATGGCCAATCTGATTTCTTTTTAAGATTAATATTCAGGTCATCTTTTTCTCACTTATATTTACAATACCACTCTCAGTTCTACCTATTTTCCTGACAGTTTGAAACTGTTCATTATAAAAATGATCCCTAAGCCCAAATAGCCAATTTAAAACCCATCCTCTTACCGTCCTATATTCCTATATATGGGCAAAATTCTTGAAAAACATCTATAAAGGTTATACCCGATCCTAGATTCAAATCACGTGATTCCTGACCACCAGTTTGGATTTCGATCATCCCATTTAACTATTCAGCAGTGCCATCGTGTGATGGATGTTGTATCCTCTACATTGGAGTGTGGAGTGTACTACACTGGAGCCTTTCTCTATGTGGAACAGGCTTTTTATAGAGTTTGTCATCCAGGACTGTTCTACAAACTCAGTAAATTCCTCTACATATATTTCCTAATAATCTGTTTCTACCTTACAGATAGAACCTCTAAAGTTAATCATAATCTCTCCTACTCCTCAGTATTCAATCACTCAGCTGGTGTACCTCAAGGTAGCATCATAGGCCCCATCCTCTACACGGTGTCCTCACTATCTATGCTGATGACATATGTGTGCTATCCATGAATAATGATCCTGTTTTTGCTTCCCAAATCCTACATAGCCATATATCAGCCATTGAAGAATGGTTTCAAAGCTGGAGAATTAAGAAAAAATTCTAATAAATCCCACCAAATCACCTCCACTTAACGTAAAACTATGACTTCCTGTCCCGCTGTTTCCTTTAATCATACCCCACTCTTCACTGTAGAACAAATACGATAACTTGGACTTCATCTTGATATGGTGTCTTACATTGAATCCTCATACAAGACTTAAATGACAAGAAAGTGCTCGTAGATACCAACTGCTAAACACTTGACAAGCGATCAAAGCTCAATCTTGACTACAAAAAACTCATTTACACAACCATTATCAGACCTTATGTCTGATTATGGCATTGAGCTCTGTGGCTCTACTAGACCATCAAGTTCCTCCCACATCCAATCCTTGCAATCCAAAATTCTTCAAAAAATCCTCAACGCTCCTTATGTTTTTACCAATAAACTCATCCTTAGAGACCTTCAATATCCCACTAGTTGCAGAAATAGCCCAAAAAAGATACACCTCTCATTCCAAATTACCTGTCCATACAAATCTGCTTATCTATAACCCCTAATCTACTTCTATTCCCTATAATTCTCTGAGGCGTCTGAAAAGACAGTGGCCTCGAGACCTGCCGATCAAAAACATATTAAAGTGCTACCACTGGGTAGATTCTTCTCAAGACGTTTTCAAGAAAATTTTCTCTGAATAGCTCATTTACTTATTGTATTATGTATAGTTGTAATTTATTGATTGGCCTGGGTTTCCTTTTTCTATTATTTTTGAATTAACCAAAGCATTCATTATCTTCAAAGGTTAATATAACAAAATATACCTTGAAAGGACTACAGGCTTTATAGAGACAATAATTATATATAAAAATAACTTTAAACTGGACATCATTAATTAACTAAGAACAGTGGTTAAACAATTTTAAACTGACTAATTCATGGAGGAGAAGATACAGATCTAAGCAAAATTCGACTTAGATAAATTTAAAAATAATAAATATTTAATTAATTTAAAAATCATAAATATTTAATTAATTGAATTATACAAACAAAACAATACTAGGAAATCCATCATTTAAATAAAAAACCTAATTTATTGTGTTTTTAATGATAATGAGTTTTACTTTGTTAAATAATGAGAGCTTTTATTTATTTTTTCCATTATTTAATACAGTTTTATTTATTCCTCAGACCTTGAATGCTGGGGATTAGATGAAAAATTGTTTTATTCAATAGAATGAAAAAACTTACTGGTGAAATATTATTTCTTTTTCATACCTTTTTGGTATAACTACCAAAAGTGGCTCAACAAAGCATATTTATTATCTTATTTTATTACTGATACCACTGTGTCACTATATCACAATAACTTCCAAATAATGTTTTAAAAATGTCAATAATAGAAAACAAAAACTAATAAGAAGCTATAAATTCATGGTAAATAAAAATATCTAGGGGGGAGGCAGAAGTAAGGGAATTGAGTGATGATTGTGCCCCTCCCAGATCAGCGCTTGTCCCTTATTTTTTATTTGATGTTCCATGATTAGTTCATATTTGAAAATAATTTAACTGTCTACAATATTTACAGTTAGTTTTAGTTATATAACTTAATTTGTTCTTAATATCCTTTTATCACATTTGCTTGTATTACAAATTTCCTGTTAAATTATTAAATTTTTATTTTTTATTATAATTTTATGAATGGTCTTAGATTTCAAATCTGAACCCTAGAGCTAATAACCAATGGACTGTTCATTTCAGCTCATCTTCTTCCAAATGACTCCTCTGAGCTGTATCAGTTTTGTTATGTTTCCAAGATGAGAGTCGTGGGTGCTAGTACTCCATTCACGTTTGAAAGTAGTGACATAATTGCTGTAGAAGATCCAACAGACCCTGGATTACTTGTATTTAAATCACGTGTTAGCCAGCTGAAAGATGAACTACATAAGGTAAAGACTTAATGTAGAAATTAATTTGTAAATATTTGTTTCCAACTATATGCATCAATATGTTTTTTTAATTTCCATCCTTGTGTAATAAGTTTTTCGTTATCGCCTTAAGTAATTTTTATTACTTATATGGAAATTTATTTGTTAATTGTAATTATTAACTATAATCTCCACATATTATAATATAATTTATATAATTACTATAACTTTCAGTTGAACAAATTATAATATAGTCCTATTTCTAATATTCTATTAATTCATTGATAATTTGGTGACAGGGATCTATTGGGCAGGGTTTTTTAAAGTATCATCTAGGCAGTAGAACTGCTTCAGACTCTGGTGCAATTGAGATTTTTATGCGTCTGTGATCACTTCTCTTTGACATGACATGCACGTACCAAATTTTTGGTTGCAAATGAATGATCTGGTGTAGTGGTGGTTTTCTAGGTTTTGGAATAAAATGTTGGGTGATCATGTTAGTTATTTAAAAGCTGTAAGGAACAACTTGTGTGCCAGACCTCCACTTCTTCTCTTGCGTCATAATGGTCATAACCCCAGGATGGAGAGTGAGAGTTGAAATGTAGTGACAGGTATTTGTCATTGGGACAGTAATAGTTGAAAATTTTTATTTGCCTGTCACCAACTTGAACATCGATGCAATCTATTTCTGCTTCTAGATTGTCAGGTATGTGCTGAAATCGTTTGGCAGGGAGTGAATTTTTAATGAGTGTGAGTATGATTCGTTTTGAGCACCCTGCTCTATCTTTTCTAAACACCTGATATCCTCTGATGCTGAACCGTACCTGTTGTTTAAGGTGTGTTTCTTGAATGCAGGCGATATCAATAGAATTATCTTGCAGTTTTTTTGTCAATGGTATCTTCCTTTTTAGTAGACCTTCAGCATTCCATTGCAATATGTGTAATGGTTTGCCTGACTGGACGTTTAACAACCAGGCGTTGTTAAAATAATAAAGATTGGAGGCTTCGATCGGCAGGCCATGTGGCCAGGATGGACGCACAGGAAATTCCAAGGAAGCTTCTCGATGAAGAGCTGCATGGGACACGAGCAAGAGGCCGCCCCAAACTACGATGGGCTGATGGTGTGAAGGAAGATGCAAGAAACCTGCTTGGTGTTCGGAGCTGGAGGACAGTGGCACTCAACAGAACCAACTGGCGAAAGCTACTTGAGGAGGCCAGGACCCAGTAATGGTTGTAGAGCCGACTGATGATGATGATGATGATAAATAAAAATATTAACACTAATCCAGAGTCCAATTTTCATTAATTTAGCTGCTCAACATTTTTTATTTTAATGATTTTTTAACCAGTTCTCAATATTTCCATGAATAAAAAACCATGGTTAATTTTTTTTCTGGCCAATACTTTTAGTGTTGAAACTGTTTTAAGTCTGCTTCGCTACTAAAAACATGCTAGGAAAATCTTTCTAATTCTGGTAATTTTGCAGATATCGAGTAAAAAAAAACTATACGATAAAGACATGCTTTATATCTTTTACCCTTACAACTTATTACCTTAAAAGTGTTTAAAAAAATTCTTGAAAACTAATAAAAAATGAAACTTATAGTGAGTTAAAAGTCTATAAAGGAAAAGAGACTCACCTTTGATTATTTTTTCATACATAACTTAGTCACAGCCCTACTTGCTGTAAAAATTTCGAGAGATACACTTTATTTATAAGCAAAACAAAATGATGCTGCCCAACTTAATTGGGTTGCTATAATACAGCATACCAATTCTTTCCTACAGGAATATTCTGAACATTAAAATTTAACTATAAATACAATTTTTTTTTTTCCTTTTTTACCCCTTTTAATTTTTTTTTCTCTATTTATTTTCCCTGTTTTTTTTTTCCTCTTTTCCTTCTTTACCATTTCCCATTTTCTTTCAGATACATAGTGTATATATATACACCAAAGATTAAAAAAAAAAAAAAAAAAAAAAAAAAAAAAAAAAAAAAAAAAAAAAAAAAAAAAAAAAAAAAAAAAAAAAAATATATATATATATATATATATATATTATATATATATATATATATATATTATATATATATACATACATATACACAACATAAAACAACATCTCAAAAAATCAACATCATAAATAAAAACAATACCACAATAGCAAGACACTTAGCATCTAAAATCAATATCTCTATGTATACAAAATTATGTTAGAATTAAAATATAAACCACTACAAGTAAAGCACAAATGCACATGCATGCCCCTCCATTAAACCTGTTACGAGTAGATGTGATAGTGTATAATTCCCAGTGAGTTATATCGGGAGTCCAATCCAATGATGGCTTAGACATTCCTGCAAATCATAGTGTCGATACCTTCTAATATTTCTGAACGTAGCTTTGTGAGAACTCAATTTGGAGAGGGTATAGGACCCGGGAACAAACATTGATTTAGAATGTTGAGCTTTTGTTCAGGCCTAAGCAAGCAAGAGGTAACTAACTTGTTCAGGTTCTTATTCAGCTTTGTCACCGCTTCCTCTTTGAATTGTAGCTCCCCCGAGAATGAACATTCTAAATACTTTATGGTTTCACCATGTCTCAAAGTTTGGATGCTATCTCCATTCTCATGGGAGAGCAATTTTTAATAAAATAAATAAAACTAATACTTTAGTTTTAGATAATCCGCACGCTTGCAGAGATTTTCGGTCTCAAAGAGGCTTTTATAATGATTTTGAACGTCCGATGCCTATAGAGGACATTACCTAGGAGCGTCAGCATTCATAATGTTTTGCACAACTGTTTTTCTTCTATTATAGTAATTATATTGAGCAACATCATATTGATATCTCTCTTGCTGACATTTCCTGTCTGCCTTGTTTTACCTCTGCGGATTCGAAACTTTCCCAGAACCCTTGCTTGACATGTTGGTTTTATTAATTTTTCTCGTTCTATAAAATTTTATGACAGGATGCATACTGGGGACCTGGCAGTACCGAATTTATATCCTTAAGAAATTTTAGAACCTCGCGCGGATCTTATTACCACGTATGGGGAGCGTCCCAAGGGTGGCGGATGTGGGGATGGTCGGTGGAATTTCCTCGGAAGCTCCTCCCGGCTAAGTCCGATGGACTCGCTGACCAACAATGAGAGCGGCCCCTGCTGGAGGGTGTGACGTAGGTTCGAATGCCCTACTCACATATTTTAGTTCACAAAATACCACAAACAGCCATGGATTCCTCTGAGGTAAAACGCCCATTATCCGGAAGTAATCTTGTCCCCCGTTCGCGTCTCCGGGTGGGGACTGCTTCAGAGAAATCTAGGCGCAAGATGAAAAGTAGAGACCTAACAATAGGGACGTGGAATGTTAGAAGTTTAAATAGGGCTGGTGGGTTAAAGTTGGTCGCGAATGAAGTTAAGGGGTACCATTTAGATATTGTTGCATTATAAGAGGTTCGCTGGCCAGGGGAGGGTTCGTTAACAGAAGGAATGTATACTATTGGGTTGATGCAAAATTAATGCAGGTTTTTAGTAGGTATTGTAAATACGCCATATCTTTACTTTAACCATATATATTTAATCAAAATAATTTCCATCTGAATCAATGCACTTTTGCCAACGTTCAACAAGCTTTCTTATTCCACCAGAAAAAAAATCCGAATCCCTGGACTCAATGAAATCACGAAAAGAATTTTCAATGTCGTCCTGGTTTTGAAAATTTTTCTCCCTCAAAAAGTTGTCCAGATGCCTGAAAAAGTGGAAGTCTGTAGGAGAGAGGTCAGGTGAATAAGGCGGATGTTGGAGAACTTCGTAGCCCAACTCGTGCAGTCGTCGAAGCGTTGGTTGTGCAACGTGTGGTCTAGCGTTATCGTGGAGCAGGATCGGCCCCTTCCGATTCATCAATGCTGGGCAAAGACGTTGCAATTTTTGAGTTCCGAGTTCCGCCGCCATTTCTCGTGTGGTTTTGGTTGGGTCTTCTTCCACTTTTGACCTCAGCTGGTCGTTGTCCAGAGCAAGATGACGGCCCCGACCTTCCTTGTCTTCGAGGTCGAAATCTCCTCTGCGAAACTTCTGGAACCAACGCTGCACCGTGCACTCATTAATAGCCCCTGACCCCACACTTCATTAATATTACGAGCCGTTTGCGCAGCGCAATTTAAATTCGTAAAAATAAATTTGACGAAAATCGCACTTTGACATTTTCGATTCAAGACCTTTGAACACACTGAACAAAACGATTTTACTAAACAAATTCATGGTGAAAGAGAGGGTATTAGATAAGGTTTGTTTTGGTATAATAATGATCAATGCTAGGATTAGCTTTGTTTACACAATTGGAATTAAGATATTGCAATAGAGGAAACCTGCATTAATTTTGCATCAACCCAATATTTGGTACGGGGGGAGCGTTAATTATTGTTTAGATACCGGGTTTCTGATTAGGAATAGATTTCTTTCCGCATTACGGGATGTACAGTTCTTTAGTGAAAGAATATCGGTTGTTATATTTCAAGGTCGTTGGTCTAAAATCGCGTTTATAAACATTCATTCTCCTACCGAAGATAGTGATGATGAAGTAAAATGCGAATTTTATGATAAACTAGAGTCGGTTTATGATAAGTTACCGCGAAATTACATTAAGATAATACTAGGTGACGCGAACGCAAAGGTTGGAAGGGAAGAAGTATATCGTCCTACAATCGGTAAAGAAAGTTTGCACGAATATAGTAATGATAATGGGACCCGACTAATAATCTTTGCCATTTCGAAAAACCTAATAATCAAAAGTACTACGTTTAAACATAAGGATATTCATAAGTATACGTGGACATCGCCGGATGGACAAACTCGGAATCAAATAGATCATGTTTTAGTACAAAACAGATGGCAAAGTAGCATAATTAACGTGAGTGATCATGAATTAGTAATCGCGAAACTTGGACAGAAACTAAATACAAAAAAGAGAACATCTAACTATATTCATCCCGAGAATTTTGATTTAGTTAAATTAAACAACCCCGAAATTAGAAAACAATTCGCGATAGAAGTAAAAAATAGGTTCGATGCTTTGGAAACTTCAGACGAGGAACACGAAGATGTAAACAAATTATGGGAAGGGATCAGGAATAATATCAAAGAGGTTGGTAATTTGTGTCTTGGGAAAATCAAAAATAAAAAGAACAAACCTTGGTTCGACAGGGATTGTCAAAATATGTGTGAAAGAAGAAAAACCGCTAAACTGAATTCCTTAAATAATCCAAGCGATAATAATGTGGCTTACTTTCGGTTAGTAAAAAATGAAACTTCAGAATTCTTAAAAAATAAGAAAAGAGAGTATCTTAAAGGCAAAATAATAGAAATAGAAAAACACAGAAGCGGAAATAACGTAAGAGAGATGTACAAAGGTATAAACAAATCGCGTAAAAGATTTGAACCTCTATTGAATGGGGTTAAAGATGCGAATAACAACATATTTGCATATCCAACTGAGATATTAAATAAATTTAAACAATACTTTGACGGCATTCTAAATATGGAAAATAATAATCAATCTCCTCCCTCTGAATACCAGAGCGCTGAACCATGGATAGACGCACCGAGTAAAGAGGAAGTTGAAATGGCGATAGGAAAATTAAAACGGTATAAAGCTGCAGGAAATGATAATGTCACGAGTGAATTAATCAAGGCGTGTGGAGAAGTGGGCGTTTCCAAATTACATGTTTTAGTTAAGAAGATTTGGGAAAATGAAAAATGCCCGAAGAATGGAAAGAATCAATACTTATTCCGATTCACAAAAAAGGACCGAGGACGGGTTGTAACAACTATCGTGGGATCTCTCTTCTCCCAGTATGCTATAAAATATTCTCGTCAATACTAACTAACCGAATCACGGAATACGCTGAGAAAATTATCGGAGACTACCAATGTGGTTTTAGGCGGAATCTCTCGAATATTGATCAAATATTTTCCTTACGTCAAATATTAGAGAAGAAGCTGGAATACGACGGTGTAGTCCATCAACTCAACTATTGATTTTAAAAGGGCTTATGATTCCATAGACCGTTAGAAGCTATATAACATCATGATTGAACAGGGGATACCTAAAAAGTTAGTAAACCTAGTAGAGAAGTGTTTGTCGGAAACATTTCATAAAGTTAGAATCGGTCATAATTACTCCGAGAGATTTGAGGTGCGATCAGGTTTGAAACAGCGTGACTCCCTTTCACCTGTTTTGTTTAATATAGCCTTAGAATATGTCATAGAAAAGGTGATGTGTACCGAGATAGGCTTAAATATGGGTCACAAGATTCCGGTTTTGGGGTATGCCGATGATTTGGTACTGCTAGGTGAAGACACCGAAACTATACAACTAAATACAAGTGTGTTAATAAAAACTCGAATTTAATACCGATAAGACGAAATATATGATTAGTTGCAGAAATGGTGGCGATCTTGATGATATTAATATTTCAGGTCATACTTTTGAACACGTAGAGAAATTCAAGTATTTAGGTTCAATGATAACAAGAAAAAATGAAATCCAGGAAGAAATAAAGTCCCGGTAAAAGGTGGGAAATGCGTGTTATTATTCAGTTGCTAAATTACTTAGCCTTGCGGCTTCTGTCTAAAAACTTAAAGGTTAGAATTTATAAAACTATTATTCTTCCGGCGGTTCTTTACGGATGCGAAACGTGGCCGCTTACTTTGAAGGATGAACAACGGCTTAAGGTTTTCGAAAATAAGGTACTGCATAAAGTATTTGGTCCGAAGAGAGATGAAGCCACTGGGGAGTTAAGAAGGTTGCACAACGCGGAATTGCGGAGTTTGTACCCTGTGAATATAATTGAGTTGATAGCATCGCGGAGACTCAAATGGGCGCGTAAAGTTGTTGGGCTTAGTGAGGAACGGATTCCGAGAAAGTTGGTATTCGCTGAACCGACTGGTAGGCGTCCGAAAGGTAGACCGAAGCGTCGATGGGAGGATTGCATTAAGGCTGATCTCGGGGGCTTGGGCTTGACCGGTGAACATTGGACGAGTCTGTGCAGGCGAAGTTAGGTGGTATCGGCAGTGAACCTTTGGGTTCGGTAAGCCTATTATTATTATTATTAAGATATTTTAGAAACTTATCCATAGCTTGCCTCTCACCCACCGGCTCTGCGACTCCTGGTTGAATCTTCGGTTTTTGGGAGAAAACATCTTCGATAGGTACTGTTTTCCCCAATATCAAACCTTCTGCATCAGGCCATTCAACTTGGACGTATTCCTTTTTCCGGTCTCCTGAAGCGACAACAGAGATCACAGATGCAACCACTGACTCTTGAACTGGTCCTCCAGTCCTCAGAACCGTCTGACCAATTTTCTTTTTTGGCATGACCTTTTAAATCCATAAATCTTATCTGAAGAAACAACTAACCATCCACTATTCAATTAAAAAAATAAAAAATAAAAAAATAGAAATGATTATATGAATAATCATTCTTCTTCTTCCTCCAGTGGCACGACAGGCCATGTAGGCTCACGTTTCACGATGCAATTTTTTTTTAGTATTGGGTCATCACTCCCTACGACTAATTTTGTGAGTGGCCACCCTTTGGCTGACAGGTCTCACATACCCGGGGGAGAGGTTGTGAGTGAATCCACATTTTTTTAAATCTTTATAAAAGCACCGCCCGGACTTGGATTCGAACTCAGAATCTGTAGCATGAGAGACTAGCGTGCTAGCCACTCAGCCACGGGCTCCCCCACATGAATAATCATTACATGAAATAAATCTAGAAATGACATGCGTGTTCTCAAATAAATATTTAAAATCGACAAAATGAACCATACTATCTCATACATACATACATCCTCGGCGCTACAGCCCAGTTCGGGCCCTGGCCTCCAAAACAAACGACTCTTCTCTATTCCTGGCCAATGTCCACCAGCCTGACGTTCCCAGCAGCACTGCATCCTTTCCAACCTGGTCCAACCATCTCATTCGGTGTCTCCCTCTCTTCCTTTTGCACACCGGCGCATAGCTCATTATTCTCTTGGGGATACCATCTGCCATCCTTTGAACGTGGCCAGCCCAACGAAGCCTGCTTATCTTTATAAATCTCACCGCTGGGACATCCTTATACTTTTCATAAAGTTCTCGATTGTGTCTAATTCTCCAAAGACCATTTTCCCTTGTAGGCCCATAAATCCTTCTCAGTATTCTTCGCTCGAAAACAGCAATCTTTTGTTCATCTGTTTTCGGTAACACCCAGGATTCACAGCCATAAGTCAGTACAGGTCTAATCAGGGTTTTGTAGAGCGTGGCCTTCGTTTCCTTATTAATTTCTTTAGTTTTAAATAATCTTGTTAGACCATAATAACCCCTCGTAGCAGCTCAAGTTCTCTTCTCTATTTCTTTGGAGGAATTATTTTCGGTATATACAAACGAAACGAGGTATACAAATCCCTGAACTGTTTCAAATTTGTATCCTTGTATCTCAATACATGGTTCTCATACCTTAGTCCCTGCAACCATATACTTGGTCTTGGATTCATTTATGACAAGTCCCATTGTCTTAGCAGATTGCTCTAAAGCTTTAAAAGCCTCCCTTATGCCCGATTCTGATCTACTGACTATATCTATGTCATCTGCATAAGCTAGTTGCTGAACGCTTTTATTAAAGATATGTCTGCCTGTTTGTATTTGAGAATCCCTTATCACTTTCTCCAGAGCTATGTTGAATAGTAGGCATGCCAGGGTGTCTCCCTGCTTCAGTCCATTCCATGTTTGTATGGGGTCTGACAGGTTGGATTGGATCCTAATTAGACATTTAGTGTTGTAGGTTGCTACTCTCACCATACGGACCAATTTGGACGGTATATTCATCTTTCTCATAGCTTTACAAAGCATCTCTCTATTTAAGGAGTCATACGCAGTTTCATAGTCCACAAATAAATGGTGCGTCGTAATTCCGAATTCTAATGTCTTTTCCAGGATTAGTTTTAGCGTGAAGATCTGATCAGTGGTTGATTTACCTCGCATGAAGCCACATTGGTAGTCTTTTATAATCATTTCTGCATATGGAAGTAATCAGGTGAATATTATATTGGATAATATTTTGTATGCTGTATTCAGCAGAGAAATGTCTCTGTAGTTTTTACAGATAAACAGATTGTGTATTAGGCAGATCATTCCATTATTCCAGTCTTCAGGCATTTCCTCCTCTGTCCAAATCCGCTCCATGAGATTTGTTAATTCCTTCACAAAGTCCTGTCCTGCGCTCTTAAAAAGTTCTCCTGGAAGACCATCCGTTCCAACAGACTTATTATTGTTCAGCTTCTCTATTGCCTCGCATACCTCGTCATAGGAAGGGAGCAGCTCTTCCCTGTCATCTGCTAGCTCTTCTTCCACCTGATCCGCTCTTCTTTCTCTCGCACTATATTCTTCATTCCTACCTATAAGTTCACTGAAGTCTTCAGTCCTTCTAATAACATCTTCTGTGGATGAGGAGCTTTCCACTTTTATCTCTACAGGCAATAGATCGAGGCTGGAATTCTTGTCTCATGTTGTTGACTTTTCTATACATGTCTCGGCTTAATTTCTTGCTTATGAACTCCACTATGCTTTGCAGCTGCTCTGTCATATGCTTTCTTTTTTTCTCTCTATGGACTTTCTTTTCATTTTTTCTGGCATTTTTATATTCTTCCAGTGCGGCCCTAGTACGTTTTCGTTACGAACCATACTATCACAGTCGATTGATATATTATATATGTACAATGGGCGAAGTCTATATTATAAAAATAAAAAATAAATAAAATAAATATATTAAAATTTCAATATTATATACTTATAAAATAATTAGTTAAAAAAGGAGAAAATAAGTAAATAAATAGTTAAAAAGGATAAAATAAGTAAATAAATAATTATAAAAGGATAAAATAAGTAAATATATTTAAAATAAAATCGGTCATTAAATCATGAAATGTCATAAATATTAAAAGATATCTAAAAAATAAATAACTAAAAATAAAATTATATGGTAACCAGAACTAGAGTAAAACCATAACGCCGATTTTTAAAACATTAAGCAGACAAAAATAAATCTTAATAATGTAAAAATGATTAAGAAAGAATAACTGAAAAAAAAGAAAAAGGATAAATAAGAATATTATAAAATATCTGATGTTAAGGTATGATTATCTCAAAGTAGTTGCTATTCCTTTAAAAAAAAAAAAGTCACACCTATGTACAGATACGCAATCAATTGTAAAATTACTTTTTACGCCTGGCTCACTGTTGACAAACATATGTCACCAGCTGGCACTGACCTTGCCTTGGAGACAGGGCGTGGTGGGGGAGTGCAAAGTCCTAAGCTGCACGCCGATAAGGGACCTCGCAGGAATAGCAGCTCCAATTCTTCTCTTTTCGCTCACAGAAATAATTCTCACTAGATTTTCACTAGAGTTCACGAATCTATCTATCGAATCCCAATTCACACTCAAGCGAATTTTCACTATAAATGGGTGTAGATAACCCAATCATAATTCTGATCTAACACGGACTGGGTGTGTACTTCAGGCTAACTCGAGCCAGACTCAAGAAGGACAATGGTTACACAATCGAAATTTTAAAAATAAGTAGTGGATCAAAAAGACCATACACAAAAAAAAAATTAAGCGTAAGACTCCTTTTTAATCTCCCTTGTTATGGTCCGCTATAAGTTTCAGTTGATTTAAATTTTCGTGAATTTTTTTAACAGTTTTCTTCGCTACGTAGGTAAGATGCTGTAAAGACCACAATTGTATACAGTACTCTCATCAACACTAGTTTTTGTTTGATTCTTAATTATGCAAGATTACAGGAGCTAATCATTTTTAAAGAAAATGTTATTTTAGCAGCGAAGAAAAGTTAATAACTCGAAAACCTGCCATAACTCAGTCACCAAATTTATGTTACTTATAAACATCTTATAGATGTGTAACATGTGTCAGCTTCATAATTTTTCACTCTGTCCCTTCAGAGATATTTCCGTGTAAACCTCGTGAAAAATGAGTTATTGTCATTTTTGAAAACTCATATACAAGAAAGTTCGATACAAATCGATGTTCTCAAGATCGAAATTTTTACAACAAGTAGGGCTGTGACTAAGCTATGTATGAAATCAAAGCTGTTATAGATTGAGTGATTTAACAATATGAAATTGTTATGTCCAGCACCTACCAAATTAAATGTACTTTAAAGGAAGAAATATTAAAATATCTGTATTTAAGCCCTCTCAGACTATTATAATCAGAATGAAACCTACATAAAATTAAAACCCATTAAATTTTACATTGATGATATAGCAAGTTTAATCAAAATCTTTTGATCCGTTTTTGAGAAAATGTAAAAACCTTCAAATGCATTGTATAAAGTCTCTCTTTTGGTTGGCCGATTTTGATGAAAAAGTTGCTTTAACATTCTCAGGACTTATATGCTCTTAAAATATGAAATGTCACTTTTATACAACTTATAGTTTTTATACAAGACTTACCACACACACACATACACACACACACACACACACACACACACGGACGCGCGGACACACACACACACCCACAGACACGGACACTCGGACATGGACATGGACACACACACACATACACACACACACACACACACACACACACACACACACACACACACACACACACACACACACACACACACACACACACACACACACACACACAACGCACACATATTACATTACATTGTGGGTGACATGCACACATGGAGAGGTTGATTATTACCTTACTCAACTGCTCTCTGGACATGGCTGCTTCAGGTCATATCTCCACAGGTTCAAGCTGGATAAAGAATCATCATGTACCAACTGTCCTCGTTTGGATGAAACAGTGGAACATGCTTTCTTCGCATGCAAGAAATTTACCGTGGAGAAGGTTCAGCTAGATATGGTGCTGGGTGAAAGATCCACACCGGAAAATCTGGTACAGCTCATGTTGACCAGTCAAGAAAACTGGAATGCTGTTTCAGATTATGCTGGGAGAGTCGGAAGAATACTGAGAACCGAGGAGCGAGCGAGAATAGGTCAAATACCGTCAAGTATGCAGTAGAGAAGTAGGCGCTTAGCCATCCTGTCCACCGCGAAGTAATGCTTGCAAGCAGTTCTCTGGTGTGTCATCGCAGAGAATGTAGGTGGGTTTTAGTGAGTAAGAATCTCACACTGTTGTGGATTCAGTTGCCCACTTCGTCTTTATGAAAGATTTTCCCCTACAATAAAAAAAAAAAAAAAAAAAAAAAAAAAAAAAAAAAAAAAAAAAAAAAAAAAAAAAAAAAAAAAAAAAAAAAACCACGGACATGGACATGGACACACAGACAGACCTTTTAGTGCCACTTGGCTATTTGACTCAGGGCACCCTAAAACATGTATTTCCGTTGAAAACTGGAATTCTAAAATTTTCACGATCACAATACCTAATATGCAATAAGTAAGGGGTTCCCTTACTATATATTTTGTATATAGGTAAGTGAAATAAAAAATAAACTTTATTTTAATAGCGACAAGGATGGAGCTCTATTCTCTTATTCTGATCATCTTATAATTATTATTGCCACTACATTCAACTTCATATTTTGATAATCTTTGGATGAGGAAAACTCTAAACTCCAAGTAAATTCTATTTTTGGCAAAAATGGTGGTTGTTAAATTGTATATTGAAATCCTTCTGTTGAAGGTTTAGAGAAAAATTAGTACTATTTTGGTCTATTGACCAAGATAACAATGACTCAGAAATCTTCGTATTCAATAAAAGTAGAGCATTACTTCATACATAATGCACAGATCTCATATTTTATACACCATGGTTTTCATTGATTAACTTTATTTTTTCCTAACAATTTAAGATTTCTAGCTACTGGATAATAATTTGTATATGTCTTAAGAAGCTGTTTTTTGATTAAGCAATATTTTAATCCTTAACTGAAATTTCTTTAGATTCACATTTATAAGATGGACATGTTTTATGTTATTATTTTTTAAATTGTATTCTTATTCACTTATATTTTTAGCTCTCTGATGAGAAGAATTACTATGCCAGTAAATACAAAATTCTCCATAGCAACTTTCTGAAGCTGAAATCAGAATTTGATAATTTAGAACAAGAGCTAATGCTTGAAAGAGAGAATTCCAAACATCTGGAAGAAGCTAACTCTGCATTGACATTAAGATTAAAGGTTAGATCTTATAACCTAGACATTATATTAGTCATAGTGAAATTTATAGGACAAAGAGTCAAATAGAGATGGATTGAAATCAATCTGATATTTAGTCACTGCCACTTATTAGTACCATGATAAAGGGTATAGCCGGGTAAGAATGGGAAATCTGTCCCGGCGACTTTTTTGATTCATACTTAGGGGATCGATCTGATGTAAAATGAAAATGATTCACCTAAATTTTAGCTCTTTAACTGAAATGGATTTTGTGATATTTAAAAAAATCTCTTTTTTCGATTTAATTTTTTTAAACAGTAAAATTAGAAATTAATTAATGATGATTTTTTTCTCCTGATTATTAGGAGCAGAAGACATAAAAAAAATGATATGATAATGATTCTTTACCCATTCGAGACCGATTGCACTTGCAATGGATTTCCGAGGCTATAAGACATCCTGCTCACTGTTTTTCTACAAATTTATTTCTTGTCTATGTTATTTTTTTTATTATTCAACTAATTTTTTTTATATTTTTTTACTTTTTACTACTTTTTAAAAGTTGTCTTTACATTATATTTTGTTCTTTATTACTGAAAGAAAAATAACGGTTTTATATTATCTAACTATTTTTGAAATAACTGTTTATACATTTTTTAATGATGCATTTTTATTTTACCTTACATTGCACACATGGTGTTCAATTCGCTCCTCACACAAAAATTGTTTGAGCAAGCTGCACGCTGGTGTGCAATGATTGTATTTATGTGAATTCACTTATGAATCGGGTGATTTCTATGGTATTTTTCTATGGTAAACATGTTTTTATATTAAAAATGAACAATACAAAAAAAAAAAAATTTGCTCTTGGGGACTGTGTTTAAAAAAAATCGTCGTCTCGAATGGGTTAAACGAAAAGCTGATTTTTAGCGGAGGAAAGAAAATCAAACTTTGTTTTTTTAAAACCTTTTTGAAAAGTTTCAATCACCAAATTTTGTCAGAAAATGTCTTTAAGACTCCTATATACTCAGGATTTTTTTCATATTGTTCCACCACTTCAAAAAATTGGAAAATATTCTTGAGTATAGTGTAGTATAAAAGTCATCCGACAAAATTCAATTGGGGACACCTTTCATAAAGGCTAAAAAAAATATATATATAAATATTTCTTCAGTTAAAAATCAACTTTACGAAAAGAATCAGGATCATATCATTTTTTTTGTCTTAGACTCCTAGGAATCTGGAAAATGTTTTTTTATATCTTCAACTAAAATGATATTCGTGATCTTCAAAAAATATAAATAAGAAAATAGAAATATATATTTTTTAAATAATGAAGATGGTTGAGGGTGCGGTCCTTCATTTTCCTTATCTAATTTCTCAACGGTCAACTAAACTCTATCATTGTATTTTTTAAACTGTTGAAAGGTTTCAGTCACTGAATCTTGTCAGAAAATGCCTTTTATACTCAGGAATTTTTTGAAGTGGTGGAACAAAGTGAAAAAAAAAAATTTGGAACTGCTTTTTTTTGCCTAAATTTTGCTTAAAAAAAGATTTTTTTTTTTTCATATTGTTCCATCTCTTCAAGAAATTCTTGAGTATAGTAGAGTATAAAAGACATTATCTGATAAGTGACACTTTTCAAGAAGGTTAAAAAAAAAAAATTAAAAATATTTTCCTTCTCTTCTAAAATCGGCTTTTCATTTGAATGAAAGGTGTCATTCACCAACTTTTTTCAGAACATGTCTTTTATACTCTTCTCTACTCAAATTTTTAAGTGGTGGAACAACTATAAACTCGTTTTTTTCATGTTAGATTTCAGAAATAAAGATTTTTTTTCATATTGTTCATCGACTAAAGATTTTTGAGTATATAGGAATATATACTTTTATAAAAGAACCTTAGAAATCCTTAACTGAACGTTTTTTATTATCAAAAAAGGATAAGTTTGTTTAAATGAAAGTTTTCAGAAAATAAAAGTTTTTAATTTTTCTCATATAGTTCCACCACTTGAAAAAAAATCGAACTAATTTATGAGTATGTATATAGGAGTATAAAAGACATTTTCTGACAAAATTTGGTGATTGACACCTTTCAAAATTGTTTTTAAAAAAAATTTTGATTTTCTTTCTTCTTCTAAAAATCGGCTTTTCGTTTAAGACAAATTATGTTATCATTTTTTTTGTCTTCTACTTCTAAGAATCAGGAACAAAATAATCATTAATTAATTTAGAATTTTTACTATAAAAAAAAAAAAAGTTTTTTTTTTAATCTTGAAAACCGCTTCAGTTATAAAAAGCTAAATATTTAGGTGAATTATTTTTATTTGACATCAAATCGATTCCCTAAGTATGAACCAAGAAGCCGCAGGGGCAGATTTCCCATTCTTAACCAGCTATACCCTTTAAGGAAAACTCTAGTTCACCGAAATCACGTGGAATTACCACAATTTACTTTGAATTCAGTGATGCTTTCATATCTTATATTTTTTTAGTTCCTCACAGGGACATTTTAAATCTTTAACCAATCAACCCCCTTGAGTTCCGTGAATCATTTCTTCTCTCACTGAAATTTGAGTTATTCACTTTGTGTTTCTTTACCCTATCAATTTCTAAATTATTATTTTATTATTTTATAGTTGTATCGCTTACCTTTTTATTAGTTATTTTACATTGAATAAATTTTACCTGTCTGCATTCATTAGTATTGTTAATTAAGTGTATTACATATTAACAAACTCCTGTTGTTACTATATTTTCTCAGGTATAAATCGAGGTTTTTTTTTTTTTCTGTCAAATAAGGGTTTAATCTATAATTGAGGTCAACTTAATTCATTCTAGGAAATTTGTATTTATAATTTTTTCATAATTTATTATTGTTTTCTGAGGTATAGGGAGGTGAAGGTCTCATCGTCCAGCCTTGTGCTGTAATCTGCCACCGGTCCTCCATGTTGGGGGAACAGTACACTAACATACACACAGTACACGATAACAACTTACAACACTCAACCCTACATTATGGACTAAGGTCATCTACAGTAAACAGTACACTAACATACACACATTACACTGTAACAACTTATAACACTCACCCCTACATTACGGACAAAGGTCATCTACAGTATACACCCAAGGGTCACCTCCCCTTGGAAGCTACCCCGGATAGAGTGCAGGTCTGCAGGAACTGAGGTGGCAGCCCCACCAGCAGGCTAGGGGGCTCTGAGAAGGTTTATAGCCACCCGAAATTAAATTATCTTGTCACCGCAAATGAAAGCCTCGGATACAAATAGGTTTAACAGATCCGGCATTTCTATAATATTCTCAATTTTGGATATTGGAACATATGTTCAGTATACAGACCTGGAGCACTCCTGGATCAAATTGACGGGTATAAACTGGATCTTGTTGCCATCTGGGAAGCACACTGGAGGGGGAGTAGTATCGTGGAGAAGCAGAAACACTATATATATATATTATATATATATATATATATATATTATATATATATATATATATATATATATATTTATATATATTATGACCAGGATATTCCACTTCAAAGTTAATTAAAAGGGCGCCAGGCTGGTTAGGCCAGATACAAGTAGCTTTATCCACTTTTTGTGCAAAATAAGGAAAAATAAAATTGGTACATACCCTGTCATGAAAAAAAGGTTATTTGCTTTTCCAGCTAAGCTCAGCGAGAAGGGCTGGGTTAGTTTGTTCTGGCATGCAATGCAACTATCAAAAGCAAATACTATTAATATTATTTATTAACTATCTACAAAATAAAAGAAATGCAATTACTACCATGCAACAATGTATGTACAATATTAAAATATTTACAATATATATATACAAAAGGGAATGAATTACAAATAAAGAAATGAACATAAGACAAAATAAAAGGAAGTATTACATAAAGGAAATTTAAAAGAAAAGATAAGGAGATACAGGTAAGGTATAAGGTAACATGGAGGCAAGAGGTAAGGTACAATGGAGCAGGTTCCGACAACCGCGACCGGTTACACCTCCCTTCCTTTAGGGAAGCGTGAAACCTCACGCTGATTTTATCTTTGGAACAGCTTCAGCTGTCCGGCGTGTGCGTTGCCCACGTCATCGCCATCTTTATCCTCCAACTGAAAGGTGTTGGCTGACGTCTTCCTCCGGATCTTGTAAGGTCCTTCGAACTTTGGGGCCAGCTTAACCGCAAACCCTTCCGCTCCTGAAGATAAGTGGTGAGCCTTTCTAAGGACTAAGTCACCTACTTTAAATTTGTTATCTCTTTTACACAAATTATAATATATAGCTTGCTTAAACTAGACGTACATAAATTTTTCTCAACAAGTAATTTGAGTTCATTTAATTTATGCAAATGTGCAGTCCAGGTAGAGACAGTAAGAGGGATTAAACTATCTGAGCCTGCGTTACTAAATTGAGTGTTGGGAGCTACTAATTCCCTACCAAAATTCAAATATGCTGGAGTGCATACTAAGGAAGCGTGCAATGACGTGTTTAATGCAAAGTTGAATTCGGGAAGATATAAGTCCCAAGTTTTGTGATTATCTTCGACAAAAGAGGCTATCATTGTCTTGATTACACGATTAGTCCTTTCAACTGTATTTGCTTGAGGCCAATACGGCGGAGTTTTAGTAAGAGTTATGTCAAAGCTCTTAGCAAGGTCTTCCATAATTTTATTCACAAACGGGGTGCCGTTGTCCGTGTGAAGTATTCGAGGCGCACCCTACTTAAAGATAATAAATTGACGAAAGTTTTTAGAGACTGTTTTGGCGGTAGCCGTCTGAAGAGGGATGATTTCAATCCATTTCGTAAAGGTATCCAGGAAAACGAGAAGATAGCAAAACCCATTCGATGACCTGGGAAATGGTCCCTGGATGTCTGCGGCAACAGTGTCCTAAGGCTTAGTGAATTTTTTGAGATTCATTTTACCTACGCTTAGACGCTGTTCAGGCTTAGCTAGTTGGCACACCTTACATCTTCTTACATAATTTGAAATGGCATGAGTCATTCCAGGCCAATAGTAAAGTCGAGCAATTCTTTCTTGCGTTTTTTCGATCCCTAAATGTCCAGCTTCGGGACGGTTGTGATTCTCATGCAACACCTCCAGTTGTTGTTCTTCGGGAAGCACCAGTTTCCAAGATGTCGAGTCATCTTCTAACGTTAATTCAACATCTTCCATGATGTATCAGTATAAATAGCCAAGCCAATACCTTCCAATCTGGGTGGTCCTGGGGCCGCTGAATAACATTTCTACATTTCTGCTTGTACCACTCATCGGTACTGTTAGTATCCCATGGAGGGCTGAGGGTGCAAAGTGAGTTGATGATGTTCTGCTCTCTATTCTCCATGTAGACAGGCGGTAAACGAGAAAAGAAATCCGGTAATGAATGAGCGGATCCCTTACGATATATTACTTCGTAATTGTAACCTTGAAGTTCCAAGGCCCATCTAGCGAGTCACCCTGAAGGATTTCTCAAATTATTCAACCATTTAAGGCTAGCATGGTCTATAATTACCTTAAAATAGAATCCCTCAATATAAGGCCGAAACTTCCTGATGGCCCAGAGGATGGCAAGACATTCCTTCTCGGTAACACTATAATTTAATTCAGGACCTTGAAGCGCTCTACTAGCATGAGATATAACTTTTTCCTGATCTTGGATCCTTTGCGTTAGTACAGCACCTAAGCCTACTGAACTAGCATCCGTTTGTAAGAGAAATGTGCTAGAAAAGTTAGGCCTAGCTAAAATTGGTGAAGAAGTGAGTTGAGACTTAATAGTTCTGAAAGCTTCTTCTTGATCTTCGGTCCATATCCATCTTTGTCCTTTCTTCAAGAGTTGCGTTAAGGGCTTTACACAGTCGGCAAAATTAGCCACAAAGCGACGATACCAACCGGCCATACCTATAAACCTTCTTAGCTCTTTAACATTTTGTGGAGAAGGAAACTTTATTAACGGTTCAACCTTGTCCAGATCCACCTGAAGATCTTGTTCATTCACAATGAATCCAAGGTATTTAATTTCGGAACATCCGAACATACATTTTTCAAAGTTAATTTTCAAACCAGCTTCTTGAAGCTTTTTGAAGACAAGTTTCAGATAATGCAGATGTTTATCAAAGGTATTTGTTGCTATGACTACATCAAATTGGCAAAGCAAGCTGGAGCCATATCTGGAGTGATTATTTTATCCAGCAGCCGTTGAAAGGTGGCAGGAGCGCCACACAATCCGTAAAGTAGTCTCTTAAAGTGAAATAGTCCTCTACCTAATACAATGAACGCAGTGATCTCTCTACTCTCCTGTGCCAACGGAATTTGGTGATACGCTTGCGCCAAATCAATTTTCGATAAATAACGGCAGGAGCGTAGTTGGTCAAGTAGGCAGGTCATATTTGGTAAAGGATACACATCCTTTTTCGTCACAGAGTTGACCTTGCGAAAGTCAACGCAGAACCGATATTTCCCACTTGGTTTTCTAACCATTACTATGGGACTGGACCACGGGCTATGCGATGGTTCAATTATATTCTCTTCCAATATCCTTTCAACTTCTTCCTTGATAGCTTCCTGAAGCGCTGGAGACACTGGATAGGCCCTTTGTTTAATAGGTTTGTGGTTGCCCACATCAATGAAGTGTTCGGTTAGAGTTGTCATCCCTTTGGCGCACTTGTCAGCTTGAACTCATACCTCCAAAAGTTCTTTCAACTCGCTGGCTTCCTCTGGAGTTAACTTCTTAATACCTAGCTCATTCACGAAAGGTTTGGAAGTGTTCAAAGAAAAAGTATACCTGGTGTCAGGCTTATCCTTAAACCACCATATACCGCAAGAAATATCATTAATTATCCCAAATTTCTTTAGGGTATCCAATCCTAACAAACATGGTACAGATAGCGTTAGTAGTACGGCAAGAAAAATATCAAATTTATGGTCCTTAATGCTGGCAGAGAAGGCAACAGCAGTATGGACTTCTTCTTCAATACCATTAACTAAAGTTACTCGGTATGGTTTGATCTCTAAGAAGAATAGTTGGGAAGTCTTTAACAATGTAAGTCCCTCTGATCCAATGTAAGAATGTGTTGCTCCAGTATCAACCAGAGCAGGTACAACGATATCTTCTGAAAACAAATTTACAAAATAGCGATTTTCTCCTCTGTTAATTGTTGAAACAGAGTTGGTAGTCGGTTCCTTTAGTTCTAAATAAGACATATCGGAGTCATTTAATTTAGTAATATGGTCAGGCGAGTCTCCATCAATCCGACCACTTACAAGTTTTCCGACCTTTTGCATTAAGGACATTTACTGCAAGTCACCCCTCTCTTACCACAACGATAACAAAATAAGGCAATTTTTTCCTTTTTACATTCTGGATAGTGATGGCCTACATCCAGACAATCCAGCAAATATGAGAGCTATCCTGATTATTTTCGAAACCCCTTTTCTGGCTTCCTGCGGCAGTCCATAAAGTTGCATTCTTATCCACTTTAGAAGGTTTGGGTTTCTCCTTTTCCATCTTCTTGGAAAGATTCAACTGAGGATACAACAGATTTCGAACTGGACTTACCAAAATGTTTATATAACGGTACATAGGCTGCTTCTGGGACGAGGCATTTATCTTTAGTTGGAGGTGGACGAAACGTTTTCGAACGGTCTTGAATCCTCTCAAAGACCCGCTTCAATTAATTTCGATAAAGATGAAATTTCTGAAAGCCTAATGTACAGCATAGTGACTCTGAGACGGTGTCCAAAGAAATGATATGGTTTGCTGTTAAAAAACGCTCTTTGTGTGGTACGGAAATTATGGGAGCTAGAGACAGAAGTCTGTTGAAGCTTTTCCAGGAAAAATTTGTTATGTTTACTGATTCGGCTGATTATTCAAGAAAAAAATAAAGGATTGGCTAATGTTTTATAACATATATTAATGGTATAAAATAGCGGACTGAGATTAAAAACTGCAGAATTAATAAAAAAGGTATAGGTAACAGAAAGCGAATAAGATATAAGTATGACCGGAAAGAGAAAGATGTAAGTAATAGTGACACCTCGTCACATTATAAGATGTTAGGTAATTACCAATGACTATAAGGAGCTGACGAAGGAAATGATGAATAAAACTCCAATCTAGTGGACTAAACAAATATATAAATAAAATAATGATAATAAGTTAATAAAAATAAAATTAAGAAAGAGATGATCAGATGGTTTGTTTAAAAAAGGATGATGAGTTAGGGATGCTTTATTAAATTTAATATTTGAGAATAAGCTAGTGATAAGTTATGTTTGTCAACCTTTTGGTTAACAGGAAGGGGCTCTAGTTGTATGTAAATGCATTCTGTAATAAGTCGCTTGTCATCATTGATAATATCTGTAGCAAGAATGGAAGGAAGTTTTATCAAAATCATGGGAATGGTTGAGGGTTAAGGAATGTTCTGAAAGTTTTTAAGCGGTAGAGTTTTTTTGAGGAAATTGAATATTTGTTTCGGGTGATGCGGTCTTTGAGGAGGTTTTTGGTTTCACCAATGTAGGCTGAGTTGCAATTAGGAGTTCTGCAAGGGAATCTAAAAACAATTTTTGAACGATGATCAGTTGGTATATTGTATTTAAGTCGGCTATAAATATTGGAGAGTCTGTAGTGGGATTTGAAAGCAAGTCTTAAGTTTGGATTGAATGATTTTTTCTGAAAGAGAAGGAATGTATGGTAGGGATCTATATAAGGGAGTGAGACTGGGTAATGATGGAGTAGAAAGCACACAAAGAGCGTTTTTAACAGCAAACCATATCATTTTTTTGGACACCGTCTTAGAATCAGTATGCATTTTCTTTCTTATTGATTATGACCTCTTTTGGTTGGTGATTCCTGTGGTTATTAATTAGTTCATTTATGATATAGGGAGGGAAGTTATTGGCCAGGAGAATGGACTTTATGCAGTTAATGTTGATATCGTGGAAACTGGAATCTTAACGGAAAAGGCTTTGGTGTATAAGGATTTTGGCAACATTAATTTTTTTATGATATGGGTGTTTGGAATGAAAGTTTAATAGTCTGCCAGAGCAAGTCGGTTTAGTGTACCAGTCAGTGGATATTGTGTTATTAGGGTTCCTAATGATGGGGAGGTCTAGAAATGGAAGGAAATTGTTTGTTTCAGATTCAGCGGTGAGATGGAGATGTTGGTGGTAAGAGTTAAAGGCTAAAAGGATGTCTGCAATTTTATCAGGGTTAAGAACAAGAAGGAGGTCGTCTACATATGTTTTAATTAGGATAATATCATTAGGAAACTGAGGGATTATGGAATTGAGTAAATTGTTAAGGACAATATTGGCGAGATCAGGGGCTAGAGGATTTCCTATGGTCAGTCCTGAACTTTGATTAAAGAACTGTCCATGGAATGTAAGGTAGCCGTAACAAAGATTGAGGGATTCTAGGTATGAAGAACAGTTGAGTGAGGTATTTTTTTTTCCAATTTCTTCTTGTGTCCACTATCTTATCAAGGTAGGTTATTAGAATAATGAATATATAAATTTTTAACATATCATTTTTTTTATTTGTAAAGGCTATATGCAATGATTTGCTAGTGTTGAATTTAATTCTCCAGTATTTAGTTCAGGCACATACATCTGAGATTGAGCTATAGGATTCTTTAGATGTTTCCTTGGAATCATCAACAATAGCCAATATGGCATTATCGTCGGCAAATTTCACCACATTTGTTTCCTTCCCGTTTTTCAAATTCCTGGTTTATAACAAGTAGAGAATAGGATACAGCAGTCTTACCCTAATTTATTTATGTGAGATATAAGACTTCAATAAGGGGGCATTCTGGAAGATTTCTAAGCAGTCTGAATTCCTAACTTTCTCCCAAGGAAAACATTTTGGATTTTGGATTTGATCATAGCAATTTATTTTTGCTCTTCAGTAAGGGATCTGATGCCTTGAGTTTTGTCACCTGCTTGTGTAATATCTGTAGCTATAACTAAGTTCCCATGGGTGGCCAATAGTTTGCTAGTATATTTTTGTTTATCGTTTGATTAAAATTTGACTCATAAGATTGATAAGGTACTTATACACCAGAAAGATCATGTGATTCATATTTTATTAAATAAAATATTAGTGGATTTTATTTTTTATTTTAGGAGAAGGATGCTGATGATCCATCAATGGTTTTAGATGAATGCATTCAACCAGGACCTTCAGGTGTAACATCTCCTAAAGTTCTTAAATTAGAAAGCAGTGCCAAGTCTACAAATGCAGAAATAAATTCTCTTGTTTGGGAATTTCTGTGTGAGGTAACCACCACTTGTTCTTTATTTTAAAATGGAAAACTATTTTCAATTAAAATTTGTCTAAAATAGTTGTTTAAATAAGTTAACTGCTGCACTGTTAAGCATGAGCCTTTTCATAGGGTAGACATTTTTTTAAATTTTACCCTCCTACAACACAAAATAAAACACTTCAAAATCCATGTTCCAGTGAACTTGTTTAAAATGTATTGAATTCAGCTTCTTGGATTTAAGGGTAGTTATCCATAAAGAATAGAACCACAAAATGCAGTAGTACATTCTTGTTAATTAAAAAATGTATTTTTGACAAATAAGGTTTGCTTGGGTTAAGGCAAGATGTTCTTTGATCTTTTTTTATATTTTTCATAAACAAATAAATAATGGAAAAATAAATTTTATATTGGGACATTCAGTCCTTGTAATTGATTAATCTGTATTTATCAACTGTATAACACAAGAATTAGGGGAAGGAATCACCTAGGAAAAGCTACAATGAACTTTCCTTGGACTGACCTTTGAAATTAAGAGAAATATTAGTTATAGTGGAAAAGTATTTAGAAAATTGATAACTGACACCAAAAAGAAAAAAAAAAAAAAAAAAAATAGTTTTTAGTCAAGATAAAGGGAGATGACTCAAATTAAAATACTAATGTGGGTGGTATAAGGGGGAGAAGATATTGGGTTGTCCAGAAAATGATGCAGGATTTTAGGTTTCTCTATATAAATACACCTCTATATTATAAACTGTTTACGTTTGCTGGATTATTTATTTGTATGAATGTCGACACTTATTAATCCTCTTCCAAAAGAAAATGTTTGTTTACCTCTACAGCATTTCCCTACTAGGAAATAATTCATACTTTACTAAAAGTTCAAGGCATGATTTTTTTATAATCAGTGATTTTTTAAATTTATATTTAGTGAACATTTTAATATTAGTGAGTAAAATGTTTAACAGTGGTTTGAAAAATTTTAAGAGGGAGACTTTTGCCAGGAAGATGAAGAAGGCCATGGAAGGACTTTAATAACTTAAAAACTTTTTTTTTCTGAAACTGATAAATATAATAAATAATTACTGATTAACATATAACAAAGGGTAATCAATACTAACTTGACAAAGTTTACTGAACCAATTATTAGTGTTGTTAAAAAAAAAATGAAGTAATTTTATTAAAATAAATAGATAAGCTAAACACGTGCATATTCAGGTGATTGTTTATTTTTTTTACTTTAATTTTTTTTTTTAACAGAGATATTGAAATTAGTTATTATGGATTAAAGTTTTCATTTATGTTTAATACAAATTTTGTTCCTCTATGGGGTACTATATTTTAACACAATCATTTTGTTAGCTTTAGTGTGGAATTATTACGTATCACAATCATTGAACTCTTATGCACCGCTGTGTTCCGGAGAGCCACAGTGCACACTTTAGCAATCACTGGGTTAAATGTTATCATTATTTCATGATTTCTTTACAGTTAACTTAGAGTAATTTCTGACTTAATGTAACACATTTATATTTCATTATTTTCCTTACCTTTACAAATCAAAGAAAGACAATTGTTAAACATTTGATATTCTACCTATAGATCTGATTTCGTTTATCACAGACGACGAGATAAACTCATCTTCACTTAAGCTTATTAGTTTAGTTTATTACATGCTTATTGAGCTAACTAATTTTGTAAGAAAGAATCTGATTGCCAAGAAAGTTGACTTTAAACTAACGTTGAAGACTAAGTCTACCCTGCTGTAGCGAGTGTTTTTGAGATTAAATCGTTGTAGCCCTCTTTTTATAAGATTACTTACAAAGAATTAGGAGGCAGACCCATGAAGTGATATATGTAAGGCCAAATCTAAATAAACACCCTTATTACTCGATTTGGACTCTAATCCTCTGTGCATGCTCCCACAAATGTTTCTGATTTCCTAGAGAAGGAGTATTTCTATGGTGACCTGGAATGAGCTGGAATGAACCCAAATTTATATTTTATATTAATATAAATATATAAATTTATATTTATCCCAGAGGACATATGGCTGAGGGGAGAAAGTTGCAGGACCCCCAGAAGAAATCGGAGTACAAAAATTAATTGAGGAAAAGGCTCCAAGAGATGGATGCAGACAAAAGTATGGATGATGTATGGTCTTTTATTAAAGATTGTATCCTGCAGTCAGCTTTCCTAGTTTTTGGGATAAAGATTTTATATATATAAAGGCAAAGAGAACTTCAGGGTGGAATGAAGAGCTTGGGGGGCTGGTCAAGGATAAGAAAAAACTATGGAAGGACTGTTGCACAAATAAATCACCACATAAATGGCAGATATATGTAGTAGCTCAAAACTGGACAAAAGAAGCTGAAGAGAAATTGAACCAGGACCAGGCAGAGAATATTAAGCTATTTTGGAGGAAAATTGAAGCTGTAAGAGGACAAAAAAGGAAACCTGTGAGAAATGTGAAGAATGGGAATTGGAAGGTGACTATGGAGGATACAGCCATTCTGGAGGTAAACATTACAAAAACCAATTTGGCACAGATGAAGTGGCCAGAGGTGTCAAACAAGAGGATAGTTTGAACCCACTGTTATTCTTAATGTACATGAACAAAGTGGCTGCCATATGTAAAAGAACAGAAAGGACATTCCTGGGGAGAAGAAACCTTCACCCAGTGGTGATGCAGCTTCTTTACGGCGATGATGTTCTTGTTGCTGACTCAATCTAGAAGTTGCAGCAGGCAGTGACAGAATCACATGAAAATTTGCTGGAAAGGGATGAAAATTAATATCAGCAAAAGCAAGGTGTTGCATGTCGGTAGACAGATTAAAGATATTCATATACACTGCAATGGAGAAGAATTAGAAGTGGTCACGGACTTTACCTACAGTTATAGAAAGATCTGGGAAGTTTGATTTGGAAATATCAAACAGAATAAACAAAGTAAATGCAGACTACTACCAGATTTGTAACACTGTTGTAGTGAGAGGTAGGTAAGGACGTCAAGCTCCTTAATACTTATTTTTCTTAAATATATTTTTATTGATTTTTACAACTGTATATATAATATTTACGGGAGGTAAAAGGGCTGAAATTACAAATATGGCATGAAATAGTTTTGTGAAGAGGTTACCTAGTGGTAGCACTTCAATTATTCTTTTAGGTAACAATGTAATGATTATTTTATTAACAGGTCTCGAGGCCACCGTCTTTTCAGGCGCCTCGGTGGATTATCAGGAAGAGATGGTGATGAGAGTGTACGGACAAGCGGGTTTGAGTGGGATAGTAGTTTGGAATTAAAGGAGGTGTATCAAATGTGGGCTAAGTCTGCTACTAGTGGGATATTGAGGTCTCTATGGATGATTTTATTAGAAACAAAATAAGGAGCATTGAGGATTTTTCGTCGAATTTTGGATTGCAAGGATTGGATGCGGGAGGAATTTAATGGTTTAGTAGAGCCCCATTGCTCAATGCCACATGTCCAAATTGATCTAAGAATGGTTATATAAATCAGTTTTTTTTTGTAGTAAATAGGGAGTATTGATCGTTTGTCAAGTAAGTATTGTATTAAACGGTACCTGTGAGCAGTTTCTTGTCATTTAAGTCTTGTATGAGGATTCCAAGTAAGGTGTTTGTCAAGATGAAGTCTTAGGTATCGCATTTGTTTAACAGGGATGAGTGGGGTATTATTAAAGGAAACAGTAGGGCAGGAAGTCATAGGTTTACGACGTAGAGTAAAGGTGATTTGATGAGATTTATTTTAATTCTCCAGTTTTGATATCATCCTTCAATGACAGATATATGGTTCTGTAGGATTTGGGATGCAGCAATAGGATCGTTATTTAGGGATAACACACACGTGTCATCAGCGTAAGTAGTAAGGATAGTGCTAGGATGGGTAGGAATATCAGCTGTATACACCGTGTAGAGGATTGGGCCAAGGATACTACCTTGAGGTACACCGGTTGACTGAGTGAATACTGAGGAGGATATATTATGACTAACTTTAAAGGTTCTATCCGTAAGGTAGAAACGGATTATTAAGAAATATGTCGGGGAGAGGAATTGACGGATTCCTGGATGCCAAACTACCAAAAGCCTGTTCCGCGTCGAGAAAGGCTCCAGTGCAGTACATCCCACCCTCCAATGTGGAGGATATAATATCCACCACGCGATGACACTGCTGAATAGTTGAATGGGATGAACGAAATCCAAACTAGTGGTCAGGAATCACGTGGTTCAAATCTAGGATTGGGTATAAACGTTTTAGAAGAAGTTATAGTGGGCAAAAAGGAGATAGAACGGTTAGAGGATGGGTTTCCAGGTGGCTTTCGGGGCTTAGGAATCATTTTGATTATAGACAGTTTCCAAATATCAGGAAAATAGGTGGAACGGAGTGTGGCATTGTAGATATATTTGAGGAAAAGGATGGCCTTTTGAGGAAGCTATTTTAGGATGTGGGTTATGATCAGATTGTGGCCTGGAGCTTTTTTATAAGGTAATTTATTAGGGATGTTTATGCTTTCAGATGGATGGAAGGCTTTAGGAAGAGGAGACATTTGGAGCGGAACAGTTAGTTCTGCTTCAACATGAACTTTATGGATTAAGTTGATGATACCAGGATGAGGATTGAAAGTTATGGAAAGATTTGAGGTTTTTCTTCATCAGATCTTGTCCAGGTCTGGAATTCAGTGAGGTGTGGATGGTTAAAGGTTTTGTACTTTAGTATTGGGTTGATGCAAAATTAATGCAGGTTTCCTCTATTGCAATATCTTAATTCCAATTGTGTAAACAAAGCTAATCCTAACATTGATCATTATTATACCAAAACAAACCTTATCTAATACCCTCTCTTTCACCATGAATTTGTTTAGTAAAATCGTTTTGTTCAGTGTGTTCAAAGGTCTTGAATCGAAAATGTCAAAGTGCGATTTTCGTCAAATTTATTTTTACGAATTTAAATTAGGGCGCAGCGCTGCGCAAACGGCTCGTAATATTAATGAAGTGTGGGGTCAGGGGGCTATTAATGAGTGCACGGTGCAGCGTTGGTTCCAGAAGTTTCGCAGAGGAGATTTCGACCTCGAAGACAAGGAAGGTCGGGGCCGTCATCTTGCTCTGGACAACGACCAGCTGAGGTCAAAAGTGGAAGAAGACCCAACCAAAACCACACGAGAAATGGCGGCGGAACTCAGAACTCAAAAATTGCAAGTCTTTAGCATTGATGAATCGGAAGGGGCCGATCCTGCTCCACGATAACGCCAGACCACACGTTGCACAACCAACGCTTCGACGACTGCACGAGTTGGGCTACGAAGTTCTCCAACATCCGCCTTATTCACCTGACCTCTCTCCTACAGACTTCCACTTTTTCAGGCATCTGGACAACTTTTTGAGGGAGAAAAATTTTCAAAACCAGGACGACATTGAAAATTCTTTTCGTGATTTCATTGAGTCCAGGGATTCGGATTTTTTTTCTGGTGGAATAAGAAAGCTTGTTGAACGTTGGCAAAAGTGCATTGATTCAGATGGAAATTATTTTGATTAAATATATATGGTTAAAGTAAAGATATGGCGTATTTACAATACCTACTAAAAACCTGCATTAATTTTGCATCAACCCAATAGTTTTGCAGTCTTGGTCCATACATAGTGATTCGTCTGAAATTGTTAGTTTTTCCTTTAAGTTCTGAAAATTTTGGATTTTGAATTTTTTTATTTCTGTTTTGAGTTTGTTACTGAAATGGGTTTTGTCTGATGGATATCTTGTTCGATGCCATTTTGCTCTTGCCTGGCGTTTTTCAAGTAATTAAATGCGAATATAATTAGCAACTTTGTGTCATGAGAAGTCTGATGGTGAGATGTGTTGTTGGTTATGGCGGTTTCTATTGCTGTTGTAAATTGTCTAATGGCGAAGTCTATTTGTTCCTTAGTTTTTAATGAAATTTTCAAGTCCTGACTGTTCTCCATGTCATAACGAAAATTGTCCCAGTCGATACGTCTGTTAATCAATGAAGGAGGAGTAGGTTTAAGAATGCATGAGAAGCAGAACCGAGCTGTGAACTGAAGAAATTTCATTTAAGGATTTGACTGTAGATTGGGTGGAGGATATTTGGGAGATAATGATATCAAGGATGTCAGGGCGTTTTTTAGGGATGTAGGCCAGTAGGTAGAAACCTGATGTGATAAGATGAAATAACTATTGGAGGAAGTAACTCGGGAAAGAATCCTACTACGAGTGTTGGATGTTCGGCATCCCCAGCGTTGATCTTTGGCGTTATAATCCCCTCCTGCCCTTGATAATTATTTAAATTTAAATTTTAAATTTTAATTATATTTAAATCAGTGTAACTGCCAATACTTCTTTATGGCGCTGAAAGCTGGATATTAACAGAAAAACATGAGAGCAGTCATTGCTAATGAGAGGAAATTTCTGTGAAGAACAGTGGGTAAGATTAGAAGAGATCGCATTCGCAATGATAGCATAAGGCAGGAACTTGGGGTCGTCCTATTTAAGGAGATGTTGCAGTCCCGCCAATTGAAATGGTTTGACCATATTAGGATGGAGGAACATAAGGTACGGGCTCATTAAAAACGATTAACTACGCTCCAGATGGCAGAAGACCTAGATGATGACCAAGAAGAGAAGCAAAAGATCACTTGATTTGCCGCTGAGTTGTTGCATTACGTTCAATGGTGCCTGAAAGGCACCGCTCAAGTGCAAAGGGTAGAAGTATTCAACCCTTTGCACTTAAGCGGTGACTATTATTTGACTAATAAATATATATATATATATATACATATATATATATAATATATATATATATATATATATATATATATATATATATATTATATTTTTTTTTTTTTTTTTTTTTTTATATTTATTACTGCTTGCTATATTTATTTACTGCTGCTTCATTTCTAACTACTTACTTGTTAATGTTGTTTTATATCCTAACACATTTGAACTAAAATGATACAGATTGAAGTACTTTTGAGAGCTCTAGATTTAAAAAAAAAGTAAAGGAACCCAATTTGTAGAAACTGTACCCTCTGTCTGGATTCATGATCTGTTTCCTATTTTGAAAGCATAGCGATTTTATCAGTGTACTTCCAAAATCATAAAATCATATATGAAGTTTACATGGATATATATGAAAAAGTAAGTAAATATATATATATGAAAAATGAAAGCAGCTTTGGATTAAGAAATACACTGCCGGACAAAATTAAAGGATCACTTCAATATTTTGAAATTACTGAACTGTATAGGGCATTTTTGAAAATATTCTTTTTTTTTGGAAGTCACACTTTATTATAAGGGTAATAAAAAATAAAAAAAAAACTTCTAGAAATTTTTAATAGGAAAACAAATAAAAAAATAAAAATGTCCTACAGTCTCAAAATGAAAAAGTAAATCTTTGAAATGAAATGAAATAACAAAACTGAATAAAAAGGAAGAATTCGAGGAAAACGATCAATAATTGGTATTTTCACCTCTAGCTCTGATAATTGCTTCCATTCTCCTGCCCATTCCAGCGACCAGGGCTCTTCATGTTGTTCCACTCTTCCACTAACATTTCCCTCAAATCTGTCAAATTTTGTGGGTCTCGGGCGCGGACACGTCTTCTAAGCATGTCCCATACATGCTCTATGTCAAGAGGAATATGATCAAAATGAAAAGATCGATAAAGCTATTAAATCAGGTGACACCAGTAAAATAATTTTCGCAATTGAAATGTTAAAAGAGACAATAAACTGTATGAAAAAAAGTATGGATGGTTCTCTTAACCATTATTCCGAAGTGGTAGAAAAATTATCAACAGCAGTTGAAGATAATAATAAAAAATTTGATCATATGATCAATCAGATTAATGAATTGAGTATCGAAAATACTCAATTAAAAAATAAAATAATTGAATTGGAGGTAAAAAATAACGATCTGGAGCAAACCATGGCAGCGAACAACTTAGAAATTCATGGCGTTACTCATATTAAAGACAAAACGATACCAGAAATTGTTCAAGAGCTCGGAGGTGTACTCGACTTAAAAATTAACGATAAGGATATCAGTGAGTGCTATAGGTTAAGGCCACCTGCGGAAACAACAAGGCCTGGTATTATAGTAGCTAAATTTGTAAGCAAAAGGATAAGGGACGAGTTTATCTACAGAGCTAGGAAGAAAACATCAATCACAACAAGAGACCTAGGAATTTTTCATGGGGAACCAAGCCGTATCTTCGTAAACAACAACTTGACGTATTTCAACAGGAAAATTTTACGAGACACTAAAATAATAAAAAATTAAAAACATTATAAATTCGTATGGTTTAACAGAAGATTAACTCTCTGTATGAGAAAGGATGAAAATTCTAAAATTATTTTCGTAAGAAATAAAAATGATTTAGCATCTCTTTGCTAAAACGAAAAAGATAAAATAATTTAAACACATTCAACTATAATGGAAAACCATAACATAATTTCTCAACGGAATCATAAGGAACTTAAGGTATGTCATTTGAATGTAGAATCACTTATTGGACATTGGCCTCATTTTCAAAAATACGTACTTGAAAATAATTATGATGTGGTTTGTGTCAGTGAATCATGGTTAAATGACGGTATTGGAGATTTTTCTGTCTCAATAACTGGATATAATATTTTTAGGTCTGATCGGAAAGATAAAAATCGAGGTGGGGTCTGTATTTATGTAAATCGATCCCTATCTTGTAAAGTTTTGGATTATTCAAAGATCCACCAGTCGTTCTCATTCGAATATTTAATTCTAGAGATTAGGCACGACCTTGAAAAAATTTTACTCATTACAATTTATAGAGCACCGAGTAATAATTTTTATATGGACTTACGTTCAATTTTAGAAAAATTCGTTCCAACGTATGACAATATAATTTTAAATGGTGATCTGAATGTTAATTTTTCAACTATTTCTAATGATTCAAAATTTTTAAATAACCTTTTTCGCAGCTTTAATTTGTCACTCGTAAAATTTAACCCTACTTGTCATACTAAAACAAATAATACTTGGTTAGATATTATGGTGGTCGATTGTAAAAATATAGACAGAGTAATCACATCGGGTCAACTATCAGTTCCTTTTTGCCGCCAACATGACATTATATTTTTGTGTTATCGGCTTGGGGAATCTCAAATATTTAGGAATGTGATTTTTCGAGACTTAAAAAATTTTAATCATAGTAAATTTAATGATGAACTGGACACTATGGACTGGGAAGATATAGCTAATTCAAATAATATTGATGATAAAATTAGACTATTAAATTTGAAACTTTTTTATTTTTTAGATAAGTATGCTCCTTATAAATCCGTAACTTATAAAAACAAACCCGCTCCTTGGTTCAATCCTGAAATAAAAAATTTAATGAAAATTAGAGACCGTTTTAGGAGAAATTATAAGTTCTCTAAAAATCCCGTTTTCCTGGAACAGTTCAAACTATATAGAAATAAAGTTACCTCAGAAATTCGTAAAAATAAACAAAAATATTATACTGAAAATTTGACCTCGTCTAGAACACCAGAAAAACTTAGGAAAACTATCCGTAGTCTTGGCTTAGTAAAAAATCGCGAGGCTTTACCCTTGACTGTCTCAAAATCTGAATTAAATAAATATTTCGTAAATCCATTATCTTATCGTTTTTCTTCTTCTTCAGAACTACTTCGCGCTGATAATGAATTCGATTCGAATGATTTTTTCTTCGCCCATGTCAGCCTAGAACTTTTTCTTAAAAATTTTCAAAAATCGAATATGCATTCTTCTGGAATCGATCGCCTACCTTTAAAATTCGTTAAATTATTCTTACTACAGATAGTTCCTATTCTTTTAAATATTTTTGATTTTTCTTTACAGTCTTCAAATTTCCCGTCACTCTGGAAAAACGTTTTAGTTACCCCTCTACCTAAAAATTCAAACCCGACTGATGTCGAACATTACAGGTCTATCACGAAACTGTGTTCACTCTCAAAAATTCTGGAACGTGTTGTATACGATCAAACCGTTGATTATTTAAACTCTAAAAATCTCTTCGACAAATATCAATCCGGTTTCCGTTCTGGACACAGCACTCAAACAGCACTATTGAGACTAACTGAAGATGTTAGACTTGCAATGGATCGACGACATGTAACAATTCTCGTATCTTTTGATTTTAAAAAGGCATATGACTTAGTGGATCACAATATTTTATTACAAATGTTGAGAAACAAGTTCAAATTTTCCCGTAGCGTTGTACTATGGTTCGAATCGTATTTAAAAAATCGAAGCCAAGCGGTAATCGATAGTGATGGCTCTCTATCCGAATTTCTTCCGATACATTCAGGAGTTCCTCAAGGATCGGTTCTTGGTCCACTTTTGTTTCTTTTGTACATTTCTGAAATCTCCTCAGTTTTGAAATCATGCAAGTATCACGTTTATGCCGACGATATCGTTATTTACTTGTCTTCATCCGTAAATGAGTTCAACGAAAATGTAAACAAAATAAATCGAGACATAGATGAAATCTTGGTCTGGTCAAATAGATTAAAACTTGTTCTAAATCCGTCAAAGACAAAGGCAATAATTTTCAGTCGTTTCTATTTAAAATCGGTGATGGAAAGAAATCCTCAAAAAATAATTATAGGCAAAACATATATTGAATACTCTGAATCGTTAAAGCTTTTGGGTGTTACCTTCTCTAGTACTCTTGACTGGCAAGATCACGCTGTAAATATATCAAAAATAATTTTTAAACAATTAGGCTATTTACGTAGAAACAGAGACTATTTGCCTATACAGGTTCGAAAACATCTTGTTTCCACACTTATAATACCGCACGTTGATTACTGCAGCATATTATTTACTGATATGCTTAATAGAGACATAACGATATTACAGGGAGCGTTAAATGCGTGCGTAAGATTTATTTTTGATCTACAAATTAATGATCATGTAACACCCTCATATAAAAAACTCAGTTGGCTAAAAATTCCCGAAAGAAGAAAATATTTGTTAGGAATTTTCCTATACAAACTTTTTAATAAAAGAACTCCGAATTATATCCTGGAATTTTTCGAAAATCACTTGTCTCTTCCAACGCGTCCGATGAGAGATACCCGCAGTTTATACAATATTCCTGTACACCGTACAACGCGATACGATAAATCTTTATTAATAAGCAGTATACATTTATGGGATAAAATTCCTCATATCATCAAAGAATCAAAATCTCTTTCGATTTTCAAAAATTGGTACTACAAAGAACTTCTAGATTCATAATATTGATCCCTTTCTTCACCATTGACTTCGTTGACACGGGCTACTCAATTATTTTGTTTTCACTAGTTTTATTAAATTCGATATTGAGTATTGATTGGTTAAACAGCAAATACAATCATATATATTTATACTCTTTCTACCTTAAGTTTCTTTATGTAAATTGAATTTGATTTGTTTTTTATATTCACTCTTTATTCTGAATTTTTTAAATCGTAAATTGATCTTTTGTTGCAAGTTTTTTTATTGGTTCCATAATTTTCTTTAGCAATATGGCTCTGCCTAGTTTTGTAAGGGGGTATAAAATTCTATGTACGTTTTAATTTATTTTACTTTCATTTTGTTCCAAAAAATAATTTTAGTAAGACGGTAAGGTGTTTAAAAATTGTATTTTGGTTTATTATTTGAATAAAACATGTAAATTATCTGTTTATGTTTAAAATTGAATTTTATTTCAGTTTCGTTTTTGTGTAATTTTAAGTTGTTTACAAGTATTTATGTACTTTTCTTTATAAAGAGGACTTTTAATTTTGTTCTGTACGATTAAATATTTTAAATCATTTGTGATTTTGATGGATTGGTGATTAAAATTATATTTTATGTTTCACTATTTTTCTACTTTCTTTTAATTATTACTTTTATTGATTCTTACGTTGATTATTACATTTTGATTTGAAGATTTTCTATATGGTTTAGTGAAATTCGAGTTATTCACAAGTATTTGTTCAATTTACTTATAATACTCCTAATAGTTGAATATTATTAGTATAATTTTTGTGAAGTTTAATTTTTTCAGAATTATTTATGTATTTTGTTTGTGAAGAAAAGTTTTATTTGAGTTTGTATAAAGGAATACTTGAATAATTTAAGATTTCAACATTTTATGTTAATTGTTTCTCTGATATTGTTTCTATTTATGATTATTATTTTTATTGATTCTTATGTTGATTACTAATTTTTGAGTTTAAATTTTCTATCTGGTTTGTAAGATTTAAGTTATACACTAGTATTTACATTTTTTATTTGTGGATATTCTTGAGAAAATTATTTAAAGTTAAATATTTATAGTTTCATTTTGTAATTTTTTTTTTTTTTTTTTTCCACAATTATTTATACATTTTTATTTGTAAAGAAAATACTTAAATTTTTTAAGATTCAACAACTAGTTATCTTATTTTCATTATTTTTCTGACTTTGTTTCTATTAATGATTATTGTTTTTATTGATTCTTATGTTGATTATTAATTTTTTAGCTTAAATTTTCTATCTGGTTTGTAAAATTTGAGATATTCACAAGTATTTACTTTTTATTTATAGATATTCTTGACAATTTTTCTTTATAGACAAATATTTTTAGCTTAATTTTCGTGAAATTTTTAAGTTTTTCAGAATAATTATATATTTTTATTTGTAAAGAAAAGTTTTATTTGATTTTTTTAAAAATTTTATTTAATTTAAAATTCAATAGTTATTCATTTTATGTTCATTACAATTTTTTATTCATTTACTTATAATTATTGTTTTATGAAAATTGTCAGCTGATACAATATTTATTTGTATTGCTCAAGGAGACTCCATTGTCCCCGAGCATTAAAATGTAAAATTGTAAATATGTTATAAGGTAAATAAAATCTCTCTCTCTCTCTATTGGGTTCATATTTGGTCTTCTGGCTGGCCAAACCATAACGTCAATTTCTTCTTGTCTGAGGAAATTTTGTACTGATCGAGCAACGTGAGGTCGGGCATTATCGTGCATAAAAATAAAGTTACCTGCGATATTTCTGGCGAAAGGTATTACATGTGGCTCAAGTACCTCCCTAATGTACCTGTCAGCAGTTATAGAGCCACGGTTCACAAGAACCAACTCTGTACGGGAGTTTAAATTTATGCCCTCCCACACCATCACTGACCCACCACCAAGCGCAACCCTTGGAGAAAAAGGGGATGGAGCATACCTCTCTCCCCGCCTTCTCCATACCTTTTCCCGTCCATCCGGAGATCGGAGACAGAATCTTGACTCATCACTGAATAATAAAAGACTACAATCTTCCTGAGTCCAGTTTAGGTGCTCCCGAGCAAACCTCAATTGCTCAACCCGGTGTTCCCTGGAGAGAAGAGGTCCAGTAGCTGAAGGATGGGAGGTCAATCCATAATCGTTAAGTCGTCTTCTCACGGTTCGCTCTGAAATTTGCACATTCCTGAACCTCTGGAGGAGACCACGCAGACTGTTACCAGTTAATCGGCGATCCCGAAGAGCATGCAGTTGCAAAAATCTCTCGTCACGGTGGGAAGTTGACCTCGGACAGCCTTGTCCGATTCTTCTTGTATGCCCTCCAGTTTGACGGTGTTTATTAAGCACCCTGGACACTACAGATTGTGACCGCTGGAGCCGTTGCGCAATATGCCTTTGAGAAAACTCTTCTTCACTCAAAGCAACAGCAGGAATTGATTCCTCTTCGGTCAATGCTCTTCTGTTGGCCATCACAACGTTCTTACTAAACTCACAAGTAAAAACTAAAGTCTCTTAAATGTTAGAAAATTTTCAATAAGATGAATCTTTGCTAATAACTAACCATTTACTGATAGGAAAAAAGAAAAGAAGAGGATTGAACTGACCCTTTTTTCCATAAACGGGTGGGAATATAAACAGGTAGAGGATTAATTTGATAAGATACAACACAAAGTCCAGTCTATTTTTATCTCTTATGTAATAATAATATAAATATTTGTAAGTGATCCTTTAATTTTGTCCGGCAGTGTATATTGAAAAAGTAACTAAACCTTCATTAGTATTTCACATAAGAGAGATTGGCTGTTGATAACCATTACTTAAATGAACTCTTAGGGATCCCATGATGCTTTTGCAAAGGTGAGCTTTGTCACTAGTGTTCTATCTTAGTCTTAGTCTTCTATAGTATAAAACTGAGCTGCTTATTAATTCTTAATACTTTTACTTTCCATGGAACTATTTAAAAAGCTTAATTTTTTCATTAGTCTTATATCTGACCAAAACTGGTACGATTACTCTACTTGATGAAAATCTGCTTAGACTAGGAGTGACACGTTCTCTTCACTATGCAATTTGATCAGTTTAAAAGCAATTATGGATGTATGGTAATTAAAATCATATTTATGCTTGTGGCAATAAGAATATATTGTTTTTTTCTTTTAATCGAGCTTTTATTTTATTTTTTCTGGAGTGAAAGTGTTTTCGATTTTCTTATTCATAATTTTTTTCATTATATAGAATTATTTTCCAAAGCAAATTTATTTGCTTTTTGAAGTTTAGTTACCAGAACATTCAGGTAAAAATTAATTTCTTAATCGTGATAATCTGGTTAATTCTATTTTATAGATATATGAGGCTGCAACTGAGGTTAATCAAATATTGAAATCTCAAGATCAAATCTTGACATCAGGGATGTCTTATCAAGACTTTGTCAATCATATATTAGGTACGTATGAATAATATTAAGGTTAGGATAATTGTTTTATTACTAAATTTAATTATCACTAATGCTATTAAGTTGTACTTGCTTTTATATTGGCAATTTTATATTATTGAAAGAGACGGAAGTCTTTAATGGTTATGGTTTAAATTAGAATTTCCAGTTGTTTTATATCAAGCTGAACTTTTTATCCTTGTGAATATTTTTGTTTATATCTTTAAATTTATTTTTGTAGATATAAATTACCAAACAGTAGTTTGGTTTTGATGTATTTTTTACCTTATTACTTAAGCTGATATTTATGTTTTTTATATATGGTATTTATGTTTTTTTTTTACCATACAAAATTTCAATAGGTTTTACTCCATATTTTGTTTGTTAAACTGTCTTAATTATCGATAAAGGTCATTGTTGTGTTTTAGCCAAATAGGTTATGTGAAATATTAAGGTTTAGAAGTATGATTAGGAAAAGGATTAGCACTTTAATAATATATTAGTCGAGACAAAATTGGGTCCAGGTGAAAGTGATATTTTTGAGTTTGGATGGTTCCATGGTCTCGTTTCAAGACTACTCACATATGAGTATGGAGCCTCTGTTGGGCTCTTTTTTGTTTAAAAATGGGATGCTCAGTGATAAATTATACTTAGAAAATATTTTATGGCCTTTTTATGATTTAAAACAAAACTTAGAGAAAATAAAACAACATTTTTAATGCTGCGACAACTTATTTGTTTTTTTCTAGGTTCTTATTTCATTATCTACCTCTGATACACATAATATGTCAAAGTTAAATATGAAATTAGTATTTTGTAAATATTTTTTGTTTAGAAAATCAAATTTTATTATCAAACTTTCATGTCAATCATTAGGTCATTAACTTCAACGTTTGTGTTTATTAAATCAGTTTAATCAGAGAGCACGCTAGAATCAATCCAATGACTTGAACTACTTATTTAGATTCTAGCAGGGGTTCAACAAGCAATTGTTCTGGGAATGGCGACAACAGTTCGAAAATTCTCAAATATTACATAATCTGAGCCTAACCCTTGACTAGTTAAGTGCCAGTAGGTGAATGTTCCCTGCAAAGTCTGAGGAAGTGCGAAATTCAAATAATAATAATAATAGGCATTCCTAACCTGAAGGTTCGATGCTGATGTCACTAAATACTGCCTACAGAGATTCCTCCAATGATAACCGTTCAGCTCAAGCCCCCGAGATCAGACTTAACACAATCCTCCTATTGTATTGATAAAGCTTATAATCCTCCTACCTTTCGGACGCCTACTTGTCAGTTCAACGAATACCATATTTTTCGGAATTTGTTCTTCACTGGGCCCAACAATTTTACACCCCCATATGAGTCTCTGCAATGTTATCAACTCAATTATACTCAGTGGGTACAAGTTCCGGGACTTTATTTCCTCCTGGATTTCGTTTTTCTAGTTATCGTTGATCCTAAATATTTAAATTTCTTTACGTGTTTAAACATATGTCCTGATGTATCAATAACACCAATATTGCCACCGTTTCTGTTACTAATCATATATGTCATCTTATCCTTATTTATTTAAAGTTCTATCTCTTTACCGGTTTTTATGAACGTACTTGTATTTAGTTGTATAGTTTCCGATTCTTCGCCTAGCTGTACCAAATCATTGGCATATCATAGAATCGGAATTTTATCACCCAGATTTAAAACTTTCTTGGTACGCATCACCTTTTCTATGACATATTCTAATGCTAAATTAAATAAAACAGGTGAAAGGAAGTCACCTTGTTTTAAACCTGATCATACTTTCAAAGTAATCTATTATCACTCCCAAACAGTTCTTTTTACTTTCATGAATAACTCAACTAAGAAAACAATGCTTAATAATACAAATTTGAAAAATAAAAGTAAAATAGTAAAGTTAACGAGTATTAGATAATACTGCCTTATTTTTTCTTACTCTTCAGTGTTATATTTGTTCATAGTATGATAATATATAATAATATGATCTAATAGATTGTCAGCTTTTAGGGTTTGAGAGATCAGCTTTGATATTCTTTAAACCACCATTAAATATGGTTATTATATCTATTAATTACTAAACATAAGTTGAAGCTATTTATGATGTATATTTGTTTGTAAATTATTACTTTTATTGATATTTCAGGAATTCTGTCAGCAGCCAAAAATATAATAGAAGTTAAAGGATCAGGAAAAATAGATGAGTCTAAATTTTGCAAGTGTTATTTTCAGCAAAAGACTTTATGTTGCCCTTCCCTCTGCTCTGAATCTGTATTTCGATTCATGCTAACCCAACCCCTGTATACTTGCTTTAGCAATATCTACCACTACTCCAAAGATGGCGGCATGTACTGCGATGGCAGTTTTGATAGTACTTCTTTAACAGATTATATAAAAACTATGACCCAAACTCAAACGATCAGCTCAATAAATTTAGCTGGTCCTGAACCTGTTCTTCTTGATAAGAATAATGAACCCAGTTTAGACATCCTCACAGAACGCGAAAATAACCTTTCAATGGATGTGTTAAAGGAGGAAAGTCAAGAATCTAGTTCTGATGTATTAAATAAGATGAACGAAGAAAGGGAGAAAGTAAATATTGAATTACAATTGTCCCGTGAAAAAATTGCATCTCTAAATAGTCGTGTTAATGTTTTAGAATTAGAGTTAGTAGCTCAACAGTCAAGCCAGCTATTAAAGTCTGAATCCATGAATGAAGATAATAACCACCAGTATTTAGTCCCTTCTGCGTCATCTGTTAATACTCTCGACATTGAAAGTATTTTAGAATGTGTTCATAGTGAATATATAAATCTAAAGGATAAATACCGAGAATTATCTAAAAATATCGCAAAAATGTGTTCCATTGAATCAAAATGTTCTGCCTTAGAAGAAGAGAACGCCAAACTGATCCAATACTTTAAAAAAGTTCAGGATCAGAAAAAAACAAGTGGCAACTCAAGTGATCAGATAAGTGGTGAGTTAGAAACCCTCATTGCACAAAAGAATAGTGCAGAGAATAAATTAATTAGTTTACAGAAGGAGTCTGTTGGAAAAATAAGTATTAATTTGATTCAACAAAAGCATCAGGTAATAATTATATAATTTTTCACTTTTTTGTTCTTTCTTTAAGATATTATTTGTTAGGGAATAATTTAATTAATAAGATGAGAAAGGATAGAGGGTTGACTTTTATCCATTATCTGTTTTTTTTTTTTGTTAGAGGATATTTATTCATATGAGTGTTTATCTCACTTGAAATAGTATTTGAATTTTATTTAATGCTCAATTAATATTAATAACCTCATTAATTTTATTAGAGTATATCCTATCCCTATTTGTTCGGTATAAATAGAAATATAGTTATAGATGAATGTAGTCTACCAATAAATGATTCTGTTCTATGATTAAATTGATCATTTTAAACTTCCAAGATTTGTAGTAAAGTTAGTACACAATTACCTTTTGGATTTCATTAATTTTTACAGCATAAATGCCATAAGCCAATTTATCAAAACACTAATATATATATATATATATATATATATATATATATATATATATATATATATATATATATATATATATATATATATATATATATATATAATACACATATATACATATACATATACACACACACACACACACACAATATATATATATATATATGGAATATCCTGTATGATGGAGTTCTTAGGCTTAACCTGCCAGAAGGTGCCAAGATCATAGGTTTTGCTGATGATGTCGCAGTCGTAATCGAGGCGAAATATAAAGACGAAATAGCCTTGAAGGCAAATCAGAGTATCTCTCTGATCCGTGATTGGCTGACATCGGTGGGGCTCCAACTGGCAGAAAGGAAAACAGAGGCCCTTCTTATAAGTAGCCGTAAAAGGAGAGAAGAAATAATCCTGAGAGTGGGCAGGCAAGAGATACAGTCCCAGCCCTCACTGAGATATCTTGGGGTTATACTTGATGAAAGGCTAAAATTCAAGGAGCATATCCAGAAAGTATGCATCAAAGCAGCAGGAGTGACCACAGCTCTAGCCCGATTGGTGCCCAACGTTGGCGGACCTAGAAGTAGTCGGAGACTATTAATGGCGAGCGTCGTCTCATCCACTCTTTTATACGCAGCCCCAATATGGAATAATGCCCTGGACACACTTTCTTACAAGAGACCCATTGTGTCAGTTTATCGCCGAAGCGCTCTGAGGGTGATAAGTGCATTTCGCACAGTATCCTACGAAGCTGCATGTGTGGTGGCCAGGATGCCACCCATTGAACTGCTGTCGGAGGAAAGGCAACGTACGTATAAAAGTGTTGTCCACACTCCTAGAACCGAAGAGAGGAAGCAGACAGTCCAAAAGTGGCAGGGACGTTGGGATTTGGCAGCGAGCGGAAGGTGGACCCATAGGCTGGTACCTTGCATCCAACCCTGGATGGATAGATGCCACGGGGAAGTGGACTACTACCTAACCCAAATGCTCACTGGACATGGCTGCTTCAGAGCCTACCAATTACGGTTTAAGTTGGACAATACAGCAGAATGTCCAAGATGCCCAACAATAGATGAGACAGTAGAACACGTATTCTTCTGCTGTCCTCGCTTTCAAGTAGAGAGGGAAGAATTTCAAGAAATGTGCAGATCAGAAGCTACACCTGACAACATCGTCAACCTCATGCTACTTTCTCAGGAGAACTGGATGGCGGGCCAACGTCTGGCTGCGGACGTCATCAAGAAATTGAGAATGGAAGAGAAGGAGAGGCGTGCCTAGAAATATAGGGTAAGGCGCCTAACAACGGGGCGGCACACAGCCTCTCTCCTCCACGAAGTAATGCCTAACGGTGGTCCCGTGGAGGGTGAGAAACAGGTGTAGGGAGGTTGGTTTTAGTGGGTAGAAATCCCACACACGGATAGGTACGGGCCTATCCGCGTCTTTTGAAGATTTCCACCTACCCTCGTAAAAAAAAAAAAAAAAAAAAAAAAAATATATATATATATATATATATATATATATATATATATATATATATATATCACTATATATATATATATTATATATAATATATATATATATATGTGTATATAATATATATGTACAACTCGACATATATGCGTGTGTGTGTGTATATATATATATATATAGGAAGCTACTTAAAAATTCCAAAATTAAATCATGGAGAGAATATGCTAATACATCAAACGCTTTGCAATGGCCTTATAAATTTGCGGCTAATAAGCTAAAATCTCCTAGCTTATTGACGACTGTCCAAACTGAATTAGGTTTCACAACAGACACTAAACAAACACTGTCTCAGCTGCTAACTAAAATAATACAAGAAGATACTGTAAGTACTGACTGCGAGGAACATAGACGACTCAGAACTGAAGTACTAACCCCACCTGATACAGATGATGACGTTGACATCCGCGATTTTGAGGTTTTCCAAATTATTAGAGAATTAAATGATAAAAAAGCCTCTGGAATTGACAAAATTGATTCTCGTGTAATGAAAAAAATAGCTGACACTTTTCCTAAATTGTTATCTAGCCTTTATAAAATGTTGTTTGCAAGAAAAGAATTTCCGAAAAGTTGGAAATTAGGGAAGTTAACTTTAATTCCAAAATCGAATTTATACTCTCTCAGACCATTAAGTATACTTTCGGTAATGAGCAGGGTTTTTGAAAAAATATTAAAAAACAGATTAATGCATCACCTCACCACCACAACAACATACTTAACCAACAACAGTACGGATTTCGGCCCCAATCAGGAACTGACGACGCTCTTAGGGACCTGACTGAATACATCTCAAGTACACTACGGCAAAACAGCAATCTATTAGTCGTATCTTTAGATATCGCTGGTGCCTTCGATAACGCTTGGTGGCCTGCAATCCTTAATAATCTTAAAGCATATGACTGCCCGAGAAACTTGTACCAAATTATTCAAAATTACTTTTCTGACAGAAAACTTGCCATTCAGACAAATTTTTATTATGTTGAAAAGAAACTAACTTTAGGAACTCCTCAAGGTTCAGCACTATCACCAATACTCTGGAACGTTTTACTTAATACAGTATTTGATATAGACTTACAGAAAAACACTAAATTAATAGCATATGCTGACGATTTGTTATTACTTATAAAACGACGAGATTTTGACGAATTACAGACTGTAGTGAACCTAACACTGTCAAAGCTTACACATTGGACTAGACGCAACAAACTAAATTTTAATACAGAAAAAACCAAATACATAATTTTTTCCAAAAAAAGAACAGTCCCAGATTTAGATATTCGACTCAATTCAGTAAGAATAACCCAATGCGACAATTTACAATACTTAGGCCTACTTTTTGACAGAAAACTGAATTGGAACAGACATATGGACAAACTTTATGAGGACACTCTACGTATTATAAATGGACTGTCAATAGCCGCTAGAGCTACATGGGGCCTTAGATCGGAAATATTAAAAGTCATTTATGAAGGCACTGTACTTCCTAAGATGCTCTACGCGGTACACGTCTGGCACCCAGCTGTACTTCGTAAGAAAAATCTGATGAAGTTACACAGGCTTCAAAGGTTGATTTCGATCAAAATATGCAAGGGCTACCGTACGCTATCATATGAGGCCGCAATACTATTAGCAGGACTGTTACCTATCCAACTGAAAATTGAAGAACGAACAATTTTATTTAATATTATTAGACATAAGACAGGCTACAAAGACATACTGCTGGATAAAATTGAAAGATTAACAGACTGCAAGTTCTGGCTGCACCCAGCAACTACTTTATAGACAACGCGACAATGTACTACTCTTATTACCGAGAACACTGACGTTTACACTGACGGAAGTAAGTACAGCGATAATGTTGGTTGTGCGTGGTGGTTCCAAACTACAGCTGGTATCAATGTCCAACATCAATACAAGTTAGAATCGTACTGTTCTAACAACCAAGCTGAAAAATTCGCTGTACTGAAAGTGACAGAGTACATGACAAATGAACCTAGGCAAACCAACAAACGTATCACTATACATACAGACAACAAAACTTTAATTGACTCCATCAACAATGTACACATACATGACCATTTGACAGACCAAATTAGGCAAAACGTATTACATCTTAAACAGATGGGGAAAATAGTAACTCTAAAGTGGGTAAAGCGCATGCAGGGATCGAGGGCAACGAACGGGCAGATCTACTAGCCAAAGAAGCTGCTTCCAGTAATATGTTACCTTCCTACGATAAAGCACCTCTGTCCTATGTCAGGAGGGACATGACATCTGATTTTGTTGCAAGATGGGACCAGATGTGGGTGACTTCTACCAAGTCTCCAAGTTTACACAGATTTATACCAAACATAACATTACACGACTATGCATCTGTACACAGTAATGATTATAAACTAACACAACTAATCACAGAACACGGAAACACAAAACATTATCTCAAACGATTTAACATAATACAAACAGACTTATGTGACGAAGACGGACAAATTCAAAATTTTAAACATATACTTTATGACTGCAAAATTTTTGACTGACAAAGATTTCATTTAATTAAAAATATAATACTTAAAAATGGAAACTGGCCAGAGACGGAACAAAATTTGTTCTCTAAATTCAAGACAGACTTACTTAAATTCATTAAAGGCATTGACTTTGAATCACTGACTAAAGACGGGCAGCGTAGGTAATTCTTTTCTGTTGACTAACATTTTATTTTAAATTTGTTATGATAGTTACTTTATTTATTTTGTTCTATTGCATTTGAAACATTATTCTGTAATAATTGTTAATGTAATACTACTTTCATATGTAAATTAATATAATCATATTATCATTCATGTAGTATACCATTAAGGTATGAAACATGATGTTATAAACAAATTCAGTTCGAATGATCATTTGTTTCTCCAAACCAAATTAATCCGATAATCGATTAATTCGAATGATTGAAATAATCGTATGATCTGATAATCTTAATTCGATTATGCCCACCCCTGGTGCTTGCCGTGGTAGAAGCATGAGCTGCAGCACCTAGGAAAAGGTACTTTGCCTGGTAGAGGTATATCCACACCTACCAATTAGCAGAGGGGACTGGAAAGGATGGATACACTCTGGGTTGTAGTAGCCCTCATAGGTGCACATGGGTAGAAGCCATTCACCCCATTCTATGAGGCAGGAATGAAGGAATAGAAAAGGAGATTAAAAAAATAACAACATATATTAGTGGAAAACCAAGGAAGGTATATCTGAGCTCAGTAAGCAGGTATATGAGAGGTTAAGGCAAGGTGAGGAGAAGATGACATGGCTCTGACCCGCTGGGTGTATGTAACCTTATGGCCAATCTTAACACCGAGTGGTATCCGCTTCTTTACTAGTTACTGGCTCAGATATATTCTTTTTTTTTTTAAATATAGTTTCTTCCTTTTATTTTATTGATAAAATTACATTAATAATGAATATAATACATAAAATGATTACAATAATTTCACTGCACTGAATCACATACAATATTTTATTTTCTTAATTGCGGTGCCAGTGGAGCTCCCTGGTGAATGGCCGCTAAACTGCTCTGGGTGTCTGTACGGATGGTGGGGGGCCACAGGGCTTCCCTCTTCAAAGATGGAGTATGCTCCTAAGCCGTCTGGGTTCCGATGTCTGGGCCTGTGTGCTCCTCGGGTTGGAAGTTCTTCATTGGTCTGATCCTGTTATTTTTTATCCAAAACTTGGGGGTTTGGATCCCCCGTGACCATGTTGTTGCCTTGGCCATGTTGACTGCCGGCCTCTGTTTGATAGAGCTCGGTGGACTTCTCAGCGGGTTGTCACTAGGGTCGATAATCGGTGTTACGAGTTCCATTGTCGCCAGCTGTCGAAGACAATATGTGTCCCTAAATACTTCTCTCAGTGTAGGTGGAAGGTCCAACTTCTGCGGTGCTCTCCACTTCATTTTTGATTGATTTATGATGGCTACGCCAGTTGTCCACTATTCATAGTGAATCTTAAAGATTGCCGAATGTAACTTTTCTTTTTATTGGTCGGCCAAATCTTGAAATGTAAGTGGGCTCCTGATTGGTTGCCAGTTCCCTCTCTTTCAATTTATCGCTGTGCTGCGTTGGCTGTTTTGTTATTGGTTTCGGTGGCAGTCCCATGTTATCTGCTATCAAAAATGCTGTAATATATATAGCATAAAATATATATATATTTTTCCCTTACATGGTAACCCCACATAAGGACCGTTTATTATAACATCATGTTCCATACCTTAATAGTATACTACATGAATGATAATATAATTACATTAATTTACATATGAAAGTAGTATTAAATTTAACAATTATTACAGAATAATGTTTCAAATGAAATAGATCAAAATAAATAAAGTAACTAACATTAAATATAACAAATTTAAAATAAAATTTTAGTTAACAGAAGAGAATTACCTACGCTGCCCATCTTTAGTCAGTGATTTGAAGTCAATGTCTTTAATGAATTTTAGTAAGTCTGTCTTGAATTTAGAGAATAAATTTTGTTCCATTTCCATTTCAAATGTAACCTATTTCTTTTCAAATGTAACCTATTTCTTTTCAAATGTAACCCTTTCCAAAGCAAATTTAACCATTTCCAAAGCAAATGTAACCATTTCCAAATCTAATGTTACCATTTCCAATTCAAATGTCACCTTTTCCATTTCAAGTATTACCTTTTCCAAAGCTATTCTAACCCTTTTCTTCACTTCTAGTCTTAAATATTCCGTTTTATTTATTTATTTATTGAAAAATAATTAGTTTAATTAATTTTTGCATTCAAGGATGTCCCCTTCTTATGATTTTGGAAAAAGGCATAGAATATAAGATGGTCACCCACCACCTTTTTATAGATTTCCGAAGTGCATATGACAGCATAAAGAGTCCAAAGCTCTACGAAGCGTTGTATGATCTTGGAATACCATCAAAGCTGATTCATCTCATTAAAATCTGCATGAACAATGTATGGTGTACAGTCCGAATACAGCTTGACTTATCACCTGAATTCGAAACAAAGAAAGGGCTAAGGCAAGGGGATGCTCTGGCCTTTTTGTTATTTAATCTTGCCTTAGAATGGGTTATAAGAAGGTCCGGTGTGGAAACCACTAATACAGTTTATAACAGGATGACACAGATACTTGGGTACGCGGACGATTTAGATATAGTGGCAAGATCTCTAAACCCCTTGAAAGAAGCTTTTCTTAGACTTGTGGGAGAAGCAACAGTCATGGGGCTATCTATAAACCAAGACAAAACGAAGTACATGAGAGCTGGCCCGGGAACTGACAACCCTATCAAGGAACCACTATCGATCGGATCTTTCATGTTTGAAAGCGTAAACCAATTTACGTACCTGGGATCTATAGTCAGCAGCTCTAACAAGATATCCCTCGAGATTGGTCAAAGATTAAGAAAAGCAAGCTGTTGCTATTTTGGATTAAGGAAACATCTCAGCAGCAAGGCCTTTTCCAGATAGACTAAGTGCAGCCTTTATAAAACCCTTATTCGACCAGTATTAACTTATGCTAGCGAGGTGTGGACCTAAACGAGTTCGGAAGAAGCAGAGCTCTTGATCTTTGAAAGAAAGATTTTGCGGTGCATATTTGGAACCATTAAAGTTGGAGATCAATGGAGAAGGCTCTACAACCGGGAACTATATGAACTATTTGGGGAAACCAATATTGTACGCTACACTAAGTGTGGTCGATTAAGATGGGCGGGCCACTTGGCAAGGATGGACGAGGAGGAAATTCCTAGGATATTGCTGGAGGGAAAACTGGACCGCTCAAGAGGAAGAGGAAGACCTAGGCTGCGCTGGGAAGATGTTGTCGCAAAGGATGCCCGGACCCTTCTGGATGTGTAGAATTGGAAAGCAGCTGCACAGGAACGAGCCACCTCGCGAAGGCTCATTGAGAAGGCCAAGGTTCACATCTGACTGTAGCCCCACTGTATTATTATTAATATTAATATTTTAAAAAATTAAGTATACTCTATTTAGGTTTAAGATAGTTATTGATTTTGAATTTTTAGAGGGGAGGGGTAGTTTTTAGAAATAATTAATGTGTTTTCGGTTATTATAATTATGTTTTTCGAGCTGTATTTTTTATCGCTCGCGTGCATGTTAAATTGCATTTACTTTTAATGTTTTTAATTGATATAGGAGTTGATAATTGTGTTTTTGGGTCTTATAGTTAAGTTTTATTTTTTTATTACTCCCACGCATTTTAACTTGAACTTACTTTTAATATTTTTACTGTCATAAGGGTTGATAATTGTGTTTTCAGGTCTTGTGATAACGTTTTTCAACTGTGTTTTTATCGCTCACGCTTATTTTAACTAAAATTGGTCTTACAATTATTTAAAAATTTAATTAACGAGGAATCGTTTATTCTATTTTCGATGTCTGATAACATTCTTTGAACCTTATTTGTTATCGCTTTACTCATTTTAAGTTACTGTTCCTGTTTCATAAATATTCGATTGAGGGATCGTTTATAGTGTTTTCGGAAATACCAATAGAGTTTATGACAATTCTTTATAGCTAGTGCGCATTTTAACTTAAATAAAAAGGGATCTAGGAGAATCTGCAATCACGATGTAACGTTCAGTTCAAAAACGTAATCAGAACTTTCAAAAACACAATAAATAATTTTTACATCAAATTATGACATAATATCTAGGGTAAGTAGAAATTCCCAAGCACCTAAAAGAATTAAGTTCAAAACATGTAATCAGACCCATAAAACAAAAACAAAAAAAAACACTGTATCAAATTAAAGAATAATATTAACACTAAGTTGAAACTCATACTCGATATCGAATAATCAGTCCAAAAAATGTTTTTTCATAACCCCCGAAAACAGAATAGAATAAACGATTCCTCAATTAAATTATCATATAATTGTAAGACCAAGCTAAAAAGCGGATCCTTTATAAAATATTTGGTTGAAAAAACGTACTCTGAACGCTAGAAAAGAAACTATAACTAATCCTTTTATAAAAAAAAATAAAATTAAAATAAAAAAAAAAGCTATGGTGTATATTCCAGCTACTCTATAATTTGAGCCCAAAACAAAATAATCAATTCTAATATCAATAAAAAAAAACATCAAAATTAAAGGTGAGTAAAAAATAAAAAATACAGCTCGAAAAACGTAATCATAGGCCCCCGAAAGCACGTCAATTAATCCATTTATCCATATATAAAAAGTAAATTTGAGATAAATGCGGGGGAGCGATAAAAAAAATAAAACTCAAACAACGTAATTAGAATAGAATAGAATTTATTTGTTTAAGATTTACATTCTTGTACAAATCAATTCAAATTATAAATCTCTTCAATTGCCAACATGAGTCTAGTTAATAATAAATGTCCATTTATTCGGCTCTTGAGAAAAACTTAAAAATAATAATTGTAAACTATTTAAATAATACATTTTTTCATTTAATTGATACATAATTGAAAAACGATACTGAAATAAAACATATAAGAACAATTAACAACTTGAAAAACAAACTGAAAACATTCGCCGTTCAATGAAAAATAATAAACAGTTAACCTTAGATAACTAGACACTTAATTGGTGTGTGGACCTTCACAGTTCAAGTTATCCAGGGTATTACATGCTGACTTAGTGAACCAGAAAATGTTGTTCAGTTTTTCAATATTGTCTATTTGAAGAATTTTTTGGTCATCACTGGATCCTGATAAAAATGGTTGTAAATATCTTTCTCTGTCTTTCATGAGCTTTTCACAGTAGAGAAGGACATGAAACAGGCTGTTCAAGATAAACTGACCACAGAAAGTGCAGGTTTCTTGTGCTTTGAAGATGAACATTTAGGTTTTTCCATAAAGTGTGGTACGTTCTGGGCTCGAAATTCTTAACTGGCTCAATGATCTTATTTTTTTGATGTTGGCTGTATATGTCAGATAGGTCTCTGGGCTGGAAATATTGAAGCTGGAGATAGTTCTATATATGGGGTTATGGTTAGAATTGAGAGATCGGTGGATGTCTATTGAAAGGTTATGATTTTTTATCTTTTCCATTATTGCATCTCTGCACTTTAATAATCCATTCGGGCACAATACAATGAATTCTTCTTCACAGCCATATTGACCAGCCATCGATCTAACTTGTGAGACCCAGTTAAACTTTATATCAGGGTTCCTTGCATGCAGCGAAATCAGTCTGTTGAAACAAAGTCTTGGCAGCCTCTCCTCCGGCATGATGACAATCTGGACCAGTAGAACCAACCAGGGGTTTTGTGGTTCTTTGATTGTTGAATGCAAAATTGTAATTCCTCTAAAGCGATGTTACCCTCCAGATAAGGATGGATGACTAAAAAAAAATGAGTTTCGTGGATGGTTTTTTGGCCATAGTGTGATATATAAAATCTGCTCCATTCTTCTATTTCTATTTTGTTTGATTGTCTTTTATATGGTTTTAGAGAATTTACAGTAGTCCAGAACTGTTTGCTATTTTTAACTTCCCTGAGATTATTTAGAGTGAGTAACCGGAATCCAATTTTCTTGTGTCTAATTAATTTCCTGTATAGATTCCTGAAATTAATATATTCTTGTACTTTATCATCAGAAAAGTTGAATTTGGTCATAGCCCTGTATTTTTTTCTTAGCTCTCTCTTCGATTTTCTGCATTCTTGGTCAAACCATGGTTGCTTGTCCTTATGATGTGCGTTCTTCGGTATCTTTTCGGAAAACATTTGCCCAGTTTCAGTCATGCTTTCCTTCATACAAGTGACAAAGTTTTCATACAGTAGGTTTAACTCTTTTGAGTTGAAGTATATTTTGTCAGAGTTCAATAAACATTTTTTAAACTCATTTGCCTTAGCTTCTTCCCATTTTATACAAATTTTATAATTATTTGGCGTCTCGTCTTTTAATTCTTGAGAAGGACCCACGGGAGAATATATAGAGGGTAAGTGTAAAGAAGTACTGCAAGCCAGGTGGTCAATGGAATCAGAAACAAGCATTATATTCAAATCTCCAAATATATCTAGAGAGTTATGATTTATCCAGACAAGGTCTATGATAGTTCTTCTCAGGCTCGACATGAAGGTATATTTCCCAGGTCTGTATGAAAGAGAGCGACCATTGCACAAAATAAGACCTGAAGATTCCATAGCTTCCACCAACAATTTGCCTCGCCTGTTTATGTTCGAGTGGAGAGTCATCCTTTCAGAGTAAAGATTTGAACCCTGTAAAACTTCCTCCTCTAGGTCATTTAAATTCCCTACATGGCTGCTAAAGTCCTCGTTCAAGATCAAACAGGTTGAAGGAAAATTTGTATATATCGAAGAAATAACACTACCTAGATCCTCAAGGCATGTTTCTATGTCACTTGATGGAGAAAAATAAATGTTGCCCACTGTTATCAACTTATTATTTAGTTTTATATTGATAAATATCCAATAACGATTACTGTATATAACGGTAACCTCCGAGTTAATTTTATTGTGCACAAGGGTCAACAGACCTCCGCTACCTCTTCCTGGTTTGAATGTTTTAAATGCATTACTATGGTATGGTGTATAGTCGTGTAACCATGATGGGAGAATAAAGTTATCTTCGGTAAGCCAGGTTTCGACGAAGCATAGTATTGAGTTCTTTGTTAGTATTTCACATTCATAATTGTTGAAATTATACAGATTTTTAAAACCGTTTATATTATAAAAAATAAGGTAAAAGATTTGTTTGAGGGTATTAGCTTTTGGAGAGATGATAGAAAGTTTATTTTCTTTCTTACTTCTGTTTGGAGTAACTGGATAAAAAACAGAAGGGGTGCATTTAAGTCAGGGAGATTTCGTAACTGTTGACGGGATTGATGAACTTCTGGGACAAAATTTAAATTTTTCTAACTTTTCCTTATTTTTCCTTTTCTTGTTAATCTGAGGATTATTTGTTAAGGGATCTGTTAGTGAGTGTAGGAAGCGGTTCGGAAATGGGTGTAAAGATTTCGGATGCAAATTCTTTTAATACATTTTCCACTTCGTTAAGCCTATAATGAGAACCTTTGATTTTGAAAAATCCATTTTTGTACGTAACAAATGGATCGATATTTTTTAACTTTAAAATATATGAATGGATTTTTCTTCCCTCTTCTCTATCTTCCGGGGTTTTATCGTTACTGATAAAAAATTTTTTATTTTTTAATGAAGGTTTATGTTTAAATATTTCCTGTTTGAGATTATAATTATTCAGGCTAACAAATATTGGCCCTTTACCTAGCCTGAAACTATTATTTATAGCATGATCGGGTAATGTAATGTTTATGTCATTTAAAATATCTTTTACTTTATCTAGGGTATTTTCATTTTCTGACAGAGGTACGTTATGGACAAGGAAATTGTTTTTCCGTAACTGCCTGTTTAAAAAAAGAACCTCCTTTTGCAAACGGTTTGTTTTTTCTTCCAGGTAAACACATCTTTTCTTTACCGAATCCAACTCCTTTATCAACTCTGCATTTATGGCATTGTTTTTTTTCAATATTAGCATTCATTTCTTTAATGGCTTGCATTATGTCTTTGTTTGTAATGGCCATGGCTACTGAATTCGAGTGTTTGTCGGTAAGTTGGAGAGGGCAGCGTTACAGTCACGACTGGGACACAGAAGATACTGACGAGTGTAACGAGATTAAAGTTAGAGCAGTGGGGGGATAGATAAGCATGCGCACTTGACCTATATTAATGGCTATCTCACTCACCGATAGTTTATTGAATTCTTAAATCAAGCCGTACTTCCCTGTTTCGTAATAATATCTCACCAAACTTCACTTAACTGCTCACTAACCACTTATGACTTTGTAGGTCAAATCTCATTGAACACTACCCAGTACCAGTACAACCAGAAAAATAAAAGAAAAGACAGCGGTAATTATTGCGATGTACTCATGTCCAATGCCAACACTAAACTCCAAACAACGTAATTATTGGTCCCGAAAACACAATTCTCAACCCATTTATCAATAAAAAACATAAAAAGTAAATTTTAGTTGAAATAAGCGTGAGCGATAAAAAACACAGTTGAAAAACGTTATCACAAGACCTGAAAACACAATTATCAACCCTTATGACAGTAAAAATATTAAAAGTAAGTTCAAGTTAAAATGCGTGAGAGTAATAAAAAAATAAAACGTAACTATAAGACCCAAAAAACACAATTATCAACCCTTATGACAGTAAAAATATTAAAAGTAAGTTCAAGTTTAAATGCATGGGAGTAATAAAAAAATAAAACGTAACTATAAAACCAAAAACACTATTATCAACTCCTATATCAATTAAAAAACATTAAAAGTAAATGCGATTTAATATGCACGCAAGCGACAAAAAATACAGTTGAAAAACGTAATTATAATACCTGAAAACACATTAATTGTTCCTAAAAACTACCCTTCCCCTCTAAAAATTCAAAATCAATAACTATCTTAAAACTAAATAGACAATAATTATTTTTTTTAAATATTACCTCATAAAAAACAGAACTTAATATGTAATATTTAAAAAAATGGCGATAGGATATGCCAAAATTATTTTAAAAAGTCATAATTTTAATTAAACTAATTATTTTTCAATAAATAAAACGGAATATTTAAGGCTAGAAGTGAAGAAAAGAGTTAGAATTGCTTTGGAAAAGGTAACATTTGAAATGGAAAAGGTAGCATTTGAAATGGAAAAGGTGACATTTAAAATGGAAATGGTTACATTATAAAATAAAATAATATAAAATCATGTTCCATACCTTAATGGTATACTACATGAATGGTAATATGATAATTTTATTTAAAGATGAAAGTAGTAATTGATTTAACAATTAGTACAGAATAAAGTTAAATATAATATAAAACTAAATAACTAAAGAAAATAATATTAAATATAATAAAATTTAAGTAAAAAAAGAAGAAGAGAATTACCTACGCTGCCCATCTTTGGTTAGTGATTCAAAATCAATGTTTTTAATGAATTTAAGTAAATCTGTCTTGAATTTAGGAAACAAATTTTGTTTCGTCTCTGGCCAATTTCCGTTTTTAAGTGTTATGTTTTTAATTAATTTAATCTTTGTCTGTACAATATTTTGCAGTCATAAAGTATATGCTTAAAATTTTGAATTTGTCTGTCCTTGTCACATAAGTCTGTTTGTATTATGTTAAATCGTTTGAGATAATGTTTTCTGTTTCTGTGTTCTGTGATTAGTTGTGTTAGTTTATAATTATTACTGTGTATAGATGAGTAGTGGTGTAATGTTATGTGGTATAAATCTATTTGAACTTGAAGACTTGGTGTAGGTCACCCATTTCTGTTCTCATCTTGCAACAAAATAAGATGTCATGTCCCTCCTGACATAGGAAAGAGATGCTTTATCGTAGGAAGGCAACATATTACTGGAAGTAGCATCTTTAGCGAGTTTATCTGCCCGTTCGTTACACTCGATCCTGGCGTGTGCCATTACCAACTTAATGTTACTCTTTTCCCTATCTGCTTAAGATGTAATAGATTTTGCCTAATTTGGTCTGTCAAATGATTATGTATGTGTACATTGTTAACAGAGTCAATAATAGTTTTGTTCTCTGTATGTATAGTGATACATTGTTGGTTTGGATAGGCTGGAACCATCGATCATTTGACCGAGATTCCTTTGTCACAATGATAGAGGATGAAGTCACATTACTCGGACCGGCAGAGGATAAAGTCAAACAACTAATGAAGCTTATCACTGACACCTGTGATGCTTCAATGACCAAACAACATGGAAAACAACCCGTCACATACCAGTGTATTGGTGGAATAAAGAGATTGCCGCGCTCTGAAAAACTTGTCTCCATACAAGGAGTTTAACCAAAAGAGCGAGAGGTCGCCCGACATATGAAGCTCAGAAACAGGAACATAGGGATGCAAAAAAGCACTTGGTCAAGGCAATCAAAAATGCGAAGCGTAAAGCTTGGAAGAAATTCTGCGAAGAAGTAGATGAGGAAACGTGGGAAAGGCCATTCAAAATAGTTATGGCAAGGCTAAAAAGCTCAAACTTATCGCCACCCAGCTCTCCTGACCTATTAGGGAAAATAGTTTTAGAGCTGTTCCCAACAAAACCAGAAGTAGTTTTCGATATAATACCGCACCTAGAACAGGACCAGGTACCGGAAATCGCACAAGAAGAACTTGAGACAGCCTGTCGCAAAGTGGGGGATAACAAAGCCTCTGGACCGGATAATGTTCCAAACTTTGCCCTAAAAACAGCAGTCAGAAGCAGAACAGAATTCTTCCTGGATGTGTACAACTCCTGTCTCCGTGAAGGGATATTTCCAGTTGAGTGGAAAAAGCAGCAATTGGTACTCCTGCCAAAGGGTAAAGGGTCTCCAGACGACTCTACATCCTACTGTCCAATCTGTCTTCTAAACACTGCGGGTAAAATTCTGGAGAGGATTGTGTGCAATAGAATTACAAAGCATATTGAGGAAAGCCGAGGATTGTCTGAAAATCAATATGGTTTTCGGAAAGGTAGGTCAACAGTCGATGCAATAGACTTTGTGATAAAGTCAGCCAGAGAAGCCACTGCAGGAAAAAGATGGAGAAGGGGTAGAAAAAAGTATTGTGTCGTGATAACGTTAGATGTCAAGAATACATTTAACTCAGCAAGATGGGATTGCATCATGGAAAAGTTGAGTAAGAAAAAACTTCCACATTACCTCCTTAAGATTATTAGAAGTTATTTTTCTGACAGAATCCTGAGGTATAAAACAGACGCAGGACCAAAAACCTACAAAATAACAGGTGGCGTTCCTCCTTGAAATGTTATGTACGATGCCGTACTCAGACTTCCTATGCCGGAAGGAACTACCACGGTAGGATTCGCAGACGATCTTGCTATCATTGCTCAAGGAAAGCTTTTGGAAGAGATAACGGCCAACAAAGCAATATTTAATATTAGCCAGGGGCTTTCGTCCGTGGGCCTACAACTGGCTGACCATAAGACTGAGGCTGTACTTATTACCAGCAGGAAAGTGAGGGAAAAAATCAATTTGACCGTTGGAGAGATTAACATCCCCTCAAAGCCCTCCATTAAATACCTAGGTGTGCAGATTGATGCCAGGCTACGGTTTGATGAACACTTGCAGGTAGTCAGCATGAAAGCAACGAAAGTAACGAACACACTTTCTAGAATCATGCCAAATATCGGTGGGCCTGCACAAAGCCGGAGGAGGCTCCTTGCTAATGTAACCAACTCAGTGCTTTTGTATACTGCACCAATCTGGTGTCATAGCTTCCAAGTGAGATCATATTCTCGTAAGGCGATTAGCGTCCATTGTAGAAATGCCCTGCACTGCGCAAGATCATTTCGCACTGTATCATATGATGGCGTGTGCATCATCGCCGTCATAATTCCAATAGATCTACTGGCCGAAGAGCGTGGCAGAATCTACCGCAGAAAACGTGAAGCCCCAGAGGAGCATTGGCTAACGTTAGCAAAAGACGAGAGACTGGAAACTCTTCGTATATGGCAGAGACACTGGGACTCATCAACATCTGGGACTCATCAACATCTGGAAGGTGGACAAACCACCTGATATAAGATACTACATCGTGGGTGACATGCACACATGGAGAGGTTGATTATTGCCTTACCCAACTGCTCTCTGGACATGGCTGTTTCAGGTCATAGCTCCACAGGTTCAAGCTGGATGAAGAATCATCATGTACCACCTGTCCTCATTTGGATGAAACAGTGGAGCATGCTTTCTTCACATGCAAGAAATTTACCGTGGAGAAGGTTCAGCTAGATATGGTGCTGGGTAAAAGATCCACACCGGAAAATCTGGTACAGCTCATGTTGACCAGTCAAGAAAACTGGAATGCTGTTTCATATTATACTGGGAGTGTCGGAAGAATACTGAGAACCGAGGAGCGAGCGAGAAGAGGTCAAATACCGTCAAGTATGCAGTAGAGAAGTAGGCGCTTAGCCATCCTGTCCACCGCGAAGTAATGCTTGCAAGCAGTTCTGCGATGTGTCATCGCAGAGAATGTAGGTGGTTTTTAGTGAGTAAGAATCTCACACTGTTGTGGATTCAGGAGCCCACTTCGTCTTATAAAAGATTTTCCTCTACAATAATAAAAACAAAAAAAAAAACACACACATATATACACTTAACAAATATCACTGATATATGAATTTTGTGGATTTCATTTATTTTGTTTACTATTTAATTTCAATTTTAATTATGGGGGCTAAACCTTTTGAAACATAGTCTCATATAAAAAATGTTTAAACCAATAAAAGGAATCTTGAAAGTTTAAAGTGCTCAATTTAAGTAATATTGTATCTTCCTTTAGTCAATGGATCAGAAAGTTTTTTCTACTTTTATCAAACAAATGATTTCATTTACAATGTTTAATTTTTTTGATCGATGATTATAAGGATAAAACATGTTTTTTTTCTTTTTGTACAGATAAACTTTATAAATGTACCCAAACAGTGCTACTTTAAATTTAACATGTGGTCCTGTTGATAATCAAATTTATATACTCAGCTATTTGTTTGAGAGGAATTCGACTTCAGAATGTTAATTATGATTTTCTTATCATTATTCTACTTCTTATTTTGTTTTTATAATTTTAATATACATTTGTGGTCAATCCAAAAATCGCATTAATCAATGAAACCTCTCTGGCTGAGAGGTTAAATAATATTAATGTTATCACTGAAAAACTTGACAAATTCTTTAATTCAGCTCTAAACCATTTAAATAGCAATAATATTTATGATATCAAGTACAATAAAAAGCTCAGACTAAATAGAAGATGAAAGCTTAGTGAGCTATGATGTCTAATCCCTTTTTATTGTCATTCCCCTAAATGAAGCATGCAAAACACTGGAAAAAATTATAGTGGATGTAATTAGTTGACTGTTGAGAATCACTAGAAGGAATTAGTTTGGGTGGTGCTCAGTGAATGAAATAATTAAGTAGTTTCAACCATTTATTTTCTGCCAACGTTTCGACTCCCATTGTCGGTCATCATCAGGGCCTATTGTAGGTGAATGGAAACTGGAAAAAAACATATCCCAAAGGCCCAGATGACTGGGTAAAAAATATTTTATCTACCTCCGCCCCCCATAACGTTCACACTGTTTTGAGCTAAGGTCCCAATTTGTCTACCCCTTCTAAAATGATTCCTACTACTAGAAGGAATTAGTCCGGGTGCTGGTCAGCGAATGAAACAATTAAGTAGTTTCAACCATTTATTTTCTGCTAATGTTTCGACCCCTATTTTGTGTCATCAGTTTTCATTCGCCTACACACCATGATGATGACCCTCAATGGGGGTCGAAACGTTGGCAGAAAATAAATGGTTGAAACTACTTAATTGTTTCATTTACTGACCGCCACCCTGACTAATTCCTTCTAGTAGTTGCAAAAAATTAGAATAAATAATCTAATTTAATCATAAATAATTTTAAAATAGATAGTAAAACAAAACAATGAGAATGAAAGTAAAATAAATAACCCTGAAAATTATGAGGAAGCCATTAAAATTCGGAACCCATACCCCAAAAAATATTTTGCAGTAATGAATATAAAAAATTTAATGAATAAAATAAAAACTACTTACATGAAATATCATATTACGGAAATAAAATGGACGGGGGAAAGAGTAAACAACATATATATAAAAACAAAAGATGACATACCTAATAAAAAATGAGATATGTCGTGTGTAATATTAAATGTAAAAATTGTGATGACAATCTTCTGAATAGAATGTCTATTCTATGCACAAACGTCACAATGGCTAGAACAAATATCACAACCTCAAACAAAACTGCAGTCCCAAATCAAAATTAGATACCGGATTATCACAGCATACCTCCAAATTCAAACATACTTTTAATAAATAAAATAATCAGTTGTACACAATGAGGGCAATATGTGTCTTAGAAGAATTATAAAATATATATATCTAAGAATTTAGTCAATTTATCATCAGAGCAATCTTGATAATTAAATACCTTTTAAGCGAGTACAATAGAAAGAATAAATATATAAAATACTTTGCATCCCCACTATAAGTCAGGTCGGGCATGGAAGCGCTATACGGTGACCACATAACAATAAAGTAGGTGAAACAGTTTTTGATTCAGTATAACCGTTAAATTTAATAGATGAATTATTATATAACTTTTTTAAAAAATGTTTAAATTACGTTTTTAACATACAAAATATAAGCCAAAGAAACTTCTGAGGAAGGAGCTGATACATTTTATATGGAATGTGTATGCATGACAGATAAGCCTTTTTTTAATGAAATAAATATAAATTGATTAAACTGCATATCATGTTTTGTAAAATTAAATAACATGCATATTAATATCATAAGAAAATTGTTTTGTTTTTTTGCAGAAACTTGAAAATGGCACTAGGGACTGGAACATAAAATTTTAAATACAATCATTTCCTTTTGGAATGGCCACAAATACATCTTACATTAATTTATGATGCTCATTTAATATTTTAAACTTATATTTAAATCATTGGTATTATTCATTCCAATTTACTAATAATGTAATACATAATTTTTATTTTTTCTCACAGGAATGAGTTTAAGAAGAATGTTTGATGCTGCCTCCTCTCCCCTGAAATGTTTTTTTATTTACATAATCCATCCTTTTTTTTTCCCCTTTCTAATTATCTTATATAAATATCTATTGTTAATTTAAAGACTTCCTTGAAAAATTTTTAAGACAAAATTAGCTATGTAAGTTTTGAATTTTATATTCAAATTGACTGAGAGCTTTGTGTTATTTAGATTTTAGAGTTGTTGTTATTGGAACTATATAATATACCACATTTTAAACAATATTATATGAATATCTTAGGATATTTAATTTTGGAGTACTGTATTTACCATATACAATTCATTTTGTAAATTTGTGTATGTTAATATTTGTTTTTATTTAAACCACTTTTAGTTTTAAGACATTCAAGTATGATGGGACAATGTTTTGAACTTATTTTATTAAAATGTGTAAACTTAATATTGTAGCGTGCAATTTAATAAAAATTATTTTTAACTTTGTTGAAAAATGTTGGTTATTTTTTTCTAAGATATATATATATATATATATATATATATATATATATATATATATATATATATATATATATATATATATATATATATAATATATTAGGAATATATCCTCTTCCGTCGTCCACCTCCCTCCACCATAAGCCTTCTTTAACCTCTCCTTTATTACTGGCCATGGAGTTTCTTCGTCAGCCTGAATGACGTTGAGTACACTCCTTTTGACCCGGCACACTAAGTCCTTTTTAATTGATTCAGCGTCCCCAAGGTCGATCATACGCTCAGAAATCTTCACCTCTATTCTCTCCATCAGTCGATCCCCTCCTTTTAAGAAATGGTTTAACTCACCGATTTCACCATTGAATCTCTCCAGCTCGGATACAGCCTTTCTCAAATCTTGGGCGGTGGCCGCCCGCACCCTCATCCATGCCAAGGTGTTCGCGTGGGCCTCAGCTAGAGTATCTCTCGGCAACGGTGGTATTTCAGATTTCGTTGGTAAGTTCAGAACTGGTGGTTTTAACACAGCTTCTGCCATCTTGAAGTTACGTCAGCTCAACGATATTTTAAAAAAAACGATTTTTTTTTTATTTTTTTTATGACTTATTATTTTTTTAAATTAAAACTATTAAAGTTGATTTAAATAAATAAATAAATTTATTAAAAATTAATAAATAAATAAAACAATAACGGTCTCTAATCCTGATCACGTGATCCCGGGTTTCGGCACCAGTTACGTACGTGCACTGTTCAGTATGATTTAAAGAAGGGAGATCGAGTAAACACACTGGTATAGACTGATAACTAAACTGACTTTATTTCGTCTTAATATGTACATAAGGCATCTTGTTTATAAATAGAACTGGTATTAGGCCTAATGCCATAGTACTCGCGATCTTAACTCCCTCCTGCCAGTTTATGAACATTCCTTCATAAACTCACAAGTGAGGCCATTAAATGTACAATCGCACATATCAAGACACAAAAAGAAAAATTAAGTCCAATAATATAGAATGAAAAATGAAAACAACTAAAACTACAAACAAAACACATTCCACTTAAAAAAAAAACATTTGAAACAATAGCATTTCTCCTTGAAAAAATAAAATAAAACGAATTCAAACAAACCGCTAAGGCTTGTCCCGCATCCCTATTGGGAGCTTTAGTTGCTCAAGGTGAACAGTCCTCCGCTTCCTAGGCTCCCTAAGACTTTCGACGGTGACAACGTTGTGCTCACGAATACCAATCACCCTGTATGGCCCTTCATACCTCTCTAGTTCCTTACCTCGATTGGAGTATTTTCTTCGGTAGACGGTCATTCCAATCTTAACGCCACCCATGAGGTCCCTGACGTTCCGATTATGTTTGGCCACCCGCTTACGCTTCTCCGTGTCGATCCTTTCTCGAACTTTGTCCCAGCGTTTGACCAAAGCCAAGCGGTTGTTCAACATGCGTTGCGACATTCCCTCATCCACCGCTGTGCTCGCACTATCCCTTGGCCGTTCCCAAAGACCAAAAAGAACCTCAAACGGTGAGAACCCCGTCACTGCGTGAATCGAATGGTTGTAAGCTGAAACTGCTTTTGTCATGGCCGTGTCTGGCTCTAGCCCCTTTTCCACATGGTAAATCCGAAGATGGTCGCTGAGCGTGCTATGGAGCCGTTCTATTCCTCCTCTACTCTTCGGGTGTCCAGGGGTGTTATGGTGCCACGTGACCCCTACTGCCTTCATTTCGGAACGGATAACTGAGTTATCAAACTCCCTACCCCCATCCGACGCTATTCGATCCGGAACGCCATAAAATTGAAACCACGTGCGAAGAGCTCTTAAAACCGCCTCCGAAGAACGCTCCTTTACCAGATATGCCATTGCCGCTTTACTAAAAAGCTCCAGCACCGTGACCCACTTCTATCCACGCCAAGTAAAAGTGTCCACTTGAAGATCCGCGAGCGACGACGCTGCTGTGGGTGTCTCTTCCTGTAACGCTCTGGGTGGATGCCGGTCATACTTAGTAGTGGAACATGTAGCACAATTCCCGACGACATCTGCGATGGTCTGTCGCATACCACACCAGAAATACTTTCGTTTTAGCGCCTGCAATGTTTCCTGTATTCCCCGGTGGTTGGTTTTTCCCTGGTGATACGCCAGCGTTATCTCTCGTTGCCTCTCTTCTTCCTTTAGCGTCTCCCCTGCAGAGTACAGCGGACGAATGTCCGATCCACACCAATGCGTTCCTTCCTCCAAAGGCGCTTAATCTTTTCCCATAGAACCGCATTGCCCACATAAATGTGATGTATCCTACCTGGCTCCGACGCGTCCTCCAGTATTCGGCAAATAATATCGTCCCGAACCCCCGGTATCGACCAGATCGTTGTGATTACGCACTTCCCGTAACGATCTTTTTCGACCTTCAAAGTTCCCGTGGTCCTAGTTTTCCATATAAACTGTCGCCGCTTGTCATTTACTATTTCTTCCAGTTCCGCTATCTCGACTGGTCGATCTTCCGCTGAACTTTCATCTGTCCGGGATGCCGCCTCATCGTTCTGGTGTTCTTCTCTCTCTGGTACCATTTCTTGCAACCTCCTTATGCTTGTGGATTGTTCACCTTGGTCCTCCTCTACTGCATTGACCATTATAGCCCTAGAGAGCCAATCTGCGACGACATTCTCTTTCCCCGGTTTGTATAGGATCTCCATATTATATTGGGCTAGAAACTCTTTCCATCTTGTGATTCTCGCAGAAGATTCTTTTAGTTTTGCTACCCATTGAAGAGGTTTATGGTCCGTATGTATTCGAAATCTTCTTCCGTACACATATGGTCTAAAGTGATCTATGGCCCACACGATGCCGAGTAGCTCCCGCTCCAAAGCGCTATATCGCGTTTCCGTATCGGTTAGGCGCCTACTAGCATACGTAACAGGTCTATCTCCATCTCCCCCTTCCTGCGACAGCACCGCGCCCAATGCGTACTCGCTCGCGTCCGTTGTGATGGTGAATTGTCTTGAGAAATCGGGGAATGCCAGAACCGGTTCCTCCTGCAGACGTGACACGCATCTCCGAACATTAGATTCTATTTGGGGCGTCAGAGTTATTCTTCTCCTTTCTTGAGTAAATCGTTGAGGGGTACGAGGTATTCCGCCATTTCAGGAACAAAGCGCCGGTAGTAGTTTAAGCATCCAAGCAACCTCCGGATACCTTTTACGTCACGAGGGATAGCCATTCTTTGAAGCGCCTCCACTTTACTTCTATCAGGCTTCACTCCCTCTCTGGAGATGGTGTGTCCCAGAAAATTTAGTTCTTGCATACCAAGCTTTGACTTCTCTCCTGACAACTTCAATCCAAACTCACGCACCCGTTCGAAGACCCTGCGAAGATGTTCTAGGTGTAACTTCTCGGACTTGCTGAAGACAAGGAGGTCGTCCATGTACACCTGGCAAAATGACTCGTCTAATCCCCGCAGAAACTCATCCATGAACCGTTGAAATGTGATCGGCGCATTTTTCAACCCAAAGGGCATTCTCGTAAATTCATAATGCCCTCTTTCAAAAGTGAATGCAGTTTTGTGCTGGTCTTTGGGATGCATCCTAATCTGGTGGTACCCAGCCTTAAGATCCAGTGTACTGAAAACCGTTGCCCCGCTAAGTCGATCCAAAATATCTTCGAACCTAGGGTTCGGATAGTGCTCGTCTACAGTGTTTTCGTTGAGTTTTCTGTAGTCAATGACAACCCTATATTTTTCATCACCCGGCACACTTTTCTTTTTAACAGCCCACAGGGGACTATTAAATGGGGAAGTACTATTTACAATTATTCCTTGCCTTCTCAACTCCTCTATCTCCTCTCTGATGTGTTCCCTTAACGCCTGAGGATACCTCCTCTCTTTCACATAGGTAACACTCTCTCGTTTCAATGGAATCTCATGCACCGTTAGTCCTGTAACCCCTAGAATTTCGCCATCACCAAAGAAAACATCGCCGTATTCCCTTCGTACCATTTCTCTCCAATCCTCCATACGATTAATAGCGCCAACCCTAGCTCCTTTCCCATCGATCAGCTTGCGACAGTTGTAACTCCTCTTACCAATCCGGATTTTCCATCTCCCACTCACGTTCCTAATACGCGATCCTAGTTTTTTTAGAAGGTCACAACCAATTATTACACAAATATACCCTCGTAATCGCGAGGCATGGTCCCCACTATATGTATAGTTAACCGGCCTCCCTTATTGACCCACCTATCTAGGCCCATTCTCGCTTCTCCCATTACATCACAAGGGCCACCCAGAGTGATTAGTTTGCAAGCACATACCTGTATCTGATGCGCTTCCTCGCCGCCACACAGCTTCTCCGCAGCCTCTCGACTCAGGATGGTGCTGGAGCTCCCTGTGTCCACGAGGCACCTCACTCCAGCGACTCGGATGATGGGCAGACCGCCGCATCCGCTCCTCACACTGTAGTTGACTAACGTGCGGTCGCCCCATTCCTGCCACCCTTCTCAGGCCGCGACTCGTTCTCGCCTTTCTGCCGGCCATTCGCCGATGCCCGCTCCTGCGGTCGTAACTGCCTCCATCGCATCCTCTAGTCCCTTGCCTCTCCTCTTCACACTCCGTCTCGGAAGATTCTGATGTCCTTGTAGACTCTGAGAGCGCTCTACTTCTCGGCCTAATCTTCTGGGCATTCACTTCCATGGGTGCTGCCTGTTGTGCATCCCGCCGCCTAAATATATACGGGCACTGCCGCGCAATATGTCCATCTGCTCCACATTCAAAACATTTCGTGCGGGGGCACTGCGCAACGAGGTGTCCGATTTTTCCACACCCATGGCACCGCCGCTCTTCTCTTCTTCCGTTTGGTCTTGGTTTTCGAAGAACCAGCCTCCTTCCCTCGGTCGATGCTCGTCCTCTTCTCTCGTAGTCAGCTTCTCTTCTCCCCCAAGTCGTATGCACAACTCTGGGTTTTCGTGATGGTACCCTGCTCCATCCCTGATCTTCTACCTCCATTCGTGATTCTTCCTCCCGGGCGCTAGTGTCAACCATTTCTTGAGCCCACTCGACAAACGTGCGATCCCTTGGCCAACCATCCTTTCTTCCTGTCTCCCGGGCTAACTGAACCATCAAGATGGTTGACAAGAAGTTCATTCTTGCTTCCACACCAGCCAATTCTATCACCTCTCTCATCTTCTCTGTGATTTTATTAAAACGAGTTAGAAGTTCTGCTGCGTATTGCCCGTTACTCTGACGTGGCCGCTTCACCTCTCTGAACATTAGGAATATATCCTCTTCCGTCGTCCACCTCCCTCCACCATAAGCCTTCTTTAACCTCTCCTTTATTACTGGCCATGGAGTTTCTTCGTCAGCCTGAATGACGTTGAGTACACTCCTTTTGACCCGGCACACTAAGTCCTTTTTAATTGATTCAGCGTCCCCAAGGTCGATCATACGCTCAGAAATCTTCACCTCTATTCTCTCCATCAGTCGATCCCCTCCTTTTAAGAAATGGTTTAACTCACCGATTTCACCATTGAATCTCTCCAGCTCGGATACAGCCTTTCTCAAATCTTGGGCGGTGGCCGCCCGCACCCTCATCCATGCCAAGGTGTTCGCGTGGGCCTCAGCTAGAGTATCTCTCGGCAACGGTGGTATTTCAGGTTTCGTTGGTAAGTTCAGAACTGGTGGTTTTAACACAGCTTCTGCCATCTTGAAGTTACGTCAGCTCAACGATATTTAAAAAAAAACGATATTTTTTTTTTTTTTTTATGACTTATTATTTTTTAAAATTAAAAATATTAAAGTTGATTTAAATAAATAAATAAATTTATTAAAAATTAATAAATAAATAAAACAATAACGGTCTCTAATCCTGATCACGTGATCCCGGGTTTCGGCACCAGTTACGTACGTGCACTGTTCAGTATGATTTAAAGAAGGGAGATCGAGAAACACACTGGTATAGACTGATAACTAAACTGACTTTATTTCGTCTTAATATGTACATAAGGCATCTTGTTTATAAATAGAACTGGTATTAGGCCTAATGCCATAGTACTCGCGATCTTAACTTATATATATATATATATATATATATATATATATATATATATATATATATATATATATATATATATATATAATTTTGTTTTAAATAATTCGGGTTTTGGGCCATTAAACCAATACTCCTTCTTAATTTTCTTTATTTTGACGTTTCGATCCTCCGTCCATGAATACACATAGGATCCTTTTCACTGCAACTAAACATAATTGGTTACATTTTGCAGTATGTTGGTTACATTTTCCATAAATCATCTATCTATAGCCGGGTACAATATATTATAGAAACATCTTACCAAAGAATTTTATTAAGCACCGGCACACCACTCAGGCTAACACAGGGCACTGGGATCTCCAAGCCCTCCCCCCTCCAGCCTTGGCGGCCGAAGCTCAACTTATCAATAAATAAATACAATAAAATTATTCTATTAAAAATACAAGGTCAACAACGCTTAAAAAATATATCACAAAAACAACAATAAAACAAACCAAACTATTATATAGACCAATAACTATGAAACAATCTAAAATATTTTATATAAATAATGATTATAAAAACTGATAACAATAAACAACTTATATATTAACCATAATAAAACTTTTTTAATTTCGTCTACTTATTCTTCCCAATTTATTTAAAATATTATTGTATACGTTGCTAAGTTTTGTGCAATCATTCCGCGCATTTACAGTATGTTCGTTCCTAATGATGTGCATCATCTCGAGAATCAATCTCTTTTCTTTATTTTTTTCCACATCCAGAACACTTACATTTTTAAAATCAAAATTGTGGTTGTTTTTGATAGCGTGACTCGCTAAAGCCGTTTCTTCTTTCTTGGATTCCACACTGTATTTATGCGCGTAAATTCTTTTATTTAAATATTGTGAAGTTTGGCCAACATAAGTGCCTTCACAATTTCTGCAATCTATCCTATATATAATGTTAGATAATTTTTCTTTACTGGTTTTATCTTTAAGTCTAGAGTAGAGCATTTTTTTAAAATTATTATTATATTTGTACACAATATTTACGTTTTCATTTTTGAATATCCCTCTAAATGCTCTACTCTAGACTTAAAGATAAAACCAGTAAAGAAAAATTATCTAACATTATATATAGGATAGATTGCAGAAATTGTGAAGGCACTTATGTTGGCCAAACTTCACAATATTTAAATAAAAGAATTTACGCGCATAAATACAGTGTGGAATCCAAGAAAGAAGAAACGGCTTTAGCGAGTCACGCTATCAAAAACAACCACAATTTTGATTTTAAAAATGTAAGTGTTCTGGATGTGGAAAAAAATAAAGAAAAGAGATTGATTCTCGAGATGATGCACATCATTAGGAACGAACATACTGTAAATGCGCGGAATGATTGCACAAAACTTAGCAACGTATACAATAATATTTTAAATAAATTGGGAAGAATAAGTAGACGAAATTAAAAAAGTTTTATTATGGTTAATATATAAGTTGTTTATTGTTATCAGTTTTTATAATCATTATTTATATAAAATATTTTAGATTGTTTCATAGTTATTGGTCTATATAATAGTTTGGTTTGTTTTATTGTTGTTTTTGTGATATATTTTTTAAGCGTTGTTGACCTTGTATTTTTAATAGAATAATTTTATTGTATTTATTTATTGATAAGTTGAGCTTCGGCCGCCAAGGCTGGAGGGGGGAGGGCTTGGAGATCCCAGTGCCCTGTGTTAGCCTGAGTGGTGTGCCGGTGCTCAATAAAATTCTTTGGTAAGATGTTTCTATAATATATTGTACCCGGCTATAGATAGATGATTTATGGAAAATGTAACCAACATACTGCAAAATGTAACCAATTATGTTTAGTTGCAGTGAAAAGGATCCTATGTGTATTCATGGACGGAGGATCGAAACGTCAAAATAAAGAAAATTAAGAAGGAGTATTGGTTTAATGGCCCAAAACCCGAATTATTTAAAACAAAATTATAATATAAAAAAAGGGTCGATGAATTAATTTCTTGTATATATATATATATATATATATATATATATATATATATATATATATATATATTTATATATACAGCATTTCCAAGTCAAATTCAACCTTTTCCAAGTCAAATTCAACCTTTTCCAAGTCAAATTCAACCTTTTCCAAGTCAAATTCAACCTTTTCCATTTCAAATTCAACCTTTTTCGATTTCAATAAAATAATAAAAATCAAATTAATATGATTTTATGTTTTAATGGTTATTTTAATTACACCTTGTGTTTTTAACCCTTGTGGCTTGTTAAATGTTCCCAGGGGCCTTTCTACATATAAGTAGTCACGAATATAATAATAAGTATAACCGATACTTTAATTTTAAGACATTTGCGATACAAGGTCTGGTAGTCGGATTAGCGGGATTCGTTTTTATTTTAGTTTTATAATCGCGGGCGAAAATATTATCAATAGAGGTTTATTTTAACTTTTTCGTATTTATTGGATAGTAGGCTCAGCAGATGCGTTCCCAAAGGTTCGTTACCGATTATACTATTAATTTTAATCGCGCTCGCTCAAATATGGGTTTATTATAACTTTTTCGTATTTATTGGATCCAAGGCTCAGTAGCTGCGTTCCCAAAGGTTCGTTACCGACTACACTATTAATTTTAATCGCGCTCGCTCAAATATGGGTTTATTATAACTTTTTCATATTTATTGGATACAAGGCTCAGTAGCTGCGTTCCCAAAGGTTCGTTACAGATTACACTATTAATTTTAATCGCGCTCGCTCAAATATGGTTTTATTATGACTTTTTCGTATTTATTGGATACAAGGCTCAGTAGCTGCGTTCCCAAAGGTTCGTTACCGATTACACTATTAATTTTAATCGCGCTCGCTCAAATATGGTTTTATTATGACTTTTTCGTATTTATTGGATGCAAGGCTCAGTAGCTGCGTTCCCAAAGGTTCGTTACCAATTACACTTTTAATTTTAATCGCGCTCGCTCAAATATGGTTTTATTATGACTTTTTCGTATTTATTGGATACAAGGCTCAGTAGCTGCGTTCCCAAAGGTTCGTTACCGATTACACTATTAATTTTAATCGCGCTCGCTCAAATATGGGTTTATTATTACTTTTTCGTATTTATTGGATACTAGGCACAGTAGCTGCGTTACGGGGGGTTCTTTCCCGACCAGTCTATTAATTATTCGTGCGCTCACTCAAATATGGGTTTATTATAACTTTTTCGTATTTATTGGATACTAGGCTCAGTTGCTGCGTTACGGGGGGTTCTTTCCCGATCATTCTATTAATTATTCGTACGCTCGCTCAAATATGGGTTTATTATAACTTTTTCGTATTTATTCACTATTAGGCTCAGTTGATGCGTTGTGGGGGTTGCTATCCCGATTATTCAATTTATTTTAAGAGCTCTCGCTCAAGAAGAGGTTTATTTTAACTTGTTCGTATTTACTGCATACTAGGCTCAGTCGCTGCGTAACCAAGGACTCGTTACAGATTATACTATTAATTTTAATTGCGCTAACTCAAGTAGAGGTTTATCAAATAAGAATGTACTTATAAAATCGTTCTGTTTAGCTGATTATTATCAAACTCCAAAATATTAACCAAAAAGATAACTTACTATTCTGAAAAAAAGGATGAACGGTAACCCAATACATGAAAAGTTACAAAAAACACGAAATAAACATAAATTAGACCAACTGACTAAAAATACATTATCGGTAACGAACCTTTGGAAACGCAGCTACTGAGCCTTGTATCCAATAAATACGAAAAAGTCATAATAAAACCATATTTGAGCGAGCGCGATTAAAATTAATAGTGTAGTCGGTAACGAACCTTTGGGAACGCAGCTTCTGAGCCTTGTATCCAACAAATACGAAAAAGTTATAATAAACCCATATTTGAGCGAGCGCGATTAAAATTAATAGTATAATCGGTAACGAACCTTTGGGAACGCATCTGCTGAGCCTACTAACCAATAAATACGAAAAAGTTAAAATAAACCTCTATTGATAATATTTTCGCCCGCGATTATAAAACTAAAATAAAACGAATCCCGCTAATCCGACTACCAGACCTTGTATCGCAAATGTCTTAAAATTAAAGTATCGGTTATACTTATTATTATAGTCGTGACTACTTATATGTAGAAAGGCCCCTGGGAACATTTAACAAGCCACAAGGGTTAAAAACACAAGGTGTAATTAAAATAACCATTTAAACATAAAATCATATTAATTTGATTTTTATTATTTTATTGAAATCGAAAAAGGTTGAATTTGAAATGGAAAAGGTGAATTTGACTTGAAAGGTTGAATTTGACTTGGAAAAGGTAATTTGACTTGGAAAAGGTTGAATTTGACTTGGAAAAGGTTGAATTTGACTTGGAAAAGGTTGAATTTGACTTGGAAAAGGTTGAATTTGACTTGGAAAAGGTTGAATTTGACTTGGAAATGCTATACAATAATAAACATTTTTACATTTGTAAGTGTTTGTTAAATTTTATTTCTAGTAAAAATGTTTATTCTTGTTTTTTTTTTTTGTTTTTTTTTTTTTTTTGGCCAGTTTTAATAATAATAATAATAATTTCTTTATTTATTCTGGGACAAGTCCCTTCAGAATAATACATATGCAAGTAAATAAAGTCTTAGATGCCTTAGAGTAATAATGGAAGAAAAAAAAAATACAGTGATAAAGTAAAAAATAAATACACAAGACAAAGATAACATATAAAACCAAACTGTTGAATATAATAAATCGACTTCTCATTCCAATTCGAGTGAGAGAAACAAAAAATAATATATATGTACATAAAACTAATTTAGATGATAGTTAAAAAAAATAAAATACAAAATTATCCTTCTGTTCCTGTGCAGAGCTTTGATCAAAAAATAATTATATACAATTCCTATCTAATTAAAAAAACAAAAATAAAAACAGGAGAAAAAAAAAATAACTTCTATATTAACGCTTCTGTGATTTTTTAAAAATTTATTTATTTATTATTATTATTATTTTTTCTTTATTATTTTTTTTTTATTTTAACATTCTCATTTAAAATTGGTTATTGTCGAGATTCCTTGGAAATTGAATGGATAGGAAGTAATTGAATAGACGGGATTTAAAGGTTGGAAGGGTATTAGAGTTACGGATATGAGAAGGGATAGAGTTCCATATGGAAGATGATCGGATAATGAAAGATCTGTCGAAAGCTGCGGTTCAATGGGGCGGAATATACAAATCAGAAGGCCGTGCTCGAGTGTTGCGGGAATGAATCGAGGATTTGAATAGTAGGAGGTCAGAGATGTATGATGGACGGCGGGATCGGATTACTTTATAGAGGAAGGATGCCAAGAAGTACTTACGACGATAGGAAGGATAAAGCCACTTTAACTCTTCGTAGAATCGAGTGACAGAGGTGTCTCTGGAGATCCTAAAGATGAATCGGATGAAACAATTAAATAGCCTTTTTAGTTTTTCCTCAAGATCTCCAGAGACACCCCCAAACACCGTACAGCAATAGTCAAAGTGGGGGAATATTAGGGAGGAAACCAGTAGCCTAAGGGTTTCTAGAGGAAAGAGGTGACGGATGCCATTTAATCGCTTTAGAGTGATGAAGGAGCGGCGGGAGATGTCAGAAATATGGTTTTTCCAGGAGAGGGTTTGGTCAAAAGTGATTCCAAGGTTTTTAATGGAGTGAAGGAATTCTATTGGATCATCATTTAGCAAAAGTGTAGGAATGGGAGGGAGAGTTTTAAGGAGCGGACTTGAACCTATTGCGATTGCCTTAGTCTTCTTAGCATTCAGCTTTCGCTTGTTATCTGTGGCCCACTGACTAATTTTATTTAAATCCTTTTGTAGCTTATCGGCTGCTAGTAATAGATCTGAGGGTGGGAAGGACAGGTAAATTTGGAAATCGTCGGCATACAAATGATATTGGGAGTGATCAATGAGGAGAGGATGTCATTTATGTAAATGGCAAATAGGGTGGGAGACAGTGATGAGCCCTGTGGGACACCACAGGATAGAGGCAGAGTCGTGGAAGGAGTTTGGCCTGGAACCACTACGTACTGGGAACGGTCAGAAAGGAAGGACTTGAACCATCGCAGAGCACTATTGGATAGAGGAAGATTTCTAAGTTTGGAAAGGAGAATGTTGTGATCAACGGTGTCGAAAGCTTTGGAAAAATCTAAAAGGATAAGGATTGTTAGTTGTTGGTGTTCCATGGCGGTTTGGAGGTCCTGAGTTATTTTAAGGAGAGCGGATTGAGTAGAATACCCTTCTCGGAAGCCGGATTGTAGAGGATTCAAGAGGGAATTTTCTTCTAGAAAATTTGAGAGCTGGGTTTGCACTAGGCGTTCCAGTGGCTTGGAAAGATTAGACAGGAGTGAAATAGGACGGAAGTCAAGCGGAGAAGAAGGGTTTGGGATTTTGTTCAATGGTCGGACTAGAGCGGTTTTCCAAGAGGTAGGAAATATGGAATATTGCTAGGAAAAATTGTAAACATGATAGAGAATGGGTAAGAGGACCTGAAGACAGGATTTTATTAATGTTACAGGGATGTTATCAGGTCCATAATCATTGGTGTGGGATTTTAGGATTGTGGTTAATAATTCCTCATCTGAGATGTGAGAGAAGAAAAAGCTATTTGGGTTAAAGCTATGATGTTCAATATCGGTAAAGGATGGCGAGTTAGGAACAAAAGATGTGAAATGACTATTAAGATCGTCTGGTGTGACTGGTATTGAGGTGAGATTATTCGATTCTGGGAAAGATAATTTACGCAGTATTTTCCATTTTGATTTGGAATCAGGAGCATTGGAGAGGGCGGTATGGATATGGAGGGATTTAGCTCGCCGAACTGCGACCTGGGCTTCATTTCGAAGTTCTTTAAAATGCACAAAGTCTGCAGGCAGGCGAGTACGACGAAATTTGCGTCTTGCTGCTTCCCGTATTCTCATCATTGTCTTTATTTCGGGAGTCAGCCAAGGCGCAGTTGGGCGGCGTAAGGTTCGGGTTATCATAGGAGCATGAAAGTCTAATAAGGATTTTAGATTTGAGGTAAGAGCGGAAACCATAGGATCTATGGAATTATAGGAATATATGATGTCCCAATGGAAGGATTCCAGGTCATTTTGAAGGGATTCGTAGGAGAGTAGGTTCAAATTACGATAAGAGATCTCTTTAGGAGAGAAGGATTTAACGGGTAGATTGTAAGTAATCTGGATGAGGTCGTGCGAAGAAAGGAACGGGACCGGGTGCTGGGAAGACGAAAGGACTTTGAGAGGAGAGTCTGTAATATGGAGGTCTAACCAGGTGTCAGAAAATTGAGTATGGTGGGTAGGAGAGTAGGGTACTAGGTAGAGATTCAGAGAGAACAATAGGTTGGAAAGAAAATATTTATCTGACGATTCTGATGCCATATTAACATTAAAGTCTCCTGAGATAATGATATTAGAATAGCAGGAAACCATTTGGATAAGGGAAGATTCAAATAGGTCATCGAATGGTATGTAAGGGGGTCGGTAGATAAACACATAAAGGAGAGGAGATGAGAAAGTTGAAATCTCCACAAATATATATTCAAGATGAGGATAGTCAGGAGAAGGGATTGGAAAAGGATTTTGGCCTCGAGGCTGTCATGTATATACAAACCCGCACCACCACCCCTGCGATCAGATCTATCATGGCGAAGGAAGGAATAATTGGAGAGGGATACTTGAGAGGATGGGATGTGAGGTTTGAGCCAGGTTTTGGGATACAGCTATTATGTGATAGAAATTATCTAGAAAATATTGTTGGAATTCATCGATATGGGCTATGAGGGATTATGCATTAACGTGACAGGACATGAGGAGATTGGTCATGACTGGGAATGTGAAGTAATAGAACAGGAAAAAAGTTTTAGGTTTAGGAATAGGATACAATACATTTTTAAGAAGTGTTCAATAAAATAAGAAAAAAAATAATACAATTTCAAAAAATTCAATAAAAAAATAAGATAAATATATAATTAATGACTTAATGAATCTATATAATATTAAAAATACATTTTCACGAGAAGTATAAATAAAAAAGGAGAAAAAATAAAAATTATTTCTACTGAAAAGTTTTAACATAGAAAAAAATAAAAGTAAACCAATAAAAATAAACATAACTAATACTTCTGTAAGAAAAAATAAACCTTTTATAATCAGTTGGAGACTAACTAAAATATTTCAGGTAAAAACGTCCAAGTCGGTTGGTTTACTTACTATTACCACCGGGAAGCCATCAGATTTCCGACACCTAACTCTACCCCCACTAAACCAGACATACTTTATGTTCACGGCCACTTTTTTCTGCCTGGCTAACCAGTAGAGGTGTCGGTTGGCGGGTGTCATTGCTTCGCTCACATAAACTGGATGGAAATCATTTTCTCCCCAACCTAGGTGTCGGGTAGAGAAATCTCTTTTTACTCTCCTTAACTGCACCAACTCGTCCCTTAAGGTCTGACGAACAAAACGAACAATTATAGGTCCCGGCGTTCCTTCCTGTTTCGGCCTGAGCCGCGCGGCGTGGTCCAGATCGGCCGGTGTCAATTGGATGCCCAGTCCCGCTCCGACGCTCATTATCGTGCCCACCACAGTCTCTCCTGGCTTTTCTGGGATACCTCTGATTTCTAAGGTATTTGACAACTGGGTTTGTTCTGCATAAATTAGATGGCTCTCTAGGTCTGTTATTTTTTGTTTTAGGGTATTATTTTCGATAGTTATTGTTTCCATTTTCTTGTTTTGTTCCTCCAGAAGATTTTCTATTTTTAATAATCTCTCCATATTTTCAAAGGAGAGGTCATTTTGTTTTTGGAGTGTTTCTTTAATACTTTTTAACTCGCCGATTCCTAGTAGTCGTGCCTTCATCTCCCTAACTTCAACGGTGAGCGCCCTCAGTATTTCTAACATAGAACTAGGGTCAGTTGCTGGTGATGTTTGTGAAGCTGTGTCACAATCGGGGCATATCCATTTTTATATATTTTCGTGGTCTATTGCTTCCATTTTAAGACATTTAGCATGATAAATGTTGTGACAACTATTACACACTATTTTTGCTTTATCGTCTCTTCCGACGCTTTTATTGCAATATTTACAATTTGCCATAGCGGAATAAAAAAAATAAATGGCGAGTAAATAAACGAAAGTGAATGAAACGATAATATAAACACTGCGTGTTTACGACGAGACTAGTGGGATTACTTTTATAAACACACTGTCCCCACTCCTATTACTCGGCAGCACTGACGAAATGAATACTTTAAAGTTATTAATATTTGTTGTATATTTCTATTGCTAAAGTAGAACAACAATACTAAACTACAGGCTTACCTGACGTTTAATAATGTTTTAGATTTTCTACGGAGTAGGCCCAAGATAACTGATAAAATAAAACTTGAACTAGAGACACACAATATGAGAACTTATCACCACAAGAGATACTCTAAGACTGATAGACTGATACTCTACTTTTACTGTGCAGTTTGTATGTATAATTTTTCTCCTCATATAAAAACTATTGTATTTTTTTTTTTTTTTTTTTTTTTTCATTCCTTAGAAGAAATATAGGATTGGCAAATAAGTCCTTTTGGTTTTACTAATTATTTTTATGTGACTGTGATACACATCTATCTGATGAATTAATCCCTAAGGTGGATTTATATCCTTTTTGTAATATGTCAACAACTATATCTGTAACTCTTGTTGAAACTAACTTATTATTGTGCTTGCTATTGCACTATGAATGTGGAAGAAAATATCATTCATTATCGGTATATTTGGTTTTAAACTCCCCGTCAAAAGTATTGCAACACTTAAAAATATTAGAATTTCACAAAAACCTTTTTTTTTTCTTTTTTTTAATTATATAAAAAGGTTCTGAAGTCAATAATAAACATTTTTGAACTGGAAATAAACAAGTTTTATTAAAATAAATTACAATATTTCTTCCAATAAATAGAAACATTAGAAAACTTACTTTTTAAAATTTTTCTTTTTTACAATTTTAACTTTTAAATTACAATTTCAACTAGTTAGGTGTCATGGCCGACAGTGCAGTTGTCTATTCAAATTGCTCTGCCATTGTGTCTCAATAACTATTATAAAACGTGATGAACAGTTGTTATACTTTGTGAAAAGTGATCATAAAACTAGTTGAACAGAATAAGACTATCGAACCATGAGGTGAGTGAGTTTTGTTCAATAACTAACTCATTACGTGGTGGTACTGCATTAAGGCTGCCACGAGGCGCTTAATCCTTTGCTTTTATCACCAAGCCTGGCAACCTACCTGGTACCAGCCGTCCTCAGTTCGTATACAGTCTAAAGAAGTTCTTTTTTTTTCCTTTATAATTTTTTTTTTTTCATTCTTAAATGTTCTTTTACTTTTATTTTATATTTTCATGTAAATATTTTAATTTTTAAAATTTGTTTAATTTTTTTTCTAATTATTTAAAGGTTTAATATTTTTCTTTAATTTTTTTAAATTATTAATATTTTTTTATATATATTTTTTTAAATAATTATAATATGGACTTAGACCATACGTCAAACGACGACTCTGAGGAAGAGACACCTTTTTCAGAAATCAGTGAGACAGACTCACAATATTTAACACGGCGTACTCTTAAAAAGAGAAATCGCCATTCAGCTCCGAATTCCGCTAGCAATTCTCCGAACAAAAAAAAAAAAATAATTCATCCAAAACTAAAATGCCACCACCTCAAAACAAATCTCAATTTATTACTCGCAGCCAATCTTCTGCAGCCATAACATCAGATTTCTCAAAACCAAGCACCTCCTCAGCCAGCAATAATCCAAATAAAACGCAAAACAAACCAAATATGATTCCGGAGCCTCAAGGTTTTACTGATCCTGAGCCACCACCAGTCTATGTTTCAAAAATTGAAAATTTCATCAATTTTAGTAAAGAAATAGCAAACTTAATTGGACCTAACAATTTTCGATGTTTTTCTCGAGTTGGTGACGTTAAAATCAACACCACAACCAAGGAAACCTACAAAACCCTAATCAATCACCTCTCATTAAGGAACTATGATTTTCACTGTTACCAGTTAAAACAGGAAAAATCCTACAGAGCTGTTCTACGAGGCCTTCATTCCACCACTCCTACAGATATCATCAAACAAGAATTAGAAGAAATCGGCCATACAGTAAGAAATGTGACATGTGTATTACACCCCAAAGATAGATATCCTTTACCTTTATTCTTTGTAGATTTAGAGCCATCTACAAATAATCCAGATATCTTTAATATCAACAGGCTTGTTTACTCAACGGTCAAATTTGAGGAGCCGAGGCAAAAAAATACTATTGTTCAATGCACCAAATGTCAAAATTTGGGGCATACAAAGACTTATTGCCACCACCAGGCCAGGTGCGTCAAATGTGCCGGTCCACACGAATTAAACACATGCCAGAAACCTAGAGACGAACCAGCAAATTGCGCTCCCTGCGGAGAAGGACACCCGGCGAGCTACAGAGGATGCTCAGTTTACAAAAGCCTACTGCGAAACCGAACTTTCAATACACCAATTAAACGGCAGGAACAGAGTAACATCATGCCTCCTGAGTTTGAATCTTCTACAATGTTTCCTGAATTGGATAAGCCCCTAACTCAAGCCACCACAATGAAACCATCTACGTCAACAGCTCGGCATCAACCACCACAGGAAATGAATCCCTACCTAGAAGCAATCAGGAAACAACCACCTAGACCTCAGGCGCCTCGAGCCTCCCAACCCAAGCCTCAGACTTTCCAAACCAAGCCACAGACTAACCAATCCAACCCTCAGAACAGATTTTTCCAAGCTAAAACTCCACGAATTCCTCTCCATCACCTGCCCTTGTGGGTTAAATTACCCCCTCAGCATTCACAGCCAAGTCCAACTCCTTTACCTACTCCATCGAACCCAACTCAACCCCTAAAAACCGAACCGATTCCTCGTACACCACAGCGTGTCCAGCCCCAAGCAACCAATTATAATAACATAAGCTACCCACCGCAACCTCCTGATCCTTATTCTCTTAACAACCAACATCCTATCGACATCACCTCCATTCTGTCATCCTTCCTTTTCGAAATTCAAGAGACCATCCGCCCACTGATCTCCCTACTCACCAGATTCCTGTCTCAAATTCTTTTTAATACCCCACGATGAGTTTAAAGCCCCTATCTGTCGTTTTGTGGAATGCTAACGGCCTACTTAACCATCGTGACGAACTTGACATATTCTTACATGATAATCACATAGACATTGCACTTCTGACTGAAACTCACTTTACCCAACGATCACATTTTTACGTACGAGACTACATTATTTACAGAACAGACAATCCAGACAACACTTCCCATGCCGGGGAACACTCTTGCATCCTTATCCACAAATCCTTACCCCATTCCTTTATTCCTTCTACTCCAACTGACGCCATTCAATCCACCTCAGTAATCATTACAACTCGTCCTTACCGTTTAACCTTCTCAGCTGTATACTGTCCTCCTGGCAATCCCCTATCATATAACCTTCTTAAATCCTTATTCCGTTCCCTCGGACCGCGCTTTATAGCTGGAGGCGACTACAACGCTAAACACCAACGATGGGGTTGTCGAATATCCAATTCCCGATGTAACATCCTTTCTCATGTCTCAAGCTCCAACTCTTACGCAATTCTTTCACCCATGAAACCTACACATTGGCCTACATCCCTCAAAAAACGTCCTGATATCCTCGATATATTTGTCACTTCCCAGATTTCCGTCTCCCAAACCATAGTAAAGTCCTTGGACGACCTTTCATCAGATCATAGTCCAGTTCTGCTTTTATTACACTCAAACTTCGCTCCTAGACCCTCCCCTCCTACATTGTTAACAGGACGAATCAACTGGGACAGATTTCGATGCGATTCAGAAAATAAATTAGACCTGAAAATTCCACTAAAGACTACTAATGACATTGACAGAGCTATAGGAAAACTTATAACATCAATAGGGACCAGTATAAAAGACAACACGTCGAACAGAACAACTACTAATTCACCACAGACTAACTTGCCACCTCATATTTGCATCTTATTAAGGGATAAACGTAGAGCAAGAGCGAGGTGGCATAAGACTAGATACCCAGCTGACAAATCTCATTATACTAAACTGACTAACAAACTCAAATCAGAAATCCAAAAATTCAAAATACAAAATTTACTTAATTTAACTGAAAACCTAAATACTACTGACAAATCATTATGGACGACCTAAAAAAAAAAATCCTAAACTTTAAAGACTGCAATCATCCACTCCTTACCGATTCCAAAAGCTGGACAAGATCAGACGAGGAAAAAGCCCAGGTTTTTGGCCAACACACCTTTTTAAAACTTTTATTCCACACCCAGATATCCTTAATCCTGATCATCTTGAATGTATAGAAGCAGAATTAACTATTCCTCTCCAAATGTCCCCCTCCCCACCTAAAGCATTCCATCCTTCAGAAATATCCAACATCATTTGCAGATTACCTTCTCGAAAAGCTCCTGGTCATGACCATATCACCTCCTATATCTTAAAAACGTCTTCCTTATAAAGCTATCCTATACCTCACCTACATTTACAATGCTGTACTTCGCACTACATATTTTCTCGACTCCAGGAAATTATCCATAGTTAAAATGATTCCGAAACCCAAAAAACCACCTGAAAATCCATCTTCCTACCGCCCCATATCTCTTTTGTGTATCATGGGTAAAATTCTGGAAAAACTCCTTCTGAAACGTATATACCCCATCCTTGATTCCCATCACATTATTCCAGACCATCAATTTGGATTCAGAACATCTCACTCCACTATCCAGCAATGCCATCGTGTGGTGGACATTGTCTCCTCTGCATTAGAGCGCGGATTGTACTGCACAGGAGCCTTCCTCGATGTAAAACAAGCCTTTGATCGAGTTTGGCACCCGGTGTTGCTTTACAAGCTCCGACAATTTTTCCCTCCTCCTACATATTACCTCATTATCCAGTCCTACCTCACTGATAGATCCTTTAAAGTAAATCACCATGGTTCCTATTCTTCCTTTTTTTCTCAGTCTGCTGGTGTTCCTCAAGGCAGCATCCTAGGACCCATTCTTTACACAGTCTATACAGCTGACATCCCAACCCATCCTAACACTTTCCTTTCTACTTATGCTGATGACACGTGTGTGCTATCAGTAGATAATGATCCAGTTACTCCCTCCCACATTCTTCAATCCCACATCCGAGACCTAGAAGTATGGTGTCAGAATTGGAGATAAAAATTAATTCCAACAAATCCCACCAAATTACTTTTACCCTTCGTCGTAAACCTATGACTTCCTGCCCTTCAGTATCCTTTAATAACTCTCCTCTAGTCCAGAATTCCATCGTTTGTTGGTAAAAAGTGAATAAAAATGATATGTCTAATCCCTAATATCTCTCATTTAATAAATTATTATTACTATTAATATAAACAAAGTCTGGATTAGGGTCAAAACCAAGAACTTCTCAAGAATAATTGGTCTTACAACACTTTTGATGGGGAGTGTATTATTTAAAAAAAAGGTTAGTGTGTTGCAGAAGCTCAGAAAAATTGTTTATAGGGATGATGTTAAACCAAATACTCCTGTCAAAATTGGTTTGCCAAATTCCATTCAGGAAATTTTGACATCAATGATGCTTAACAGTCTGGTCCCCCACATGAAATTGAAGCGAGGAATGTTAAGGCCATTGTTGATCTAAATCCCACCCTATCAGTGTGAGAGATTGCTATGGCCCTTAGTATGTTGCACACAAGCATTGAAGACCATTTGCATAAGCTAGTCTATGTTTCCAGACCTAATGTTTGGTTCTCTCCTTCTCTAACCAAAGTCAACTTGGCAACATGCATTTCAGTGTGATTTACTAGGGAAACGGCAACAAAGCGATCGATCCATTATTGAAAAACTACTAAAAGGAATTAGTCCAGGTGGCGGTCAGTGAATATAACAATTGAGTAGTTTCAACAGTTTTATTTATTTTTTTTTTTTTAAAATGGTTTTCAACATTTTTGTTAAAGTTGGTAACAGAGAGAAAGTGGATATTTTATGATAATATAAATCATAGCAAACTCTGGGACCTAGTAGCGAGACTCCTAGAAGAATGTCAAACCCCGAATTGCATCCAAAGATGATAATTATTTCTGTATGGTAGGATTTCTGGGGTGTTATTTTCTATTAGCTATATCCATCAGAACAAACAATTGATTCAACTCTATACTGCTCACAATTAACAAAATCAGATCAATCAATCGAGGTTTGTGGGGAGAAGGTTTGAATGTGGATGAGAAATAATGATAGATCACATAAAGTTACAAAGGCAGAGATACTCTGACCTAGGGAGATACAACCAGGCAGAGCCAGGTTGGTAATTTGAAGAGCTAAGCTAGCTCTAGGGGATGTTAGTCATTCATGTCAATAATTATTGGTGAAAGATTTGCTACCAGACCAGTGTCTCGCCCCTAGGTCAAATTGTTTATTGAATGGTTTATTTATTCTTATAAATCAGTTACATTAACACAGATATTTACAATGGTGTTAATGAGTTACAATGTACAATATAATTAAACAGAATGTCTTCACATATTCTTCTGGTGACCCAAGTCCATGAATGGAAAGAAATTCCAAAAGGAAAATGATATAATAAACGACTTGGATCAGTTTTATAACAATAAACACCAGAAATTTTATGAACATGGCAGTTAGTGGAAAGATAGGAAAAAGTTATATTAAATAATGGTCTATATATTCCTTCCTTTACCATCCATATGATCATTCCTTTACCAAACTATCAACTCCCAGCTACCTCCCTATATCCACAAACTTCTGCTATTTATATCGTCCGTCAGTTCGCTCCAAACAAGATCGCGCCATTCTGACCTTTATATTCCTGCCCACAGAACAACAAGTTTTGAACATTCCTTTCTTGTCCGCTCTAACTACTCTCTGGAATTCCCTACCTACTCAAATCCGCCATGCTTCTTCCCTACCATCATTCAAGTCCCAGCTGTTCGAGTACCTATTGTCGTCTCAAACAGACGCTCCACAAGCATGAGTTTTCAAATCAAATATCTATTAAAAAAGAAAATTTATTATTTATTGTTCATGATTCTGTATTGATCAATTATTATGAATCAGTTTCAATGTTAAGTTTTGTTCAACATATCAGAAGTTAGTCATTTATTTTACTCTTTTAGTTATTTTACTCTTTTGTTTTATTGTATCCTACTTTTCTTCTTAAAGCTTTGTAAATAAAAATTAATTGTAATCCTTTGGTCTTGTGGCCAGACACATTGTATATATTAATTGTACATATCATATTGTTCTTAAGGGACCCAGTCCCAGAATAAAAATTATTTTTCTATTTCTATTTCTATTTTCTATATATTTTAGATTAAAATAGATTTTATGTCTATAGTACATTGGGTTTTATTTCACCCTGAAAAACCAAAAGGACTTCATTACCAACTCAATATGTTGCCTGATCTGGAAATAATTAATTTTTTCAAGAACATTATTACCCTGGGATAATTTCTTTAAAGTTAGTTACACCACGGGCCTGTACAACCCCATCAAACACAGTGAACTAGAAATATCTTGATTCAACCTTAATTGGAATGAGATATTTTCATAATATTAGGCGTGTGTATAACAAGTGGCAACCCGATATTGCGAGGGCTGGATTATGTGGTGGATGAGGCAGGAGTTCCCACCCATAAAGCTCTTATAACTTTTCTTTGGTTCTATGTGAAGTGTGAGGACGCGCATTATTTTGTTGGAATAAAACTATTATTTAGTTGATCAAAGTAGGATAACCCTCTGAAAACTTCGCGTACAATCTTTCCAGTTGTTCCAAGCAGAGTAAAGAATTCATAGAGCATTCATCAGGAACAAATTAGAAATTCCAAAAAATGAATAGCATGAATTTTTTTCCAAATTGCCCCCTTAAAGCAACCAGAAAAGCAGTTTGACCTCAATATAGCCAGTGGTGATAATTCAAATGCCAACATGAATTTGATAAAACGCTAATTTTTTAAAATCAAATTCAAGATTTTAAAAGACTGTAAATATTTTAATCCTATTTAGTACTCAACAATACATAATAATCTCTTTGTTTCATCCCATTCGATTTAGAACTTTAGTTTAGTTATTTGTATCAAAGAAGAAACATGACAGTTTCCTACGATTTTTTTATAATTTTAAGGTATTAATGGGAAAAAAAGTCACAGGCGCTGAAGCAATTCGTGAAATTATTAAATTTGATGGGGAAGGTCCTTGACCAGCACACTACGCGGTGTTGGTTTGAAAAATTTAGTATTGGAGATACAAAGTTGGAAAGGAAAAAAGACTCTGGTTGACAAACAATGGATATTGACTGGGTTCTACAGGAAGCTGTTGAGTCAAATCCATGCACAACTACCCGAGAACATGTGTGAAAATGAAGTGTGGTGTGTCAAAAGATACTGTTAGTCGCTATCTACTCTCCAAGGGGAAGGTGGATATGAGCAGTAGATGGGCCTCTCCCTAACTTACTCCTCACCAATCAGCTAAGAGTTACAAATTGATGAAAATGTAAACCCTTCTGACACAAGATTTTGACGAAAGATTGACACCTGTGATGAAATTTTACTAGCGAAATCCGAATACTCGTGAGCAATGGCTAGATCGAGGTCAAACTGCTTCTCCGGTTGATGCAAGGGGGCAATTCCGGGGAAAAAATTCATGTTATGGATTTTATGGAATTTTGAAAGTGTTATTCATCACGAATTTGTTCCTGATGGATGCTCTATGAATTCTTACTCTGGAAGTTTTCGGGAGAGTTATTCTACTTTGATGAACCGAAAAGCAGTTTTATTTCAACAAAATAATGTTCGTCCTCACACTTCATGGGTTGGAACTCATGCTTAATCCACCATATAGTCCAGATCTCGCAATATCCGATTTAAAAGCGCTAATAAAAATGAATATGAAAAAAATTATTAATATTTATATTAATAGTGGATATAATTAGTTTACCGTTGAGAATTATTGGAAGGAATTAGTCCGAATTATGTTTGCTCAAAAATGTTACCATAGGATTATAAAATTTTCAGAAATGATATTAATGATGAGGAATGCACAAATAATTAAGGATAATGTAATAGAATTAAAATAATTTCTATTTGACAGAGCCCAACTGCCTATTGTCACATATATCTGACAATACAGACTTACGAGTATATTGTGACATTTAACTCTGGGCTCATGATGTTAGCTGATTCAGATTATTCTGTCAATTTTCCTATAAGATTCTGAAGTAATTCCTTCATGTTTTATGATTCTTAGCGGTTCTGGTGGGGTATCAGTCATATACCTTAATATGTGTATTGTCATCCTGGAGTGTGTTGGTGTTTCTTATTAATGATGCTTATTATAATGTCGATGTGCTGAATTTTGTCTGCATATATAGCATTTCCAAGTCAAATGTAACCTTTTCCAAGTCAAATGTAACCCTTTCCACTTCAAATGTCACCTTTTCCATTTCAAATGATACCTTTTCCACTTCAATTGTCACCTTTTCCAATTCAAATGTCACCTTTTCCAATTCAATTGTCACCTTTTCCACTTCAATTGTTACCTTTTCCAAGTCAAATGTCACCTTTTTCTTCACTTCTAGCCTTAAATATTCCGTTTTATTTATTGAAAAATAATTAGTTTAATTAAAATTATGACTTTTTTAATAATATTGGCATATCATATCACTGTTTTTTTGTTGTTTTTTTTAGATATTTGATATCAAGTTATGTTTTTTACGAACTGATATTTAAAAAAATATTAAGTTTTTTTTTTCTTTTTTTTTTTTTTATTGAGAAATATTAAAAGAAAAAAATTCATAACCCCCGAATGCATTTTTAATTTTTCCTTCCCCTTTATCAAAAAAAAAATTTAAAAGTAAATGCAATTTAAAAACGGAAGAAAAGGAAAGGCTCAAAAAAAGTTTCATAACCCCCAAAAATCTTAATTACCCCAAACAATAAAAAAAAAAATGCAATTAAAAACCCATACGTTAAAAAAAAGCTCAAAAAACGAATTTTAACCCCCAAAAGAAAAAATTAATCCTTTAATAAAAATTAAAAAAGAAAATGCTTTTTAAAAAAACCCCAAGAGCGAAAAAAATTAACTCAAAAAACGAATCATAACCCCCCCAAAGCCAAATTAACCCCTATATCAAAAAAAGAAACAATTAAAAAGGGGAGAAAAAAAAAAAGCCAAAAAAAAAAAAAAAGAATCTAACCCCCGAAGATTAATTCCCCCCTATAAAAAAAAAAAATTTTTAAAGAAAGTTTTAAAGCATGGGATAAAGGAAAACCCAAAAAAAAAGTAATCAAAACACCCCAATTTTGCTGTTAATTTCCTATATAAAAAAAAAATTAAAAAGAAATGCATTAAAAAAATTTGAGGATAAAGGAAAGAGCTAAAAAAAAAGTAATCATAACCCCAAAAGCATTTTAAATTTTCCCTTAACAAAAAAAAAATAAAAGTAAATGCATTTAAAAATTAAAGGGGCCGTAAAAAAAAAGTCAAAAACGTAATAAAAACCCCCCCGAAAGACAAATTTTAACCTATAAAAAAAAAAACTTAAAAGTAAATGCAAGTTGAAAAAACAGGCGAAAAATTTTAAGAAAAAAAAACGTAAAGATAACACCCTAATGCATGATAATTCTTTCTCTATCAATAAAAATATAAAATAAATGCAATTTAAATACCATGAATGAAAAAGGGGAAAGAGCTCAAAAAACGTAATCATATTCACCCAAATCCATGAAAATTCATCCCTATATAAAAAAAAAAAATTTTAAAGTAAATTCCCAAGTTGAAATACCCCATGAGCGTTTAAAGAAAAGAGCTGAAAAAAAAGTAATCATAAACCCGAATGCTTGATAATTCACCCTTAAACATAAAAAAAACTTTTAAAAGAAAATGCTAGTTGAAATACGGCATGAGCAATAAAGGATAGAGCTAAAAAAAAACGAGATCATAACCACCCCGAATGAGGGATAATTCATTCCTTTCAATAAAAAAACATTAAAAGTAATGCAAGTTAAATTACGCAAAAGCATAAAGGATAAAGCTCAAAAAAACGTAATATAACCACCCAAAATGCATGATAATTCATCCCTTTATCAATAAAAACATTTTAAAAAAAATGCAAGTTAAAAAAATTACGAAAAGAGCGATAAAGGTTTAAGCTCAAAAAAACGTAATAATAACCACTCGAATGCATGATAATTCATCCCCTATATCTATAAAAAACATTAAAAGTAAATGCAAGTTAAAAATACGCATGAAACGATAAAGGATAGAGCTCAAAAAAAAGTAATCAAAACCACCGAAATGCATGATTTTTCATCCCTATATCTATAAAAAACATTAAAAGTAAATGAAAGTTAAAATACGCATGAACGATAAAGGATAGGCTTCAAAAAAACGTAATCATAACCACCTAATGATGATAATTCATCCCAATATAAATAAAAAACATTTAAAAGTAAAGGGCAAGTTGAAAAACCATGAGCGAAAAGATATAGCTCAAAAAAAACGTAATCATAAACCACCCGAATGCATGATAATTCATCCCTATATCAATAAAAAACATTAAAAGAATGCAAGTTAAAATCCGCAAGACGATAATGGATAAAGCTAAATTAAAAGGGTAATATACCCACCCAAAAGCATGTTTAATTCTCCCTATTTTAAATTTAAAAAACATTAAATGTAAATGCAATTTTAAAATCGCAAGAGCGATAAAGGTAAAGCTCAAAAAACGTATAATCATACCCCCCGAATGAAATGAAAAATTCCCCTATATAAATTTTAAAAAACTTTTTAAAATTTAAATGAAAAGTTAAAATACGCAAAAAGCGATAAAGGTTTAAACCCTCAAAAAAACTAATAAAACCCACCCGAATGCATGATAATTCATCCCTTTTAACAAAAAAAAAAACATTGAAAGTAAATGTAGTTGAAATACCCCATGGCGATAAAAGGATAGGCTCAAAAAAAGTTTTTCATAAACACTCGAAATCCCATGTAATTCTCCCTATATCATTGAAAAACAAAAAATTTAAATCCCAGGGGGAAATACGATGAACGATAAAGGTTTGAGTCAAAAAACTAATCATAAACTACCCTTTTGGCTTGATAATTTCATGCCAATATAAATAAAAAAATTTAAAGTAAATGCAAGTTAAAAAAAGAAAGAGCGATAAAAGATAGAGTTTCAAAAATAAATCAAAAACCAACCGAATGCATAAATAATTCATCCCCTATATCAATTAAAAAAATTAAATGTAAAGGCAATTTTAAAATAGCAAGGGGGCGAAAAGGGAAAAGCTAAAAAAAAGGTAATAAAACCCACCCTAAGGTTGATAATTAAATCCCTATATCAATAAAAAACTTTAAAAAATAATGCAAGTTAAAATTTACGCAAGAGCGAAAAAGGGAAAAAAGAGCTCAAAAAACGTAATATAACCACCGAAATCACAATAATTAATCCCTATATCAATAAAAAGAAAAATGAAAAGTTAAAATACCATGAGCGATTAAAAATATGCCCCGAAAAACGTAATCATAAACCCCGATTGACAAAAATTAATGCCTATATAATAAAGAACATTGAAAGTAAAGGCGATTTTGAAAAAACGAAATGAGCGATAAAAGATAGAGCCCCAAAAAACGTAATCATAACAAACCGAATTGCCTGTTAATTTCACCCCCTAAAACAATAAAAAAAACATTAAATGTTAAATTGCAAGTTAAAATACGCAAGAGCGATAAGGATAAAGCTCAAAAAAGGTAATCTTACCCAACCGAAGGAAATGATAATTCCATCCCTATTTCAATAAAATAACTTTAAAAGTAAATGCAATTTTAAATACGCAAAAAGGATAAAGGTTTAAAGCTCAAAAAACGTAATCATACCCACCCGAATGCATGATAATTCATCCCTTATTAATAAAAAAAAATTAAAAAGTAAATGCAGTTAAAAAAAGCATGGGGATAAGGAAGAGCCCTTTAAAAAGTAATAAAACCCCAACCCGAATGCATGTTTAATTCACCCTATATCAATAAAAAACATTAAAAGTAAAGGGCAAGTTGAAAAACGCATGAGCGAATAAAGGTTTAACCCATAAAAAACGTAATCCATAACCACCCGAATGCATGGAAAATTTCATTTCTATATAAAAAAAAATACATTAAAAGTAAAAAACAAGTTGAAATACGCATGATCGTAAAGGAAAAAGAGCTCAAAAAACGTTTTTTTTAACCACCCAAGGCATGATAATTCTTTCCCAATATCAAAAAAAAAACTTTTAAAAGTAAATTGAAAGGGTTTAAAAACACATGAAGATAAAGGAAAGAGTCACAAAACGTAATCAAAAACCACCCAAAAATCACTTTAAAAAATTAATCCCTATATCAATAAAAAAAAAATTGCAAAGTTGAAATTACCCATGAGCGATTTAAAAAAAACTGCTCGAAAAACGTAATCATAACCACTCGAAAGGCAAAAACAATTAAACCTATATTAATAAAAAGTAAATGAAAGTTTAAAATAGCAGAGCAATAAAGGATAAAGCTCAAAAAACGTAATTATAACCCCCCGGGAATGCATGATAATTCATCCCTATATAAAAAAAAACTTTTAAAAGAAAAATGTAGTTTAAATACGCATGAGCGATTAAAGGATTGAGCTAAAAAAAAGTAATCATAAAACACCGAAGCATGATAATTTTTTCTCTTTATCAATAAAAAAAAATTAAAAGTAAATGCAAGTTGAAATATTTTGGCGTAAAGGAAAGAGCTCAAAAAACGAAATCAAAAAACCGTCCGAAAAGGCCATTAATTAAATCCCCTATAACAATTAAAAAATAACAAGTAAATGCAAATTGAAATACACATAAACCGATAAAAATACAGCTCGAAAAACGTAATCTATTCACCCGAAAGCACAGAAAACTAATCCCCTATTTAAAAAAAAAAAAAATTAAAAGGTAAATGAAGTTGAAATTAGCATGAGCGATAAAGGATAGACCCTCAAAAAAAGTAAACATAAAACCCTTAATGCATGAAAAATTCATCCCTATATAATAAAAAAACATTAAAAGTAAAGCAAGTTGAAAAACACATGAAACGATAAAGGAAAAAGGTCAAAAAAACGTATTCTTTAACCACCCGAAATCAAAATTAATTAATCCCTATATAAAATTAAAAAGAAAATGGCAAGTTGAAATACCCTGGGGCAATAAAGGTTTTAGAGTCAAAAAACGTAATCAAAAACCAACCCGAATGCATGATAATTTCATCCCAATATCAATAAAAAATTTTTAAAAGTAAATTGAAAGTTGAAAAACACTTGAACGATCAGGAAGAGCTCAAAAAACGTAATCATTAAAACCAATGCATGATAATTAATCCCTTTATCAATAAAAAAACATTAATGTAAATGAAAAGTTAAAATACGCAAGTGCGATAAAGGATAGAGCTCAAAAAAAGAAAATTAAAACACTCGAATGCATGATAATTATCTCTATATCAATAAAAAATATTAAAAATTTAAAAGCAAGTTGAATTATTATGGGGCAAATAAAGGAAAGGCTCAAAAAAACGTAATCATAACCGTCCGGAAAGCACATTAATTAATCCCCTAAACAATTAAAAACAAAAACAAGTAAAGCGAGTTGAAATAACATGACGATAAAAAATACAGCTCGAAAAAATCGTAATCATATCCACCCGAATTGCATGTAATTCATCCCAATATCCAATAAAAAACATTAAATGTAAATGAAGTTAAAATACGCAAGAGGGGATAAAGGATAAAGCTAAAAAAAATAATCAAAAACCACCCGAATGCATGAAAATTTTCCCTCCCTATAAAAAAAAAAAACATTAAAAGTAAAGCAAGTTGAAATAACTTGAACGATAAAGGAAAGAGCTCAAAAAACGTTAATCAAAAACCACCCGAAATGCTTGATAATTCATCCCATTATAAATTTAAAAAATTTTTTAATGTAAATGCAAGTTGAAATACGAAAATGAGCGAAAAAGGTTTAGAGCTCAAAAAAAACTTTTAAAACATAACCCCCCTTTAATGCATGAAAATTCATCCCTTTTATCAATAAAAACTTAAAAAAAATTGAAAAGTTGAAATACCCCTTGAGAATAAAGGATAGAGCTCAAAAAACGTAAAAATAACCACCCGAATGCATGATAAATCACCCAATATCAATAAAAAACTTTAAAAGAAAAATGCAAGTTGAAAAAAACATGAACGATAAAGGAAAGAGCTCAAAAAAACGTAATCAAACCACCCGAAATCAATTTAATTAACCCCCTATATCAATAAAAAAGAAAATGCAAGTTAAAATACCATGAGCAATAAAGGATAGGGGCTCAAAAAACGAAACATAACCACCCTAAAGGCTGAAAAATTATCCCTTTATCAAAAAAAAATTTTAAAAGTAAATGGCAAGTTGAAATACGCTTTGAGCAATAAAGGAAAGGCTAAAAAAAATAACATAACCACCCGAATGCATGATAAATCATCCCAAATTTCAAAAAAAACATTAAGGTAAATGCAAGTTAAATTGGGATAAGCGATAAAGGTTTAGAGCTAAAAAAAAGTAATCATAACCACCCGAATGCATGATAATTCTCCCTTATCAATAAAAAACATTAAAAGTAAATGCAAGTTAAAAAACGCTAAAGCGATAAAGGATGGGACCCCCAATATAAAAAGTAATAATAACCACCCAATGCTTTGATAATTAAATTTTCTATAAAAAATAAAAAAACATTAAAAGAAAATACAAGTTGAAATAGCATGAACGATAAAGGAAAGAGCTCAAAAAAGTAATCTAACCCCCCAAAGGCATGATAATTCATCCCAATATCAATAAAAAACTTTAAAAGAAATGCAAGTTTAAAAAACCACATAACGATAAAGGAAAGGAGCTCCCCCAAAACGTTAAATCATACCCCCGGGGTCACATTAATTAATCCCTATATCAATAAAAAGAAAAGGGCAAGTTGAAATACCCATGAGGTTTAAAAATACTGCCCCAAAAAAACGTAAATAAAAACCACTGGGGGAAATGCTTGATAAATTCACCCTTTAATAAAAAAACTAAAAAGTAAAATGAAAGTTAAAATACGAAAAGAGCGTTTAAAGGATAAAGCTAAAAAAAACCGTAAATTATAACCACCCGTTTGAAATGAAAAATTACCCTATAAAAAAAAATAAATTAAAAAGTAAATGCTAGTTTAAAAAAGATGAGCGATAAAGGTTGGGAGCTCAAAAAAGTAATATAAACACTCGAATGCTTTTGGATAATTCATCTTATATCAAAAAAAAATATTAAAAGTTAATGCAAGTTGAAATAATTATGAGCTATAAAGGAAAGAGCTCCAAAAAAAGTAATCATAAACGTCCGAAACACTTTTAAATTAATCCCTTTAACAATTAAAAAAATTAAAAGAAAAATGCAAGTTGAAATACGCAGGGAGCAATAAAAAATAAAAAGCTCGAAAAACGAAAATCAAAATCCACCCAAAGCACAGCAACTAATGCCTTTATAAAAAAAAAACTTTTAAAAGTAAAATGAAAAGTTGAAATACGCATGGGCGTTAAAGGATGAGCTCAAAAAAAAGTAAACTAACCACCCTAAGCATGAATTTTTCCCTATATAAAAAAAACTTTTTAAAAGTAAATAAAGTTAAAATACGCAAGAGCAAATAAAGGACCAAACCCTCAAAAAAACGTAATTATAACCCCCCGAATGCATGATAATTCATCAAAAAACTTTTTTTTTTTAAAAATTTTTTTTTTTTTAAAAAAACATTAAAAGTAAATGCTATTTAAATAGCAGGGAGCGATAAAAGGAAGAGCTCAAAAAAAGTAATCATAAACACTCGAATGCATGATAATTCTTCTTTTTATCAAAAAAAAAAATTAAAAGTAAATGCAAGTTGAAATAATTATGAGCAAATAAAGGAAAGGCCCCAAAAAAAGTAATCATAACCGTCCGAAAGCCATTTTTTAATCCCTTTAACAATTTTTAAAAAATTTTAAAAAGTAAATGCAAGTTGAAATTCCGGCAGGGAGCAATTAAAAAAATTCAGCTCGAAAAAGTAATATATCAACCGAAAGACGAAACTTATGCCTTATAAAAAAAAAACATTAAAGTAAATGCAAGTTAAAAATAGGGAATGGCGTTTAAAGGATGAGCTCAAAAACGTAAAACATAACCCCCAAAAGCATGATAATTCTTCCCTTTATCAAATAAAAAACATTAAAAGAAAAATGAAGTTAAAAAATACGCATGGAAAATAAAGGATAGAGCCTCAAAAAACGAAAAAACCAATAACCACCCTAATACATGATAATTCATCCAATATCAATAAAAAACTTTAAAATAAAAACAAGTTTGAAAAAAACATGAAACGATAAAAGGAAAAAAGAGCTAAAAAAAACGTAATCATAACCACCCGAATCACATTAATTAATCCCTATATCAATAAAAAAAACATTAAAAGAAAATCCCAAGTTGAAATTACGCAAAAGCGATAAAGGATAGGTAAAAAAAACGAAACCATAACCACCCTAATGAAATGATAATTCATCCCTATATAAAAAAAAAAATTAAAAGTAAATGAAAGGGTTAAAAAAACGCAAGAGCGATAAAGGTTTAAGCTCAAAAAAACGTTAATTAAAACCAACGAATGCATGTTAATTCAACCCTATATAAAAAAACATTAAAAGTAAATGCTAGTTTAAATAGGGAATGAGCGATAAAGGTTTAGACCCTCAAAAAAAGTTTTCTTAAACACTCAATTTGCTTGATAATTCATCTTATATAAAAAAAAAAATATTAAAAGAAATGCCAAGTTGAAATAATTTTGAGGGGATAAAGGAAAGAGCTAAAAAAAACGTAATCATAAACCGTCCAAAAAGCCACTTTTAATTAATTCCCTTAACAATTAAAAACATTAAAAGTAAAGGCAAGTTGAAATACGATGAGCAATAAAAAAATACGCTGGGAAAAAACGTAATCTATCCACCCGAAAACCCCCGCAACTAATGCCTATATAATAAAAAAAACTTAAAAGTAAATGCAAGTTGAAATACCCCTTGAGCGATAAAGGATAGAGCTCAAAAAACGTAAACATAACCACCCTAATGCATAAATTAATTATCCCTATATCAAAAAAAATACATTAAAAAAATTAAATCCCAAGTTGAAATAGCATGAGCAAAAAAGGATAGAGCTAAAAAAAAGGTAAAACATAACCCCCTAATACATGAAAATTTTCATCCCAATTTTCAAAAAAAACTTTAAAAGTAAAAACAAGTTGAAAAACACTTTGAAGATAAAGGAAAGAGCTAAAAAAAGTAATAAAAAACCACCCCGAAATCACATTAATTAATCCCATATATCATAAAAGAAAATGCAAGTTGAAAACCCATGAGCGATTAAAATATGCTCGAAAAAAGAAAAATATAAACCACTCGAATGCACAACAATTAATCCCCTATATCAATAAAGAAAATTTGAAAGTAAATGCAAGTTAAAATACGCAAGGCGAATAAAGGATAGAGCTTAAAAAAAACGAAATCATAACCACCCGAAAGACATTAATTAATCCCTTTATCAATAAAAAGTAAAATGCAATGTTAAAAAAGCATGAGCAATAAAGGTAAAGCTCAAAAAAACGTAATCTAACCACCCGAATGTTGATAATTCCTCCCTATATTCAATAAAAAACTTTAAAATTTAAATGCAAGTTGAAAAAACACATGAACGATAAAGGAAAGAGCTCAAAAAACGTAATCATAACCATTTCCAATGCACAACAATTAATTGCTATATCAATAAAGAAATTGAAATTTAAATGCGAGTTAAAATTTACGCAGAGGGATAAAGGTTAGAGCTCAAAAAACAAAATCATAACCAACCCGAAAGACAATAATTAATCCCTAAAATCAATAAAAAGTTAAATGCAATTTTAAAATAGCATAAAAGCAATAAAGGAAAAAAAGCTAAAAAAAACGTAATAAAAACCCCGGAATGCTTTTGAAAAATTTACCCCTATAAAAAAAAAAACATTAAAAGTAAATGCTAGTTTAAATTACGCATAAAACAAATAAAGGATAGAGCTCAAAAAAATAATCATAAACACTCGAATGGCATGATAATTCACCCTATTTCAATAAAAAACATTAAAAGTAAATCAAGTTGAAATAATTATGAGCGATAAAGGATTAGAGCTCAAAAAAAAGTAATATAACCGTCCGAAGCACATTAATTAATCCCTATAACAATTAAAAACATAACAAGTAATTGCGAGTTGAAAATAAAAATTTAAACCGATAAAAAAATACAGCCCGAAAACGTTAATCATATCCACCCAAAAAGACGGGAAAATTTAATGCCTATTAAAAAAAAAAAACTTTTAAAAAGTAAATGCAAGTTGAAATACGCATGGCAATAAAGGATAGAGCTCAAAAAACTTTTAAACATAACCACCCTAATGAATGATAATTCATTCTTTTTAAATTTTAAAAACTATAAAAATTTAAATCCCAATTGAAATGCATAAAGCGAAAAAGGATAAAAGCCCATAAAACTTATTATAACACCCGAATGCATATAATTCCTCCCATATAAATAAAAAACATTAAAGTAAAATGCAATTTAAAAAACTCTGAATGATAAAGGAAGAGCTAAAAAAAACGTAATCATATTCACCCCCCAAAGGCTTTAAAAATTATCCTATATCATTAGAAAACTTTTAAAAGTAAATGCAAGTTAAAAAACGCATGACCCAATAAAGGTTGAGTAAAATTTAACGTAATCTAACCACCCGAAATCATGATAATTCATCCCTATTTCAATAAAAAACTTAAAAGAAAATGCAAGTTAAAATCGATATGCAGGGAGCGTAAAGGATAGGGGCTCAAAAAAAAGTAACCCTAAACACTCGAATTGATGAAAAAATTCATCCTAAAATCAATAAAAAATATTAAAAAGTAAAGGCAAGTTGAAATAATTATGAGCATAGGGAAAGAGTAAAAAAAACGTAATATAAACCGTCCAAAAAGCCCCTTTAATTAATCCCTAAAAAACAATTAAAAACTTTTAAAAGTAAATTCAATTTTGAAATTCGCATGAGCAATAAAAAAATACAGCTCAAAAAAAAGGAAATATACCACCCGAAAGGCACAGAACTAATGCCTATATAATAAAAAAAACATTAAAAAGTAAATGCAAGTTGAAAAAACGCATGAACGATAAAGAAAAGGAGCTAAAAAAAAGTAATTAATAACCCCCGAAATCCCCAATATTAATCCCTATATCAATAAAAAAAAAAATGCAATGTTGAAATAACCCCATGAGCGTTTTAAAAAATACTGCCCCGAAAAAGTAATCATAACCACTCGAAGCACAACAATTAATCCCTATTTAAAATTAAAGAAAACATTGAAAAAAATGCGATTTAAAATACGCAAGGCCGATAAAGGGATAGAGCTCAAAAAAAAACGAAATATAACCCCCCCGAAAGCACATTAATTAATCCCTAAAATCAATAAAAAAGTAAATCCCAAGTTAAAAATACGCATGGCTTAAAGGATAAAGCTCAAAAACGTAATCAAAAACCACCCCGATTGCATGTTTATTCATCCTATATAAAAAAAAAAACATTAAAAGTAAATTGTGTTTAAATACGCTGACCCGTTTAAAGGTTTAAGGGCTAAAAAAAGTAATCATAAACACTGGAATGCATGATAATTCTTCCCTATATCAATAAAAAAAACATTAAAAGTAAATGCAAGTTGAAAATAATTTTTAGCGATAAAGGAAGAGCTCAAAAAAACTTTAATCATAACCGTCCGAAAGCACATTAATTAATCCCTTTATCAATAAAAAGAAAATGCAAAGTTGAAATCCCAATGAGCGTTTTAAAAATTATGCTCGAAAAACGTATCATAACCATCGAATGCAAAAACATTTAATGCCATTTCAATAAAAGAACAATGAAAAGAAAAAGCAATTTTAAAATAGGGCAAGGCGATAAAGGAAGAGCTCAAAAAACAAAAATCATAACCACCCGAAGGGCTTTGATAATTCCTCCCTAATAAATAAAAAAAATTAAAAGTAAATGCAAGTTGAAAAAAATCATGAATGAAAAAGGGAAAAAGTGCTCAAAAAATAATCAATTCACCCAAATCAGGGATATTATCCCTATATTCATTAGAAAACTTAAAAGTAAATGCAAGTTAAAAAAACGCATGAGCAATAAAGGTAGAGCCCCCAAAAAAGGTAATCATAACCACCCGAATGCATGATAATTCATCCCCTATATCAATAAAAAACTTTAAAAAATTTAAATGCAAGTTTGAAAAACACCATGAACGATAAGGAAAGAGCTCAAAAAAACGTAATCACCCCCAAAACCCGAATGCATGATAAATTCATCCCTATATCTTTTAAAAAACTTAAATGTAAATGAAAATTTTAAAATAAGCAAGGCGTTTTAAAGGATAGAGCTCAAAAAAAGAAATTTCATAAACACTCGAAAGGGCTTTGTTAATTCATCTCTATTTCAAAAAAATTTTTTAAAAGTAAATGAAGTTGAAAAAAATTATGGCGATAAAGGAAAGAGTCAAAAAACGTAATCCAAAAAACGGTCCGAAAGCCATTAATTTTCCCTTTCAACAATTAAAAACATTTTAAAAGTAAATGCAAGTTGAAATACGCATGAGCAATAAAAAATACAGCTCGAAAAAACGTAATCATACCCCACCGAAAGCACGCAACTAATGCCTTTTATAAAAAAAAACATTAAAAGTAAATGCAAGTTGAAATAGCAGAGCGATAAAGGAAAAGGTCAAAAAAGGGTAAAATAACCACCCTAATGCATGATAATTAAATTCCCTATATAAAAAAAAATTAAAAGAAAATTTGCAATTTTAAATACGCAAGAGCAAATAAAGGTTTAAAGCTAAAAAAAACTTTAATTTTTAACACCACGAATGCTTGTAATTCATCCCTATATAAAAAAAACTTTAAAAAATTTTAAATGAAAGTTTAAATCCATGAGGGGGATAAAGGATAGGGCTCAAAAAAAGAAATCATAAAAACTGGGAATGCTTTGATAATTCATCTCTATCAAAAAAAATTTATTAAAAGAAAAAAGCAAGTTGAAATAATTATGAGGGGATAAAGAAAGAGTAAAAAAAAAAATTAATATTAACCGTCCGGGAAAGCAACTTAATTAACCATATAACAATTAAAAACTTTAAAAGAAAATTTGAAAAGTTGAAATAGGCAATGGGCAAAAAAAAAATACAGCTCGAAAAACGTAATCATATCCACCCGAAAGCACAGCAAAATTTGCAAATATAATAAAAAAAAACATAAAAGTAAATGCAAGTTGAAATACGCATGAGGTTTAAAAGGTAAAAGCTCAAAAAACGTAAAAATAAACCCCCTAATGCATGATAATTCATCCCTATATCAATAAAAACATTAAAAGTAAATGCAAGTTAAAATTTAGCAGAGCAAAAAAGGGTTTTAGAGTCAAAAAACGTAAACATAACCACCCTTATACTTGAAAAATTAAATCCCAATATCAAAAAAAAACTTTAAAAGTAAAAACAAAGTTGAAAAAACACATAACGATAAAGGAAAGACTAAAAAAAAACGTAATATAACACCCGAAAAATTAATTAAACCTTTTATCAAAAAAAAAGAAAATGCAAGTTGAAATACCCAATAAAGGGGATTAAAAAAAACTGCTGGGAAAAACGTAATCATAAACCAATCAAATTTGCAAAAACAATTTAATGCCTATATCAATAAAGAACTTTTGAAAAGTAAATGCAAGTTTAAAATTCGCAAGGCGATAAAGGTTTAGAGTCAAAAATCAAATCATAACCCCCCGAAAGAAAACATTATTTAATCCCTATATCAATAAAAAGTAAATGCAAGTTTAAAATAGCTTTGAGAAATTTAAAGGGATAAAGCTCAAAAAACGTTAATCATAACCACCCGAATGCATGATAATTCATCCTATATCAATAAAAAACTTTAAAAGTAAATGGAAAAGTTGAAAAACACATGAACGATAAAGGAAAGAGCCCCAAAAAAACGAAATCATAACCATCCAATGCACAAAAAATTAATGCCATATAATAAAGAACTTTGAAAGTAAATGCGATTTTAAAAATACGTAAGGCGAAAAGGTAGAGCTCAAAAAAACAATTCATAACCACCCGAAAGCACTTTTAATTTTAACCCCCTGATAATAAAAAGTAAATGAAAGTTAAAATAGCATGAGCAATAAAGGATAAACCCTAAAAAAAACGTAATCAAACCCCCCGGAATGCAGGGAAATTTATCCCTATATAAAAAAAAACTTTTAAAAAGTAATGCTAGTTTAAATAGCATGAGCGAATAAAGGATAGAGCTCAAAAAAACTAACCCATTAACACTCGAATGCTGATAATTATCCCTATTTAAAAAAAACATTAAAAGTAAATGCAAGTTGAAATAATTTTGAGCGATAAAGGATAGAGCTAAAAAAAACGTAATAATTAACCGCCGAAAGCCATTAATTTTTTCCCCTATAACAATTTAAAAAATAAACAAGTAAATGCGAGTTGAAATAACGGGACCGTTTAAAAAAATACGGGTTTCGAAAAACGAAAATTCAATCCACCCGAAAGACAGCAAAAAAAGGGGCCTAATAAAAAAAAAAAACATTAAAAGTAAATGCAAGTTGGAAATACCCCAATGGGGAAAAATAAAGGAAGAGCTTCAAAAAACGTAAACCTAACCACCCTAATGCATGATAATTTCATCTCTATATCAATAAAAACTATAAAAGTAATGCAAAGTTGAAATAACGCAATGAGCGATAAAGGATAGAGCCACCATAAAACGTAATCATAACCAACCCGAATGCATGATAATTCCTCCTATTATAAATAAAAAACATTTAAAAGTAAATGCAATTTAAATACTCATGAATGATAAAGGAAAGAGCTCAAAAAACGAATTCATATTCACCCAAATGCATAAAAATTCATCCCTATATCATTAGAAAAACATTAAAAGTAAATGCAAGTTAAAAAAACGCATGTGCAAATTAAAGGATTTGAGCTCAAAAAACGTAATCATAACCACCCGAATGCTTGATAATTACATCCCTATATCAATAAAAAACATTAAAAGTAAATGCAAGTTTAAAAATACATATGCATGAGCGATTAAAGGATAGAGCTCAAAAAAAGTAATCATAAACACTCGAATGCAATGATAATTCATTCTATATCAATAAAAAATATTAAAAGTAAATGCAAGTTGAAAATAATTATGAGCGATAAAAGGAAAAGAGCTCAAAAAACGTTAATCATAACCGTCCGAAAAGCACATTAATTAATCCCTATAACAATTAAAAAACATTAAAAAGTAAATTGCAAGTTGAAATACGCATGAGCAATAAAAAAATACAGCTCGAAAAACGTAATCATATCCACCCGAAAGCACAGCAACTAATGCCTATATATAAAAAAAAACATTATAAAGTAAATGCAAGTTGAAATACGCAAATGAACGATAAAGGAAAGAGCTCAAAAAACGTAATCATAAACCACCCGAAATCACAATAATTAATCCCTATATCATAAAAAGAAAATGCAAGTTGAAATACCCATGAGCGATTAAAAATACTGCTCGAAAAACGTAATCATAACCAACTCGAATGCACAACAATTAATGCCTATATCAATAAAGAACATTGAAAGTAAATATGGCGAGTTAAAATACGCAAGGCGATAAAGGATTAGAGCTCAAAAAAACGAAATCATAACCACCCGAAAGCACATTTATTAATTCCCTATATCAAATAAAAAGTAAAATGCAAGTTAAAATACGCATGAGCAATTAAAGGAATAAAAGCTCAAAAAAACGTAATCATAACCACCCGAATGCAGATAATTCATCCCTATATAAAAAAAAAAACATTAAAAGTAAATGCTAGTTTAAATACGCGATGAGCGATAAAGGATTAGAGCTCAAAAAAGTAATTCATAAACACTGGAATGCTTGATAATTCATCCCATATCAATAAAAAACATTAAAAGTAAATGCAAGTTGAAAATAATTATGAGCGAATAATAGGGATAGAGGCTCAAAAAGTAATCATAACCGTCCGAAAGCACATTAATTAATCCCTATAACTATTAAAAAAAACTTAACAAGTAAATGCGGAGTTGAAATACACATGACGATAAAAAATTACAGCTCGAAAAACGTAATCATATCCACCGAAAGCACAGCAACTAATGCCTATAAAAAAAAAAAAAAAACATTAAAAGTAAATGCAAGTTGAAATACGCATGAGCAATAAAGGATTAGAGTCAAAAAACGTCAAACATAACCACCCTAATACATGATAATTCATCCCCAATATCAATAAAAAACTTTAAAAGTAAAAACAAGTTGAAAAACACATGAACGATAAAGGAAAAGAGCTCAAAAAACGTAATCATAACCACCCGAAAATCACATTAATTAATCCCTATATCAATAAAAAGAAAATGCAAGTTGAAATACCATGAGCGATTAAAAAATACTGCTCGAAAAAACGTAATCATTACCACTCGAATGCACAACAATTAATGCCTATATCAATAAAGAACATTGAAAGTAAATGCAAGTTAAAATACGCAAGAGCGATAAAGGATAGAGCTCAAAAAACGAAATCATAACCACCGAAAAGCACATTAATTAATCCCTATATCAATAAAAAGTAAATGCAAGTTAAAAAAAAAGGCATGGCAATAAAGGTAAAGCTCAAAAAAACGTAATCATAACCACCCGAATGCATGATAATTCATCCTATATAAAAAAAAACATTAAAAGTAAATGTAGTTTAAATACGCATGAGCGATAAAGGATAGAGTCAAAAAAAGTAATCATAAAACACTCAGAATGCATGATAATTTCATCCCTATATCAATAAAAAACATTAAAAGTAAATGCAAGTTGAAAAAACGCATGAGCGATAAAGGAATAGTAGCCCATAAAACGTAATCTATAACCACCCGAAGCATGATAAATTCCTCCCTATATAAATAAAAAAAACATTTAAAAGTAAATGCAAGTTGAAATACTCATGAATGATAAAGGAAAGTGCTCAAAAAACGTATTCATATTCACCCAAATGCATGATAATTCATTCCCTATATTCATTAGAAAACATTTAAAAAGTAAATGCAAGTTAAAAAAACGCATGAGCAATAAAGGATAGAGCTCAAAAAACGTAATCATAACCAACCCGAATGCATTGATAAATTCATCCCTATATCAATAAAAAACATTAAAAGTTAAATGCAAGTTGAAATAATTATGAGCGATAAAGGATAGAGCTCAAAAAAACGTAATCATAAACACCCGAATGCATGATAATTCATCCCTTATATCTATAAAAAAACATTAAAAAGTAAATGCAAGTTAAAATACGCATGAACGATAAAGGATAGAGCTCTAAAAAACGTAATCATAAACCAACCGGGAATGCATGATAATTCATCCCTATATAAATAAAAAACATTAAAAGAAAAATGCAAGTTTGAAATACGCTGAGCGATAAAGAAAAGAGCTGAAAAAAAAACGTAATCATAACCACCTGAATGCATGATAATTCATCCCTATAACAAAAAAAAACATTAAAAGTAAATGCTAGTTTAAAATACGCATGAGCAATAAAGGATAGAGCTCAAAAAACATAATCATAACCACCCGAATGCATGATAATTCATTCCTATATCAATATAAAAACATTAAAAGTAAATGCAAGTTAAAAATACGCAAAAGCGATAAAGGATAAAGCTCAAAAAACGTAATCATAACCACCCGAATGCATGATAATTCATCCCAATATCAATAAAAAACTTTAAAAGTAAATGCAAGTTGAAAAACACATGAACGATACAGGAAAGAGCTCAAAAAAACGTAATCATAACCAACCCGAATGCATGATAATTCATCCCTATATCAATAAAAAACATTTAAATGTAAATGCAAGTTAAAATACGCAAGAGCGATAAAGGATAGAGCTCAAAAAAAGTAATCATAAACACTCGAATGCATGATAATTCATCTCTATATCAATAAAAAAATATTAAAAGTAAATGCAAGTTGAAATAATTATGAGCGATAAAGGAAAAGAGCTCAAAAAACGTAATCATAACCGTCCGAAAGCACATTAATTAATCCCTATAACAATTAAAAACATTAAAAGTAAATGCAAGTTGAAATACGCATGAGCAATAAAAAATACAGCTCGAAAAACGTAAATCATATCCACCCGAAAGCACAGCAACTAATGCCTATATAATAAAAAAAACATTAAAAGTAAATGCAAGTTGAAATACGCATGAGCGATAAAGGATAGAGCTCAAAAAAAACGTAAACATAACCACCCTAATGCATGATAATTCATCCCTATATAAAAAAAACATTAAAAGTAAATGCAAGTTAAAATACGCAGAGCGATAAAGGATAAAGCTCAAAAAACGTAATTATAACCACCCGAATGCATGATAATTCATCCCTATATAAAAAAAACATTAAAAGTAAATGCTAGTTTAAATACGCATGAGCGATAAAGGATTAGAGCTCAAAAAAAAGTAATCATAAACACTCGAATGCATGATAATTCATCTCTATATAAAAAAAAAAATATTAAAAGTAAATGCAAGTTGAAATAATTATGAGCGATAAAGGAAAGAGCTCAAAAAAACGTAATCATAACCGTCCGAAAGCACATTAATTAATCCCTATAACAATTAAAAACATTAAAGTAAATGCAAGTTGAAATACGCATGAGCAATAAAAAATACAGCTCGAAAAACGTAATCATATCCAACCCGAAAGCACAGCAACTAATGCCTATATATAAAAAAAATATTAAAAGTAAATGCAGTTGAAATACGCATGAGCGATAAAGGGATAGAGCTCAAAAAACGTAAAACATAACCACCTAATGCATGATAATTCATCCCTATATCAATAAAAACATTAAAAGTAAATGCAAGTTGAAATACGCATGAGCAATAAAGGATAGAGCTCAAAAAACGTAAACATAACCACCCTAATACATGATAATTCATCCCAATATCAATAAAAAACTTTTAAAAGTAAAAACAAGTTGAAAAAACACAATGAACCGATAAAGGAAAGAGCTCAAAAAAACGTAATCATAACCACCCGAAATCACATTAATTAATCCCTATATCAATAAAAAGAAAATGCAAGTTGAAATACCCATGAGCGATTAAAAATACTGCTCGAAAAACGTAATCATAACCACTCGAATGCACAACAATTAATGCCTATATCAATAAAGAACATTTGAAAGTAAATGGCAAGTTAAAATACGCAAGAGCGATAAAGGATAGAAGCTCAAAAAACGAAATCATAACCACCCGAAAGCACATTAATTAATCCCTATATAAAATAAAAAGTAAATGCAAGTTAAAATACGCATGAGCAATAAAGGATAAAGCTCAAAAAACGTAATCATAACCACCCGAATGCATGATAATTCATCCCTATATCAATAAAAAACTTTAAAAGTAAATGCAAGTTGAAAAAACACATGAACGATAAAGGAAAGAGCTCAAAAAAACGTAATCATAACCACTCCATGCAACAACAATTAATGCCTATATCAATAAAGAACATTGAAAGTAAATGCGAGTTAAAATACGCAAGAGCGATAAAGGATAGAGCTCAAAAAACGAAATCATAACCACCCGAAAAGCACATTAAATTAATCCCTAGATCAATAAAAAAGTAATGCAAGTTAAAATACGCATGAGCAATAAAGGTTTAAAGCTCAAAAAACGTAATCATAACCACCGGAAAGCATGATAATTTATCCCTATATAAAAAAAAACATTAAAAGTAAATGCTAGTTTAAATACGCATGAGCGATAAAGGATAGAGCTCAAAAAAAATAATCATAAACACTCGAATGCATGATAATTCATCCCTATATCAATAAAAAACATTAAAAGTAAATGCAAGTTGAAATAAATTATGAGCGATAAAGGATAGAGCTCAAAAAAACGTAATCATAACCGTCCGAAAGCACATTTAATTAATCCCTATAACAATTAAAAACATAACAAGTAAATGCGAGTTGAAATACACATGACCGATAAAAAAATACAGCTCGAAAAACGTAATCATATCCACCCGAAAGCACAGCAACTAATGCCTATATAAAAAAAAAAAACATTAAAAGTAAATGCAAGTTGAAATACGCATGAGCAATAAAGGATAGAGCTCAAAAAACGTAAACATAACCACCCTAATGCATGATAATTCATCTCTATATCAATAAAAACTATAAAAGTAAATGCAAGTTGAAATACGCATGAGCGATAAAGGATAGAGCCCATAAAACGTAATCATAACCACCCGAATGCATGATAATTCCTCCTATATAAATAAAAAACATTAAAAGTAAATGCAATTTAAATACTCATGAATGATAAAGGAAAGAGCTCAAAAAAGTAATCATATTCACCCAAATGCATAAAAATTCATCCCTATATCATTAGAAAAAATTAAAAGTAAATGCAAGTTAAAAAAACGCATGAGCAATAAAGGATAGAGCTCAAAAAACGTAATCATAACCACCCGAATGCATGATAATTCATCCCTATATCAATAAAAAACATTAAAAGTAAATGCAAGTTAAAATACGATATGCATGAGCGATAAAGGATAGAGCTCAAAAAAAGTAATCATAAACACTCGAATGCATGATAATTCATCTCTATATCAATAAAAAATATTAAAAGTAAATGCAAGTTGAAATAATTATGAGCGATAAAGGAAAGAGCTCAAAAAAACGTAATCATAACCGTCCGAAAGCACATTAATTAATCCCTATAACAATTAAAAACATTAAAAGTAAATGCAAGTTGAAATACGCATGAGCAATAAAAAAATACAGCTCGAAAAACGTAATCATATCCACCCGAAAGCACAGCAACTAATGCCTATAAAAAAAAAAAAAACATTAAAAGTAAATGCAAGTTGAAATACGCATGAGCAATAAAGGATAGAGCTCAAAAAACGTAAACATAACCACCCTAATACATGATAATTCATCCCAATATCAATAAAAAACTTTAAAAGTAAAAACAAGTTGAAAAAACACATGAACGATAAAGGAAAGAGCTCAAAAAAACGTAATCATAACACCCGAAATCACATTAATTAATCCCTATATCAATAAAAAGAAAATGCAAGTTGAAATACCCATGAGCGATTAAAAATACTGCTCGAAAAACGTAATCATAACCACTCGAATGCACAACAATTAATGCCTATATCAATAAAGAACATTGAAAGTAAATGCAAGTTAAAATACGCAAGAGCGATAAAGGATAGAGCTCAAAAAAACGAAATCATAACCACCCGAAAGCACATTAATTAATCCCTATATCAATAAAAAGTAAATGCAAGTTAAAATACGCATGAGCAATAAAGGATAAAGCTCAAAAAACGTAATCATAACCACCCGAATGCATGATAATTCATCCCTATATAAAAAAAAACATTAAAAGTAAATGCTAGTTTAAATACGCATGAGCGATAAAGGATAGAGCTCAAAAAAAGTAATCATAAACACTCGAATGCATGATAATTCATCCCTATATCAATAAAAAAACATTAAAAGTAAATGCAAGTTGAAAAACGCATGAGCGATAAAGGATAGAGCCCATAAAACGTAATCATAACCACCCGAATGCATGATAATTCCTCCCTATATAAATAAAAAACATTAAAAGTAAATGCAAGTTGAAATACTCATGAATGATAAAGGAAAGTGCTCAAAAAACGTAATCATATTCACCCAAATGCATGATAATTCATCCCTATATCATTAGAAAACATTAAAAGTAAATGCAAGTTAAAAAACGCATGAGCAATAAAGGATAGAGCTCAAAAAACGTAATCATAACCACCCGAATGCATGATAATTCATCCCTATATCAATAAAAAACATTTAAAAGTAAATGCAAGTTGAAATAATTATGAGCGATAAAGGATAGAGCTCAAAAAACGTAATCATAACCACCCGAATGCATGATAATTCATCCCTATATCTATAAAAAACATTAAAAGTAAATGCAAGTTAAAATACGCATGAACGATAAAGGATAGAGCTCTAAAAACGTAATCATAACCAACCGAATGCATGATAATTCATCCCTATATAAATAAAAAACATTAAAAGTAAATGCAAGTTGAAATACGCATGAGCGATAAAGAAAAGAGCTGAAAAAAAACGTAATCATAACCACCTGAATGCATGATAATTCATCCCTATAACAAAAAAAAAACATTAAAAGTAAATGCTAGTTAAAATACGCATGAGCAATAAAGGATAGAGCTCAAAAAACATAATCATAACCACCCGAATGCATGATAATTCATTCCTATATCAATAAAAAAACATTTAAAAGTAAATGCAAGTTAAAATACGCAAAAGCGATAAAGGATAAAGCTCAAAAAACGTAATCATAACCACCCGAATGCATGATAATTCATCCCAATATCAATAAAAAAACTTTAAAAGTAAATGCAAGTTGAAAAAACACATGAACGATACAGGAAAGAGCTCAAAAAACGTAATCATAACCAACCGAATGCATGATAATTCATCCCTATATCAATAAAAAACATTAAATGTAAATGCAAGTTAAAATACGCAAGAGCGATAAAGGATAGAGCTCAAAAAAAGTAATCATAAACACTCGAATGCATGATAATTCATCTCTATATCAATAAAAAATATTAAAAGTAAATGCAAGTTGAAATAATTATGAGCGATAAAGGAAAGAGCTCAAAAAACGTAATCATAACCGTCCGAAAGCACATTAATTAATCCCTATAAACAATTAAAAACATTAAAAGTAAATGCAAGTTGAAATACGCATGAGCAATAAAAAATACAGCTCGAAAAAACGTAATCATATCCACCCGAAAGCACAGCAACTAATGCCTATATAATAAAAAAAACATTAAAAGTAAATGCAAGTTGAAATACGCATGAGCGATAAAGGATAGAGCTCAAAAAACGTAAACATAACCACCCTAATGCATGATAATTCATCCCTATATAAAAAAAACATTAAAAGTAAATGCAAGTTAAAATACGCAAGAGCGATAAAGGATAAAGCTCAAAAAAACGTAATTATAACCACCCGAATGCATGATAATTCATCCCTATATAAAAAAAAACATTAAAAGTAAATGCTAGTTTAAATACGCATGAGCGATAAAGGATAGAGCTCAAAAAAAGTAATCATAAACACTCGAATGCATGATAATTCATCTCTATATCAAAAAAAAATATTAAAAGTAAATGCAAGTTGAAATAATTATGAGCGATAAAGGAAAGAGCTCAAAAAAACGTAATCATAACCGTCCGAAAGCACATTAATTAATCCCTATAACAATTAAAAACATTAAAAGTAAATGCAAGTTGAAATACGCATGAGCAATAAAAAATACAGCTCGAAAAAACGTAATCATATCCACCCGAAAGCACAGCAACTAATGCCTATATAATAAAAAAAACATTAAAAGTAAATGCAAGTTGAAATACGCATGAGCGATAAAGGATAGAGCTCAAAAAACGTAAACATAACCACCCTAATGCATGATAATTCATCCCTATATCAATAAAAACATTAAAAGTAAATGCAAGTTGAAATACGCATGAGCAATAAAGGATAGAGCTCAAAAAACGTAAACATAACCACCCTAATACATGATAATTCATCCCAATATCAATAAAAAACTTTAAAAGTAAAAACAAGTTGAAAAACACATGAACGATAAAGGAAAGAGCTCAAAAAACGTAATCATAACCCCCGAAATCACATTAATTAATCCCTATATCAATAAAAAGAAAAATGCAAGTTGAAATACCCATGAGCGATTAAAAATACTGCTCGAAAAACGTAATCATAACCACTCGAATGCACAACAATTAATGCCTATATCAATAAAGAACATTGAAAGTAAATGCAAGTTAAAATACGCAAGAGCGATAAAGGATAGAGCTCAAAAAAACGAAATCATAACCACCCGAAAGCACATTAATTAATCCCTATATCAATAAAAAGTAAATGCAAGTTAAAATACGCATGAGCAATAAAGGATTAAAAGCTCAAAAAACGTAATCATAACCACCCGAATGCATGATAATTCATCCCTATATCAATAAAAAACTTTAAAAGTAAATGCAAGTTGAAAAACACATGAACGATAAAGGAAAGAGCTCAAAAAACGTAATCATAACCACTCCAATGCACAACAATTAATGCCTATATCAATAAAGAACATTGAAAGTAAATGCGAGTTAAAATACGCAAGAGCGATAAAGGATAGAGCTCAAAAAACGAAATCATAACCACCCGAAAGCACATTAATTAATCCCTAGATCAATAAAAAGTAAATGCAAGTTAAAATACGCAATGAGCAATAAAGGATAAAGCTCAAAAAACGTAATCATAACCACCGGAATGCATGATAATTTATCCCTATATAAAAAAAAACATTAAAAGTAAATGCTAGTTTAAATACGCATGAGCGATAAAGGATAGAGCTCAAAAAAACTAATCATAAACACTCGAATGCATGATAATTCATCCCTATATCAATAAAAAACATTAAAAGTAAATGCAAGTTGAAATAATTATGAGCGATAAAGGATAGAGCTCAAAAAACGTAATCATAACCGTCCGAAAGCACATTAATTAATCCCTATAACAATTAAAAACATAACAAGTAAAATGCGAGTTGAAATACACATGACCGATAAAAAATACAGCTCGAAAAACGTAATCATATCCACCCGAAAGCACAGCAACTAATGCCTATATAAAAAAAAAAACATTAAAAGTAAATGCAAGTTGAAATACGCATGAGCAATAAAGGATAGAGCTCAAAAAACGTAAACATAACCACCCTAATGCATGATAATTCATCTCTATATCAATAAAAACTATAAAAGTAAATGCAAGTTGAAATACGCATGAGCGATAAAGGATAGAGCCCATAAAACGTAATCATAACCACCCGAATGCATGATAATTCCTCCCTATATAAATAAAAAACATTAAAAGTAAATGCAATTTAAATACTCATGAATGATAAAGGAAAGAGCTCAAAAAACGTAATCATATTCACCCAAATGCATAAAAAATTCATCCCTATATCATTAGAAAACATTAAAAGTAAATGCAAGTTAAAAAACGCATGAGCAATAAAGGATAGAGCTCAAAAAACGTAATCATAACCACCCGAATGCATGATAATTCATCCCTATATCAATAAAAAACATTAAAAGTAAATGCAAGTTAAAATACGATATGCATGAGCGATAAAGGATAGAGCTCAAAAAAAAGTAATCATAAACACTCGAATGCATGATAATTCATCTCTATATCAATAAAAAATATTAAAAGTAAATGCAAGTTGAAATAATTATGAGCGATAAAGGAAAGAGCTCAAAAAACGTAATCATAACCGTCCGAAAGCACATTAATTAATCCCTATAACAATTAAAAACATTAAAAGTAAATGCAAGTTGAAATACGCATGAGCAATAAAAAATACAGCTCGAAAAACGTAATCATATCCACCCGAAAGCACAGCAACTAATGCCTATATAATAAAAAAAACATTTAAAAGTAAATGCAAGTTGAAATACGCATGAACGATAAAGGAAAGAGCTCAAAAAACGTAATCATAACCACCCGAAATCACAATAATTAATCCCTATATCAATAAAAAGAAAATGCAAGTTGAAATACCCATGAGCGATTAAAAATACTGCTCGAAAAACGTAATCATAACCACTCGAATGCACAACAATTAATGCCTATATCAATAAAGAACATTGAAAGTAAATGCGAGTTAAAATACGCAAGAGCGATAAAGGATAGAGCTCAAAAAACGAAATCATAACCACCCGAAAGCACATTAATTAATCCCTATATCAATAAAAAGTAAATGCAAGTTAAAATACGCATGAGCAATAAAGGATAAAGCTCAAAAAACGTAATCATAACCACCCGAATGCATGATAATTCATCCCTATATAAAAAAAAAACATTAAAAGTAAATGCTAGTTTAAATACGCATGAGCGATAAAGGATAGAGCTCAAAAAAAGTAATCATAAACACTGGAATGCATGATAATTCATCCCTATATCAATAAAAAAACATTAAAAGTAAATGCAAGTTGAAATAATTATGAGCGATAAAGGATAGAGCTCAAAAAACGTAATCATAACCGTCCGAAAGCACATTAATTAATCCCTATAACAATTAAAAACATAACAAGTAAATGCGAGTTGAAATACACATGACCGATAAAAAATACAGCTCGAAAAAACGTAATCATATCCACCCGAAAGCACAGCAACTAATGCCTATAAAAAAAAAAAAAACATTAAATGTAAATGCAAGTTAAAATACGCATAAGCGATAAAGGATAGAGCTCAAAAAACGTAATCATAACCACCCGAATGCATGATAATTCATCCCTATATCAATAAAAAACATTAAAAGTAAATGCAAGTTGAAAAACGCATGAGCGATAAAGGATAGAGCCCATAAAACGTAATCATAACCACCCGAATGCATGATAATTCATTTCTATATAAATAAAATACATTAAAAGTAAATACAAGTTGAAATACGCATGAACGATAAAGGAAAGAGCTCAAAAAACGTAATCATAACCACCCGAATGCATGATAATTCATCCCAATATCAATAAAAAACTTTAAAAGTAAATGCAAGTTTAAAAACACATGAACGATAAAGGAAAGAGCTCACAAAACGTAATCATAACCACCCGAAATCACATTAATTAATCCCTATATCAATAAAAAGAAAATGCAAGTTGAAATACCCATGAGCGATTAAAAATACTGCTCGAAAAACGTAATCATAACCACTCGAATGCATGATAATTCATCCCTATATAAAAAAAACATTAAAAGTAAATGCAAGTTAAAATACGCAAGAGCGATAAAGGATAAAGCTCAAAAAACGTAATTATAACCACCCGAATGCATGATAATTCATCCCTATATAAAAAAAACATTAAAAGTAAATGCTAGTTTAAATACGCATGAGCGATAAAGGATAGAGCTCAAAAAAAGTAATCATAAACACTCGAATGCATGATAATTCATCTCTATATCAAAAAAAAATATTAAAAGTTAATGCAAGTTGAAATAATTATGAGCGATAAAGGAAAGAGCTCAAAAAACGTAATCATAACCGTCCGAAAGCACATTAATTAATCCCTATAACAATTAAAAACATTAAAAGTAAATGCAAGTTGAAATACGCATGAGCAATAAAAAATACAGCTCGAAAAACGTAATCATATCCACCCGAAAGCACAGCAACTAATGCCTATATAATAAAAAAAACATTAAAAGTAAATGCAAGTTGAAATACGCATGAGCGATAAAGGATAGAGCTCAAAAAACGTAAACATAACCACCCTAATGCATGATAATTCATCCCTATTATAAAAAAAACATTAAAAGTAAATGCAAGTTAAAATACGCAAGAGCGATAAAGGATAAAGCTCAAAAAACGTAATTATAACCACCCGAATGCATGATAATTCATCCCTATATAAAAAAAACATTAAAAGTAAATGCTAGTTTAAATACGCATGAGCGATAAAGGATAGAGCTCAAAAAAAGTAATCATAAACACTCGAATGCATGATAATTCATCTCTATATCAAAAAAAAATATTAAAAGTTTTAGATAGATTTATTGCTATTTACAACTGTATAATAATATACATCTAGTAAATGGGATACAAGATAAAAATGGCATGGATTCACATGTGGGGATACTACCCATTGGCAGCTCCCCAAAGACTATGTTAAACTAGAAGGTCTCGTGGCCATCTTCTTTTCAGACGCCTCGGAGGATTATCGGGGATTGTAGAGGAAGCAAGGATTGAAACAAGTGGATTAGAGTGGGAATGGAGTTTGTCATGAAAGGAGTGGTACCTGGTTCGCGCCAAGTCAGCAACATAGGGAACGTTAAGGTCTTTATGGATGAGTTTATTTGTGACAAAATAAGGAGCGTTGAGGATTTTTCGAAGGATTTTTGATTGCAAGGATTGGAGACGGGAAGAATTTGATGGTTTAGTAGAGCCCCAAATCTCTACTCCGTAAGTACATATCGGTCTGATGATAGTCATATAGATGAGCCTTTTGTACTTAAGTGGAAGGTTAGAGCGTTTGTCTAGTAAGTGTTGAAGGAGTCGAAAACGTCGGGCAGTTTCTTGTCTTTTCAGTCTTGTATGAGGGTTCCAAGTAAGACGTTTGTCCAGGTGCAGTCCTAGGTATCGGATCTGTTCAACCGGGACAAGAGGAGTGTTATTGAAGGATACTGTTGGGCAGGATGTCATAGGTTTACGACGAAGGGTAAAGGTGATTTGGTGGGATTTATTGGAATTTATTTTTATTCTCCAGTTCTGACACCATACTTCAAGGTCTTTGATGTGTGATTGAAGAGTTTGGGAGGCAATAGTTGGATCGTTGTTGACTGATAACACACATGTGTCATCAGCATAGGTAGAAAGGAAAGTGCTAGGATGGGATGGGATATCAGCTGTATAAACTGTGTAAAGGATGGGTCCTAGAATACTGCCTTGAGGAACACCTGCATACTGATTAAAAAGGGATGAACAGGAACGGTTATGATTTACTTTGAAGGACCTGTCTGTGAGATAGGATTGGATAATAAGGAAGTATGTAGGTGGGAGGAATTTACGGAGTTTGTAAAGCAGTCCCGGGTGCCACACTCGGTCAAAGGCCTGTTCTACATCGAGGAAGGCTCCCGTGCAGTACAATCCGCGCTCCAATGAAGACGAGACAACGTCCACCACACGATGGTATTGCTGGATAGTGGAGTGAGATGTTCGGAAACCAAACTGATGATCTGGGATAATGTGATTGGAATCAAGGATGGGATATATGCGTTTAAGCAGAAGTTTTTCAAGGATTTTACCCATGATGCATATGAGAGAGATGGGGCGGTAGGAGGAAGGGTATTCTGGAGGCTTTTTGGGTTTGGGGATCATTTTAATGATGGATAATTTCCAGGAAGCGGGAAAATATGTGGAGCGGAGAACGGCATTACAGATGTAAGTAAGATATAGGATGGCTTTTCGAGGAAGTAGTTTTAGGATACGGGAAGTTATGAGGTCATGTCCAGGGGCTTTGCGGGATGGTAAACTCTGGATGATGTTCGATATTTCGGATGGATGGAACGCTTTAGGGGGAAGATTCATTTGGAGAGGAATATCCAGTTCTGCTGCAATACATTCGAGGTGATGAGGATTAAGGATATCAGGATGAGGGTTATATATTTTAGAGAGATGTTCTGCGAACGTCCGGGATTTTTCGTCGTCTGATCTTGTCCCGGATTGTGATTCATTTAGGAGGGGATGATTAAAATCTTTGAACTTTAGGAGTTTTTTAGTGGTCGTCCAGAGTGAATTATCAGTGGTAGTGAGGTTTTCAGTCATGTTAAGTAATGTTTGAGTTTTGAATTTACTGAGTTCTGATTTTAGTTTGTTGGTCAATTTTGTATAATTAGTTTTATCTGAAGGATATCTTGTCCTATGCCACTTCGATCTTGCTCTGCGTTTTTCTCTTAATAAGATACGAATGTGCTGTGGCAGTACAGTCTGTTGAGTAGTATTGATGTTGAATGTGGATGAAGTGTTATCTTTTATACTGTTAGTTATTGAGTCTGTCAATATTCCTACAGCTTTATCAATGTCATGTCTAGTCTTGAGGGGAATTTTTAGATCCAATGTATTCTCCAAGTCGCATCGGAATCCGTCCCAGTCCACACGTCCTGTAATTAATGAGTTGATTGGGGGTTTAGGAACATAGCTCGAATGCAAGGATAGCAGAACTGGACTGTGATCTGATGAAAGGTCATTCAGGGCTTCGATCATAGTTTGGGAGAAGGATATCTGAGAAGAGACAAATATATCGAGGATGTCAGGACGTTTTCGGAGAGATGTAGGCCAGTAAGTGGGGTTCATGGGTGAGAGGATAGTATAACAGTTGGATATTGAGACGCTTGAGAGGATATTGCCACGGGGATTGGATGTACGACAACCCCATCGCTGGTGTTTGGCGTTATAGTCTCCTCCAGCAATGAAGCGCGGTCCTAGTGATCGAAATAGGGTATCGAGTAGCTTATAGGAAAGAGGTTTATTGGGAGGACAGTATACAGCTGAAAGGGTTACATGGAAAGGACGACTTGAAATGATTATAGAGGTTGATTGTATGGTGTCAGTTGGAGTAGATGGAATAAGGGAATGGGATAGGGATTTATGGATTAGGATGCATGATCCGGCATGGGCAGTGTTGTCAGGGTGGTCTGATCTATAAGTGATGTAGTCACGTATGTAAAACTTTGATCGTTTAGTGAAGTGGGTTTCAGTCAGTAATGCTACGTCTATCTGTTTGTCATGTAGAAATACGTCGAGTTCGTCACGGTGGTTATGAAGGCCATTAGCATTCCACAATACTATAGTTAAGGGCTTTACATTCATCGTGGGAGATTTAATGGTATTTCGGAAAGGAGTCTAGTGAGAAGGGTGACAAGAGGTTTGATGGTTTCTGCAAGATCTGAGAGAAAGGAGTTCAGGATGGTATATATGCTAGATAGATCTTGGTTGGGAAAAGGGTGCGGATAAGGAATATGAGAAGAATAAGTTATGTGGTCAGGGGTATTGACAGGAGACTGGATTAGGCGCGGGGTACGAGGATGTTCAGTCCTCTGTGAAACTTCAGGTAAGGGTTTCGGCTGGCTTGGCTGAACAATAGGACGGGGTGTGATTTTCTGAGGGTGTTCAGGAGGTAGTTTTACCCGCAGGGATTGGTGGTGGGAAGGAGTTGGCCGAAGTGGAGTTTGTGGATGTGGATGGGATGCAGGAGGCTTGGTGTGGGAGGTTGGAGGCGCCTGACGTCTAGGTTGCTGCTTCTTAAAGGTGGCGGTCTCAGAGAATGATTTCCTGAAGTCATCTTTAACATCGCTGACGGTAGAGGTAGAAGGTAGAGGTAGAGGCTGCGGTTGCGCGATGATAAGTGGCGGTTGCTTAAATCTTGGGAAGTCAGTCAAATTATCTAGTGCAGGTACCTGGGAGCAAGTCTTCTGTTCTATTCTTAATCCCGGTGTATTTTGAGATCGTTGCCGAAGTAGATTTTTGTAAACAGTGCAGCCCCTGTAGCTCGCCGGATGGGCTTCGCCACAAAGAGCACACGTTGCTGTCTCAGTTCGAGGCTTCGGGCAGGTTTCAGAGGCATGGGGACCAGCGCATTTAACGCACCTTGCCGGGTGAAAGCAGTATGTCTTTGTGTGTCCCAAGTTTTGACACTTTGTGCATTGAACAATGCTGGTTTGCTTCCTTGGTTCTTCGAAACGGACTGTTGAGTAGACTAATCTAGTGATATTAAAAATTTCCGAGTTGTTTTTGGCCGGTTCTAGATCTACGAAAAATAGTGGAAGCGTATATTTTTCTTTTGGATGTACGACGGGTGAAATCTTTCTAACAACATGTCCAATTTCTTCTAGGTCGCGTTTGATGGCATCTGTAGGTGTGGTTGAGTGGAGTCCTCGTAAAACCACTCGATATGATTTTTCTTCTTTTAATTGGTAGCAATGGAAGTCATAATTGTTTGTAGTTAAATAACTGATGAGCTTTTTATAACTTTCTTTGCTGGTGGTGTTGATTTTTATGTCACTCTGTCTTGAAAAGCAACGAAAATTAGACTGTCCGATCAACTTTGCCATTTCTCGACCGAAGGACATAAAATCGCTGATTTTAGAGACAAATATAGGAGGTGGTTCTGGATTTGTAAACCCTTGGCTCGGAACTTCGTTGACATTTTTGGCTGTAGGCTGAGCGGCGGATGTTGATGGAGCGGCGGATGTTGATGGGGCGGCAGTCGTTAATGTAGCGGCTGACGGTATAATTGTTTCATTTTTGTTGGCTGCAGTCGTACTGCGAGTTTTAGGAGGAGATATAATTTCTTTAGGTGATTGTTTTATCTTGGCCTGTTTATTTTTCTGTTTGGTTGGCGAATTCTCCAGGGATCCAGGGTTTGAGTGGCGGTTTCTTTTCTGAAGTGACCGGCGCTTTAAATATTGCGAATCAGATTCACTGATTTCTGAAAATGGTGTCTCTTCGTCCGAGTCATCACACGATGTAATCATATCTGGGTCCATAATCACTAATATAAGAGAAGAGAAGAGAAAAAAAAAAAAATATATATATATATATATATACCTACAATAGCTAATAAACAAAAATTTACTTAAAAAAATTTTAAAACTAAACTATCTACATTATATACACATAAAAACATAATTAAAAGAAACAGATCTGATTTATATATAGAAACAAGTAAATAAATAAAAGAAATACACAAAAATAAAGAAATAAAATAGTTCGAAATAATAACTTTAAGGAAATAAAGTCTTAAAATCACAAAAATTAAACCAGATATGAATAATGTCCCGGTTACGAATTGGGAAATGACAACAGTGCTGGCCAAGACCTTGTAAACAATAGCTGGGCAGAAGGAATTAGTAGCCTCTCGGCAGGTGCCGAAAGTAGCCTCGTAGCACTACTTCCAGGCTCTAGCGAACACCAGTCTATTACGTGCTTATAAAAATTAACTGCACTCACCTGTCTCTCCAGTTGTGGTTTATTAAGTGTTTAACTGTTCACTAACTCACTATTCACAAAGTTTGAGGGCTGTTTACTCAGTAAAACAGAAATGGCAAGGTAACAAATACAGAGCGATATGAATATAGAACTGTAGGTGCGGCCATCTTGTTGATAAATCAGATATTAAAAGTAAATGCAAGTTGAAATACGCATGAGCAATAAAAAATACAGCTCGAAAAACGTAATCATATCCACCCGAAAGCACAGCAACTAATGCCTATATAATAAAAAAAACATTAAAAGTAAATGCAAGTTGAAATACGCATGAAGCATAAAGGAATAGAGCTCAAAAAACGTAATCATAACCACCCGAAATCACAATAATTATCCTATATCAATAAAAACATAAAAGTAAAATGCAAGTTGAAATACCCATGAGCGATAAAGAATAGCTCAAAAAACGTAATCATAACCACCGAATGCACAAATTAATGCCTATATCAATAAAAACATTAAAAGTAAATGCGAGTTAAAATACGCAAGAGCGATAAAGGATAGAGCTCAAAAAACGTAATCATAACCACCCAAAGCACATTAATTATCCCTATATCAATAAAAATTAAAAGTAAATGCAAGTTAAAATACGCATGAGCAATAAAGGATAAAGCTCAAAAAACGTAATCATAACCACCCGAATGCATGATAATTCATCCCTATATAAAAAAAAACATTAAAAGTAAATGCAAGTTGAAATACGCATGAGCGATAAAGGATAGAGCTCAAAAAAAGTAATCAAAAACCACCCGAATGCATGATAATTCATCCCTATATCAATAAAAAAACATTAAAAGTAAATGCAAGTTGAAATAACCTATGAGCGATAAAGGATAGAGCTCAAAAAACGTAATCATAACCTCCGAAAGCACATTAATTAATCCCTATAACAATTAAAAACATAAAAGTAAATGCAAGTTAAATACCCATGACGATAAAAAATACAGCTCGAAAAAACGTAATCATAACCACCCGAAAGCAACATCTATAACTAATGCGTAATACAAAAAAAACAAAAACATTAAAAAGTAAATTGCAAGTTGAAAATACGCAAAAAAAAAAAAAAAAAAAAAAAAAAAAAAAAAAAAAAAAAAAAAAAAAAAAAAAAAAAAAAAAAAAAAAAAATAAAAACATTAAAAGTAAATGCAAGTTGAAATAATGCATGAGCGATAAAGGATAGAGCTCAAAAAACGTAATCATAACCGTCCGAAAGCATCATTAATTAATCCCTATAACAATAAAAACATTAAAAGTAAATGCAAAGTTGAAATACGCATGACCGATAAAAAATACAGCTCAAAAAACGTAATCATAACCACCCGAATGCACAAACAATGCCTATTAAAATAAAAAAACATTAAAAGTAAATGCAAGTTGAAATACGCAGCGATAAAGGATAGAGCTCAAAAAACGTAATCATAACCACCCGAATGCATGATAATTCATCCCTATATCAATAAAAAATTAAAAGTAAATGCAAGTTGAAATACGCATGACGATAAAGGATAGAGCTCAAAAACGTAATCATAACCACCCAAATGCAATGATAATTCATCCCTTATCAATAAAAAACATTAAAAGTAAATGCAAGTTGAAATACGCATGAGCATAAAGGATAGAGCTCAAAAAACGTAATCATAACCACCGAATGCATATAATTATCCTATAATCAATAAAAACATAAAAGTAAATGCAAGTTGAAATACGCATGAGCGATAAAGGAATAAGCTCAAAAACGTAATCATAACCACCGAATGCATGATAATTCATCCCTATATCAATAAAAAACATTAAAAGTAAATGCAAGTTAAAATACGCATGAGCGATAAAGGATAGAGCTCAAAAAACGTAATCATAACCACCCGAATGCATGATAATTCATCCCTATATCAATAAAAAACATTAAAAGTAAATGCAAGTTGAAATATCGCATGAGCGATAAAGGATAAAGCTCAAAAAACGTAATCATAACCACCCGAATGCATGATAATTCATCCCTATATCAATAAAAAACATTAAAAGTAAATGCAAGTTAAAATACGCATGAACGATAAAGGATAGAGCTCAAAAAACGTAATCATAACCACCCGAATGCATGATAATTCATCCCTATATCAATAAAAAACATTAAAAGTAAATGCAAGTTAAAATACGCATGAGCGATAAAGGATAAAGCTCAAAAAACGTAATCATAACCACCCGAATGCATGATAATTCATCCCTATATCAATAAAAAAACATTAAAAGTAAATGCTAGTTGAAAATACGCATGAGCGATAAAGGATAGAGCTCAAAAAAGTAATCATAACCACCGAATGCATGATAATTCATCCCTATATCAATAAAAAACATTAAAAGTAAATGCAAGTTAAATACGCATGAGCGATAAAGGATAGAGCTCAAAAAACGTAATCATAACCACCCGAATGCATGATAATTCATCCCTATATCAATAAAAAACATTAAAAGTAAATGCAAGTTGAAAATACGCATAGAGCGATAAAGGATAGAGCTCAAAAAACGTAATCATAACACCCGAAATGCATGATAATTCATCCCTATATAAATAAAAACATTAAAAGTAAATGCAAGTTGAAAATACGCATGACGATAAAGGATAGAGCTCAAAAAACGTAATCATAACCACCCGAATGCATGATAATTCATCCCTATATCAAAAAAAACATTAAAAGTAAATGCAAGTTGAAATACGCATGAGCGATAAAGGATAGAGCTCAAAAAACGTAATCTATACCACCCGAATGCATGATAATTCATCCCTATATCAATAAAAAACATTAAAAGTAAATGCAAGTTGAAAATACGCATGAGCGATAAAGGATAGAGCTCAAAAAACGTAATCATAACCACCCGAATGCATGATAATTCATCCCTATATCAATAAAAAACATTAAAAGTAAATGCAAGTTGAAAATACGCATGAACGATAAAGGATAGAGCTCAAAAAACGTAATCATAACCACCCGAATGCATGATAATTCATCCCTATATCAATAAAAAACATTAAAAGTAAATGCAAGTTGAAATACGCATGAGCGATAAAGGATAGAGCTCAAAAAACGTAATCATAACCACCGAATGCATGATAATTCATCCCTATATCAATAAAAACATTAAAAGTAAATGCAAGTTGAAAATACGCATGAGCGATAAAGGATAGAGCTCAAAAAACGTAATCATAACCACCCGAATGCATGATAATTCATCCCTATATAAATAAAAAACATTAAAAGTAAATGCAAGTTTAAATACTCATGAGCGATAAAAGGATAGAGCTCAAAAAACGTAATCATAAACACCGAATGCATGATAATTCATCCTATATCAATAAAAAACATTAAAAGTAAATGCAAGTTGAAATACGCATGAGCGATAAAGAATAGAGCTCAAAAAACTAATCATAACCGCCGAAATGCACATAATTAATCCCTATATCAATAAAAAACATTAAAAGTAAATGCAAGTTGAAATACCATGAACGATAAAGATAAGCTCAAAAACGTAATCATAACCACCCGAATGCATGAAATCATCCCTATATAAATAAAAAAACATTAAAAGTAAATGCAAGTTGAAATACGCATGAATAAAGGATAGAGCTCAAAAAACGTAATCATAACCACCCAATGCATGATAATCATCCTATATCAATAAAAACATTAAAAGTAAATGCAAGTTGAAAACGCATGAGCGATAAAGGATAGAGCTCAAAAACGTAATCATAACCACCCGAAGCATGATAATTCATCCTATATCAATAAAAAACATTAAAAGTAAATGCAAGTTGAAAACGCATGAGCGATAAAGGATAGAGCTCAAAAACGTAATCATAACCACCCGAATGCATGATAATTCATCCTATATAATAAAAACATTAAAAGTAAATGCAAGTTAAAATACCATGAAGATAAAGGAAGAGCTCAAAAAACGTAATCATAACACCCAATGCATGATAATTCATCCCTATATCATTAAAAAACATTAAAAGTAAATGCAAGTTAAAACGCATGAGCATAAAGGATAGAGCTCAAAAAACGTAATCATAACCACCCGAATGCATGATAATTCATCCCTATATCAATAAAAAACATTAAAAGTAAATGCAAGTTGAAATACCATGAGCGATAAAGGAAAGCTCAAAAAACGTAATCATAACCACCCGAATGCATGATAATTCATCCCTATAAATAAAAAACATTAAAAGTAAATGCAAGTTAAAATACGCATGAGCGATAAAGGATAGAGCTCAAAAAACGTAATCATAACCACCCAATGCATGATAATTCATCCCTATATAAAAAAACATTAAAAGTAAATGCAAGTTAAATACGCATGAGCGATAAAGGATAGAGCTCAAAAAACGTAATCATAACCACCCGAATGCATGATAATTCATCCCTATACAATAAAAACATTAAAAGTAAATGCAAGTTAAATACGCATGAGCGATAAAGGATAAGAGCTCAAAAACGTAATCATAACCACCCGAATGCATGATAATTCATCCCTATATCAATAAAAAACATTAAAAGTAAATGCAAGTTGAAATACGCATGAGCGATAAAGGATAGAGCTCAAAAAACGTAATCAAAACACCCGAATGCATGATATTCATCCCTATATCAATAAAAAATTAAAAGTAAATGCAAGTTAAAATACGCATGAACGATAAAGGATAGAGCTCAAAAAACGTAATCATAACCACCCTTAATGCCTGTATCAATAAAAAACATAAAAGTAAATGCGAGTGGAATTACCCATGAGCAATAAAAATACAGCTCAAAAAACGTAATCATAACAACACGAATGCATGATAATTCATCCCTGTATCAATAAAAAACATAAAAAGTAAATGCGAGTTGAATTACCCATGAGCCATAAAAAATACAGCTCGAAAAACGTAATCATAACCACCCGAATGCATGATAATTCATCCTATATCAATAAAAAACATAAAAATAAATGCAAGTAAAATACCATAAGCGATAAAAAATACAGCTCAAAAAACGAAATCATAACCACCCGAATGCACCTAATTAATCCCTATATTAATAAAAAACATAAAAAGTAAATGCGAGTTAAAATACGCCTGAGCGATAAAGGATGGAGCTCAAAAAACGTAATCATAACCACACGAAAGCACAACAATTATGCCTATATCAATAAAAAACTTTAAAAGTAAATAAAAGTTGAAATACGCATGTGCGATAAAGGATAGAGCTCAAAAAACGTAATCATAACCACCCGAATGCATGATATTCATCCTATTCAATAAAAAACATTAAAAGTAAATGCAAGTTGAAATACGCATGAGCGATAAAGATAGAGCTCAAAAAACGTAAATCATAACCACCCGAATGCATGATAATTCATCCCTATATCAATAAAACATTAAAAGTAAATGCAAGTTGAAATACGCATGAGCGATAAAGGATAGAGCTCAAAAAACGTAATCATAACCACCCGAATGCATGATAATTCATCCCTATATCAATAAAAAACATTAAAAGTAAATGCGAGTTAAAATACGCATGAGCGATAAAGGATAGAGCTCAAAAAACGTAATCATAACCACCGATGCATGATATTCATCCCTATATCAATAAAAAACATAAAAGTAAATGCGGTTGAAATACGCATGAGCGATAAAGGATAGAGCTCAAAAAAACGTAATCATAACCACCCGAATGCATGATAATTCATCCTATATCAATAAAAAACATTAAAAGTAAATGCAAGTTGAAATACGCATGAGCGATAAAGGATAGAGCTCAAAAAACGTAATCATAACCACCGAATGCATGATAATTCATCCCTATATCAATAAAAACATTAAAAGTAAATGCGAGTTGAAAATACCATGAGCGATAAAGGATATGCTCAAAAATTTGAAATATATATAAACATAAGTAATGGTTGAAACTGGCAAAAGGATGACTCAAAAAGTATCAAACCCGAGATGTATTCTCCTATATCAATAAAAAACATAAAAGTAAATGCGTTAAATACGCATGAGCGTAAATAAAGCTCAAAAAACTAACATACCCGAATGCTAAATTCATCCCTATATAAAAAAAAATAAAGTAAATGCAGTTGAAATACGCATGAGGATAAAGATAGAGCTCAAAAAGTAATCATAACACCGAATGCAGAATTATCCCTATATCAATAAAAAATAAAAGTAAATGCAAGTTGAAATACCATGACGATAAAATAAGCTCAAAAACGTAATCATAACCCAAAGCAATAATTATGTTAATAAAAACATTAAAGTAAATGAGTTGAAATTGCATGGCGATAAAGGATAGAGCTCAAAAAACGTAATCATACACCGATGCATGATAATTCATCCCATATCAATAAAAAAATAAAAGTAAATGCGAGTTGAAATACAGAGCGATAAAAAATAAGCTCAAAAACGTAACATACCACCCGAATGCATGATAATTCATCCCTATATAAAAAAACATTAAAAGTAAATGCAGTTGAAATACCATAGCGATAAAATAAGCTCAAAAGTATCATAACACTCGAAGCATATAATTCATCCCTATATCAATAAAAAATAAAAGTATGAAGTAAATACCATGACGATAAAGATAGAGCTCAAAAAACGTATCATAACCCCAATGCATGATAATTCATCCATATAATAAAAAACATTAAAAGTAAATGCTTGAAATAGCATGAGCGATAAGGATAGACTCAAAAGTAATCATAAACACCGAATGCATGTAATTCATCCTATATCAATAAAAAAATAAAGTAAATGCAGTTGAAATATAAGAGCGATAAAGGATAGAGCTCAAAAACGTAATCATAACCCCGAATGCATATAATTATCCCTATATCAATAAAAACTTAAGAAATGCAGTTGAAATACCATAGCGATAAAAATACAGCTCGAAAACGTAATCATAACCACCGAAAGCAATAATTAATCCTATATCAATAAAAACATAAAGTAAATGCAGTTAAAATACCTAGCGATAAAAAATAAGCTCAAAAAGTAATCAAACCACCGAATGCATGATAATCATCCCTATATAAATAAAAAAACATTAAAAGTAAATGCAGTTGAAATACATGAGGATAAAGATAGAGCTCAAAAAGTAATCATAACCACCGAATGCATGATATTCATCCCTATAAAAAAAATTAAAAGTAAATGCGAGTTGAAATACATGAGCGATAAAATAGCTCGAAAACGTAATCATACCACCGGAACATTAATTTTATTAATAAAAACATTAAAAGTAAATGAAGTTGAAATCGCATGTGCGATAAAGGATAGAGCTCAAAAAGTAATCATAAACCCGAATGCATGATAATTCATCCCTATATCAATAAAAACATAAAAAGTAAATGCGAGTTGAAATACGCATGAGCGATAAAAATAAGCTCAAAAAACGTAACATACACCCGAATGCATGATAATTCATCCCTATATAAAAAAAAACATTAAAGTAAATGCAGTTAAAATACGCAGGCGATAAAGATAGAGCTCAAAAAAGTAATCATAACACCGAATGCATGATAATTCATCCCTATATCAATAAAAAAATTAAAAGTAAATGCAGTTAAATACGCAGAGCGATAAAGATAGAGCTAAAAACTAATCATAACACCGAAGCAATAATTATCCTATATCAATAAAAAGAAAGAAGTTGAAATACCCATAGCGATAAAGAATAGAGCTAAAAACGTAATCATAACCACCCAATGCATGATAATTCATCCCTATATCAATAAAAAACATTAAAAGTAATGCGAGTTAAAACGATGAGCGATAAAGGATAGACCTCAAAACGTAATCATAACCACCGAAGCATTAATTATCCTATATCAATAAAAACATTAAAAGTAAATGCAGTTTAATACGCAGAGCGATAAAGGATAGAGCTCAAAAAACGTAATCATAACCACCCGAAAGCATTAATTAATCCCTATATCAATAAAAAAATAAGTTGAAATACCATGAGCGATAAAATAAGCTCAAAAACGTAATCATAACACCGAAAGCACAAATTATCCTATATCAATAAAAACATTAAATGTAATGCAGTTAAATAGCTGAGCGATAAAAGATAAGCTCAAAAAACGTAATCATACCCACCAATGCATGATAATTCATCCCTATATAATGATAATTCATCCCTATATCAATAAAAAACATAAAAGTAAATGCAAGTTAAAATACCCATAAGCGATAAAAAATACAGCTCAAAAAACGAAATCATAACCACCCGAATGCACACTAATTAATCCCTATATTAATAAAAAACATAAAAAGTAAATGCGAGTTAAAATACGCCTGAGCGATAAAGGATGGAGCTCAAAAAACGTAATCATAACCACACGAAAGCACAACAATTATGCCTATATCAATAAAAAACTTAAAAGTAAATAAAAGTTGAAATTCGCATGTGAGATAACGATAGAGCTCAAAAAACGTAATCATAACCACCCGAATGCATGTTAATTCATTCCTATATCAATAAAAAACATAAAAAGTAAATGCGAGTTGAAATACCCATGAGCGATAAAGGATAGAGCTCAAAAAACGTAATCATAACCACCCAAATGCATGTAATTCATTCCTATATCAATATAAAACATAAAAAGTAAATGCGAGTTAATATACGCATGAGCGATAAAGAATAGAGCTCAAAAAACGTAATCATAACCACCCGAAAGCACAACAATTAATGCCTATATCAATAAAAAACATTAAAAGTAAATGCAAGTTGAAATACTTATGAGCGATAAAAAAATACAGCTCGAAAAACGTAATCATAACCACCCGAATGCATAATAATTCATCCCTGTATCAAAAAAAAACCTTTAAAAGTAAATGCGAGTTGAATTACCCATGAGCGATAAAAAATACTGCTCGAAAAACGTGATCATAACCACCGGAAATCACAACAATTAATGCCTATATCAATAAAAAATATTTAAAGTATATGCGAGTTGAAATACCCATGAGTGATAAAAAATACAGCTCGAAAAAACGTAATCATAACCACCCGAAAGCACAACAATTAATGCCTATATCAATATAAAACATTTAAAGTAAATGCAAGTAGAAATACCCATAGCGATAAAAAATACAGCTTTAAAAAACGTAATCATAACCACCCGAAAGCATTAATCATTCCTATATAAAAAAAAACATATAAGTAAATGCGGGTTGAAATACCCATGAGCGATAAAAAATTCAGCTCGAAAAACGTAATCATAACCATTCGAAAGCACAACAATTAATGCCTATATCAATAAAAAACATTAAAAGAAAATGCAAGTTGAAATACGCATGAGCGATAAAGGATAGAGCTCAAAAAACGTGATCATAACCACCCGAATGCATGATAATTCATCCCTGTATTAATAAAAAACATAAAAAGTAAATGCGAGTAGAATTACCCATGAGCAATAAAAAATACAGCTCAAAAAACGTAATCATAACCACCGAATGCATGATAATTCATCCCTATATCAATAAAAAACATTAAAGTAAACGCAAGTTAAATGCCATGAATGATAAGGAAAGCGCTCAAAAAACGTAATCATAACCACACGAATGCATGATAATTATCCTGTATCAATAAAAAACATTAAAAGTAAATGCAGTTGAATTACCCATGAGCGATAAAAAATACAGCTCGAAAAACGTAATCATAACCACCCGAAAGCTAAACAATTAATGCCTACATCAATAAAAAACATTAAAAGAAAATGCGAGTTGAATTACCCATGAGCGATAAAAAATACAGCTCAAAAAACGTAATCATAACCACCCGAAAGCACAACAATTAATGCCTATATCAATAAAAAACATTAAAAGTAAATGCAGTTGAATTACCATGAGCGATAAAAATACAGCTCGAAAAACGTAATCATGACCACCCGAAAGCAAAATTAATGCCTATATCAATAAAAAACATTAAAAGTAAATGCATGTTGAATTACGCATGAGCGATAAAAGATAGAGCTCAAAAAACCTAATCATAACCACCCGAATGCACACTAATTAATCCCTATATTAATAAAAAACATAAAAGTAAATGCGAGTTAATATACGCATGAGCGATAAAGGAAAAGCTCAAAAAACGTAATCATAACCACCGAAGCACAACAATTAATCCTTATCAATAAAAAACATTAAAAAGTAAATGCGAGTTGAATTACCCATGAGCGATAAAAAATACAGCTCGAAAAACGTAATCATGAACCACCCGAAAGCACAACAATTAATGCCTATATCAATAAAAACATTATAAGTAAATGCGGGTTGAAATACCCATGAGCGATAAAGGATGGAGCTCAAAAAACGTAATCATAACCACCCGAAAGCACAACAATTAATGCCTACATCAATAAAAAACATTAAAAGAAATGCAAGTTGAAATACGCATGAGCGATAAAGGATAGAGCTCAAAAAACGTAATCATACCACCCGAAAGCACAAATTAATGCCTATATCAATAAAAAACATTAAAAGTAAATGCGAGTTGAATTACCATGAGCGATAAAAAATACAGCTCGAAAAACGTAATCATGACCACCCGAAAGCACACAATTAATCCTATATCAATAAAAAACATTAAAAGTAAATGCATGTTGAAATACGCATGAGCGATAAAAGATAGAGCTCAAAAAAACCTAATCATAACCACCCGAATGCACACTAAATTAATCCTATATTAATAAAAAACATTAAAAGTAAATGCGAGTTAATATACGCATGAGCGTATAAAGAATAAAGCTCAAAAAACGTAATCATAACCACCCGAAAGCACAACAATTAATGCCTATATCAATAAAAAACATATATAGTAAATGCGGGTTGAAATACCCATGAGCGATAAAGGATGGAGCTCAAAAAACGTAATCATAACCACCCGAAAGCACAACAATTAATGCCTACATCAATAAAAAACATTAAAAGAAAATGCAAGTTGAAATACGCATGAGCGATAAAGGATAGAGCTCAAAAAACGTGATCATAACCACCCGAATGCATGATAATTCATCCCTGTATTAATAAAAAACATAAAAAGTAAATGCGAGTAGAATTACCCATGAGCAATAAAAATACAGCTCAAAAAACGTAATCATAACCACCCGAATGCATGATAATTCATCCCTATATCAATAAAAAACATTAAAAGTAAATGCATGTTGAAATACGCATGAGCGATAAAAGATAGAGCTCAAAAAACCTAATCATAACCACCCGAATGCACACTAATTAATCCCTATATTAATAAAAAACATAAAAAGTAAATGCGAGTTAAAATACGCATGAGCGATAAAGGATAGAGCTCAAAAAACGTAATCATAACCACCCGAATGCATGATAATTCATCCCCATATCAATAAAAAACATTAAAAGTAAATGCATGTTGAAATACGCATGAGCGATAAAGGATAGAGCTCAAAAAACGTAATCATAATCACCCGTATGCATGATAATTCATCCCTATATCAATAAAAAACATAAAAAGTAAATGCGAGTTGAAATACGCATGAGCGATAAAGGATAGAGCTCAAAAAACGTAATCATAACCACCGGAATGCATGATAATTCATCCCTATATCAATAAAAAACATTAAAAGTAAATGCGAGTTGAAATACGCATGTGCGATAAAAAATACAGCTCGAAAAACGTATTAATAACTACCTGAATGCCTGATAATTCATCCTTATATCAATAAAAATCTTAAAATGTAAATGCGAGTTGAAATACCCATGAGCGATATAAAATACAGCTATAATACCCGAAAACACATTAATTATTCCCAAGAACTATCCCTCCCCTCTAAAAATTCAAAATCATCAACTATTTTAAAACTAAATATTTTTTAAAATATTAGTTCGTAAAAAGCAGAACTTGATATCAAATATCTAAAAAAACAACAAAATAACAGTGCAAGTAAATAATTTAATAAATAATTAAAAAAGTCATAATTTTAATTAAACTAATTATTTTTCAATAAATAAATAAATAAAACGGTATATTTAAGGCTAGAAGTGAAGAAAAAGGTGACTTTTGACTTTGAAAAGGTAACATTTGAAATGGAAAAGGTGACATTTGAAATGGAAATGATTACATTTTCTTTGGAAAGGGTTACATTTGAAATGGTAAGGATTACATTTGACTTGGAAAAGGTTACATTTGACTTGGAAAAAGATACATTTGACTTGGAAAAGGTTACAATTGACTTGGAAATGCTATATAAGTAAAGAATAGGGTAAATTTATCAAGCCATTTGTCAAGATGATTAACGGCAAAACTTACACTTTCTCAAGCTTGTAAAGCGGCTTCCATTTTTCACCCAGATTCTGATGTTTGGAACTGATTTGTGAAGATTGTCTTTTGATGGCAACTCTAGTTATTATTATCATTTGTTTGATTGAATTTCAATTTGACTTTTTTTATAATATATTTTTGAAATTTTTCTCTTTCACTACAAGATTATATTGTAGCATGACGGTATTCTTCAGCATGCTGCTGATTAGATAATTTAACTGATGTTCTTAGGTTTATTGTTCCTTCCAATGCTTCTTTACCTGCAGCTCCCATACTTGTTGTTATCATTAAAGCCTTTTTTACTTTCTCTTAACGGTATTTTATTTATGTATATAGTAAAGAAAATTTTTCGAATCTGAATTTTAAACGGAAATACACGTTTTCAGATCCCTTGGGTCCACAAAAATCAAGTTTTTTTAGCATGTGTATGTGTGGCTTAGCTCATATATGAAATATTGCAAGAAAATTAAATTCCTTATTCCATGAATTTTTTTACTAGGGGGTAAGTGAAAGTTGTATGTTGCCTCTACCAAGTATTTTTTACTGTTTCTTCAGAAAATCGGTCCAACACTTGCTTTTCCATTAGCTTCCTTTTTTCTGCTTAGCTATTAGGCCCAAGTGTAAAGCTGTTATTCTATAACGTCTTTAATAAAATCATTCCTCTTTGTCGAACTCCCTTCGAATCAACTTTAAGGCTTTTTAATCAACTTGAGAAATTTTGCTCCTGATTTAAATTTATGATCTAGATCAAGTTATTGTCACGATTCGTCGTTATTCTTATTCTACCTCTTTGACCCCTCTCTGACCATTTTTACATATTAATTTGTGGAAAATGAAAAAGAATGCAATAATGCATATATAAATTATATTAAAAAATAAAAGAAATATCTGTTTGATATATTTTCTTGAGCTTAGAATGTATATTGAAAGTATAGTTCAGTGAATATTTTAACATTTCAAACTATCTGGAAAAAAAAAAAAAATGCATTCAAGAATAGGTGAAATGTTGAATTTTAAGCATTTACAGTGGAAGTGTTTAGGTACTCCAGGTATGGAATGATTAATTGATTTTTCATGATTATGTTTCTCTTTTCTAAGAAAAGGAGTTTGCTATTATTCCAAAATATTGAAAGTTTTAAAATATTTAGTAACCAATGGGTCACAATGAACTGAAAAGGGCGAATAAAAGTACTTATGTAACATTCAAAGCTGTAATTGAGAGTGATGATAAGATAAAAAAAACTTTAGTTATTATCGTATACACTTTATTATAATGTTATTATTAATTTAATCTTATTGGTAATTTGATCTAAAATAATAAAATTCATCCGAACATGTCTTCATTTCATTTAACCCATTAATTAAACTTAAAAGTTCAGGGAATGAGCTTGTAATGCTTAAAATTAAAGTTTTATTGAATCCAATCTCCCAGCAATTTGATCTTTAGGAAAAATCAGTACATTAAAAAGTGATTTGTGGTTAATTTGAAATAAAAAGTCATTGTTGGAAAAAGAACTGAATTTCGTTGAAGAATTATTTTTCGAAACTATAAAATTAAATGTACTTTAGAGGATGAAAATTTAAAATATCGGCATTTAAGCCTTGTCTTAATCAGAATGGAACCTTCATGATATTAAAGCCCATTACAGTTGACATGAATATAGTTAGTTAAATTAAACACGTTAGAGCCGTTTTTGAGAAAATTGAAAAAAGGTGCAAAATGCGAATCTGGCTTGAGCCTTCGTTCAGTCAACATCTTTAATACCCTCGTTATTTGTCCTGTTAAGATCTATTTATTTAATTTATATACCTGTAAGTACTATGTTTATTAAATTTCAAAGTGCATCATATTTGATTTGGTGATTAACCAAATAGTTATCTGTGCTTTGGAGAACTATTGAACAAGAGACTAAGTAGTTTAATAACTGTTGAGTATATTTCAGTAGTTGTTTACTTGGGCTAGAGTATTGAAGAGATTAGACCGCTCCTCTCTCCACCATGGTCTCTCCCCTTTACTTCATTCTACCAGTCAAGTGTTAACAACACACTCGATATAGTGGTGTGTCCGATCTGTAAAGCCAATGCATCTAGAAAAGAAACTGCGCTTGCATGTTCATCATGCAAAATGATTTATCACATTAAATGTGCGAATGTCAATGAAACAGATCTAGCTCAAGCAAAGAAAAAATGGATTTGCGGTCACTGTGAGTTATCGAAATCCCACGTAAAAAAATTATGTTCAAAAACTCCCAGTAAAAATATGGAGGAAAATATAGCAGCCATATTAAGCGAGTTAGAAAGAATAAATGAAGAAATGAGGGATATAAAAGAAACCTTAGGCGAACAGACAGATGTTGGCTTAAAAAACTACGAACGTCTTAAATAAATAGAAGAGAGGGCCGAAAAACAAGATCAGTTAATTGAAAAATTATTAATTGAAAATATAAGCTTGAAGAATCAAGTGAAAAATAAGGAGGTTGGGCTCAATTAAGCAGAGCAGGCCCAACTTTCTCCCTCCATAGAAATCAGGTATCCCTACCGGTAAAATCTGGGGAATCTCCTGAGGGAGTAGTTTGCACTTTTGGAGCCGCCTTGGGCGTCCGAATCTCGCCCGAGGACCTAAATAAAGTTGAGAGAAATAGATCTAGAGGAGAGGATCCCCGGCCACTCTCTATTGTCGCAAATTTCGTTCGCTAGACAGTTCGGGAGGAGATGATTCGTCTTAGCAAAGTAAAAAGAAATTTCAATACTAGGCACCTCAGTAGATATAATATACCGGTTATGGCACAGGGCTTCAGTGCAAAATGGCGGCGCCTATGGTTTCTCGCCAAAACTGGCCTTTATTGAACGATCGTCCTTGTCGTTCGCGATCTACCTGTCGTTCGCGATCAAGCCTTTCCTTTTTATACATAGTCTTATTTTAATTTATTTTTGCTTTAAAATATAAAGGAACTTTGTTATCAGTGTATAATACTAAACAAATAATATATATTAATCCGTAGTAGTAGATTAGTATAAAAGAATTGGGCGAGCTGGCACACCGATTCTTCCATCCCCTCCCTCACCACTCTAAACCACCTATGACGTCATCACGACATAACCTTAACCACCGTGGTTCGCACCATCAACCTAACCTAAACCACCAGGCCACGCCCCTTTTTAGTCACGTGACCCCCTATCAACCTAACCTAAACCACAAGACCACGCCTCCTTTTGATCACGTGACCCCCTATCAACCTAACCTAAACCACAGGACTACGCCCCCTTTTGATCACGTGACCCCTGTTTACTGCTGTTTGAGGGTATTAAGTCTTTATAAAGCATGAATGAGTCTACCCGGCGGCCATTTTCTTTTCCCTACGTTTTGAGCATATTAAGTCATTATAAGGCATGAGTCTACCCGGCCGGCATTTTTGCTCCCCTCACTCCTTCATCGGCCAACCAATCACAGTGCCTAACTTGAGAGTTCCTTCTGGCTAGGTCCGATGGTCAAATTGTAATGTGTGCTTTTACGAAACCATTTTAACTGTTACATAACCTTCCTATTGTTTACATTTTCTGAAACCTCCTTTACTGTTACATAACCTTCCTACTGTTTACATTTTCAGCAATCTTCCCATTGTTTACATTATCTGAAACCTCCCTTGCTGTTACATAACCTTCCTATTGTTTACATTATCTGAAACCTCCATTGCTGTTACATAACCTTCCTATTGTTTACATTTTCTGAAACCTCCCTTACTGTTAAATAAACTTCCCAATGTTTACATTATCTGAAAACTTCCCAACTGTTTCATAAACCTTCCCTATTTTTACATTTTTTGTATTCTTATCAATGTTTACATTATCTGAAACCTTCCTAACTGTTTCATAACCTTCCTTATGATTACATTTTCTAAAACCTTCCTAACTGTTACATAACCTTCCCAATGCTTACATTTTTCGTAAACTGTTTAATGTTTACATTTTCTAAATCTCTTTATTTACCTTTATTTTCTGTTTACATAGTCGTAGTGCACACTCACCTTCTAAAGTATCCGCAAGAGCGCAGCACCTGCTCTACTTTTAAATGTATCCACCTGGGTGCATCTCCGGAATTTTTTATGTTATCTTACCAATAATGTTACCAATAATATATATATATATTTTTTTTTTAAAGTAAGTTTTTTCAGCCGCCATTTTGTTTTGATGTCGCCTCCATTCTAATAATTTAAACAGGTATGAACATGTACAAACAGATTTGGATCATGTTTAAGCATGTTGATAAGCGAAACGTTAACATGAACTTTGAACCCTCTTAACGGCTTCAATATAAACATCGTAATAGTGCCTCTTAATCCTATACATTTTTTAACTTTGACTCCTTTAATTCTACTATTTAAATAGCGATATATGGTTCCTTAAGCTTTTGAACTTTGGACGATTATCCTCTTAAGTATCAATATAGATAATGCGCTTCTTAGAATTATGGTTAATCCCTAATAATTTAATAGTAAACAAGCTCAATTTAAGACGTAAACATCAACTTTTTACCGAGAATTGCTTAATGTATAAATAAATAATAATATAAAACTTATACCTACTTTGGACGGAAATTTATTTTGTTTAAACGTAATAGTTTCAACTTTTTAAATGGTTTTCTCGCCTTATCAGGTCATTTTATACCATTTCAAAGCATTATTTACTTGTAATTAACAATTTGCACTGCGATTGCACTGGTGACAGCCTTTACGATGTCTTCGGGGCCCTTCGGCTACTCCCGGCAATCTTCGGTCTTCTACCTCTTATGTTCAACTTCGCCATAATCCGGAGTTCTATCTAAAGAAATAAACAATGATAACGTTAATTCCATCGAAGTTAAACAACTTTCTTATATTCTATGCATCTCTTGCTAAAGTATAAACATTATTATATTCTAGTAAAATAATATAATACATCGTAAACATTTTATTATTAGTAAACAGAGTTGTGTTACCTTTTTTGGTTCAGCATTACCCCTTAAGCCTCTTCACCACGTCAAGGTAAAGGTACATCGAAGAGGTTTTTATTTTATTTATTTATTTTACAACGTGATTTTTACTATAAAAATGTATACAAATCAAACGAAAAATTAAAGCTTAATGAAAATCAGAATTCATAAAAAACATAAAATATAATCTTCTAACGCAATCAAGAATTAAATAAAATTTATGATGATAACAAATAAAATCATCTCCTTTTTTGTTAATTTATAATCGTTAAAACCTCTAAACGTATTGAAATTTAATTTTTCACTTGATGGCATAAACGAAATATCTGCTGTTGAGATGGTCGGCAAGGTGCAGCAATAACTATTTAATCTTAAATAAAATAACACCATATCCTTTATCATTTTTTTTAATTTTGTATTTCAAAGAGAAATATGAGCATGGGATTAACTCTGCAGGGATATTCTATTCACCTCTCATTCACTCACACATTCAGGTTTAGAGGTTGTTAGACCATACCAGGGACCTTCATTCAGGGTTTATAGGCGTTCAAACCGTGACAGTGACCCCTTTCATTCATGGTGAATAGATTTCTTTAAAATTAATATTTAGCCAGGCAGATCATTTCACAAGGCAGATCATATCACAAGTTTATTCGATCCTGTGTACATTTCTCATTCGAAAAATTGTGATAAATATATATTACAATGGCGGTCTTGCTAAGATTGGTGAATCTATTTTTATACAGCTAAAATCCTCCAAGTTCAATACAGAACAAACGTATAGCCACGCCATGGATCATCGTTTTTATTATTTATAGCCATCGTTTTTCACTAAAATCCAAAGGCTAACAAAAAATGATTTTAAATTTGCTTTTTGTTTCTTATAATTTCAAAAATACCCTTTATATTATTTCAATTCATTTAATTTATAAAGACCATAGGCCAAAGTATTGATTCCGTCTTCTAGTATGTGTCTTTTATCATCAAAAGGAGACAGAGAAACCTTATTTATTTCGGAACTAAAAATATTATGGAGCTTAGATTGTATCATTTTCTTTGGCGTATTTTATTTTGAAACAATACTTTTTTATAATCCTCAAAACTAATATATTTTTTTAACGAAGATGATTTGACGCCTTTAGCACGCTTTTTTACATCGTTTTCCGTTATAATTGCGTACATTTTCGCTCTTAATCCCACATATTTTAAAATTATTTTGGAATGGAATAATTTTATTTTCTTTAGAATAATATACATGTCTTTCAGGATAGTCTGAGAAGTCAAAATATTGATTAATTTTTTTCATATCTTCATAGGCATCATCTGTTAAGACCCTATAAATAAAGGAATCTATATCGGTATATATCATCTTCATGGTTTTCCAGAATATTTTTTCATCATTATGTCATAATGAAATTAATACATAATCGTTTTGGATAAGTCTAAAATACACATTCCTATGCATATAGGTTTATTAAACAAGAATTTTGATTTTCCCATGTGAACAGCCATTATATTCTCATTGTAGATTGTACGGTCAATGAAATTTGGTTTAGCAACAATTATCATCAACTTTTTACTGTCAGTTACTAGTTGAATATTCTGGCGGTTCCGGATATTTTCCATAGTTTTACCCAAAACTGCATTGTTAAGCAACTTATAAAAATCTTTCAAAATCATTGAATGCTCCTTTCCTTAGCTCTGTATTGTATTCTATATACGATCGTAGCCATGGTGCTTGTTTAAACTTTAGAACACGGTGAATTTTTTCCAAATTTAGCCCATGCTGTAGAGCTTGAATCAAATTCTTATAATGTAAGGCGTAGCGATTTCTTTTTCCAAAATGTGTTATTAATTTTTTTGAATTAGAATTTGCTCCCAGTGGTATCATCGCTTCAGGTAAGAACGGTAAATCATCATGGTAATGATAAGTTCTGAGATATGTGTCAATTTCAAATATGTAACCAATTTCGTCATCATCCTTAAGCTCGGATATGTTTATACGTTTCGGATTTTTAACCCATTCAAATTCTCCGTATGGTAAATACAATACTTACTCATCGCTTGTCCATAAAAGTTATTAGCATCTAAATAAATAATATAGCTCGATTCTTCGTTTGGATTAAAATTACTCATGTACTTATTATTCGCTTCTGCATGCCTGTGCGATACCTGACCCTAACCTCCATGTTAAACGATACCATGTTCTATCATTAGAATCATATCATAATCCTGTAAGAGCTCTATATTCATTTTTGTATATTTCAACATGGCGTCAAAGGTCAGACCGGGAGCGGTAAAATAATGAGCTGGATCAAGTTTATGGGTCTTCATCATGACGTTTCAGAAAGATTCGAAGACATCATAAAGTAGTAGAACATCACTTTTAACCTAAAAATCAGCATATTCACCCAAAGATTTACATTTACAGTGTTCCCATATGTTTTGAGCCTGTCTATAATCTTCTGTGCTGATATCCCTCTCATTCAATTTATTGTAAAAAGCTTCAATTGATGGTAGCTCTGTTTCATTGAACTTATCTTCATTGTCTATGTAATCGTATAGAAAAACACTTTTTCTAGTAACCAATTTTAATTCCTCATCTCTGTAATATTTTGATGTCTCCTTGAATTTTTCCCAAGAAAGAGATATTACAAGATAATCTAAGCTTCGCGGCATGAATCTGTAAGAATCTATAAACCTCAATTTCAGTTTACCAACATGTTTTGTAAAATATATGTATTTTTCTTCACTATTCGGTATCACCTCAACTTCTCCAGGGGTATTTCCCAATTCTCTAACTATAAAATGTGCGTCATATTTGCTCAAGTTGTGCATTATGCAGGTACAAACGAGGGATTAACGCGTTTTAAATTACAATTATTACAAGACGCTCCTAAGTACGTTCCGGTTAGATGGCAGTGGTCTCTAACTTTTATAATGTTTTTTCTAAATTCGTCTTGGCACATATAACAGGTTTTAGCTTCAAACCAATCTTTTTCTTCCTCCGATGAGATCCGCATTGGCTTGTTCATCTTATAAATCTCTTGAATTTTTTTAGCTATATTGGTAATACATTCCATTAAATGAGAAGCGGCATCAGCTCCCCTATACTTACTATTTAAACGTCAACTCCTTCTATTCCTTTAACATATAGACAAAATGATATCGGATCATCCTCTGATATTCAGTCGTATTCTTCGACGATTCGTTTACAGGAACTAATATCGATTCAAAGTCGGCATAGATGACAAACGGCACCTTGCTTTGTCGTTTTATATTTGAGAATCTGATGAAGTGGTCTTTCTTTGGTATCTCTATTCTTGCTGGTTTATTTTCAGAGCAATATATCTTATGTTCTTCAAGTTTTTCATTAGCTTGTTTCCATACAGATTGTTAAAATGTGTGAAGCAGCGTTTACAGATTGTTAACTTATGTTCATACTGGCTGATTTGAGACACAACTAACCTTTCGAAATTTTTTATGTAAACATAATGGGAAGTTTTATCATCAGACACGAGTAAAAGATCCCGGTGATCTTTCGATTCTGTTTTACTGACCTTCAGAGGGTATATATTATCTTTCTCATCGAGCCAATTGACATTGATGGAGATGTTATTTACCTTTTCAAATTTTCTTATCTCAGTCAATGAAGTTGGCAATGAAACGCAAGTAAAGTCATACACATGTTCTAAATTGTTATACTTTTAGTAACGCTTGGTGCATGCTTTTTCACAAATTTTGATAAAATTGAATACTTAAAACAGTACTTATCATTATTCCGCACATTAATGCTAGCATTCTTTGATTATATAGATGGGGGAGTGGAAGATCCGTACAACCCCTTAGTGGCAGATATTTGTTAATTCTTAATCCGATTCCATCAACCCCACTCAGCTTCCATCCCCTTTTTTTAAATTGAGACTACTCAGCATCAGTTATGATTTTGTTAAAACTTTCCTCTATAAATTTGCTAAGATTGCTGCCTTTAAACACACATTTGTTTTAAACACACAATGCCTTATCCATCTGATCACCTACAGAATTTCTAAAAGTACATTCCAACAGACAGTTAACTTTTAATGCACCATGTTCATGTAGTGAATCTCGAATTTAATCCACCAAGAGGTTCTTAACACTTTCCAGAAACGAGTTAATATCCATAGAGTCGGACGATCTGATGAAGAATGATGCCAATCGGTTCTGAAATGCTGTCTCATACTCAACAAGTCCCTGCTTGTCTGGTACGAGTGCTAAAATGGCATTCTTTCGTGGCTCAGATAATTTAACTTTTTCATCAACGGTTTCTGGGTGCATGCATATGAATGAAGAAATGAATGAATGAAGAAATATGAAATAGTTTAAAATTAAAGGAAAAAAATCTATATAACTTAAATAAAAAAAATATCAATGACGCCAACAAATTAGGAAATATTTTTAAACTCAGATAGCAGCAACAGCAACACATCAATGTGTTCTCTTTAAAGTCTGAAGCTTAAATGACAGTAAACACAAATGACAAGTAACTCCTTAACTATCAGCTGTTGGTTACCCCCACTACCTCGTGGTTACCCCCCACCACCTTCCATTTCACCCCCACCACCTCCTATTCCCCACCCACCTTCGATTTTACTCCCACCACCTCCAATTTTACCCCCATTACCTCCAATTTTACCCCCACTACCTGCCCATGCAGTGTATCCGAGGATACTAAACTCAAGTTATGGGTATATGGGTATCTCTCTAGTTACGGGTCATCTAAATCTCTCCGACTCTCCCCGTTTACTCTTAACCACTTCTGACCATCTCATTCCTCAGAGGAGAAGACGCCTTTACTCTCCTATACGTCGTTAAATATCGTCCTCCTCAGATCCGATATAATTCCACTTTCGAATCTTCCCTGTTTACCTACACCCCAATGTGCAATCATGTCATAATAGCTGGTGATCTCAATACTAATCTTTGCTCCGTTACTCCAGAGAAATCAAACCTGACACATCTTCTTTCCTTAGACCTTTTTATTGTTCCATTTCAACCAACCCATCACACTTAATTTTCCAGCACATGGCTTGATCTCTTCATCATTGACTCCTCCCATAAATTAGCCCTCTCAACTCAGTTCCCGCAATCATGCTCCGCTCAAGACTTCTACCTTCAAACGCCGCCCCGCACCGTGGATTAATCAAGAAATCAGAGAGTTAATGAGAAAAAGAGATGCTGCAAGAAAAAGATTCAAACGCACCAGTAACACCAACGATTATTCTACCTTCAGATCAATTCGAAACCTCACTCAATCTTCCTTACGCCGTGCAAAAGCTAAGTTTTTCCATGATTCTCTTTCAAAAGCTCCTGATTTCAAATCCAAATGGAAAATCCTGAAAAAATTATCCGTTATAAATTCAAAATCCAGCTCCATTTACCTTATAACTCAAGAAGAACTGAACCAGCATTTCGCCGATCCACTTCTCGTGTCTCATCCGACTCAAACCTCCTTCCTCCCACGCAATTCTAACTCCATCATTTTCTACTTTCAAAATATTTCACCTGATGATTTACTATATATAGACCCATACCGATCCTATCCAACCTCTCAAAACCACTCGAGACAAATGCCTATTCCCGATTCTATAACTTTCTTGAACAATAATTCCTACTTGTTCCCTTTCAGTCTGGCTTTAGATCCCAACATTGCACACAACCAGCTATGTTAAAAATCACCCAAGACCTTCGATCCTCCATAGATAAACAGAAAATATCCATCTTGGTCCTCTTTGACTTCTCAAAAGCTTTCGATATGGTGAAACATGAAATCTTACTATCAAAACTCCGAAATCTCCCAGTATCCGAAAGCGCCATAAATTGGTTCCTTCCCTTCCTATCTCATTGATCGCAAACTGTGATAATCCCAAATAAACCTCATTTATCCCTTCTCTCCGCCTATCCCGTTAACTCACGGAGTTCCTCAACGGTCAGCACTTTTATCTATCCTGTTCTCTTTCTATATCGATGACCTTCCCGATTCCATACATCACTGCAAATATCACCTTTATGCCGATGACAGTATCAATTTATGGGCCACCAAGAATTGTCTAAAACTTAATGTAGATAAAGCCAAAGCCATTCTCATCGGTTCCAAACATCTCCTCGACTCCCTCTCCTGCCACCCCTTACTTTACCTAAACCATTAGCCCATCACCTTCCACACATCTGTTAGAAACCTAGGAGTATTCCTCGACCAAAACCTCACATGGAATAATCATATTTCTCAAGTTTCCAGAAAATCCATTGCTATCCTTAAGCAGTTCCTTAGGCTACGAGATCTAATACCCATTATAGTCCAGGAGCCGGGGCCGAAAAGTGCGAATTATAAGAAGAAAATTTTTAATGTGATTTTCAAACTAGGTCTTCGCCTGATACGAAAAAACCTTGTCTGCCCATCGTAGGTGGTCGGATTCGCGGAGCAGACAAAATCCAAAAACACGATTTAAGGACCAAAAATTGTGTATTATTTGAAGACGTTTCTTTCTTTTATAATATCAAACTAGGTCTTTGCCTGATACAAAAAACTCTGTCTGCCCTTCGTAGGTGGTCGGATTCGCAGAGCAGACAAAATCCAGAAACACGGTTTAAGGACCAAAATTTCGTATTATTTGAAGACGTTTCTTTCTTTTCTAATATCAAACTAGATCTTTGCCTGATGCAAAAAACTCTGTCTGCCCATCGTAGGTGGTCGGATCCGCAGAGCAGACAAAATCCAAAAACACGCTTTAAGGACCAAAAGTTGTGTATTATTTAAAGACGTTTCTTTCTTTTCTAATATCAAACTAGGTCTTTATCTGATACAAAATACTTTGTCTGCCCATCGTAGGTGGTCGGAATCATGTGGCAGACAAGATGCAAAAACACGCAATAGGTTACGACCCAAAATTTTAAATTATTAGAAGACGTTTCTTTCCTTTCTTATATCAAACTAGATCTTCACTTTTAACGAAAGAAGTTTGTCTGCCCATCGTAGGTGGTCGGAATCATGTAGCAGACAAGCTTCAAACCATAACCATTGAGACATTTACAATGGTTATTTTGTTAGAAACGGGGTTTGATATTGGTAGAGATGAAGTTGAAAGTTTGTGATTTGTAGGAATTAGTATTTGTTGATACTTCCATGTGCGCGAATCCAAAGGGAAAAAGTCCAAATTGATAGGTGGAGAGAAGCTATAACGTAATTGCCACAACATAATGTATTATTACATAGACATATTACATATATCAGCTCTCGAATTGAAGCTTTTTTAATGTCCATTAATGTATATTAAAAGGAGTATTTGCGTATTATGAGTGGTTTCTGTGATATTCACCTTAATAACGCTAAAATAAGAACAATTTTCGTATTTGTAACACAATGTATCATATGGACAAAGATATCTCGGTACCTATAGTACCTACAGGCATATATCAGCTCTCGAATTGAAGGTTATTCATTGTCCATTAATGTATATTATAAGGAGTATTTTCGTATAATGAGTGGTTTCTGTGATATCCACCTTCATTACGCTAAAATAAAAACAATTTTCGTATTTGAAACACAATGTATCATATGGACAAAGATATCTCGGTACCTATAATACCTACAGACATATATCAGCTCTCGAATTGAAGCTTTTTTAATGTCCATTAATGTATATTAAAAGGAGTATTTTCGTATAATGAGTGGTTTCTGTGATATCCACCTTCATTACGCTAAAATAAAAACAATTTTCGTATTTGAAACACAATGTATCATATGGACAAAGATATCTCGGTACCTATAATACCTACAGACATATATCAGCTCTCGAATTGAAGGTTTTTTAATGTCCATTAATGTATATTAAAAGGAGTATTTGCGTATTATGAGTGGTTTCTGTGATATTCACCTTAATAACGCTAAAATAAGAACAATTTTCGTATTTGGAACACAATGTATCATATGGACAAAGATATCTCGGTACCTATAATACCTACAGGCATATATCAGTTCTCCAATTTAAGCTTTTTTAATGTCCATTAATGTATATTATAAGGAGTATTTTCATATAATGAGTGGTTTCTGTGATATTCACCTTAATTACGCTAAAATAAGAACAATTTTCGTATTTGGAACACAATGTATCATATGGACAAAGATATCTCGGTACCTATAATACCTAACGGCATATATCAGGTATTATATTAAAGCTTATTAGATGTTTGTTAATTTTTATTATTATAATTATTTTGGTAAAATGAGCGGTTTCTATGATATCGGGCTGAACACTGTTAAAAGTCGATCAATTCCTTTTTTTAAGACACAATGAATTATATGGACAAAGATATCTCGGTACCTATAATACCTACAGCCATATATCAGCTCTCGAATTGAAGTTTATTAGATGTTAGTTAATTTTTATTATTATAAGTATTATGGTAAAATGAGCGGTTTCTATGATATCGAGCTGAACACTGTTAAAAGTTGTTCAGTTCCTTTGTTTAAGACACATGAATTATATGGACAAAGATATCTCAGCCCAATATAACCAAAACCGAAAATTTTACCAAAAAACTCATGAGAACTAAAATTAAAAGAATCTAATAAGGTTCCTAATAGGTTCGTTTTAGAACTGATAGGCGTCTGTAGGTCTTATATTTGCTCTTATAATACATTGTGCTCTAAATACGATAATTGATCTAATATTAACGTTATGAAGATAAATATCACAGAAACCACTCACTATGCGAAAATACTAATTATAATATACATTGATGGTTATTGAATAAGCTTCAATTCGAGAGCTGATAGATGTCTGTAGCACTTTTAGGTACCGAGGTATCTTTGTCCATATAATACATGGTGCCTTAAACAGAGGGATTGATCGACTTTTACCAGTGTTTAGGCGGATATCATAGAAACCATCAATTTTACCAAAATACTCATAATAATAAAAATTAACAAGCATCTAATAATCTTTAATATAAATGGTGATAGACGTCTGTTGTTCTCATAGGTATTGAGATATCTTTGTATATATAATAGTGAATATAATTAGTTGACCGTTGAGAATTACTGAAGGAATTAGTCCGGGTGGCGGTCATTAAATGAAACAACTGAATAGTTTCAACTATTTTATTGTTTGCCAACGTTTCGACCCCCATTGTGGGTCATCATCAGGGCTAAAAAGATACAAAAAGGATACATTTAAAATAAGATTAAAAATACTATTAAAAAAAAAAAAATAACTATTGCGCTAGAGAATGTCAATATTATAACATAAAAGGAACTAGATGTGTAAAGAAATCAATTAATTAAATTACAATGATAAAGGTATACTAATGAGAGCTATACAGACCAGATACTGACTAAAGATAATGTACAAGGAGGAGGAGGAAATTCCAATTTGGATCTGCTGCTCAACTTCGCTGAGTTGCTACAGTACACAGCATACCCCATCAATCCCGAAGACAATCTTAAAGAAGAAGAAAGATAGAGAGAGATTCCGCCAAATAGGAAATACATATATTTTACTAATTTTGAAATCGATCATGGACATCCGAAAATCCAGACCAGCCTCAATGTATATGGTGATGCAGGATTCCCAGTGAGTCTAAGATTATGGTCTCCGCCATGTTTTGCATCTCATTTCTTCCGAGTCCATAGTTCTCTAAAAATAATGCAGTGGCTACTGGGATGGTTCCTCTGCTTCCGAACCAAGTCCCACGACTTTAAATTCCCTTTCGCCGAACTCTTCACAAAATTTTTCCCTCAGGTATGGAATACATTTTGTATAAATGTTCTCTTTCTCCTCTTGAATCCTCTTGCCTTGGTCCTGGTCATTTGTTTCATATCTGATACTGTCCACTATCAGTGCTTCATTTTTCGTGGCATTAAACGCTAAGATATCCACAAATCTTGTCGACCCATCGGTATCAAGGCAAAAAACTTCCTGAAAACATTTATACTTTTTCACTTCCAAAAGTTCTGCTATTTCTTTCTTTATGCGGTTGTGCCGGCGGGTAACGAGAAGCATGTTATGTGGACATTTTCCCAACACATGTGAAGGGGTTTCTAACTCTCGACCGCATCTGCGGCAGAGGGGTCCAACAGCCTCGTTACCCTGGCATCTTGATCCAGGGACTCCACGAAGTGGTGCGTAGTTTATGTTCAATTTGAGTGCGTTGGTCCACTCTGATCCTGTTAACATCATTCGATCGAACATAAACGTGTTTACGCTCGGGTTGGCTTTAAAATGGACCACGCCTACACCCTGCCACTTGCACTGGCTCCACTCCTCAAAAGACTTTTCCCTCAAGAACTGTCTCACACTCTTTACCGTGAGAGGGGCCTTCATAGCATTTCCCTCAATCCGCAGTAGTTCGCTGCACTCGCGGATCTCCTCCGTTAAGTTGAAAATATTTTGAAACAGGGCGTCTGTTACTCCGGCCAATCTTTGAGAAATCGCCCAATGCTGAAGAGGAGCTTCCCATTGACAACGCAGAAGCCCAAGACCCCTGTATCGTCATTAAATGAAACAACTGAATAGTTTCAACTATTTTATTGTTTGCCAACGTTTCGACCCCCATTGTGGGTCATCATCAGGGCTAAAAAGATACAAAAAGGATACATTTAAAATAAGATTAAAAATACTATTAAAAAAAAAAAAAAATAACTATTGCGCTAGAGAATGTCAATATTATAACATAAAAGGAACTAGATGTGTAAAGAAATCAATTAATTAAATTACAATGATAAAGGTATACTAATGAGAGCTATACAGACCAGATACTGACTAAAGATAATGTACAAATATATAAGAATAAATTACATGAAATAAAAAACATCCACATAGGACACATCGCAAATGTATGTGGGTGAAACCAAAAACTACTTAAAAACCCGCATATCTCAACATAAATCCTCCGTATCCTCTCGAAACCTTCTAGCCTCAAAACTCTCCGAACACTCCATAACTTTTAATCATTCATTTAACTTTCAAGATTGTTCCATTTTAGATTCTGTTCCCGACCATAAAAAAAGACTCATCGCTGAATCCGTCCACATCCATCTCCAATCTAATCCTGTCAATCATAAAACTGATCTCCTCCACCTACAGCCATATATTAAACTCTCTTAAGTGATACAGTTTCCCATGTCCATCCCATTTTATAAATTTTGTTTATTTATTTATTTTTTATTTATTTATTTTATATATGTATCTATTTCATTTGTGTCTGCACTTAATAAATTCTTAATGGTTTTACAATTCAATGTATTCCTATTTGTAATTATTTTACTATTTTGTATCAACTATATGATCTGTCAATGATTGCTACTTATTATTATTTTTTCTCATAATATTTTCACTTGGTTAATTTTACTGTCTTAATATATGTACAATAATTATTAAAACGTTGGTTGGGTGGTAGTCAGTCTTACTACATATAGTTTATACATTATTATTCTTACTATTGTATTATATTGTTTTACTTCAACAACTTGTTAAAACATCTTCTAATACCGTTATGATGTTATTAATATTGTAGGTTTAATCTGAACACTTCCTTTTATGTTAATATTACAATTTTACTCATTGTTGTCAGATCCCGTCTAGAAATGTGGTACGTATTTTCCATTTTACCCAACCTTTTGTACGTACTTTCCTATCTACCTGCCTATATTCCTTATTACCAAATTGTACCTAGTTTCCACTCGCCTACCAGACGGTACGTATCTCCACTGAACTCCATTTTTTTTTAATGTTTTTTATTTTTTTATTAATGTTCATGTAATTTTTTCTTATATATAGTTGATATATAATAATTGTTATATATAGTTGAGCTGGTTCCGCCGGCGGAGTCACATCGTCTCCATGTCGGTCAAATAGAACTTCTGTAATAAGAGTCCTATCGGCTTCGAAATTTACATACGAGTTAATGTACAGTTTTAGTGCGTATGTGTAAAATTTGAACAAATTCGGAGCGCGAACTTGGCCACACGAAGAGCGGCAAGTTGGGCTTCAGATCCCGGGAGGCGTTCTCTTATCGGGAGGAGGTTGAGACAGGTCCATCCCCACTCAGCTAAGCCCTTTGTTTATACTTTTATTTCATATTTAATGTTCACTTTTATCAATGGCATAAACGGGTAATGACCCGGTTGTTTGTTATTATGTCAAGTTATTTTAGAATGTGGACGTTCTTTAGATTTCTATTTATTTTCTAATGTTTTATTTATCCTTGCATTAATGATCAAGTCAATTAATACATGAATCACGTTGGCATGATTTCTATATAAAAGGATGCCATATGATATGAATATCTTCTAAGTATACTTTAAACTTAATATATTTTCTTAGACTTTCTACGTGATTATGTAGTTTTTTAATCCTATTATATTCATATACTGTTGATGTAATTATAATTATATACTTTTACTTATTTATAACAAATAATAATCGATAAGCTATATTTTAAACTATTTACTAATTTTAATTGCATGTTTTTTTTCTCTAATAATTTTAGCATTTAACTATGTTTTTTTTTAGCCTTTAGAAATGTTAGAGCAAATAATTTTATAGCTATGAATCATGCTATGATTTATATTTTTTGACGTCTTACTATATTTTAGACCTAATATGTTTTCTTAGTCTTTTACGTGATAATATTTTTGGGTGGGTTTTTTTTTAAATATTATTTTAGTCATAACATCTTGGCATATTTATATTTATATGCCTATACACAACTTAGTTATTAATATATAAGTTGTTTTAAACTGTTTGCCTAATATTGATTGCATGTTTTTCTCTAATGATTTTAACGTTTAACTATCTATATATATATATATATATATTTTTTTTTAATTATTATTATTATTATTTTAATGTACTTTTACTTATTTATAACAACTAATAATCGATAAGCTATATTTTAAACTATTTACTAATTTTAATTGCATGTTTTTTAATAATTTTAGGATTTAACTTTTTTTTTTTTTTTTTTTTAGCCTATATAAATGTTTGAACAAATAATTTTATAGATATAAATAATGTTATGATCTTTTTTCAACATCTTACTATATTTTAGACCTAATTAAATATATTTTCTTAGCATTTTAGTGATAATATTATGTTTTTTTTTTTTTTAATCTTTTTATAATCATAAACTCTTGATATATTTATATAATTTTACCTATTTATATCTAAGTCATTGACCTGTGAGTTATTTTGAACTACTTACCTAATATTAATTGCATATTTTGTTCTAATAATTTTACGTTTTACCATTTATGTTTTTTAGCCTTTATCAATGTTTGAGCAAGTAATTTTATAGATATGAATAATGTTATGATCTTTTGAATTTCTTAATGGAATGGCTATATAAAAGCGGTCATTGTTTTTTTTCTTCTTTTTTTTTTTCGCTTTTTGTAGGGATAGAGGAGTAAGTCTAAATTTTGCCAATATTGATGTTATATGTTGGGTACTAAGTTGTTGAACTAGTCTTAAATAACAAAATGGAAGATATATCCGGAACTGGGAGAAATATAGATGTTGGCCAGCAAGTATGGATTCGAAGAACATGCGGGTTACTTCAAGAGGCCTTTATTACTAATATATAAAAGAGTGATAAGAATAACTACCGAATTGTGTCCGTTGAATGGGAGGAAAATACCGGCATTTTTTCTGGAAAAACTGTGGTCGACAGTGAGCTTTTCATACGAGACCCGACAATGATTATGGAGTCACATGAAAAAGACAATGACGGTAATCGTAGCTCAGAAAATTGTATTCAAGAGGGCTCACATAAAAACGATGAAGATTTGGATACTAAACAGCAATGTTTAACAAAAGATAACTCTTGCCACACGACTACTCTTGTTCGATTTGCCATCAATCATTTAAGAGTATTCGTGGGCTTGTAATTCATACATCAAAGAAGCACCCGATAGAAGCGAATAGGATTAAGTTGGGAAGGATAGAAAGGAAGAATGAAAGTGAAAAGGTCCAAAGTTCAACTGAGAACAACATTGGGTTAGATGTTAAAAAGTGGGCGGACACAATTAAAGATCTGCTTAAGGCTCCTTTCAATTCTGAAAATTTTGATAAAAACATGAGGAACTTTCATTGTTTTCTAAGAGAAGCTAATAAAACTCTCCCAGGTCCAAAACATCCAGCAGTACGTTTTTACCAAATGCGTAAAACGAAAAAGCTTGCGATGGGGGGGAAGGGTGAACGAAAGGCTAGCAATCCTCAAAGATCCAACAAGGCCGCAAGGGAAAGGAGGCGCGAACAATACGAATACGACCTGGCCCAATACAAATACTACAACTGCAGGAAGAAAGTGGTTCAGAGTGTAATGAATGAAAATCGCCCAAAGCAGTGTCCCATCGCCATTGAGAAGGTTGAGGATCAGATAGATAGATAGATAGATAGAAAAGTCTGTTTTTATTTTTCAAAATTAAGTACATCAAATAGCCAATAAGCAAATAAAAATAAAATAAACAAATTACAAATTACGAAATACAATAATAAAAATCAGACACACTACATGGTCTGTTGACCGTCCGTGGAGTCTGTGTTTATTAACAAAATTAATCCTTAATCTATCAATATAAATAATCAATAACAAAATAAGAAACAAACACTTCCCATGCTATTTATTTACTAAAATTAATTCACAAATAGTCAAATTTACAATTAGTTAAATTTAATTTAACAAATTCACTAATAGTTAAATTCTCTCGTTAGTAACATTCTATAAGAAAAAGCCGATCTGGAGAAATTAACTAATGCCAGCCAATCTTTTCCATTTATCAACTCTAAAACTTGATCCCACGTTAAATTTTTAGAATTAAAATATTTTTTTCTGAACTCAGTAAGAATCGGACAGGCAGCCAAGAAGTGAAAAAGATCTTCTGTTTCATTTGTATTGCACAAACTACATTTATTATTTGTTTTCATGAAATGTTTGTAATTCAGGTTTAATACATAAGCTCTTATTTTAATTACCCATCTAATCACCTGCAGGTTGAGGATCATTTCAAATCACTTTTTGAGATAAAAAATGATAACGAAAAAGAAGACTACCCTTCATCACCAGGTATTCCTAACGTGCAATCAATTGATTTGAAAACAGTACACAGGGTAATAAAAAATATATCTTTGGACACATCAGCCGGTCCAGATGGAGTTCTTATAAGAACAATAAGGAAAATAGGAATCGCACATATAATGAAAACAATTGTAGAAACAATCCTGAAATTCGGACACGTCCCCGAAATTCTCCGCTGTGGACGAACAGTTTTAATTTATAAAGGAAAAGGGGATAGCAAGGATATATCCTCTTGGAGACCGATTACAATTTATCCCATCGTGAGGCGTATCGTTGAAAAGGTTCTTGACTTCGAGCTTCGAAAGCAAATTTCATTTCACCCAAGCCAGAGAGGTTTCATTATTGGCCAACCGGGGTGTCATGTCAATGCCAGAATAATTGATGCTATTCTCAGGGATGCAAAAAATAAACAAGAAGACGCGGCAGTCGCGTTCTTAGATGTGACTGGAGCATTTGATAACATCGGACACGGCCATATCTTGAGATCTTTGGAGTCGAGAGGAGTTTCGAGCGATTTAAGAAAAGCGATTGAGGGCCTATTGTGTAAAAACACGATAAAGATCAATCTTGGGATCAATGAAACAAACGGTATCCATGTTTTGAGGGGAGTACCTCAGGGTGGGCCGCTTTCACCGGCGTTGTTTAATCTAAGTATAGATTCTATATACACCGAGCTCTGTGATCCAAAGGTAGCTAATGAGTATGGATACAAATTACTTCCAAACCACGACTCTGTTTTACTCACAGGTTTTGCGGATGATCAAGCCGTGACCTGTCACAATGTGGAATCTGGAGAGAGAGCCATCAACTGCGTCCGTAGAATACTTGGAGAGCTAGGATTATCTGTTAATGCAAACAAAAGCACAGGTATAATCTTGAAAAATGGAAAGTTGGTTGGGTCAAAGTTTTGTTTGGATACGGGAGAGGAAATCCATTCTATTCAAGATAAAGATTTCATCAAATACCTGGGTTGTAGATTTTCGGGGGAATTAGAATTTGATGAGGAATCCGTCGGTAGGCTGAATCGAGATATGGAAAAGCTTGAAATTCTAATCTCCTAAAGCCTGACCAAAAAATAAACAATGCAAATAGATATGTTTTTCCTTCCGTGATATACCCACTGCAGACTGCACCACTAACAAAACTGCGCCCATCTTTGTTAGAGGCAATCGATGTCATAATTCGAAGATGTATAAAGGCTATCATAGGATTGCCAGCCAACTCCTGCTCTACTATGCTGTACTCGCCGCGACGATACAGGGGTCTTGGGCTTCTGCGTTGTCAATGGGAAGCTCCTCTTCAGCATTGGGCGATTTCTCAAAGATTGGCCGGAGTAACAGACGCCCTGTTTCAAAATATTTTCAACTTAACGGAGGAGATCCGCGAGTGCAGCGAACTACTGCGGATTGAGGGAAATGCTATGAAGGCCCCTCTCACGGTAAAGAGTGTGAGACAGTTCTTGAGGGAAAAGTCTTTTGAGGAGTGGAGCCAGTGCAAGTGGCAGGGTGTAGGCGTGGTCCATTTTAAAGCCAACCCGAGCGTAAACACGTTTATGTTCGATCGAATGATGTTAACAGGATCAGAGTGGACCAACGCACTCAAATTGAACATAAACTACGCACCACTTCGTGGAGTCCCTGGATCAAGATGCCAGGGTAACGAGGCTGTTGGACCCCTCTGCCGCAGATGCGGTCGAGAGTTAGAAACCCCTTCACATGTGTTGGGAAAATGTCCACATAACATGCTTCTCGTTACCCGCCGGCACAACCGCATAAAGAAAGAAATAGCAGAACTTTTGGAAGTGAAAAAGTATAAATGTTTTCAGGAAGTTTTTTGCCTTGATACCGATGGGTCGACAAGATTTGTGGATATCTTAGCGTTTAATGCCACGAAAAATGAAGCACTGATAGTGGACAGTATCAGATATGAAACAAATGACCAGGACCAAGGCAAGAGGATTCAAGAGGAGAAAGAGAACATTTATACAAAATGTATTCCATACCTGAGGGAAAAATTTTGTGAAGAGTTCGGCGAAAGGGAATTTAAAGTCGTGGGACTTGGTTCGGAAGCAGAGGAACCATCCCAGTAGCCACTGCATTATTTTTAGAGAACTATGGACTCGGAAGAAATGAGATGCAAAACATGGCGGAGACCATAATCTTAGACTCACTGGGAATCCTGCATCACCATATACATTGAGGCTGGTCTGGATTTTCGGATGTCCATGATCGATTTCAAAATTAGTAAAATATATGTATTTCCTATTTGGCGGAATCTCTCTCTATCTTTCTTCTTCTTTAAGATTGTCTTCGGGATTGATGGGGTATGCTGTGTACTGTAGCAACTCAGCGAAGTTGAGCAGCAGATCCAAATTGGAATTTCCTCCTCCTCCTTGTACATTATCTTTAGTCAGTATCTGGTCTGTATAGCTCTCATTAGTATACCTTTATCATTGTAATTTAATTAATTGATTTCTTTACACATCTAGTTCCTTTTATGTTATAATATTGACATTCTCTAGCGCAATAGTTATTTTTTTTTTTTTTTAATAGTATTTTTAATCTTATTTTAAATGTATCCTTTTTGTATCTTTTTAGCCCTGATGATGACCCACAATGGGGGTCGAAACGTTGGCAAACAATAAAATAGTTGAAACTATTCAGTTGTTTCATTTAATGACCGCCACCCGGACTAATTCCTTCAGTAATTCTCAACGGTCAACTAATTATATTCACTATTATATATACAAAGATATCTCAATACCTATGAGAACAACAGACGTCTATCACCATTTATATTAAAGATTATTAGATGCTTGTTAATTTTTATTATTATGAGTATTTTGGTAAAATTGATGGTTTCTATGATATCCGCCTAAACACTGGTAAAAGTCGATCAATCACTTTGTTTAAGGCACCATGTATTATATGGACAAAGATACCTCGGTACCTAAAAGTGCTACAGACATCTATCAGCTCTCGAATTGAAGCTTATTCAATAACCATCAATGTATATTATAATTAGTATTTTCGCATAGTGAGTGGTTTCTGTGATATTTATCTTCATAACGTTAATATTAGATCAATTATCGTATTTAGAGCACAATGTATTATAAGAGCAAATATAAGACCTACAGACGCCTATCAGTTCTAAAACGAACCTATTAGGAACCTTATTAGATTCTTTTAATTTTAGTTCTCATGAGTTTTTTGGTAAAATTTTCGGTTTTGGTTATATTGGGCTGAGATATCTTTGTCCATATAATTCATGTGTCTTAAACAAAGGAACTGAACAACTTTTAACAGTGTTCAGCTCGATATCATAGAAACCGCTCATTTTACCATAATACTTATACTAATAAAAATTAACTAACATCTAATAAACTTCAATTCGAGAGCTGATATATGGCTGTAGGTATTATAGGTACCGAGATATCTTTGTCCATATAATTCATTGTGTCTTAAAAAAAGGAATTGATCGACTTTTAACAGTGTTCAGCCCGATATCATAGAAACCGCTCATTTTACCATAATACTTATAATAATAAAAATTAACAAACATCTAATAAGCTTTAATATAAGACCTGATATATGCCTATAGGTATTATAGGTACCGAGATATATCTATATATATTGTGAGATATATTGTGAATATCACAGAAACCACACATTATACGAAAATACTCCTTATTATATACATTAATGGACATTAAAAAAGCTTCAATTAGAGAGCTAATATATGCCTATAGGTATTATAGGCACCGAGAGATCTTTGTCCATATGACACATTGTTTTGCAAATACGAAAATTGTTCTTATTTTAGCGTTATTAAGGTGAATATCACAGAAACTACTCATTATATGAAAATACTACTTATAATATACATTAATGGACCAAAAAAAAGTTTCAATTTGAGAGCTTTTATATGCCTGTAGGTATTATAGGTACCGAGATATCTTTGTCCATATGATACATTGTGTTCCAAATACGAAAATTGTTCTTATTTTAGCGTTATTAAGGTGAATATCACAGAAACCACTCATTATACGAAAATACTCCTTATATTATACATTAAAAAAGCTCCAATTAGAGAGCTGATATATGCCTATAGGTATTATAGGCACCGAGATATCTTTGTCTATATGATACATTGTTTTCCAAATACGAAAATTGTTCTTATTTTAGCGTTATTAAGGTGAATATCACAGAAACTACTCATCATACGAAAATATTCCTTATAATATGCATTAATGGACATTAAAAAAGCTTCAATTAGAGAGCTGATATATGTCTGTAAGTATTATAGGTACCGAGATATCTTTGTCCATATAATTCATTGTGTCTTAAACAAAGGAACTGATCGACTTTTAACAGTGTTCAGCTTGATATCATAGAAACCGCTCATTTTACCATAATACTTATAATAATAAAAATTAACAAACATCTAATAAGCTTTAATATAAGACCTGATATCTGCCTATAGGTATCATAGGTACCGAGATATATCTATATATATTGTGAGATATATTGTGAATATCACAGAAACCACTGATTATACGTAAATACTCCTTATAATATACATTAATGGACATTAAAAAAGCTTCAATTCGAGAGCTGATATATTCTTGTAGGTATTATAGGTACCGAGATATCTTTGTCCATGTAATAATACATTAAGTTGTGGCAATTACGTTATAGCTTCTTCCCACCTATTCCAAAAACAAAACTAGATCAATTTGGAAGTAATTTGGAACACATATTGATTCCTAGAATTTACAGACTTTCAACTTTATCTCTACCAATATCAAACCCCGGTTCTACCAAAACAACCATTATAAAAGTCTCAATGGTTATTGTTTGGAGCTTGTCTGCTACATGATTCCGACCACCTACGATGGGCAGACAAAGTTTTTTTGTATCAGGTAATGACCTAGTTTGATATTCGAAAAGAAAGAAACGTCTTCAGTTAATCCAAAATTTTGGTCCTTAAACCGTGTTTCTGGATTTTATCTGCTCTGCGGATCCGACCACCTACGATGGGCAGAGTTTTTTTTTTGCATCAGGTGAAGACCTAGTGTGATATTAGAAAAGAAAGAAACGTCTTCAAATAATACAAAATTTTGGTCCTTAAAACGTGTTTTTTGAATCATGTCTACCAGATGAACCTGACCAGCTAGAATGGGCAAACTTTTTTTGCATCTGGTATAGGCCTAGTTTGGTATTATAAAAGAAAGAATCGTCTTCAAATAATACCATTTTTTGGTTAATAGTGACTGTTATTTATCTTCATAACGTTAAAATAAGAACAATTACCGTATTTAGGGCACAATGTATTTATATATAGCATTTCCAATTCAAATTCAACCTTTTCCAAGTCAAATTCAACCTTTTCCAAGTCAAATTCAACCTTTTCCAAGTCAAATTCAACCTTTTCCAAGTCAAATTTAACCTTTTCCAAGTCAAATTCAACCTTTTCCATTTCAAATTCAACCTTTTTCGATTTCAATAAAATAATAAAAATCAAATTAACATGATTTTATGTTTTTATGATTATTTTAATTACACATTATGTTTTTAGCCCTTGTGGCTTGTTAAATGTTCCCAGGGGCCTTTTTACATATAATTAGTCAGGATTATAATAATAAGTATAACCGATACTTTAATTTATAGACATTTTCGATACAAGGTCTGGTAGTCGGATTAGCGGGGGTCCGTTTGATATTAGTTTTATAATCGCGGGCGAAAATATTATCATTAGAGGTTAATTTTAACTTTTTATTTTAACTATTAATTTTAAATGCGCTCGCTTAAGAATAGTTTTATTTTAACTTTTTCGTATTTATTGGATACAAGGCTCAGTAGCTCCGTTCCCAAAGGTTCGTTACCGATTACACTATTAATTTTAATCGCGCTCGCTCAAGTAAAGCTTTATTTTAACTTTTTCTTATTTATTGGATACAAGGCTCAGTAGCTCCGTTCCCAAAGGTTCGTTACCGATTACACTATTAATATTAATCGCGCTCGCTCAAATATGGGTTTATTATAACTTTTTCGTATTTATTAGATACTAGGCTCAGTAGCTGCGTTCCCAAAGGTTCGTTACCGATTACACTATTAATTTTAATTGCGCTCGCTCAAATATGGCTTTATTATAACTTTTTCGTACTTATTGGATACAAGGCTCAGTAGCTCGGTTCCCAAAGGTTCGTTACCAATTACACAATTAATTTTAACCGCGCTCGCTCAAATATGGGTTTATTATAACTTTTTCGTACTTATTGGATACAAGGCTCAGTAGCTCGGTTCCCAAAGGTTCGTTACCAATTACACAATTAATTTTAACCGCGCTCGCTCAAATATGGGTTTATTATAACTTTTTCGTACTTATTGGATACAAGGCTCAGTAGCTCGGTTCCCAAAGGTTCGTTACCAATTACACAATTAATTTTAACCGCGCTCGCTCAAATATGGGTTTATTATAACTTTTTCGTATTTATTGGATACAAGGCTCAGTAGCTCGGTTCCCAAAGGTTCGTTACCAATTACACAATTAATTTTAACCGCGCTCGCTCAAATATGGGTTTATTATAACTTTTTCGTACTTATTGGATACAAGGCTCAGTAGCTCGGTTCCCAAAGGTTCGTTACCAATTACACAATTAATTTTAACCGCGCTCGCTCAAATATGGGTTTATTATAACTTTTTCGTACTTATTGGATACTAGGCTCAGTAGCTGCGTTCCCAAAGGTTCGTTACCAATTACACAATTAATTTTAACCGCGCTCGCTCAAATATGGGTTTATTATAAATTTTTCGTACTTATTGGATACAAGGCTCAGTAGCTCGGTTTCCAAAGGTTCGTTACCAATTACACAATTAATTTTAACCGCGCTCGCTCAAATATGGGTTTATTATAACTTTTTCGTACTTATTGGATACAAGGCTCAGTAGCTCGGTTCCCAAAGGTTCGTTACCAATTACACAATTAATTTTAACCGCGCTCGCTCAAATATGGGTTTATTATAACTTTTTCGTACTTATTGGATACAAGGCTCAGTAGCTCGGTTCCCAAAGGTTCGTTACCAATTACACAATTAATTTTAACCGCGCTCGCTCAAATATGGGTTTATTATAACTTTTTCGTACTTATTGGATACTAGGCTCAGTAGCTCGGTTCCCAAAGGTTCGTTACCAATTACACAATTAATTTTAACCGCGCTCGCTCAAATATGGGTTTATTATAACTTTTTCGTATTATTGGATACTAGGCTCAAGAAGAGGTTTATTTTAACTTGTCCGCATTTACTGCATACTACGCTCAGTCGCTGCGTAACCAAGGACTGGTTACAGATTATACTATTAATTTTAATTGCGCTCAAGTATAGGTTATCAAATAAAAACAGACGTATAAAATCGTTTTCTTTAGCAGATTATTAAACTCCAAAATATTAACCAAAAAGATAACTTACTATCCTGATAAAAACGATTGCGGTAACCCAATAATGAAAAGTTACAAAAGCACGAAATGAACATACATTAGGCCAACTAACTAAAAAAACATTAACACATTCACTAACAAAACACCCCAAAACACAAATACAGAAATTTAAGCGAGCGCGATAAAATTAACAGTATAATCAGTAACGCACCTTTGGGAACGCAGATACTGAGCCTAGTATCCAATAAATACGAAAAAGTTATAATAAACTCATATTTGAGCGAGCGCGGTTAAAATTAATTGTGTAATTGGTAACGAACCTTTGGGAACCGAGCTACTGAGCCTTGTATCCAATAAGTACGAAAAAGTTATAATAAACCCATATTTGAGCGAGCGCGGTTAAAATTAATTGTGTAATTGGTAACGAACCTTTGGGAACCGAGCTACTGAGCCTTGTATCCAATAAGTACGAAAAAGTTATAATAAAGCCATATTTGAGCGAGCGCAATTAAAATTAATAGTGTAATCGGTAACGAACCTTTGGGAACGCAGCTACTGAGCCTAGTATCTAATAAATACGAAAAAGTTATAATAAACCCATATTTGAGCGAGCGCGATTAATATTAATAGTGTAATCGGTAACGAACCTTTGGGAACGGAGCTACTGAGCCTTGTATCCAATAAATAAGAAAAAGTTAAAATAAAGCTTTACTTGAGCGAGCGCGATTAAAATTAATAGTGTAATCGGTAACGAACCTTTGGGAACGGAGCTACTGAGCCTTGTATCCAATAAATACGAAAAAGTTAAAATAAAACTATTCTTAAGCGAGCGCATTTAAAATTAATAGTTAAAATAAAAAGTTAAAATTAACCTCTAATGATAATATTTTCGCCCGCGATTATAAAACTAATATCAAACGGACCCCCGCTAATCCGACTACCAGACCTTGTATCGAAAATGTCTATAAATTAAAGTATCGGTTATACTTATTATTATAATCCTGACTAATTATATGTAAAAAGGCCCCTGGGAACATTTAACAAGCCACAAGGGCTAAAAACATAATGTGTAATTAAAATAACCATAATAACATAAAATTATGTTAATTTGATTTTTATTATTTTATTGAAATCGAAAAAGGTTGAATTTGAAATAGAAAAGGTTGAATTTGACTTGGAAAAGGTTGAATTTGACTTGGAAAAGGTTGAATTTGACTTGGAAAAGGTTGAATTTGACTTGGAAATGCTATATACAAAGATATCTCAATACCTATGAGAAATACAGACGTCTATCACCATTTATATTAAAGATTATTAGATGCTTGTTAATTTTTATTATTTTGAGTATTTTGGTAAAATTGACGGTTTCTATGATATCCGTGGTCTATGGTCTTCAAATAATACCATTTTTCGGTTTTTAGTGACCGTTTTGGATGGCCGCCATTTTTGATTCCGACCAGTTGGAGGTGGCAGACAAAAAAAATGTTGTTGTACTAGTTGGATAAAATGTGAAAATCACATTGAAAATTTTCTTCTTATAATTCGCACTTTTCGGCCTCGGCTCTTGGACTATTAAAACCCGGCAGCTCCTAGTTTCCTCTCTTATCTTCCCCCACTTTGATTATGGCTGCCAAGTGTTTGGAGGACTGTCAGAGAGGCTTGAGATGATGCTAGAGAGACTAATGAAATGCCTTATTAGATTCATCTTTGGAATTCCCAGGCGCTCCCATGTCTCCACTTGGTACGCTGAGTTGAAGTGGCTCTACCCGAAATTCCGACGGCAATACTTCTTAGGAACCTCTTAAAATCAAGCCTTTAGAACCAAAAACCCTTGTATATTTACAACATGTTCACCCCATTCTCTTCTGTCCACTCTATCAACAGAAGGTCCCAGTCCTTAAAGATCCCTCTCATAAAACAACTTTCTTTAAGACATCCTTTGTCATTCGTGCAACCTTATTGTGAAATTCCTTACCAAAGTTCATCAGTACATCTCAGCCGTTAACTGCCTTTAAACATCAACTATTCATCCATCTCCTAGAATATCAATTTGCCGTGCCTTTGTCAAGCCGAACTGTTTAGCCTCTATGTTCTTTATTCAATTATTATTTTCTTTAATTTTTACCTAATTTTTTTATTGCTCAAATATATATTTTTGTTTATATAAAATTCTTTAATGTAGTAATATTACGTTTGTACGTAAAGATAAATTTATCATTATTTGCTATTCACTATGTATTTAAATGATACATATAATATTTTAATCTCTTTACAGCCAGAAGAGTAATTTCAAAAATGTACTATTATATTTTTCTTAGGGGACTTTCTGTCCCAAAATAAAAAAATGTATTTTTTATTCATTCATTCAAAAATGCATGGTATAATAAAGTGGCTCTTCTAGTTCGCCGATTTTTAAAAAAATGCTGTAATATCTTTGGCGCTTCCTTCTTTCTTCTTCTTTCACTTGCTCTTTAGTGCCTATCAGCGTAGAGCATGCTTTGCCTCGGTCCCTTTCATACATACGCTTCCAAAAGTTGAAATTTCAATTACATATATAACTTATCATTTTTGAGCTTGCCTTACTACACACACAGACCTTTTTGTGGAAGTGGGTATTTGGACTCATGAGACCCGTATTTAGGGGACGTGTATTTCCGATGAAAATTCAAATACGGAAATTTTCACGATGGCATTACTTTCCCTTGCTATATATATTATATATATAAGTGGGTGAAATTAATAAGTTAGTATGGATAATATAATCATTGAATTGATCAAGAATAATTATCAGTAGGTTTTTGTAATTTAATGGATTTATCGACCCTGAAAGGTCTGGCCTGGAGCGAAGGTAACCTAAGATGGGACGTACTGGGCTCCTAATTTAGTGGAGCTGAGGGTGAGTGGGCGCTGACTCATTCATTCCAAGATAACTTCTATCCTTCACGGACCTCCATCTTGAATAGAATCCTTTATTTACTAATTTCCCTTTAGAAAAAAGTTGTATATTAGAGCTTCTATTTGCAATTATATAAAATAGATCAGTTATAGCTCTAAGCTACGAGACTCCACCGAACATCAGAAAAATGCGCTTTCTTTCTATTTATCCAATATTTTATAGAAAGAACCTAATATATTAACATCATTATAATAATGACTTCATGATACAGAATATTGGCTTGTAAAATAAGTTGGTAGCGTTTTTCAATGTTTCAATTTAATTCTGTCTTTGCTTATAAAATCATGTTATATTGGTCAATAATATTTACATATTCTAAAAAATGATATGTTAAGGTGCTTTTATGCATCAGTTCCAGTCGAGATTCTCTTGAGACAAACGTCACAATGACTGGAACGGAGATTACAGCAACATCGACATAACCCTAGCCCAAAATGTAGAAAATGAAAGTTGGCTACCGAGTTATCACAGTATATCTATTAATATAAACATAGTTTGATTTAGATATAATATATATATATGTGTGTGTGTGTGTGTGTATATGCATAAAAAAACTTGGACAAAGCAGTAAACCAGCAAAGCGGATGTCGACAATAATTATAATAGGCTTACCGAACCCGAAGGTTCGATGCCGATACCACCAAAATCCGCCTACACAGACTCGTCCAATTTTCACCGTTCAAGCCCAAGCCCCCGAGATCAGCCTTAACGCAATCCTCCCATCGACGCTTCGGCCTACCTTTCGGACACCTGCCAGTCAGATCAGCGAATACCAACTTTCTCGGAATCCGTTCCTCACCGAGCCCTAAAACTTTACTCGCCCATTTGAGTCTCCGCGATGCTATCAACTCAATTATATTCACAGGATACAAGTTCCGCAATTCCACGCTGTGCAATCTTCTGAACTCCCCATTCGCCTCATCTCTCTTAGGACCAAATATTTTACGCAGTACCTTATTTTCGAAAACCTTAAGCTGTTGTTCATCCTTCAAAGTAAGCGGCCACGTTTCGCATCCGTAAAGAACCGTCGGAAGAATAATAGTTTTATAAATTCTAACCTTTAAGTTTTTAGACAGAAGCCGCGAGCTAAGTAATTTAGCAACTGAATAATAACACGCATTTCCCACCTTTAACCGGGGCTTTATTTCTTCCTGGATTTCATTTTTTTTTTTGTTATCATTGAACCTAAGTATTTGAATTTCTCTACTTGTTCAAAAATATGCCCTGATATAACAAAATCACCAAAATCGCCATCGTTTCTGCTACTAATCATATATTTCGACTTATCGGTATTTAATTCGAGTCTTATTTCTTAACTGTTTTTTATTAACACACTTGTATTTAGTTGTATGGTTTCCGTGTCTTCACCTAGCAGTACCAAATCATCGGCATACCCCAAAAACCGGAATCTTGTCACCCATATTTAAGCCTTTCTCGGTAAACATCACCTTTTCTATGACATATTCTAAAGCTATATTAAATAAAACAGGTGAAAGGGAATTACTCTGTTTCAAACCCTATCGCACCTCAAATCTCTCGGAGTAATTATGACCGATTCTAACTTTATGGAATGTTTCCGACAAACACATCTCTACTAGGTTTACTAACTTCCTAGGTATTCCCTGTTCGACCATGATGTTATATAGCTTCTGACCGTCAATTGAATCATAAGCCTTTTTTAAAAATCGATATAAAGTTGATGGACTACACCGTTGTATTCCAATTTTTTTCTCTAATATTTGACGTAATCAGCTGATGCGCTCGATGATAACAGTCATACGTTCGTCTCTCAGATTTTTGTTTTTTTCAGTAGGAATTCGCTTGAATTCAGTCTGGAGAACATCACTAGACCTCAGGAATACTACAGCAGTGAATATTGGAGAAATTTCGGTAAGCAAAGTTATAATTTACTTTGTACAATCACGAAAAAGTGAAAGGAGGGTCACTGATCAGCTGATTGCCGCTAGCTCGGCAAGCTCGGGCTTGCTTTTCTTTTCCTTATCTTTCTTTAATTTTTTATTTTTCCTTCTTATTCGTATTCCATTATATATTTATTCCTATTTATTTATTTATTTTTTTTTTTTAATCAATGCGATATTTTCATCACGTGATGTCCTCGAAAGTTACAAATAAAAGATCTAGATCTGCAGGTTCAAACTCGTCTCCCACAAAACAGAGACCTCGCCGTGATAATAATAAAAAAATGATTCCACCAGCGACTGCTTCAGATACCTCTTTAGGATCTGAACCACAGCCCAGCACATCATCACAAGGATTAAATGAAGAATCGCCGTTTTTTACACCGAACCCATTTCAGATCCTTCAAATTGAAAAAGAAGCAATGGAATCTTCTCCTTTACCAAAAGAACCACAACCTCCACCAATATTTGTTAAAAAGATTAAGAACTTTCAACTACTGTGTACGCATTTAAATAAATTAACCGATCCTAATAGTTATTATTGTATAAGTAGAACCAGTGATACTAAAATATCCCCGACTACCGCCGAAACCTACAGAAGAATAGTAAAATATCTGACTGAGACCAAAGCTGATTTTCATACATATCAGTTACGCCAGGAGAGAGCTTTAAGGGTTGTAATTAGAAACCTACACCCTTCGACACCAGCTGCAGATATCCAAGAAGAACTGACGGAGATAGGCTATAAAGTGCGACAAGTCACCAACGTCCTAAAAGATAAAATTCCACTACCTCTATTCTTTGTGGACTTGGAGCCATCAGCAGGAGTTGAAAAAAGTTATGACCTCAATAGATTGTATTATACTAGTGTAAGAGTTGAAAAACCTTACACTAAGAAAGAGATAGTTTAGTGCCACAATTGTCAGGCATATGGTCATACCAGAAGTTATTGTCACCACATACACATGCATTCACACGCTGTGTGAAATGCGGTGAACAACACAAGTCAGAAGAATGCACAAGACCAAGATCAACACCCGCTGTTTGTGCTCTGTGCCTCAAGGACCACCCGGCTAACTACAAGGGATGTCAAATCTACAAGAACCTTAAAACCAGATACCAAAAACTTCAGAACCAGGATGAAACCGCAGTACCGATCAGAAGTGGAAGACAACCATCAAACATTATTAATTCCAATGTGACATTTGCCCATTTACTTTGAGGTGGGAACCAGAACAAAGAGGCCGAGGCCCTGCCGGAACAACGCACACTTCAAAATCCTCAACCCGTTCCACAACCAGCTATTCCTCAAAATTTACCCAACCCACAAAACCTCATCCGCATCAAATTTCTCATATTCCTCCTCCATCAAATGTCTCAGACCTTACAAGTTTGATGACATCCTTCATCACTGAAATCAAATCCCTCGTTATGCCGCTAATATCACTACTTACTAATCTTGTATCAAACTTAATCCCTTCCTTAAAAAATCCTTAAATGACATCACCTAACTCCTTATCCATTCTCCTATGGAATGCGAATGGTGTTAGAAATCATACTGACGAACTTACAGCTTTATTGCAAGACAAAAACGTTGACGTAGCACTTATTACTGAAACTAGACTAACCACTAAACAGTACTTCAAAATACCGCAATACATGACATACCGTACTGACCACCCAGACGGCAAAGCTCATGAAGGTTCTGCTATCATTGTGCACCAATCTCTCTCTCATCATTTACTCCCACTTCCCACCCATGATTTCCTACAAGCCACAGCCATAGTATTCAAAACTTTTTCCTTTACGGTAACCCTTACATCAGCATATTGCCCTCCCAAACATTCCATTTCCAACACAGAATTTTTATCCTTTCTAAATTCCTTAGGAAATCATGTCATTCTGGGTGCAGACTTAAATGCCAAGCATCAACAGTGGGGTTCGAGAACCACGAATTCTCGTGGACGAAATTTGCTGTCTGCACTCAACTCCCGTCATTTCAATCTCCTACCTCCTGATTCTTCTACCTACTGGCCAACCGATCCTAACCGTAATCCTGACATCCTTGACTTCTTCATTCACAGCGGATTAGGCTCCCTCAACCTATCTGTAACTCGACTTGATGAACTATCCTCAGACCATAGTCCACTGATCCTAAAAGTATCTCTCACTCCAATTCCAAAACCTATCCCACCGTCATTTATCCGAGGCCCTGTCAACTGGAACCTATTTCGCCAAATCCTGACCGATAATACTAACCTCAGAGTAACCCTCAAAACCCCAGAAGACCTTGACGATTCCGTCTACTCCTTCACTACCGCCATTCAGCAAGCTGTCATGACTGCCTCCTCTCCTAAGCACTCCAATATAACTCCTCAGCAAAACCATTTGCCTCAACAACTTACAGACCTAATCCGTGCAAAACGCCGAGCCAGATCATTATGGCAGCGCACCCGACACCCAACAGATCGCCGCTCCTATAACTTCTATTGTAGACAATTGAAGCAGGAGTTGGCGACCTTCCGTTCCCAGTCCTTTAATTCCTACCTCTCCTCTCTGTCTTCTAGTGATAATTCCCTGTGGAATGTCACGAAGAAGATTTTAAAATCCCATCAAGTTTCCCATCCTCTCCGCGTGGTGATGACTCCTAGGCTGCGTCTGATGAAGATAAAGCCGAGGAATTCGCCACACACCTCTCCAAAGTATTCACTCCTCACCCGGAATCCCAAAGCAATCATACCGCAACAGCACAAGACTTCCTTTTGTCTCCAATACCTCTTTCTCTACCTCCTAAAGCTATGAATCCCTCTGAGGTTAAATATCTTCTCCAGAAACTGACCCTCCGTAAATCTCCTGGACACGATCTCCTTACCCCCCAGATCCTCCGTCAACTTCCGCAGAAAGCTATTATATTCCTTACCTATATCTACAACTGCATCCTACGCACCACCTATTTTCCTCTCTTGTGGAAACATTCCACAATCATTCTCTTCCTAAAACCAGGTAAACCTTCCAGCAACACTTCATCCTACAGACCTATTAGTCTACTCCCCATCCTCTCAAAAATCTTTGAAAAACTCCTTCTAAAACGAATCCTGCCTATATTAGAATCTCAAAATCTCCCTTCCCATCAGTTTGGTTTTCGTGCTCATCATTCCACTGTTCAACAAGGACTCCGAGTTGTAGACCATATTTCCTCAGCCCTTGAATGCAAAGAGTATTGTTCTGGTGCGTTTCTGGACATAGCGCAAGCTTTTGACCGGGTATGGCACACCGGATTACTCTTCAAGCTTAAAAAGCATTTACCCCAGTCTCTATACCTCATTCTACGATCCTATTTCTCAAACCGCTCCTTCCGAGTTCGCTGTGGTGTAGAATTGTCTAACTTTTATCCCATTGAGGCCGGTGTTCCTCAAGGCAGCGTCTTGGGACCCGTCCTCTACATCCTTTACACTGCTGATATTCCTAATCATCCTGACACCTTTCTGACAACATTTGCAGATGACACCGCCATCCTGTCATCTAATTCCGATCCTGAACTAGCATCCTTAATCCTTCAAAGACACCTTTGTCTTATCGAGAACTGGTGTAATACTTGGCGTATAAAGGTAAACGAAGCTAAATGCAAACAAGTAAACTTCACTCTTCGACGAAAATCCTGTCCACCAGTTTACTTTAATTCCATTCCAATTCCTCTTTCAGACACAGTCCGGTATCTTGGCTTACTACTGGACAAAATATTGACGTCGAACCCACATACAAGACTTAAACGAAAAGAACTCAACAGACGATTCGGACAGTTATACAGACTACTAAACAGAAAATTTAAGCTAACAGTTGACAACAAATTATTACTTTACAAGACAATACTGAAGCCAATCTGGACCTACGGACTTGAACTGTGGGGGACAGCTAAACGTTCTAACATCAAACGCATTCAATCCTTTTAATCTAAAGTCCTCCGAACAATAGTAAATGCTCCTTATTATGTCTCTAACTATACCTTACACCACGACCTTAATGTTCCATTTATTTCAGACCTGATTCCATCCAAATTTTCTAAATTCCACCAGAACCTCATTCATCATCCTAATCCTCTAGCTCAATCCCTATCCAGCTCCACTCATCCATACAACCCTCCTAGAAGGTTGAAACGGCAGTGGCCCCGAGACATATTGTAAAAATCTATTCTGGAGTTCTGACACTGGTCCGATTCTCCTCTCATGTGCGGTGTGATTGTGGCTGTGGCGCCCTAACTTAGCTTCCGCTGGCTCTCAGCAGTGATGCGGCTGAGAGGGAGGCGCTGGGATCCTTTGGACTCTGCTTGTCCTTCCACAAGTGGGGGGACAAGCCCCGCCCGGGGTTCCCGAGCTGATTGTAAATATTGTACATAGGTATGAATGTGACATGTTTTGTTTATTTATTTGTTAACTTCATTTGTATTTATTTTGTCTACAAATTTTGTTATTGTATACGTTTATTTATTTTGATTTGATTTTATGTAATTTGACTTTCCTTTTGTTTAAATTGTAAATATTGTATGAATGAGATCCTGTAGCACTATTATTATTGTCTATTATGACAAATTGTAATATATACAAATTAAAAAAAAAAAAAAAAAAAAAAATATATATATATATATATATATATATATATATATATATTTAACGTAAGGAAAATATTTGATCAACAGTCGAGCGATTCGGCCTAAAACCACATTGGTAGTCTCCGATAATTTCCTCAGCGAAGAGAGATCCCACGATAGTTGTTACAATCCGTCCTCGGTCCTTTTTTATGAATCGGAATTAGTATTGATTCTTTCCTTTCTTCGGGCATCTTTTCATTTTCCCAGATCTTTTTAACTAAAACATGTATTTTGGAAATGCCCGCTTCTCCACACGCCTTAATTAATTCACTCGTGATATTATCATTTCCTTCAGCTTTATAACGTTTTAATTATCCTATCGCCATTTCGACTTTCTCTTTACTCGGTGCGTCTATCCATGGTTCAGCGCTCTGATATTCAGAGTAAGGAGATTGATTATTATTTTCCGTATTTAGAATGCCGTCGAAGTGTTTCAATTTATTTAATATCTCAGTAATTTCAGTATCAGTATATTGTTATTTGCATCTTTAACCGCATTCAATAGGGGTTAAAATATTTTACGTGATTTGTTTATACCTTTGTACATCTCTCTTATATCTATCTTGGATTAGTGTGTGTGCCATGCGTGTGTAACGACCTAATCGTGCTCAGTGTCAGTCTTTGTTAGCTATTGGAAGTGATAGAGCTTAATTTGTTTTTCCCACTGAAAATTTACTATATCTGGAATTTTTGTTAACCTCTGCTAAGATATTGTTCCGAGAAATGCCGCCTAAAACTAGAAGTACTAGCGATAATAAACAAGCCCCTAGTGATTCCAATAAAAATATGGCTGCTTCATCACGTGAACAGAATAATTCAATCCAGGCTATACTGCGTGAAAAATTAGAAAAAATGCTTTTATCACAAGAATTCATCACATCATTAACAACTAAAGTGATGTCTGTTATCAGAAGCGAAATTAATAACCTCATAAAAACTGAGGTTGAAAAGAAAACTAAATCTCTAAGTGATGAATTAGAAAAATTAAGAGAGGAAACTGATCAACAAAATCAAAACATGAGGGGTGGCTCATTAGTGGTACACAATAACAGTGATACTGTAGTCTTGAATCAGGAGAATATTGTCAAGATAACTTCAGAAAAAATGGGACTGGACTTGACCACTCAAGAGTTTGAACTATGGGCTGTTGGTCGAGCTAAAGAAAATAAAAAGTCAGTATTACTTGAATTTAAAAACAGGGAACTAAGAAATAAAGTATATTTTTCTAAATCTAAATTAAAAGGAACAGGCATCTCAATTCATGAAGACTTGACGCCTACACGACGTATATTATATAAACGAGCTAAGGAAGCATTTGGTTTTAAGGAGGTCTGGACTAATAACGGCAATATTGTAATAAATCAAAAAGGAGAAAAGCGAAAAATACGAACTGGCCGGGACCTGGCCAACCTTCTCAAAATATAACAGCACCGAGACCTGAATTGTTATTATCACGAACTCCATCAATACCTAGTATGATCAAGTAAGGCAAATTAACAAATCAAATTCCTCACGAATTACAAACAAATATCTACTTAATTACTTAAAAAGACTTTACATTTCGAAAATAAATCATTGGCTTCATTTAATATAGATAAATTTAAGACCTACCTCTTGGGAGCATTGGTAAAGTCGAAATCAAAATTTCTTAGTTCTCAAATTAATATAAACTATAGATCCACGCAGAAAATATTCGAACGCACTCTGTCACCGTTAATAAATACCACTCCACTGCTCTCTTGAATGTCTTTAAAATACTAACCTTGGTTTCAAGAACTGTAAACACACAAGGGACCGCTATTTAGAATTTAGTCTTATTATTGTTTATACTAATAAGTAAATACAGCCGAAACATTGAAAACATCTCATTTTCGTGAGCTGATTTCGTATATTTTTATAACTATCTATTTAATTTGTTTTTATCTTAGTATTTCTCACTCTTTTTGCATAGGATATTCTATTTTTGTTTCGTTTTTTAGTAAGTAATATGAATATATATGCTTATTGGATCATACAGGAATTTCTTGAAAATGTTCATTAATTGCAAGAGATGTGTAAATATCACAATTTACTTTCTCTTTTATTTATTTATTTTTTCGTACTGTTATCACATGAGTGAGTAAATATGCTTATGTATATATATTAATGTAAGTTTGTGCCAAAATTAGTTTAAACAACTATCATTATTATTATTTACTTCTTTTTGTTTTTTGTTTCGTTCGATTGGTGCTGTAGAATTAATTATTTTCTATGTTCTTACTAATGAACATCATTCTTAATGGTGTGTACTTTTGTTTCATTTTTTAGTAAGTAATATGAATATATATGCTTATTAGATCATACAGGAATTTCTTGAAAATGTTCATTAATTGCAAGAGATGTGTAAATATCACAATTTACTTTCTCTTTTATTTATTTATTTTTTCGTACTGTTATCACAGGAGTGAGTAAATATGCTTATGTATAAATATTAATGTAAGTTTGTGCCAAAATTAGTTTAAACAACTATCATTATTATTATTTACTTATTTTGTTTTTGTTTCGTTCGATTGGTGCTGTAGAATTAATTACTTTCTATGTTTTTACTAAGGAACATAATTTTTAATGGTGTGTACTTTTATTTGTTTATTTTTGTTTTGTTTTTTCTTTCTTTTGGAACTTTCCAAAAAAAGGGAAATATAGCAGAGGTCAGTATCCTTAAATATATTTTTGTTTTATCACTTTCTTCATTCTCTACTTCAATTATACATATTATTAGCCCTATTCTATGTTATTCCTAATTATTTCATCGTTGAAGGGGGATGAAAGAGGGAGAAAACAAAACAGGTAAAACCTCAAATCTCAAATAAAATAAAATAGTTGTTTATTTATTATTAATATTAGTTTGAATCAAGTTTATAATTAATAGCTCTCACTCTAGAGAATTTTCTAATTCATATACTGGTTTTGAAGGCATGACCTGAGCACTCTTTTTCACCACCCGATTTATGATTATCCTAATTGACAACTATTTCCTATTATTTTATTTATATTTATTCTTTCCCATCATCTTATTTCCTAATTTTATTTACTCTAAATATGTTCTAGACTTCCTCTCCCTATCCTTTCCTATGACATTCTGGTCACTTGCTTTTTTAGAGGTTTGCACTCGGACTTGTCTCCATCACAATATTAATTATGGTTTCTATACTTGACATAGGCGTGGGCCTATGGGAGGAGGAGTTTGATTTCGCAGATGATCTGGCGCCTGTGGTGGGTCCTTTCTCCGACATTGCAAGGATTGTGGGAGATGATTGTGGGGTGCTGAAAGTGGCACACATTAATGCGGAATCCCTGCCAGCGCACATTGACGAGGTTAGACTGGTTCTCCAGCAGGCGAAGTTTGACGTTTTAGCTGTTAGTGAGTCCTGGCTCGTCCCAACACTTTCCTCATACAGCGTTGGCATCGACGGCTACAAATTATTCAGGAATGACAGAATTGGAAAACTGGAGGAGTAGCAGTGTATGTCAGGGTTGAGTATCCGGTTGTCGAGCTGAAAGCCTCTGCTTTCCTGGAAAATCATCCCGAATATTTGTTTCTTGAAGTTCGAGCAGCTGGCGGAAGTGTTTGTATAGTTGCTGTCTATCGCCCACCAAAAGGCGGATATCTCACGGATCTTGAAGAAATAATACAGTGTTACAAACACAATTTTTTCAATCTTATAATACTTGGAGATTTCAATGCTGACCCATCTGGTAATTCATTTTATTCATGCCAAATGACTTCCTTGTTTAGTGAGCTCAATCTTAGCATCCTTCCGTTCCAAGCAACAAACCATACTCACACTATGGCAGTTGACTCTGAGACATGGATTGACCACATTGTGGTGTCATACACATCCAAAGCGAAGCGTCACGGACAGGTGCAGGTTCCGGGGATCTCGACCCACGACCTTATCTTCGTTCTCTATAAAAGGGGACCTGAACCAAGAAAGATTGCTCTTTCTCAGAGTAGAAATCTGAAAAACATTGACCAAGAGGTCTTTAAACTGGATGTCACGACGATTGACTGGTATGAGTTGTTTGACAGCCACGATGTCAATGATAAGGTCAAAATATTCACAACAAAACTTAATGAGCTGTTCGACAGGCACGCTCCATTGAAGACCTACAAAAGGCGAAAAACAAGACCCTATCCCTGGATGTCTGGGAATATCAAATCCTTGATGGCTAAAAGAGACTTCTTTTTCTGGATGTTGACAAGAGGTGGTTCCATTGAAGACGACGCAGTACCGGCGCTATAAAAATCAGGTAAAGACAGCTGTGCGAGACGCCAAAAGAAAGTGCCTGTCTGAAAGTTTAAACGGTTGTGCTCCCGCCGAGGTGGGGAAACTATTAAGGAACCATAGAATCATCGAGACAAAGAAAAATGAAGAAGATGTCCAATGTAACCTTGATGATCTAAACCAGTTCTTTGCATCTCACCCTCTTGACCAAGGGCAACAGATTAATATATCTTTACCTACTAATGAACATGTTGATGACCTCATTTTTGAAGAGATCTGCGAAGAAGATGTGGCCTGGAGTTTGAGTAGGGTAAATTCTGGTGCGACTGGTGACGATGGAATATCTAAAGCTATGTTAGGTAAGGTTAATAACAATAAAGTGATTGCCAATATTTTAAATGCACCCTTGCGGCAATACAGGTTTCCTGATGCGTGGAAACGAGCTATCGTCAGACCGATTCCTAAAAAGTCAAAGCCTAAAGAACCATCAGATTACCGCCCGATCGCAGTCTTGCCTGTTCTATCCAAAATTCTTGAAAGGATAGTTGAGAAGGATCTGAGAAAATTCCTGGAGGACAACTATTTATTGTCACCTCACCAATTGGGATTCAGACAAGGACACAGCACTTGCACTGCACTTCACACAATTTTAACTGATATAAGAAGAGCTATGGACGATCGAATGATAACTGTATTCACATCATTAGATTTTACAAGGGCTTTCGATTCGGTCGACCATGACACGCTTTTAAAGAAGTTCGGTTGCTTTGGTGTCGGTGAACCAGTCTTGCAATGGCTCAAGTCATACCTTACTAGACGACTACAGCAAGTAAAGACTATAAGTGGCGTGTCTGGATGGATGGAATGTAGCTGTAGTGTACCACAGGGTTCGGTTCTGGGACCACAACTATTCCTGGGTTATGTCAACGATATAGCTCATACACTCAGGCATTGCAGAATTCATATGTTTGCTGATGATATATGTATTTGGGCATCTGCGTTGCCTGAGGATATGATCTCTACCCTGCAGCGGGTTAATGATGATCTAGACCGGGTTCAGCTCTGGGCCCGCACTAATAGATTTCACCTCAACGCCCGGAAGTCTCGCTGGATGCTGATTGGCAGCCCAAAACTGGTAGTAAAGGCTGAAAAAGACATCGCGCTGCCTCCACTGGTGATTCACGATCAGGTTGTCCCGCGTTGTGACAAAATGAAACTCCTAGGTATGATTATTAACACATCCTTGTCATGGCGCGATCATGCTGGACTGGTGGTGAGCCGAGTCTACGGTGTCTTGCATTCCCTCTCACGGTGGAAACGGCTATTGCCAGCCGATGCCAGGCGAAAAATAATCTCAGCACTGGTACGCCCACTAATATGGTATTGTGACTCCGTATATATAGATATATCGGAAGCTGAGGACTACAGGATACAGAGAGCGCTCAACGCAGCTATCCGATTTGTATTTGGTATTAAAAGGGATCAACATATAAGTCCACTTATAAAGGAGTTAGGTTGGCTTCGAGCAAAAGAATATCGCCGCCTCAATTTAATGTACCTAGCCCGTAAGTGCTTGATACCGGAGTTCCAGAAATCCTAAGGCGTGAGTTTGTTGAGGTGCGGAGTGAGAGGTTGCAGGGCGTATTCCAGTTACCTGCTTGCAGAACTGAGGCCTTGAGGAATTATTTCCACGCCGCGGCAGCGAGAGAGCTCAACCAGCTACCGTTGGAAGTTAGGTTTTCTTCCTCTTTCCGTAAGGCTTGCCTTCGACTAATCTTTGAAGCAGACTCGTCGAGTGCACCTTGTGGCTCTGAACAAACATGGAGATGCTTCCTTTCCCTTTCCAATATCCCTTTGTTCCTTTTACTTTATTTGATTGTTTTTCCTTAATCTCTTCCCTCAGTGTTAGTTATTATTATCATTAATATTTATTTTATTTTATTTTTTTTAATAATTTTATTTTCAAAAAACCTGCGCATGCGCGTGTGTATAGCGGTCATCTTTCAAGTCGGCTCTTGGATTTCTTGCTTTTTCAGTTGGATATCACTTCAGAACAGTCTTGAAAACATCACCAGGCTTCAGGATAACAACAACAGTAAATATTGGAGCAAACAACGGTAAGTTGGGTTACAATTTACACTGTAAAGTGAATGCTGAGTCACCTCTTCATATCAGCTGATTGCCAATAGCTAGGCAAGGCTGGTCTTGCTTAAGTTTTCTTAAGTTATTTTTTTTTCCCCCCACATCTGGTTATTATTTAATTATTTTCCTTACATGAAATGCGATATTATCATCAAGTAATGTCCTCCAAAGCTTCAACTAAAAGATCTAGATCTAGTGGTTCAATCACGTCTCCTACAAAACAAAGACCTCGCCGTGATACTAATAAAAAATTAAATCTACAAGCAACCCCTTCGGGTACTAATTCAGAATCTGAACCACAACCTGGCACATCGTCACAAGGGATGACTGACGAATCGCCGTTTTTCACCCCGAATCCTTTTCAGATTTTGCATAATGAAAAAGAAAACATGGAATCTACTCCTATACCCAGTGAACCACGGCCTCCTCCCATATTTGTCAAAAATATTAGAAATTTCCAGTTGTTGTGTGCGCAATTGAACAAAATTACCGAATCTACCAGCTACTACTGTATGAGTAGAATCAATGATACCAAAATATCTCCTACTACTGCCGAGACATATAGAAAAATAGTGAAATATTTAACTGAAACCAAAGCAGATTTCCATACCTATCAGCTACGCCAAGAGAGAGCTTTAAGGGTTGTAATCAGAAACTTACACCCCTCGACACCAGTTGAAGCAATTAAAGAAGAACTAACGGAGATGGGCTATAAAGTGCGGCAAGTCACTAATGTCCTAAAGGATAAAGTTCCTCTACCTCTCTTTTTGTGGATTTGGAACCAGCAGAAGGAGTTGAAAAAATCTATGACCTCAATAGATTATACTATACCAGCGTAAGAGTTGAAAAACCTTACATAAAGAAGGAGATAGTTCAGTGCCATAACTGTCAAGCATATGGTCATACTAAAAGTTATTGTCATCACATACCTCGATGCGTGAAATGCGGTGAACAGCACAAGTCTGTGGAGTGTACAAAACCAAAATCAACACCAGCTGTATGTGCTCATTGCCTCAAGGACCACCCAGCCAACTATAAAGGATGCCAAATCTATAAGGAACTGAGGACCAGGTTTCAAAAACCTCAAGTACTGGATGAAACAGCAAGACAAGTAAGAAACAGAAGAGAACCCTCAAAACTTATTGATGCCAATGTATCATTTGCCCACCTACTTGGAGGTGGAAATCAAAGTACTGAAGCCGTGGCCCTGCCGGAACTACAGAATGTACCTCAATCCATTCCACATATACCTCTTCCTCAAAATGTAACCAATCCTAAAAATCCTAATCAACCACAAATCTCTCATATCCCTCCTCCTTCAAATGCCACAGACCTTACCAGTTTGATGACATCCTTTATCTCCGAAATTAAATCCCTTGTTATGCCCCTAATATCACTCCTTACGAATCTCGTATCAAATCTCATTCCTGCCTTAAAAAAACCATAAATGACTACACCTAATTCCTTATCCATTCTCCTTTGGAATGCGAATGGTGTTAGAACTCACACTGACGAACTTACAGCCGTACTGCAAGACAAAAACATTGATGTTGCACTCATTACTGAAACTAGACTAACCACTAAACAGTGCTTTAAAATACCAGGATACACGACATACCGGACAGACCATCCAGACGGCAAAGCCCATGCCGGTACTGCTGTCATAGTCCGCCGATCCCTCTCCCATCACTTACACCCACTTCCCGCCCACGATTACCTACAAGCAACTTCCATTGTTATCAAAACATTTTCCTTTCCGCTTATCATCGCATCAGCATACTGCCCTCCTAAACATCCCATTTCCTCTGCCCAATTTGAATCGTTTCTCAACTACTTGGGTAATCACTTCATTTTGGGTGCAGACTTAAATGCCAAGAATCAACAGTGGGGTTCTAGAACCACCAATTCTCGTGGACGGACATTGCAATCTGCACTCAACTCCCGACGCTTTCATCTCCTACCTCCCGATTCTCCTACCTACTGGCCAACAGATCCTAACCGTAATCCTGACATCCTCGACTTCTTCATCCACAGCGGATTAGGCTCTCTTAATTTTTCCATAGCTCGCCTTGATGAACTATCCTCTGATCATAGTCCATTGATTCTAAATGTATCCATAACACCTATTCCTAAACCTATCCCACCGTCATTCATTAGAGGCCCTGTCAACTGGAACCTCTTCCGCGAAATCCTCACTAATGATATTGACCTCAGAGTGATTCTCAAAACCCCAAATGACCTTGACGACGCCGTATATTCCTTTACAACCGCTATTCAACAAGCTGCCTGGACTGCCTCCTCTCCCAAGTACTCCCAAATAACTCCTTATAAAAGCCATTTACCACAACACCTGACAGACCTCATCAACAGCAAACGCCGAGCCAGAACATTATGGCAACGCACCCGCCACCCAGAGGATCGCCGCTCCTATAACTTTTTTTGTAGAAAATTAAAGCGGGAGTTGGCGATCTTCCGTTCCCAATCCTACAATACCTACCTCTCCTCTCTCTCGACTCGTGACAATTCCCTTTGGAATGTCACGAAGAGAATCCTAAAATCCCACACCATTTCCCATCCTCTCCGGCGCTGTGATAGTTCCTGGGCTGCTTCTGACAAGGATAAGGCCGAGGAATTCGCACAGCACCTTTCCAAAGTTTTTACTCCTCATCCAGAGCTTAATCCTACCCATACGGCGGCAGTTGAAGAGTTCCTTATATCACCAATACCGCTTTCCTTACCACCTAAAGCAGTTAATCCCTCTGAGGTCAGATATCTTCTTAAAAAGCTTCCTCTCCGTAAATCCCCTGGATACGATCTCCTTACTCCTCAAATCTTAAGACAACTTCCACCTAAAGCCATTACATTCCTTACATATCTCTATAACTGTATCCTACGCACTACCTATTTTCCTCTCTTATGGAAACATTCAACTATCATCCTTTTCCTAAAACCAGGCAAACCTTCTAACAACACGTCATCTTACAGACCTATCAGCCTACTTCCGATCCTCTCAAAAATTTTCGAAAAGCTCCTACTAAAACGAATCCTAGCCAAATTTCAAAATTTTCCTTCACATCAGTTCGGATTTCGTCCTCAACATTCCACGGTTCAGCAAGGACTCCGAGTTGTGGACCACATTTCCTCTGCCCTTGAGTGCAAGGAGTATTGTTCGGGTGCCTTTCTGGACATATCTCAAGCTTTCGACCGGGTGTGGCACCCGGGATTGCTCTTTAAGCTCAAAACCCATTTACCCCAATCCTTATACCTAGTCCTCCGATCCTATCTATCAAACCGCTCCTTCCGAGTTCGCTGTGGCTCAGAATTTTCCAAACATTATATTGTTGAGGCTGGTGTTCCTCAAGGCAGCGTCTTGGGACCCGTCCTCTACATCCTCTACACCGCCGATATCCCTACCGATCCCGATACCTTTCTGGCAACATTTGCTGATGATACCGCCATTTTGTCATCCAATTCCGATCCTGAAGTAGCATCGATTAATTTACAAAATCACCTTTCCCTTGTCGAAGACTGGTGTAACGCTTGGCGTATTAAGGTGAACGAAAACAAGTGCTCACACGTCACATTCACTCTTCGACGCAAATCCTGTCCAACGGTTTATTTAAATTCCCTACCGCTTCCTTCCTCTGACACAGTCCGGTATCTTGGCTTTTTACTAGACAAAAGACTGACGTGGAACCCACACACAAGACTTAAAAGAAAAGAACTTAACCGCAGATTCGGCCAGTTATACAGACTACTAAATAGAAAATCTCATCTTACAGTTGACAACAAATTACTAATATACAAGACAGTACTGAAACCAATATGGACCTACGGACTTGAACTGTGGGGGACAGCTAAACATTCTAACATCAAACGCATCCAATCCTTCCAATCCAAAGTTCTCCGAACAATAGTTAATGCTCCTTATTACGTTACCAACTCTACCCTACACCACGACCTTAAAATTCCATTTATTTTAGACCTGGTACCATCCAAATTTTCCAAATTTCATCAGAACCTTAGTCATCATCCTAACCCTCTAGCACAATCCCTATCCAGTACCACCCATCCCTATAATCCTCCTCGAAGATTGAAACGGCAGTGGCCGCGAGACGTATTGTAAACGTTTAAATTGGAGTTCTGACACTGGTCAGATCCTCCACTCATGTAATGTATGTTTGTGGCTATTACGCCCTAGTTCGGCCTCCACTGATTCACACCAGTGACGCGGCTGAGAGCGAGGGTCTAGGATCTTTTGGATTCCGCTTTTTCCTCCACAAGTGGGGGGAAAAGCCCAGTCTGGGGTCCCTCTATAGCACTTGTATATTTTGTATATAGTTATGTTTGTTTGAATGATGTTTGTTTATCTGCAAACTTTTATTTATCTCAATTATAGGTTAATGTTTTGTTTTGTTTTGTTTTTATATTTATTATTATTTAATTCTATATATATCATTTATTTGTATTTATCTCAGTTATAGGTTGTTGTTTGTTTTCTTATTTTGTATATATATTATATTTTATTTGTTTGACTTTATCATTGTATATATTGTGTGAATGGGATCATATATCACTATTACTAATGTTCATATAGAAACAAATTGTAATATATCTCAATAAAAAAAAAAAAAAATAAAAAAAAAAAAAAATAATTTTATTTTAATAGTCTACATAAATTTTGTTTATTATTATTAATATTTTCTTTTTGTATAGTTTAAAATATTTACTGTTTTATGTTTATTTAAAAATAAAAAAGGGTTATATATGTATTGTTTAAAACTGTCTTTTTTTTTTCTTTTTTTTTTTTTGGCACATTAATTATTGTAAAAATTATTACTTTGTCTGTAAGAAAGGGCCTCAGGCCCTAAGACAATAAAAATCTAATCTAATCTAATCTAATCTTACGTTATTTTCGCTTCTGTGTTTTTCTATTTCTATTATTTTGCCTTTAAGATACTCTCTTTTCTTATATTTTAAGAATTTTGAAGTCTCATTTTTTGCTACTCGAATGTAAGTCACGTTATTATCGCTTGGATTATTTAATTAGAGAATTTTCAAATACAGTTTGAGATAAAAATTAGTGAAACTATTAAATATTTAATTAAATTGAATTTCTGTATAAACATGTGTTTTATAAATAGATATATTATATTATCTAAATTTTTTTTTTAATTATGCCTTCTTATTTCGACTTCCGCTATGAGGGATTTGGCAGCCCAGTACCACTCCGATCTGGATGGTGTTTCACCTCTTATTTTTGGTAATCGGGGGCATACTTCTAGATGCGCTGCATCCATTTCACTATTTGCTTGACAAAGGCAGCAAAGTGGAGACTCCACCACTCCGATCCGATGCAAGTGTTTCGCGAGGTAGTTATGACCAGTTATCATTCGGAACTGTGCAACAATATCTTTTCTCCTCAAATCTAATGGTATCCGTTCTTCTTCTATAAGGAGTTTGGCCCAGTGCTTGGTGATCGAACTGAGCCTTAGGGAATCCGTTAGTAGAGCATGATATCCCCTCTTTACTTCATCTCTAGCTCTACGATAGGAAATTCGATTGTCTAACTGTTCCGAAGCTGCACCTTCTTTTGCAAGCTTGTCGGCTACTTCATTCCCATGGATACCACAGTGGCCGGGTACCCATTGGAAAACCACCTGCCTACCTTGTTGAAGCAGCTGTTTAATTTTTAATTGTCAGTTCACTACGTCATTTTCTTGAAATGCATTTGGCTGCGTAGCTGCTATGATGTCCGCCTGTGAATCCACAAACTAGACAATTCTCTTTGCATCTATATTTATGAGAGCTTGCAAAGCTAGTAATATAGCACGAATTTGTAGAGCAATTTCCTACGGGCTTCGAGATTTGAAATAGATGCAAGTACATGCCTGCTCCTCAATTGTAATTTGCATGTTCCACTGAACCATCGGTGTAGACATGGAGCCAGGGAGGGCTGGGATAACGCTCAGTTATGGTTTCGGGTGCCAAGGGTCTTAATTCATCACGTATAGCTTCTTCTTTTTTAATGTGTCTCATGAGATCAAGGTGATAAGATGCTGCCTTTAGAACAATCCTGGGTGGCAGTAGATAAAGTTTTTCTCTTGGAGCAGGCATTAAGCTTGTTTTTTTTTTCTCTAAGGCTTTCTACTTTTTTATAGTACCTGCGTGTGAATGTGACCTTAAAAATGTGACCTACCTCTTAAGTCTTGTGGAGGGTTTCACTCTGCTTGACCAGTAGTAAACCGGGAGCCTACATAGGCGTTCATAAAGGCTTATTGAGCTCACTTCCCTACGCATCTCCAATGGCTCGACATTTGCTTGGAGCTGCATAGCTATTGTAATAGGAGTGGACTTTGGAGCACCTGTTATTATTCGGAGCGCTGATTTTTGGACCCACTCGATTTTTTGTCTGGTTTGAAATCTCTCTAGCATATTCCAAGGACGGGCGTACGTATTTTTTGTATACGTCGTTTCCCACTTTGTTCCTGTGATTCTTTGAAGCAGGTTTAATCATTTTTGGATTTTCTTGGTCAAGTGCCCAGCATGTAAATTCCAGCTTAATCTGTTATCTAGCTTGACCCTTAGGTAGGTGGCTGATTCTGTCCTTGGTAGTATTTCTGAGCCATATTTGCTTCGTACCAAATTTTTAGCTGCTCCATCACTTCAGCTAGGAACTGCTCCAGAGCATATATTAAACATCATTGCTTCAATTTCCCCTCCATCATCTTGTATATAAAACATTACTCTACCTAAGGGACATGATCTTCCATGTCCAGGCACTACGCCCAAAAGATCCTATTCCGTTCCAAAACCGTATATCTCACGCTTTGTTTAACTGAAATATAATTGTTTTTAAAAAATTTTTTCTAAACCGATTGACCCTTGGTCTAGTCTGTATCTAATGTAGTCTGATGAGAGACCGACTCCACTCGCTATTCTCTAAGTTGTTGTAGGTTAGCTAATCACTTTGTAAGTTGCCAGCGCTTGGCTGAATTTTTTCAACAATTTTTTATTGAGTATTTTTACAATCTGTCCCAATTTGGACATCAATAATAGTGGTGAAAGATAACATTCATACAACATTTACACATAAATAAAATATATTTACAATAATGAATCAATAAACTGTTTACCAAGTCTAGAAATCACTCATACCTATATACACGTCATACATACATCACATTGAGTGGAGAATCTAGCCAATGCTAGAACTCCAATATACATATTTACAATAGGTCGCGGGGCCACTGCCGTTTTAACCTTATAGGGGGGCAGTAAGGATGTGTGGAGCTGGAAAGGGATTAAGCTAGAGGATTGGGGTGATGGATAAGGTTCTGATGGAATCTGGAGGGTTTTGATGGAATATGATCTAAAATAAATGGAATATTTAGGTTGTGGTGTAAGGTATGGTTGGTGACATAATAAGAAGCATTTACTATTGTTCTAAGGACTTTGGATTGAAAGGATTGAATTTGTTTGATTTAAGAAAGTTTAGCTGCCCCCCCATGGTTCAAGTCCGTAGGTCTAGATAAGTTTCAGTATTCAACTGTAAGTTCAGATTTTCTGTTGATTAGTCGGTATAACTGTTCGAATCGTCGGTTGAGGTCTTGTATGTGGGTCCCATGTCAATCTTTCGTTGAAAAATAAAAGTTGAAATAAACTGGCGGACAGGGTTTTCGTCTAAGAGTGAAGGTTATGTGTTTACATTTGGCTTCATTCACCTTTATACGCCAGTTATTACACCAGTGTTCGATAAGGCAAAGGTGTCTCTGCAGGTTTAAAGATGTTGTTTCAGGATTGGAACTGGATGATAGGATGGTGGTGTCCTCAGCAAATGTTGCAAGAAAGGTATCAGGATGAACAGGAATATCAGCAGTGTAAAGGATGTAGAGGACGGGTCCCAAGACGCTGCCTTGAGGAAAACCGGCCTCAACGGAATATAAGTTGTTGAAAGGTTTGCCTGGTTTTAGGAAAATAATGATAGTGGAATGTTTCCATAACAGAGGAAAATCTGGGAAACTAAAATATAAATATGAAACTTTATACCGAAAAACTTCCACCTTTTAAATATCTGAATAATTCTTCGGATCATATGATTCCTAGGATTTTAAAAACAAATTTCGTCTTAGTATTTGTCCGCATTATGTCTTTATTTTTTTATTACAACAAACAGTATAGGTTTCTTAAAGGTAACCAACATATTCTGACCAAACTGGGAAGGAAGAGTTTTTTTCATATGGGATAGCGAAATAAATATTAACCCACCCAGTCCGAATTCGAACCTTTTTTTAAACGTCTAACCAACCTAGGCCATCTGTACTTTCCACTGTTCCTAACCATTGCAAAGGTTTCCTCTTCGTATACTTTATTTATACTTAGAAATATTATCATTTATTAAATCAACAAAAAGTGTTTTACATGCAAAATAAACCTTGACCATAAATACCTTAATAATAATCAAATTTTATGTTAGTTTGTATTTAACAAATGATTGTATTTTTGTGTTCTCGTGGTTTTCTTAAACCAGCTAAATAGAAATTATTGATCATGAAGTGAGAATGTTGAACTGTATGTATATATGGAAGAAGTTGGTTCAGGGTGCAGTCAATAGAACACACAATTAAATATAAACCTAATTTACTGGTGCCGACGTTTCGTCCTAAATTATAGGCCTTCTTCAGGGCTATAAAATCCCAAAAACAAAGATAAGAACCAGTAGTAGAATACAATATATAAAGATGATAAGAAAAATATATTTTTTTTTTATTTTAATAGATTTATTGCAATTTACAACTGTATAATGATATACATCTAGGAAATGAGATTTTTTGTTTGTTGCGCGACAGGCCGTGCAGGCCCTGGGCCTCGCGGTGTAATCTCCTGGGAGTTTACACTCGCGTTTCACGATGCAATTTATAGTGTAGGGTCATCACTCCCTACGCCTAATTTTTGTGAGTGGCCAACATTGGCTGACAGGTCTCACATACCCCGGGGGGAGACTGTGCATGAGAGACTAGCGCTCTAGCCACTCAGCCACGGGCTCTCCTAGGAAATGAGATACAAGGCACAAATGTCATGGATTCAAATGTGGGGATACTACCCATTGGCAGCTCTCCAAAAACTATGTTAAACCAGATAGAAGGTCCTGTGGCCATCTTCTTTTCAGGCGCCTTGGAGGATTATCAGGAATTGTAGAGGAAGCAAGGATTGAAACTATGGGATGAGTTACGTTAAAACGAAATAAAAGAAAGTTGGGCTAACGTAGACTCGATCCCGTTTCGAAAAGAGCTGGTCTTGAGTTCTTAACATTAAAATTTTAAAAAATAGGTAATATTAAATAAAAAGATAAAATTGAAAGGAAATAAAATAAATAAAAGTTTAATAAAAAAATGAGGAAAATTTACAACAAAAACAAATAAATCATTTGATTTATAAAAAAATCAAAAAATCTTTGATTAACCAAACTGTAAAAAAAATAAGTCTAAAAATTGGGTTAGTGTGTTAGTAGTACTAAAAATATTACAAAAAAAAAAAATACAACAAATATAATGAGAAAAAAATTATCAAGGATAGTTAACTGTATATAAATTCTTCGGTTCCGCACGACGGGTAAGCGACTCTGGAAAGACGGTGATCTTCAAGAAGACGAGACGAAGTCCTGATCAAAAAATGGTTTGAAGGTAAGCTCTCAGCTTGCTAGTGCAAACGGTACTGGCTTGAGGGCAAGGGGGCACTGTTATCTGTCTAATCCCTACACTATTGAATAGAAATATTAGACGTAAATAGAACACTCTAATTAAATATTAACAAAAAATTAAAATATTTTCCTCATTAAAAAAAAACTATTTTTAATTTAATTTAATTTTTTATATTACAAACAAAAATATACAGGTAAAATATATATATATATATATATATATATATATATATATATATATATATATATAATGTTCAGGCTCAAACAAGAGTGGTACCTGGTTCGCGCCAAGTCAGCAACATAGGGTTAAGGTCTTTATGGATGAGTTTATTAGAGACAAAAATAGGAGCATTGAGGAGTTTTCGAAGGATTTTTGATTGCAAGGATTGTAGACGGGAAGAATTTGATGGTTTAGTAGAGCCTCAAATCTTTATTCCGTAAGTCCTTATCAATCTTATGATAGTCATGTAGATGAGCCTTTTGTACTTAAGTGGAAGGTTAGAGCGTTTGTCATAATAAGTATTGAAGTAGTCGAAAACGTTGGACAGTTTCTTGTCTTTTCAGTTTTGTATGAGGGTTCCAAGTAAGACGTTTGTCCAGGTGCAGTCCTTGGTATCGGACCTGTTCAACCGGGACAAGAGGAGTGTTATTGAAGGATACTATTGGGCAAGATGTCATAGGTTTACGGCGAAGGGTAAAGGTTATTTGGTGGGATTTATTGGAATTTATTTTTATTCTCCACTTCTGACATCATACTTCAAGGTCTCTGATGTGGGATTGAAGAGTTTGGGAGGCAATAGTTGGATCGTTGTTGACTGATAACACACAAGTGTCGTCAGCATAGGTAGAAAGGAAAGTGTGTAAAGGATGGGTCCTAGAATACTGTCTTAAGGAACACCTGCATTCTGATTAAAAAGAGATGAATAGCAACGGTTATGATTTACTTTGAAGGACCTGTCTGAGAGATAGGACTGGATAATGAGGAAGTATGTAGGTGGAAGGAATTTACGGAGTTTGCAAAGCAATCTCGGGTGCCACACTCGGTCAAAGGCCTGTTCTACATCGAGGAAGGCTCTCGTGCAGTACAATCCACGCTCCGATGAAGACGAGAAAACGTCCACCACATTATGGCATTGCTGGATGGTGGAATGGTTCGTTTCTTTGACGAGCAAGCTAAGAAACACACGTCTCTTTACGGTTCAGCTGCTGACGTTTGTTGTTGTTGAGCTCGTGTGGGACCCAGGATTCAGTCTTTTTCGTTTTACCGATCAATTTAGATTGCCTGTAAACTATCTTTACAACATCTCCCCCGGGTATGTGAGACCCGTCAGCCAAAGGGTGGCCACTCACAAAATTAGTCGTAGGGAATGATGACCCTACACTAAAATTAGCATCGTGAAGCGTAAGTGTAAACTTGCAGGAGTTTACACCGCGAGGCCCAGGGTCTACACGGCCTGTTGCGCCACTGAAAGAAGAAGAAGAAGAAGTAAACTATCTTACGATTTGTCCCTTGCTCTCATGCAAGTTTTATGAGGGTTTTCTTTCACAGTTTTTTCAAGATCTTCGTTCTCAATTGATGTTAGAGGCCATGCACGGGTAGACTTTCGAATTTCGCATCTCCTGAAGAAATTTTGTAAACCAACGGCGGATGGTTCTTTCATTATAACTTCCTTCACAAATCGTATGAATAATAATTCCTTGCTGCCTGGCGAAATGACCGAGTTTGGAATCTTAAAAAAAAAAAAAAAATCGTTCGGAAACAGTATTTTCTTGGGCACAATTAAAAATATACTTAAATCTGTATGCCAACTTAGGAATTAATAAGTGTTTATTACAGATGGTAAATATTTTTCTAGGAATCAGCAGACAACGCTTTGATCCTCAGTAAAGATTGAGATTAAAAAAATCGAACATTTCATGTGTTACAACCCAATTCAAACAAAAATTCGTTCCTGGCAGCTAAGCAGTATGCTTTACAGCTTCAAGTTACCAATTTACAATTAAACGCATCGTGATAGAGTTGGTATAACATCTTACACTCCTTTAAGTTACCCTAAATTAACGTGACGCAATTGTCAACAAACATTGTTGTGTTGCAATGTAAGGCTTTCAGATGCGACCAATCTATTATATTTAATGTTTTGGAATAAATCCAGATTTTTGGCTTAGAAACGATTTTCCAAGTGTATAGGGATCATGGGCAACGCATTACACCATAACTTTCCTTCTGTTATCAGGTGGAATTTCACGAGTATCCGATAAAAGAATGGATATTTCCATAATATTAGACAGCATAATATAAAAAAAACATAGACATTTTATTGAACAAATGTAAGCAGTTCATCCGAATGTATTAATAAAATGATTGGAAGAAATTATATTTATTTTAAAATTCATTAAAAGAAAATAAGATTGTCGCAGCTTGCTATAGTTTACGCTGATTTGCATGTCATACGTTAAAAATATAACAGAACTGAGACTATATGTTAAGGTCGGTAGTCGGTATATTCGTACTTTTAATAATGGAGTATATGTTAGAAAAATATTTTTTTTAGTTTTTCATTAGGCTTCCTCCTCGACCCAGACATCTCCCTCTCGACTAAATAGGAGGCAGGAGGGGAGGAAGCTCACTCCCAGTCTTCAAAGAATATCATCTCTGCCTACTTGAGGAGTAAAGAGCTACCAATGTTACCGCGTGGACCGTTCATATCTTCACCACATACAAGTCGAGAACCAAAAGATTTGATTCTAATGCTTGGGATCACGTGCTGAACATTCATATCATAAGTTTGGGGGAGTTTCAATTTTTAGGAAATGTTGATGTGGGTTATTTACGATTATTTAATCATCTAAAACTTATGGGAAAATAATGAAGGAAATAATCAGACAATATCGGAATATATAAATAAATTTTAGCTATAATATATTGATCATTAATACAGTTAACTTTTGAATGACCACTCTTTCTATCACGCTGCTATGCGAGGTATAAAAAAAAAAATAATAAAAAATATAATATATATATATATATATATATATATATATATTTTTTTTTTTTTTCATTTATAGCTCTTTTACTATTATATGGTGAATGAAACATTCCTAAACGTTCTATTCAGTTCAGTTCTTCCATAATTAAAGATAACTTCGGCATGTCATTATATAAATATTTTTTCTATTCATTGAGTAGATTCAAACATTAAAAATGGTAAAAAGGCTAATAGTTTTTGGTTAATGAAACTAAGAGTTACGCTTTTACTGATGGATATATTTCTCGACTGAAGTGGTTCTTATTTATATAGCCGGGAAGTAAGAAGACCAAGAGCGCATGTCCCTCCCCACTTCCTTAAGCTTCCATTACGTTTCCTTAAAAACTCTAATATTTCTTTTCAATTTAATTTTTAATTTTTGTTTTCAGTTTTACTTCTTTCTCTTTCCCCTTGAACACCAAGAAACCCTTTTAAAAAAACAAGTTAACAATGGACTGTGGATTTATTAGTTGATACTGACATTAAACACTGTAAAATTAAATGTTATTTTCGTAGTTTCAAGTCTTCTTTCTACTCATCCAAAATTTTTATTTTTTGCTTAAACTTCTTTCCTAGGATATTCCACCCCATCTTCAAGAAAATCTTTCTTATAAGAATATCGTGTTTCTGTTAAATCCAGGCGGCTAACATTCCACTTATTCCTTACCCTCACTATTTCCTTTCCCGATGAACCTCCCATTAGTCACTTATCCTTTATTTTGATTATGATAGTATAGCATTTACAAGTTTTTCGGACTTTATGGATTAAAGTGGTTCGTTCATACCACTAATTTTTTTCGAGGTATTCCCTTTTGTGGATAAGTATCTTATATCTCACCTCACCTGTCTAATATTCATTCAGATAGACTTGGAGAAAATGAGGAAAAATACAAATGAGAAAAAAGAATATTTGTTCGATTTGATTCAGTTCTGATCAATCGCTTATTACTGTAATGGTCATTATTGCTTTTTACAATTATTTTATCATTTCTTGACAGAAGCGTCGTTTCAATTTCTATCGTCAGAAATAAATTTGTATGGTAGTTGTAAAAAGGGATGTAGAGCTAGAGAATATTGAGTTAATTTGGTTCTCGAATCCGACACTAAGAACGAATCCGCGTAAGACAGTGCTTTTGGTAGGCTGGATCTCGGTCAAGAACGTTATGTTCATCAGACTAGTATAAATAGCACTTACTCACTGCCTGGCCTCTTATTAAACTCTAGGTAAAGGAGTTCGGGCAAAAAGAGGTATTTTGGCCGGGGGTCTTAAGAAATATTTGGCAGCCATTCGTTATTTTCAAGATGTAAAGTAATATTGTTCCTATTTTACCAGATTATCAAAAGAGTGAAAATAATGAGAGGTGAGGGACATACTAAATCTATTACTTGTCCACCACATTATGCATTTAAATCATATAAACCGCATATATTATTTTAATTATTCTGTCAAAATGATTTGTTTTATCTAACATCATATTTAAACTGTAGTTAAAATAATAATGTACCAATATGTTTAAAAATTGCAAAAACAAAACTTTATGTAAAAGGAAAACGACTTAAGTAGGAGGGAACCACATAGATATATGAGGACGATTAAAAAATAATAAATATTAGTACAAGGACTAAAATTATACAAAGTGACATGGTGGAAATAATAAGCCTAAACACTCCTAAAACCAATAATACAAGAGTGAATCAATTATAAACGTTTTCTTACTAAGCATATACACTCGGCAGGAACGGACTCGCGCTACAAATGGAGGAAGCATTAGAATTTTGGAAGGAGTTTTAGCGATAGTAATTTTTCAGAGACTGACTGCACATTGTTTGCCTTTCATAAATAGTTCAAGAAAGGATGGGGACATCTGGAAAATAAGCAAGACCATCGCCTTTCTTGGACTAATATTACAGAATAAAAAATTCTTGCGGCTCAAGACATTCTCAAAATCGATTGAAAGGCGAGCATATCAGAAACTTCAGAGCAGATCTAAATAAGTTGGGGAACTTTCAAGCGATCATCATAAATGACCTTCAGTTTCGTAAAGTTTTTTTAGATGGATCCTTTGCCATTAAAATAGAACCTCATAAGTTGAGACGTATTTGTATGACTGAAGAAAATTTGACGCTTTTTACTATTGCAAGCTGTTGATTTAAGTCTACTATGCCAGAACCCATTCAAAAGCTAGTTGTCTCCAAACTACTGGAAATTCCATGAGCCCAGCTTGATCATTCGCCTTTACGTCCGAATCTAACGCCCCTCGATTTCCATTTCCTTGGGTTGAAAAGAAGCTCTATAAGGTCATTGATTTGATGATGATGAGAGGGTGGATGGATTCGGGATCAATTTACTCCTCACCAACCAGCATAATTCTACGATGCTATCATAAAATATAGCCTAACTAATCGCTATGTGGGAAAAAGAATAACTTTTTATATGAATCTATATGAATAAGCAATTCAACTTTCAACGGATGTGAACATTTCAAGTTCTCTTGAGTCCAAATATTCAAGTCGTGCACAATGAGGTTGGTGTTAAGTCAAGCTCAAACACCAAACTTCGTTTGAGACTGAAATTTCATATGTAGAAATATATATGATACAGATTATTTAGTAGCTTTTTCACCTAAATAAACTTGCCGAATAGGCTACTTCGGACCATATAATGCATGGTATCCATGCAACAAATAAAAAAAAATCTTAAAAACGGCCTCAACGGTTATGATTAAATTCTTTACACAAATGTATTATTAAATGTTCTTTAATCCGAACCAAATTTTATCCTCATTAAAATATTATGACAAGACTTAACTTCTGAAAACTCAAAGATAATTCCTCCAAAGTATCTTAATTTTAAATAATCCACTGTATCTCATTGAATCAGAAATGTATAAATATAAACTATAAATAATATGCTAATCAATTGAAGGAAAATGAGGATTAATAAATTTTCACAATTATACTTTTCTTATATAACTATAAGAGTGGTCTTATATAACTATAGAGTCTACACATTAACTTAAGCTATTGATGTCTAGGGCTTGGGGAGCATTTTGTTGGGACGTGGGGGAGAAGGGTGCAAGTGGTTCAAAAATATAAGTAAATTTTTCGAATCACACTCTACATCCATATAAATTTAATAATTAATCACCTGCTTGGAAGTAAAAACAATCTTTTTTTCAAATATATAATTTTATTCTGAATTCTGAATTAGGTATTTTGGAAACGATCTCTTCTTTTTGATAATTATTCATTTATGTCTCATACATAATTTAATTAACGTTTCGGGGCTAACAATGCCTCATCTTCAGAATTTACAGTCCAAAATAAATACATCTTCCAATATTGTCAAAAATCTTTTTTAAGTTAAAAATCCTTATTTAATTACATAATGGTCAGGTTTGATATTGATTCCTCTTGGTTATTAAAAGTTTAACATTTTCTTGAGTTGGAGTGTCATGGCCGACAGTGAAATACTGAATTCATATCGCTCTATCATTGTAACTCTATAAGTATTGTGAATCGTTATGAACAGTTTTCAGTCTTTGTAAAAGGTGATATTAAGAACATTTGGACATTATAACGATGTCGAACACTGAGGTGAGTGTGTTTTAATTTATAACTAGCTCAATTAAGAGGTGGTACTGAGTTAAGGCTGCCACGAGGCAGTTAATCCTCTGGCTCTTATCACCAACTTCACGACCAGCCTGACAACCTACCTGCTTCCAGCCGTCCTCAGTTCGTATAGAGACTATAGAAGTTCTTTTTTTTTCTCTTTTTTCCTTTTATAATTTTTTTTTCTTCCTAAAATGTTCTTTTTATTTCATTGTATATATTTATGTAAATAATTTAATTTTTAAGGATTAATTAAATTTTTTTTAATATATAGGTTATATATATTTTTTTGTCTTTTTTTTTTTTTTTCAAATTGATATTATTTTATTACTGACTCTAATTTTTGTAATTATTAAATATGGATTTAGAGCAAACTTCAAATGACGAGACTGAGGAAGAGGCACAATTTTCGAAATAAGCGAAACCGACTCCCAATATTTAAAACAACGTACTCTAAAAAGAAGAAATCGCCATTCTGCCCCGAATTCAGCCAGCAATTCACCGAACAAGAAAAAAAACAAATCGTCAAAAACTAAAATGCCACCTCAAAATAAATCTCAACCTATCACTCGCAGCCAATCTATTGCAGCCATTAACATCAGACATATCTAAACCAAGTACCTCAGCAAGCAATAACCCAACTACCACGCTAAATAAACCAAATCCGATTCAGGCGTCACAGGGTTTTACCGATCCCGAGCCACCACCCGTTTACGTATCGAAAATAGAAAATTTCTTAAAATTTAGCAAAGAAATATCGAATTTAATAGGACCTACTAATTTTCCATGTTTCTCTCGAGTCGGTGACGTAAAAATAAACACCACTTCCAAAGAAACATATAAAATATTGATCAGCCACCTCACATTAAAAAACTATGATTTTCATTGTTACCAGTTGAAACAGGAAAAATCCTACAGAGCAGTCTTACTGGAGATCCCCATTCAACAACCCCTACAGATGTTATAAAAGAAGAATTAGAAGAAATCGGTCACATTGTAAGAAATGTGTCATGTGTATTACACCCTACGGATAAATACCCTTTACCGTTATTTTTCGTGGATTTAGAGCCATCGAAAAATTATTCAGACATTTTTAATATCAACCGGCTAGTTTACTCAACTGTTAAATTTGAGGAGCCGAGACAAAAAAATATCATTGTTCAATGCACCAAATGTCAAAATTTGGGGCATACAAAGAGTTATTGTTACCACCAGGCCAGGTGGGTCAAATGTGCCGGCCCACACGCCTCTAACGAATGTAGCAGACCTAGAGATGAGTCAGCAGAATGCGCTCTCTGTGGAGAAGGACACCCAGCGAGCTACAGAAGATGCTCCGTCTACAAAAGGCAGCTCAGAAACCGTACTCTACATACAGCAGTTAAACGCCCGGAAAAGAGTTACATCCAGCCTCCTGAGTTTTAATCTTCGGCTATTTTTCCTGAATTGGATAAAATACCATCTCAAGCCACCACCCAGCAACCATCCACGTCAACAGGACCACCACAGGACCTTAATCCTCAATCAGAAACAACGAGAAAACAACAACCTCAGGCGCCTCGGGTCTCCCAACCTAAGCCTCAGACCTCTCAAATCAAACAACAGACCTGCCAATCCAAGCCTCAGACCAGATCTTTCTAGTCTAAACCTCAGTCAATTCCTCCCCATCACTTTCCGTTGCGGGTCAAATTACCACCTCCGCATCCACCCCCAAGTTCCACACTACCTATCCGGTCAAACCCAACCCAACCTTCAAAAACCGAATCAACTCCTCGTACACCACAGCGTATCCATCCCCCAGCAACCAATTATAACCAGATCAACTACCCACCTCAGCCTCCTGACCCTTATTCTTTTTCCAACCAACATCCTGTCGACATCCATTCTATCATCCTTCCTTTTCGAAATTCAAGAGACCATTCGACCACTGATCAACCTCCTCACAAGATTCCTGTATGAAATTCCTCTTAATATCCCACGATGAGTTTAAAGCCCCTAGCTATCGTTTTGTGGAATGCTAATGGCCTACTGAACCACCGTGACGAACTCGACATATTCCTACATGACAATCGCATAGATATTGCACTTCTGACTAAAACTCCCAAGCAATCATCAAGTCCTTAGACGACCTTTCATCAGATCATAGTCCAGTTTTGCTTTTATTACATTCAAAACTTTGCTCCAAGACCCTCTCCCTCTACATTGATTACAGGACGAATCAACTGGGACAGATTTCGATATGGTTTGGAAAATAAATTAGACTTGAAAATTCCTCTGAAGACAACAAATGACATTGACAGAGCCATAGAAAAACTTACAACATCGATACAGACTAGTATAAAAGATAACACCTCTAACAGGACAACTATCAATTCACAGCAGACTAACTTGCCACCTCACCTTTGCATCTTATTAAGGGAAAAACGTCGAGCAAGGGTAAGGTGGAATAGGACTAGATACACATCCGACAAAACCTATTATACGAAACTTACTAACAAATTAAAATCAGAAATTAAAAAATTCAAAATTTAATTAATTTTACAGAAAATCTCACCACTACTGACAAATCACTATGGACGACCACTAAGAAGCTGCTCAAGTTCAAAGACTGCAACTATCCACTCCTTACCGAATCCCAAAGATGGACAAGAACCGACGAGGAAAAAGCCCAGCTTTTTGGTCAACACCTTCTTAAAACTTTTATTTCTCACCCTGATATCCTTAATCCCGTTCACCTTGAATGTATTGAAGCAGAACTAACTATTCCTCTCCAAATGTTCCTTCCACCTAAAGCTTTTCATCCCTCAGAAATTTCCAGTATTATTCACTGTCTCCCTTCCCGCAAAGCTCCTGGGCCCGATCTAATCACATCCCAAATTTTAAAACTTTTCCTCGAAAAGCCATCCTATTTCTTACCTATATTTATAATGCTGTACTCCGCACAACATATTTTCCCAACCCCTGGAAATCATCAATAGTCAAAATGATCCATAAACCCAAAAAGCCGCCTGAATATCCGTCCTCTTACCGCCCCATCTCTCTTTTATGTATCATGGGAAAAATCCTTGAAAAACTCCTTCTGAAACGTATATATATCCTATCCTTGATTCCAATAATATTATCCCCAGTAATCAGTTTGGCTTCCGAACATCCCATTCAACAATCCAGCAGTGCCATCGTGTGGTGGATGTAGTCTCCTCTGCTTTGGAGCGCGGATTGTACTGCACGTGAGCCTTTCTCGACGTAGAGCAAGCATTTGACAGAGTCTGGCATCCAGGACTGCTGTACAAACTTCGAAAATTCCTCCCTCCAACATACTTCCTTATCATCCAGTCCTACCTCACTGACAGATCCTTCAAAATAAATCACAATGGGTCCTACTCATCTCTTTTTACTCAGTCCGCTGGTGTTCCTCAAGGCAGTATCCTAGGACCCATTCTCTTCACAGTATATACAGCTGATATCCCAACCAATCCTAACACTTTCCTTTCCACTTATGCTGATGACACTTGTGTGTTATCAGTCAATAACGATCCAACTGTTGCCTCTCAAACCCTTCAATCCCACATCAGAGACCTTGAGATATGGTGTCAGAATTTTTTTTTTTCATTTATTTTTTTTTTTTTTATTGAGATATATTACAATTTGTTACAAAATGAACAATAATAATATTGATAAGAGACCACATTCATACTATATATACAGAAAGTAATAATAATAATCAAATTACATAAAATAGAACATAAATAAATTCATACATATACAATAAAATAATAATAATAACTGAAAAAACTAAACAAATCGAAACAAAAGCCTATTATTGAGATAAATAAAAAGTTGGCAAATAAATAAACATCTTACACACAAGCATAACTATATACAATATATACAATTGCTAAAGGGACCCCAGCAAGCGCTTTTCCCTCCACTTGTGAAGGAAAAAGCGGAATCCAAGAGATCCCAGCGCCTCTATCTCAGCCGCATCACTGGTCTGAGCCAGTGGAGGCTGAGTTAGGGCGCTGTAGCCACAAACATACCGTACATGAGTGGAGGATCTGACCAGTGTCCTATTAAATGTTTACAATACGTCTCGTGGCCACTGCCGTTTCAATCTTCGAGGAGGATTGTAGGGATGGGTGGTGCTGGATAGGGATTGCGCTAGAGGGTTAGGATGATGACTTAGGTTCTGATGAATTTTTTTTTTTGAGAAACAATTCTTTATTGAGCAATATTACAATCTGTCCAACTCAGGACATTTTTAATAGTGATAACGTACAACATTCATACTACATTCACACTATATATACAAAACAATAAATTTATATAATAATAATAATACAAAATACATATATACAAAATAATATCAATAAAAATATATACAAAAGTCACTCATACCTATATACAATTCACAAGCATACAGCACGTGAGTGGAGAATCTAGCCAATGCTAGAACTCCAATATACATGTTACAAGAGGTCACGAGGCCACTGCCGTTTCAACCTTCTAGGAGGATGGTAAGGATGTGTGGAGCTGGATAAGGATTGAGCTAGGGGATTAGGGTGATGGATAAGGTTCTGATGAAATTTAGAGAATTTTAATGGTAAAAGGTCTAAAATAAATAGAATATTTAGGTCATGGTGTAATGTATGGTTGGATACATAATAAGGGGCATTAACTATTGTTCGGAGGACTTTAGATTGGAAGGATTGAATGCGTTTGATGTTGGAAAATTTGGCTGTCCCCCACAGTTCAAGTCCGTAGGTCCAGATAGGTTTCAGTACTGTCTTGTATATTAACAGTTTGTTCTCGATAGATAGTTTTGAATTTCTGTTCAGTAGTCTGTATAATTGTCCAAATCGTCGATTAAGTTCTTGTCGTTTAAGTCTAGTATGCGGGTTCCAAGTTAGTCTTTTGTCCAGAAGGAAGCCAAGATACCGGACTGTGTCGGAGAAAGGAAGCGGAACGGAGTTAAAGAGAACCGGAGGGCAGGATTGTCTTCAAAGGGTAAAGGTGACATGTTTGCATTTGGATTGATTGACTTTGATTCTCCAGTTGTTACACCAGTCTTCAATTTGAGAAAGGTGCGTTTGGAGGCCTATAGATGCAACTTCGGGTTCTAAGTGAGAGGATAGGATAGCTGTGTCATCAGCGTACGTTGCTAGGAAGGTATTAGGGCAAACAGGAATATCAGCCGTGTATATATTGTAGAGGATAGGACCAAGGACACTGCCCTGAGGAACACCGGATTCGACTGGATAATAATTGGAATATTCTGCACCACAGCGAACTCGGAAGGAGCGGTTTGATAGATAGGATCGGAGGACTAGGTATAAGGATTGGGGTAAATGGTTTTTGAGCTTAAAGAGAAATCCCGGGTGCCACACCCGGTCAAATGCTTGCGTTATGTCCAGAAATGCACCCGAGCAGTACTCCTTGTTCTCAAGGGCAGAGGAAATATGGTCAACGACTCGGAGCCCTTGCTGAACGGTTGAATGTTGGGAACGGAATCCAAACTGATGGGAAGGAATAGTGTGGGATTCTAATAAAGGTAATATTCGTTTGAGGAGGATTTTTTCAAAGTTTTTTGAAAGGATTGGGAGTACGCTGATAGGTCTATATGATGTCGTAGTGTTAGAAGGTTTACCTGGTTTTAGGAAGAGAATTATAGTCGAATGTTTCCATAAGAGAGGAAAATGAGTAGTGCGTAGAAATGAGTTGTAAATATATGTAAGAAATATAACGGCTGTAGATGGAAGCTGTCTGAGAATCTGAGGAGTGAGGAGATCGTATCCAGGAGATTTACGGGGTGCAAGTTTTCGGAGAAGATATTTGACCTCAGAGGGATTAACTGCTTTTGGAGGTAATGAAAGCGGGATTGGAGACTAAAGGAACACTTCCACTACTGCAGTGTGGTCTGGATGGGATTCTGGATGAGGTGTGAAGACTTCAGAAACGTATTTGGCAAGTTCCTCGGCTTTGTCTTCATCAGACGCAGCCCAGGAACCATTACTACGACGGAAGGGATGGGAAATATGGTGGGATTTTAGAATTTTCTTGGTGACATTCCACAAGCTGAAAGAGAAGAAAGGAAGGAACTAAAGGATTGGGAACGGAAGGTCGCCAGCTCCCTCTTTAATTGTCTACAATAAAAGTTATAGGAGCGGCGATCTGTGGGGTGGCGGGTGCGTTGCCATAAGGATCTGGATCGGCGTTTGGTGCGGATGAGGTCTATGAGGTGTTGTGGTAAATGATTTTGGTTATGACTTATCTGGGAGTGCTTGGGAGAGGAGGCAGTCCAAACAGCTTGTTGAATAGCGATGGTGAAGGAGTTTACGGCATCGTCAAGGTCATCTGGAGTTTTGAGTTTCACTCTGAGGTCAATATCACTGGTCAGGATTTGGCGAAAAAGGTCCCAGTTCACTGGTTCTCTGATAAATGACGGTGGGGTGGGTTTAGGAATAGGAGTTAGGGATACTTTAAGGAGCAATGGACTATGGTCAGAGGACAGTTCATCAAGGCGAGTCACCGACATGTTTAGGGAGCCTAATCCACTGTGGATGAAGAAGTCAAGGATGTCAGGATTACGGTTAGGATCAGTTGGCCAGTAGGTAGGGGAGTCAGGAGGCAGGAGGTTGAAACGTCTAGAGTTGAGTGCAGACTGTAAATTCCGCCCACGACAATTCGTGGATCTGGAACCCCATTGTTGGTTCTTAGCATTCAAGTCTGCACCCAGAATAAAGTGGTTTCCTAAGGAATTGAGAAAGGATTCGAATAGAATGTTGGATATGGAATGTTTAGGAGGGCAGAACGCTGATGCGAGGGTGATCGGAAAAGAAAAAGTCTTGATTACTATGGCGGTACAGTGTAGGAAATCATAGGAGGGAACTGGGAGTATGTGGTGGGAGAGAGACTGGTGCACAATGACAGCAGTACCGGCATGGGCTTTTCCGTCTGGGTGGTCCGTACGGTATGTTACGTATTGAGGTATTTTAAAGAACGTTTTAGTGGTTAGTCTAGTTTCAGTAATATGTGCTACATCAACGTTTTTGTCTTGCAATAAAGCTGTAAGTTCGTCAGTGTGATTTCTAACACCATTCGCATTCCAAAGGAGAATGGATAAGGAGTTAGGTGTAGTCATTTATGGATTTTTTAAGGAAGGGATTAAATTTGATACGAGATTAGTAAGTAGTGATATTAGCGGCATAACGAGGGATTTGATTTCAGTGATGAAGGATGTCATCAAACTTGTAAGGTCTGTGACATTTGATGGAGGAGGAATATGAGAAATTTAATTCGGATGAGGTTTTTGAGGGTTGGTTAAACTTTGAGGAATAGGTGGTTGTGGAAGGGGTTCAGGATTTTGAAGTATGCGTTGTTCCGGCAGGGCCTCTTTGTTCTGGTTCCCACCTCCAAGTCGATGGGCAAATGTTACATTGGAATCAATTGTTTTTGATGGTTGTCTTCTGCTTCTGATCGGTTCAGCTGTTTCATCCAGATTCTGAGGTTTTTGATATCTGCTTTTGAGGTTCTTGTAGATTTGACATCCCTTGTAGTTAGCCGGCTGGTCCTCGAGGCACAGAGCACATACAGCGGGTGTTGATCTTGATCTTGTGCATTCTTCTGATTTATGTTGCTCACCGCATTTCACACAGCGTGGTGTGTGGTGGCAGTAAGTTCTCGTATGACCATATGCCTGACAATTATGGCACTGAACTATTTCTTTTTTTGTGTAAGGTTTCTCAACTCTTACACAAGTATAGTACAATCTATTGAGGTCGTAAAATTTTTCAACTCCTGCTGATGGCTCCAAGTCCACGAAGAGTAAAGGCAGTGGAATTTTATCATTTAGGACATTGGTGACTTGTCGCACTTTATAGCCGATATCCGTCAGTTCTTCTTTGATAGCTGTAACTGGTGTCGAAGGGTGTAGGTTTCTAATTACAACCCTTAAAGCTCTCTCCTGGCGCAACTGATAGGTAGGAAAATCAGCTTTGATCTCACTCAGATATTTTTCTGTAGCTTTCGGCGGTAGTCGGGGATATTTTAGTATCACTTGTTCTACTTATACAAGAATAACTATTAGGATCGGTTAATTTGTTTAAGTGCGCACAAAGTAGTTGAAATTTTTTAATATTTTTAACAAAAATTGGTGGAGGTTGTGGTTCTCTGGGTATAGGAGAAGATTCCATGGTTTCTTTTTCCTGATGAAATTTGGAAAATTTGGATGGTACCAGGTCTAAAACAAACGGAATATTAAGTTCATGGTGTAGGGTACAGTTGGTAACCTAATAAGGAGCATTAACTATTGTTCGGAGGACTTTGGATTGGCTTGGATGCGTAGATTGGATGCGTAGGGTGTCAGAATTAGAGAATTAAAATAAATTCCAACAAACCCCATCAAATAACCTTTACCCTTCGTCTTAAGCCATTGACATTCTGTCCCACAGTATCCTTTAATAATATTCCACTTGTCCCTGTTGAACAGATCCGCTACCTAGGACTGCTCCTTGACAAACGTCTCACATGGAATCCACACACAAGACTGAAACGACAAGAAACTGCTCGCCGCTTTCGATTACTTCAACACTTACTAGACAGACGTTCAAACCTTCCACTTAACTACAAAAGGCTCATCTACGTGACCATCACAAGGCCTATATGGACTTACGGAGTTGAGCTTTGGGGCTCTACTAAACCATCGAATTCTTCCCGTATCCAATCCTTACAATTCAAAATCCTTCGTAAAATCCTCTACGCTCCTTACTTTGTCACAAATTAAATCATCCATAAAGACTTAAATGTTCCATATGTTGCTGATTTGGCCCGAACTAGATAGTAATCCTTCTATGACAAACTCCATTCCCACTCCAACCCACTAGTTTCAAACCTTGCTTCCTCTTCGATTCCTGATAATCCTCCGAGGCGTCTGAAAAGAAGATGGCCTCGAGAACTTCTTGTTTAAAATAGTTACTGGAGTGCTTCCATTGGGTTGCTCCTCAACAAGTCTGTCTCATGTGATTTTTCTTTTAGCATATTTACTTGTAAAATTACAGTTGTAAATTTCAATAAATAAATATAAAAAAAGAAAAAAAAAAAACATTTTCTTTAGTAATTTCATATTTTATTAACCAGGCGAACGAGAAACCTCCTTACCGGCGAGGAAGGGGTGAAAAAAAATTAAATAACAACCTTACAGCTGCTAGCTATTCACCACAACTCCTTTCTTAAATTGTTTAAATTTAGTATATTTCAAGTAAACAAGAGATTAATGGCCTTAGAATTTCAAATTTAATTTAATAAAATCCCCAGATGACGTACCAACAACCACTCAATCCAAAGCAAGATCGTTTATTGTGTTAGTATTTCATGAAGATTTTCCCGGGCAATATGGCACGAAACAAAGCGATACCGATATTAAAACTTAATTATCTGTTATGGTTTTTCAGTGATCGTCGTTTCCTATAAAAAAACAGAATAAAAATTTTCTTTTTTGTGTGGTGTCAAAACTTGGCTTATATGAACATTTTTGTTGCTGTTGACGTGCAGTATAGGCACCTGAAGTATCCTAGTTGTTACACTCCCTCTCTCTCTCTCTCTCTCTCTCTCTCTAAATAAATAAATATATATATGTATATGTATATTATATATATATATATATATATATATATATATATATATATATATAAATATAAAAGTTATTTTAATGGTTGCTTTGAATATAAAAATAACGTCAGTTTTATTTTAACTTTCCGTTGGCCCAGTACTGGATCGGAGTGTTTCTATTTTCAGATAGTGTTGATGCAACTAAGTGCGTTGTGCAAGAAGAAGCTTTACGATCTGTTTTCGAAATTATTATTTTTTTCGAATAAAAAGTTTTAAATTATTTGTGATTAAAAAAAAATTATTGATATTTACATCTGTATTATATAACACAACAAGTAAATAGGCTGAAAGAAAATAGACATGAACAAGGCTTGTTTGTCAAGTAAGTGTTGAAGTAGCCGAAAACTTCTATTAGTTTCTTGTCGTGTATGAGGATTCCAAGTAAGTCGTTTGTCAAGATGGAGTCCTAGATATCGGATCTGTTCAAAAGGGACTAGAGGAGAATTATTAAAGGAGACTGTAGGGCAGGAAGTCATAGGTTTACGACGAAGGGAACGATCGGGCTGATTTAGCGGCACGTCGTGCGGTTTCCGAGGGTCTTGAACTTCAAGGTGTGAGCCTGCCTGATCTTGTCACTTCAATTCGAGCATATTGGGTTGCTGGCAGCGGGAGTGGGAGGCCCTCGGGAACAACAAGCTTCGCCTTATTCGGCCCCGTGTTGGCCCTTGGGGGTCCTCCTGCCGGCCGTCTCGACGCGAAGAGGTTGTGCTCGCGCGACTTCGTATGGGACACTCTCGGTTGACCCACGGTTATCTCATGGCCCGTGGACATCCGCCTCTCTGTCGATCATGTCAGGTTCCTCTCTCAATACTCCACATCCTCACAGAATGCCGACAATAACCGCTTCACGTATTCTTTTCAACCTCCCCACCGATCTGTCGCTTCTTATCTCTGATTCCTCTCCTCATATAACTAACATCATTCGCTTCCTAAAGTCACACCATCTTTACTCTCAGATCTAAACTATACTCTCACTCTACTCCTATAATCATGTAACCTGTGTCTAACGGTGTAAAGGCGAACCTGGTGGTTGTCGCCTCGAAAAAAAAAAAAAAAAAAAAAAAAAAAAAAATGATTACATTACATTCATATAATTATCTCCGTTTAAAGTGTAAAGCATTTTACAACCTTTAGTATAGTATAATCATATTTCACATATATTATCTCGATCAAGATATTTGGGAGCTGGTAATAATTTCGGAACCCCTTAAGCATTTTAACAGAATCAAGAAATTACTCATTATGCTATCAACAAATGGGTTATTATTTCAGAATAAGACTCTGGCAACGATTTTATTTATACATTTTTTTAAGGATTACATGTCACTTAAGGTAGCACTTCTGCACTCATGAATAAGCGATATATAAACGTATGAAAGCTCTGATTGCTAGATAAATAGATGCTAAATGTAGTGTTTTATTCATCATTCTGCAGCGATTTGAATAAAATCTGTAGTCATTTATGAGCAGAGAATGTTAAACATTCTTTATTAGATCGAATAAAAATTGTATATCCCGATCGCAGTGGGTCTTTCAAATTAATTTGTTTTTACATTCTTTCTTCATATTTAAAAAAATAAAATTATTAGGTATAGGGTCATAAAAAAAAAAAAAAATAAATAAAACATGAGTTTTCACTTTTATTTGTATAATTATTGCATGTACAAAACGTTAAAATATTGTTTGATGGAAACGTAAAAAAATAAAAAAAAAACATGATCCAGAAACCTATGTATTCTGTAAAATAATATTAATATTTTATTAATCTTAAATATTTACGTAGTTATGTAAATAAATAAACAAGCTTTATGCTGTTCTGCCAGAGATCCCTGTGATATAAAATTAAACAGAAAAATTACAGACATTAAATACAGACAAAATAGAAAATAAAACAATACTTCAGGAATAAAAACTAAAAGTAACGTGTTCTAGAAGGTATAAAGTATAAAGTAAAAAAAAGTTTTGCCAGTTAACGGTGAGATGAGATTGACTACGTTCTCCCAAGTAGAACACAGTGTCTTCTTTATCACCAGTGTTACATAAGAAATACTATACTATACATTTTATTTCTTGTATTAATTATAAGGTTGTAGTATTACCTTGTGAATATATATATAATATACATATACGTGTGTGTAAGTGTATGTATGTATTTTTGTATATTTGGATTCATAGTATGCAGTATAATTTGTTATTTTGTAAAAGATCTATATTTTTAAAGTCTTAATAGCCTGAAGATGAATATTTAATGTACATTTATATTATTCTTAGGGGACTAACTGTCCCAGAATTATTTTTGAAAAATTATTTTTCATTCATTCATTCATTCCCAGTGAGGCTTCCCATCCACCCATGGCAGGGAGTTTAGATGCAGTTTCCCTATCAACTTTAAAATCCTCACAAACTACAAGGTACATCGATCCTTGTATTCGAAAGATCCAAAGATCAATCAACCGATTAACCGAGTATTACCGTTAGAGATTCATTAAACTTCCGAAAAACTGGCAAGAGTATCGTTGGGATAAGAGAAGCTACTGTCAGTACCGAAAATGAACCTTGAACATGTAGACTTGTTTCTATTCCTAGAAAATAATTTTGCGTACGTAGAAGATGAAAGGAAGAACAATTTTTATAGGAAGAGGTTTTTTGAAATTGAAATTTTTTCTAAAATTTCGCACGCCTGAGAGACCAAACTTGACTGCACGACGCACACCATTGAATTGCTTGAGCTTATTATTTAGTGTTACATTATTATTTAGATTTAGATTTGACCAAATTATATTTATCCAACCTTAGCTGGTGATATTTTTTCATGAGATGGGAAAGAAAAGAAAGTGGTAATGTAAGCGTGACGCCAAGATATTTGTTTTACTTGAATATTTCAATTAAGATGGTTTAGGCATGTACAGACGATGGATCCCAATAGATTCCCTAGAAAACTGAAAGCCAGGTAGTGGACTAAGTGAGGGAGCCCCCGACTCCGTTGGCTGGAAGGTGTCGAGGCAGATCTGAAGGCTTCCGGTGTACGCCGCTGGAGAAGATTTGCGATGAGACAGTGCTCTATGGAACAAGCTGCTGACTAAGTCCGATAATTCCACAATTCACAGTAAGCTGCAACAATATTAATATTATTTGGGAGGGTTAATGAATTGTTTCCCATTTACCAATGTCATATACAATGTCATCCGAGTAAAGAGAATTTTTTATTTTATTCTTACCCATGAGAATATAAAGAGCATAGCATCCACGAAAAAGGAAACGATACCTCGCTGAACTAGGATCCTTGGCGTATAGCCGTAACCACACTAAAATAAAACACAGCATAAGGGTATAATATGTTTATAAGAGTCATGGAATCGGAGGTGACACCGAGGTTGTTTAAAATTAAGAGCAGGGAAAAATGATCAACAGGAACGAATACTGCCTTCAAAGCAGTAATTTGTTTTTCTTCTTCTTTTCCCATGCCAAAAACTGGTTTGAGATTACTTTCTTTCATAAACTGATTTAGACAATATCGGTAGAGAGTGGGACAAATCTCAGCCATACAGTTTAGGCAGGAAATTCCTCTAAAGTTCTAAAGTTTGAAACTTGGTCGACATCTTGTATGTATTGAGGGAAAACAAATGATTGGTGGAATGAGTGAGGTGATTCTCCGGGATCATAAATTAATTAAAGCAGGTAAGGTGTCTGTCAAAGAGAAGTTTGTTAAACAAATTGGTATGTAATACGATCAGGACCTGGGGCCTCGTTGTTTTTTAAGGTTTGATACTCTAAACTAAAAACTCTAATTCATTGGTTGTGAAGGTAGAATCCAAAATGGCAAAAATAAACAAAGGGACTGACTTCTACAGAAAAGGAGAAGATAAATGGGGTCACATACACTTATAAAGAATGAAACCCAGAAAGGAGTACAATTGGAATTTATATACTGTTGTTACAAACAAAATTCTTGTGACAAAAACGATTCACTAAGCTCCAAAATTGTTTTGAGTCCGTGTTTGCGTTAAAACTGAGACAAGAGATATTGATACTGTTTTGAAGAAATACTGTTTTTTAAGAGAGCGACAAGGTAAGTCGTATTATTTATAGGCGTGGATTGTGATCAAGGGAATCAGTTTTCCAAAACAAATCTAACAATTTTAAAAAATTTCTGTTAGTGCGTACACACAAATCATTAAGAATTTTGTAGGTGAATTTTAAGATGAGAAAGTGAGGATATAAGATGTGCGTTCTATGCAAAGCACAGATTTTTGGGTAGACTAGAACTTAAGTAATAGCACTGATTTCTTAATTTATGTTCACTCTATAAATATCCTTATCAAGATCTTTCCGAGGAGTTGAGAAGGAACACGATGGATAATAGTGTCTCACTGGTGGTACTAGGAGGGACAATAAAAAGAGTAAAGACAGGTGATCAGAAAAAGCTTGATGAAGGGCTGCTAAATTACTAACAAAAAGGTATAGGTTGACGGGAACGAAATTTAAATCATAACAGAAGACGCCATTGAGTCAATGAATGCGAATTCGGTATTCTGTAATCACTTCGGTATACATTAAACAATAAATTGGAACGGCTCCGTTGAAAATGATTTGTACATATCAGTTATGTACATAAATTTTATTCAGTGAAAAAATGGATTAGTTATCAATGTGATGAGAATGAGAAAGATGACTGCTCTTGGTTGTTTTCCGCCTGTTTATTTCATTAAATAGGAGATATTACAAATAAATATGAAGAGAATTGTTTGGAGAGCTGAGAACTGTTGAGATATTTCCAGCGCCCCCAATCAAGTGTTCAAAATAGAACAAAGATCTGGAAGTGATGCTCCGCTGGTCAAATAGCCTACCAGGAGCCATCTAATAAAAGTTCTTCTTGCACTATTTCGAAAAAAACATATGTTTATATCATAAATGAATCAATAAAAAAATATGTTTACATCAATAAAGTGATTTGAGTACGGATTTAGGGATAATTTGGGTTAAGATTTCCAAAAGCAGTCAGCATGAATGATTGTATACGCGAAGGAAACTATTCTTTAATATGGATATATGTGTAAATCTGTAGGTTGATATCTTGCAATCATGGAACTTGGAGTGAAAAGATCAAGGATTTAGGGAGATTTTTTGTTTCCATAGTCAATATTAGCTCGGCACTATAACTCCGTGACGACTTCTGGCCTCCTCGACTGGCTTCCTTCAAATGTCTCTATCTCTGACTACCACCATCCAGTTCTTGATGCCGAGCATAGTTTGAACGTCGCTTGCCACACCATGAGACGATCGGAGCATTGGCCTTCCTCTCCATTTTTGTCTTATGTAACACCTGTTCACCAAGACTATCCCGTTTTCCTGTTTAACTGCGTGGTTCTGCATAACAATTGAAACCAGATATATAAGCGTGGCCACTTTTTCGATGTCATATAAACCGATTGTCGGTGTTTCTCATTCGATGGGTACATTCCAAGTATTTAGCTCACCATTTTATATTATAACCCTTGCTGATTTGACAAGTTGGCGACTAACCATATAACTAAATTTTTCTTAAATTATCCATCTTGTTCTTCGATATATCTTCAAAACCTCGACTCAATACAAAATTTTAAGCTGAGCAATCCACGTTGATAGGATACTGCTATGTTTTTGACCGGCTGCTTTTTTAAGGCAGCGGTAGGTTCAAAAACTAGCTTATCTGATATATTTAATGTAAGTATAGACTGATATTACTGAAGAAACCATTGGATTTCCTTTCTAAAGGTTTCGTGTTTACCAATCGCAGTAGGTGGCATGCAGGGTAAGATTAAATTAGACAGATTTCAATAAATGACATTATCATTTAAATAAAATTAAACATATACCATATATTTACACAATGGTTGAGAATACTGAGGGACATTATAGTTACAATATCACAATTAAAGAAAATACCTTTACAACACTTAGTCGGCTGGCGAAGGTAGAATCATCTTAGGCGCCCCTTCTCAGCTTCATCCTCCAGCTGCTCTTTCTGACCCCCAGACGGACCTCGCTTCTTCTTGAGGATGAAACTCGACTCTCCTCTTGCTGGAATAAGACTGACCTCTTCTTGAGGATAGGACTTGACTTCTCGTGGCTGGTGTCAGACTGCCCTCTTGGAATCTTCTTCCTCATCCTCGGCACCTCGGGCGGCGCTGACATGGGAAGTCCAACCTTTGTCAAGCCTAGCAGCTGGGGTCTAGAATGTACCAGGTGTACCGCGCGGGGGGGGGGGGGAGGGGGAAGGCAGCCCACAGACAGCCCATGCCCATTGACAATCCAAGGGGGTTTGGGAAATGCCTTTTGACTTTTGCTGACAAAGGCTTATAAATATTTATTTAATTAATATTACAATTATTTAATAATTACGTTACTCCCCCCAGTATTCTCAATACATTACAATACATTATGCCTAAAAAAAAGTATAGTTCACAGTAAATCAGATATCATCAATCAATGTAAGTACAGTAGAAATGAAAACACAACCATTTACTTTTATTAAGCCTAGCTCGATCTTAAGTTGGGAGAAACCTCAATCACAAATCTGATACATCTATCAAATTCTGTTTGTTTATTTATTTAACGTCACTTTATGCTACTGTGGCTAATCGGACGATGCTACAGTGGCAGTCCTAAATTTTGTATATTCAGGTTTTATTAGGACAGGGATCTTTAATGAGTACGTGACATCGCACAGTCTCGGGACCACCTTTTAACGTCCCCTCGAAGGACAGCATAACTAAGAGTTTTTCACCCCTATTAAAAATCCTAGGACCACCTGCGGATTTGAACCCATGACCTTTGGCTGGGATATAGGAGACTGTTATGCTAGCCACCCTACTACGGGTGATCCCTCTTTCGAGGGATCCTTTCCATGGAGGAATTCTTTCCATGAGTCAAAATCGCCTTAGTGCTGTTGCATCTATAGTTTGTAATAATGCTATTGTTATTACTATCGATTTACATTACACTATCTATCAAGAAAGGCTCGATTGTTCCAGATTCGTTCAGTTCAGAACCCAAAATATGCATTTATAAAGATTAAAGATAATTTTAATTCCAGCCCTCCAGGAATTCTAATACTTTAAAAAATCACTAAAATGATGACTGAAGAAGGAAAATCAATTGATTATGTATGTATGCAAGTACACATTGAAATAAAAGGTAATGAAATAACTGAGGCCTGGGGTTTTGCCAAAGAGGCCCTTGCTCTTGCTGGTCGTGGTAGGGCTCTCCTAATATCATCAGTGCTAGCGTGTCCTTCGTGAAAAGACATATTCGAAGGACGGGAATAAACATGGGATAAGAGATATCGAAGCTTAAAAATATTAAAACAATGGTTAAGATTGTTTTAATATTTTTAAATCAATCAATTCAAGGGAAGAAGTGATACCAACTCGCCTAAGAAAAATGGCATTGAAAACCGATTCATATTCTATGAATGAATTATCCCAAAGATTAAACCTTGAAAAATATTGCCGAAAATATTCTTGAAAAATTCGGTTTATCGTGGAGAACTAAGCCAAAAAAAATGAAACATTAAGCAATATCACAGTTCCTTAAGGAAACAATTTTTTCTGGACTAAATTTTTTTTTTTAACATCCATTCACGAACTTTTTGATTTCAAATTAACCCTTTCATAAGTGAAATGTCATTTATAATAAACAGAATTTTCATTTATCAATCGTTCAACAGGAGTTTGAGGGAAAAAATATTAATTTATGTAGGTAATTATGAATATATTTACGTTAAAATATAAATTTAATTTTGTTATTTTCTCATTCTTATTTTAATAAACGGTCATCGCTTTTACCGAAAATGTGATGTTTCGTTCCCGAGATGTTTAAATGAAACAGGTTTATCCGGATTAAAAAAAAAAAAAAAAAAAAAAAAAAAATGGCTTGAAGAGGGATGCATGAAGCAGCATAAGCAGAAAGGTAAATGCCTTGACGTGTATGTCGGTTGGCTTCCCGGCTACCTTAAGTTATTTGGCCAGCTCACAACGACTGTTTTATTTTACTCAGTAATCTGTGATCTAAATGAAGGGCGGCAAGCGTGCCAAAAGGGTTTGGTATTTACACTGAAGGCAGATATAGCATGCTAATTGACTAGTACATCGGAGGCTCTCACCTCAGGTTCCCTTATTAGCAATTATTTCACCTTAACCCGTACTTTAATTCAGTTGTTATAGTTTACTAACATGGCCAAATAAATTAAATACTGTTTGGTATGATGTCGTTTCATATAAACCGATTGATGAAAATATAATAATATAACTCTTATTTTTAATATTATATTATTTCTCTGTTTCTTTAATTTTTTATTAAATGAAAAGTATTTTGCGTGCATCAGACTTTTCACGGAATAAATAAATATAATATTAGAAATAATAACGAGTAAAAATTTCTTAAGTTTGCACTTCTTTCGTTCCTCATTACAATGGATGAGTTTATATAACAGATAATATTTTCTAAAATGTTCAATTTCCCAAAAAGTATATCATGCGTTTGGGTTATTCCTGAAGAAAAAAAAAATTTTAATATTATTAAAAATGATTTTTATATTTATTATTATATTTATATTTTATATTCTTATATCATATTGATGGCATCAAAAAATAATGGTCTACTTTATATGAACGCAGAGAGAAACAAGTGGTTCCAAATGTAAGGTCCCACAAGGTTAAAAAGTCAAATTCTCAAAATAGGAAAGTAAATTCACAAACAACGTCATGCGGAAAATTAAATTTTAATATTTCTCAGAATATTCGTAAATTTCAAGGAGCTCTTACTCTTTTATCGTTTTGTTTTAGATTTTCCGGATATCAGAAAAACTTCTAAATTTAATGAACTCTAAATGTTGCAAAACAAACTTAGCTTTATTGGTCGATCAAGGATGGGAGGAAGCAAGAATTTAAATAAAAGGACCAAAAAGATAATTTTGCTTAATATGTGTCTCATAAATGTCTTGTGATATTGTAACAGGAGATACTATGCCTCAATGAGAGGGAAGCAAAAAGTTCACATGAGCCATTTGTCTTGACAGAACTTCATCCTTGACAATTTAACCAACAACGTAAACCATGGCTAACCTCCCTAAGCGTTCACAACAACGTAAACCATGGCTAACCTCCCTAAACGTTCACAAACCATGGCTAACCTCCCTAAGCGTTCACAAACCATGGCTAACCTCCCTAAGCGTTCACAAACCATGGCTAACCTCCCTAAACGTTCACAAACCATGGCTAACCTCCCTAAGCGTTCACAAACCATGGCTAACCTCCCTAAGCGTTCACAAATCATGGCTAACCTCCCTAAACGTTCACAAACCATGGCTAACCTCCCTAAACGTTCACAAACCATGGCTAACCTCCCTAAGCGTTCACAAACCATGGCTAACCTCCCTAAACGTTCACAAACCATGGACTAACCTCCCTAAGCGTTCACAAACCATGGCTAACCTCCCTAAGCGTTCACAATCAATATCAATGTGAATGCTCATATGAACATTTTTGTTCCACTTAACGTTTAGTATCTCCTCTCACAATTAGACTAGACATTTATAGGACTCCTACCATGTGCACACTCAGGTCTTTTTTGTAAGACTTGGTGTTTGATTGGAATACCTTAAAACGTCTATTTCCGTTAAAAAACGAAATTATGAATTTTCATGATTGTGATATTTTCCCTTTCCATATGTTCGTATATTGATAAGTTTGATTAATAATGTAACAATATTGTATATTTCCACTTTCTTTTTTTTTGTTGGATGGTAAGTTACAGAGCATCTTAAAAAATAAATCATTATGAAATAAAAAAATGTCTAACCACTCCACCTCTTTATGTAAAATTCCACTACCTTTCGGCTAATAGGCTAATAATAGGTGCTAAACAATTTTTGACTCACAATTATAATTTCTTTAATAGAACCATTCTAAAAAATGCTCTTAGAATATAAAACTCATCAAAATATTACAAAAAAAAATGTTTAAATTTAATAAGTTAATTATATATAAATGTAAAATGTTAATAATAAAATCTTATAATCTTTGATTAGATTAACGTTAACATCTTAATAGAAAACAGTCAACGGATCAATTTTTTTTTTTGTAGGAAATTTAATTCTCAGTCACATACCGCTTAGGACTCCATTGTTGGCATTTATTTATTTATAAATTAGGAAAAACGGATTTTTTAAATTCTTTATTCGGTTGCTATCTATCTTGAAATGTAAGCTCTCAAATTTTGAGTGGCGGTATTTTTTTTTATTTGTTTGGTCGATTACAAAGGTTCATTATTGCAAATAATAAACCAAAATTTTAAATTTAATAATTTGATCATATAAAAATGGATATGATATAATGTATAAATAAATCAATATTTTTTTTTTTCAGTTTTAGCTCTTGAATGTATTTATTGTAAAAATGGGGACCATATTAGGAAGATACTGGTGTGCACAAATATAATTATGGAGCGATGTTTCTGCAAATGATTAAATATATATATATATATATATATATATATATATATATATATATATATAAATATATATATATATATATATATATATATTGTTTGATCAGATCTCGACTGTTGATAATTTAAGTTTTTGTTGTTCTCAGGTTTCAGTCAATGAATAAACAATTTTATCTATGCGACGTTTCGAGAATTTATTGTTCTCATAATCATGCCTTAACAGTGGAAAAACAAAAAAACAGAACATTAATATTATTATACAATAATTAATATATGATGTTATTGTTAGAGATATAAAGAAGAGTACATTGAACAATGAATAATCATACAGTAGGTACATAGATATTTTAAATTAGGATTTACATTAAAGATATTATTATAAAATTACTTACAATTTTGGACAAAATAGTGTCTTAATTAGACATGTTTAGCCTACAAGCTTTAATTAAGACACTATTTCTTCTACTCACACTTCTTCTTGAGCGAGAGCACTTAAAATAAATTCAAAAATTGGGATAGCACCCCCCGCAACGCATCAACTGAGCCTAATAGCGAATAAATACGAAAAAGTTATAATAAACCCATATTTAAGCGAGCGCACGAATAATTAATAGAATGGTTGGGAAAAAAACCCCCGTAAAGCAGAAACTGAGCCTAGTATCCAATAAATACGAAAAACTTATAATAAACCCATATTTGAGTGAGCGCACAAATAATTAATAGACTGGTCGGGAAAGAACCGCCCGTAACGCAGCTACTGAGCCTTGTATCCAATAAATACGAAAAAGTTATAATAAACCCATATTTGAGCGAGCGCGATTGAAATTAATAGTGTAGTCGGTAACGAACCTTTGGGAACGCAGCTACTGAGCCTTGTATCCAATAAATACGAAAAAGTTATTATAATAAACCCATATTTGAGTGAGCGCACGAATAATTAATAGACTGGTCGGGAAAGAACCGCCCGTAACGCAGCTACTGTGCCTAGTATCCAATAAATACGAACAAGTTATAATAAACCCATATTTGAGGGAGCGTGATTAAAATTAATAGTGTAATCGGTAACGAACCTTTGGGAACGCAGCTACTGAGCCTTGTATCCAATAAATACGAAAAAGTTATAATAAACCCATATTTGAGCGAGCGCGATTAAAATTAATAGTGTAGTCGGTAACGAACCTTTGGGAACGAAGCTACTGAGCCTAGTATCCAATAAATACGAAAAACTTATAATAAACCCATATTTGAGTGAGCGCACGAATAATTAATAGACTGGTCGGGAAAGAACCGCCCGTAACGCAGCTACTGAGCCTTGTATCCAATAAATACGAAAAAGTTATAATAAACCCATATTTGAGCGAGCGCGATTAAAATTAATAGTGTAGTCGGTAACGAACCTTTGGGAACGAAGCTACTGAGCCTTGTATCCAATAAATACGAAAAAGTTATAATAAACCCATATTTGAGCGAGCGCGATTGAAATTAATAGTGTAGTCGGTAACGAACCTTTGGGAACGCATCTGCTGAGCCTACTATCTAATAAATACGAAAAAGTTAAAATAAACCCATATTTGAGGGAGCGTGATTAAAATTAATAGTGTAATCGGTAACGAACCTTTGGGAACGCAGCTACTGAGCCTTGTATCCAATAAATACGAAAAAGTTATAATAAACCCATATTTGAGCGAGCGCGATTGAAATTAATAGTGTAGTCGGTAACGAACCTTTGGGAACGCAGCTACTGAGCCTTGTATCCAATAAATACGAAAAAGTTATAATAAACCCATATTTGAGTGAGCGCACGAATAATTAATAGACTGGTCGGGAAAGAACCGCCCGTAACGCAGCTACTGAGCCTTGTATCCAATAAATACGAAAAAGTTATAATAAACCCATATTTGAGCGAGCGCGATTAAAATTAATAGTGTAGTCGGTAACGAACCTTTGGGAACGAAGCTACTGAGCCTTGTATCCAATAAATACGAAAAAGTTATAATAAACCCATATTTGAGCGAGCGCGATTGAAATTAATAGTGTAGTCGGTAACGAACCTTTGGGAACGCATCTGCTGAGCCTACTATCTAATAAATACGAAAAAGTTAAAATAAACCCATATTTGAGGGAGCGTGATTAAAATTAATAGTGTAATCGGTAACGAACCTTTGGGAACGCAGCTACTGAGCCTTGTATCCAATAAATACGAAAAAGTTATAATAAACCCATATTTGAGCGAGCGCGATTAAAATTAATAGTGTAGTCGGTAACGAACCTTTGGGAACGCATCTGCTGAGCCTACTATCTAATAAATACGAAAAAGTTAAAATAAACCTCTATTGATAATATTTTCGCCCGCGATTATAAAACTAAAATAAAACGAATCCCGCTAATCCGACTACCAGACCTTGTATCGCAAATGTCTTAAAATTAAAGTATCGGTTATACTTATTATTATAATCGTGACTAATTATATGTAGAAAGGCCTCTGGGAACATTTAACAAGCCACAAGGGTTAAAAACACAAGGTGTAATTAAAATAACCATTAAAACATAAAATCATGTTAATTTGATTTTTATTATTTTATTGAAATCGAAAAAGGTTGAATTTGTAATGGAAAAGGTTGAATTTGACTTGGAAAAGGTTGAATTTGACTTGGAAAAGGTTGAATTTGACTTGAAAAAGGTTGAATTTGACTTGGAAAAGGTTGAATTTGACTTGGAAAAGGTTGAATTTGACTTGGAAAAGGTTGAATTTGACTTGGAAATGCTATATATATAAAGTTGAGTTGAGATGACGACTAATATAGATCTAATCCTATTTTATGTAAACATAAACATATATATAATAATAATAATAATATAATAGCTTTATTGGCATCATATTGACAAAAGCCTCTCCCATAGGGAGGAATTTATAGAAGTTGGCTATAGTTTGAAATAATAAAATATTGAAAGAAAAGCAAATAATCCAAAGAAATACAAATACAAATAATTATAAAATACAAAACTCCAAAAAACAAAACAAAACAGATTCCTTGAAAAATACACCAAAATTAAATATTTTTTAAAACGTTTATCCACCAGGATTTGTCCCTCGCAACCAGCCACCAGTTTTCGCCAACAGTCTGCGTCAATTCGTCCCTCCACCTGCGATGTGGTCGCCCCTCTGCCTGCTGTCCTCTCTCGGGATCCACTCCGTGCAAGCTCTGGTCCATCTTTCGTCTTTCAGCCTGGCCAAGTGCCCAGCCCAGCTCCATTTTAATCGATGTGCCTCAACCCTTAGACTTTTAACGTTCACTTTCTGAAGAATATTTTCGTTTTTTATTCTCTCCCTTTTCTGAATAAACATTAAACTTCTTAGAAGCTGCATTTGCATGGTATTCAGCCTCCGGTCGAGTTTTCTTGTAAGTTCCCAGGTTTGAGCCCCATAGAGAACCGTGGGATATACACATGTGGTCAGAACTTTGGTTTTAAGATCTAGAGATAAATTGCTTTTGAAGATCTTTTGGAGAGACCAATATTTGCACCACCCGAGCTTAACTCTTCTTTTTATTTCCTTATTGATATTTTCTCTAAATGATATTGTCTGCCCTAAGTAAATGTACTCCTCTACATATTCTATCTCACTATTGTTAGCATAAACTGGTATTTTTATTGAATTTGTCATAATTTTAGTTTTTGCTGTATTTATATTAAGTCCATATTTTTTGCTAATGCCTACTATTTCCTCTATCATCCGCCTTAGGCCGTTTATGTCCGGAGATATTAGACATATATCGTCCGCACATCTTAGGTTGTTGAGCATTTTCCCATTGACGGATATTCCCAGGCTTTCCCAATTTAATTCTCTAAATAGTTTATTTAAAACACAATTAAATAGAATCGGAGATAGAGGGCACCCTTGTTTCACTCCTCGTTCAACCTCAAAGTATTCGCCTTCCCTATCCAACGCCACGAATGCTTTTCCGTTCCTATAAAGCTCCATAATGACTTCAATGTAAACATATGATAATGTATAAATAGAGGATTAAAAGAAAGAATAAATCAGTTGTTATATAGCAAGCGTGCGTGTCATTTCTCCTCCCAATTTCCTTTTTTTTTGTCTATTTCTTCCGGCTGAATTTAAGTGGTGCCGAAACCCGGGAACTTTGTTTTAAGCGTGAAAAGTAAACTGTGTTATTTTATTTTATATTTTTTTTTTAAATTATTTTCTGCGTTTCTGTATTTTAATTTTTTTTTTCTATTTTTCCTCACTTCCGTCGTTTTGTCTCTATTGAATTTGGAATCATGGCCGAAGGTTTTTTGAGACCAGCAGTTCTCACAGTACCAGAAGACGTGGTATTACCTCAGGCGGCACAGCAGGTGGTACCCCCAGAGATGCCCCCACTACCGGCGCAGACACTGACAGGGGCCCACGCAACCACTCTGGAGTGGGTCAAAGTCTGGACAGCAACGGCGCATGACATAAGGAAGGCCATCTCGGAACTTGAACGATTTGACGGCGATGTTGGTGATCTTAATCATTTTTTAAAGGGAGGAGATAGAATCATGGCAAGTATAGAGGCTAAATTAGAGGAAAGGCTGATGGACTCACAGGATGCCGTATCGCTTCGGGCAGCCCTGGTATGCCGAGTCCGCAGACAGATTTTAAATCTAATCTAAGCAGATGAGGACACGCCGTGGGTCGTCATTAAGGACAGGCTGAAGAAGGCTTTTGGAGGAGGCAGGTGGGCTCCTGAAGAGGACATATTCCAGATGTTCCGCGAGACAAAGCGACCGCACCAGACGAGTGGCCAGTATGTTGGGATATTACTGGCTCGCTACAACCGGATAACGGAGAAGTTAAGGGAAGCGCACTGCACAGAAGAGGTGGAAGGCAGGATGGGCTTTCTCTCGACTATTTTAAAAGTCCAATTGGCGAGAGAAACAGGAAGGAAAGAGGGCCTTCCCCGAGATAGGACCTTCGTTGAATGCGCTCAGGAGATGGTGGACGCGAGTGCGAGAGAGGAGGAGTCCAGATACGGGGAAGTCGAAATGGAATGGACAAAGGTGCCCTACAGGAGGACGGAGCCCCATAGAAATAGGCCGGAAAATTGGAGGAAGAAGATGCCTGAGACTTACGGGAGGGAGAGAGGGATCCCTAGAGACAGGAGACAAGGAAGGGAGAAGAAGAGCTTCCGCAAAGAAGACCGAAAGTGCCACGGGTGCGGAAAAGTAGGCCATTAAGTGGCTCAGTGTCCGCGTACTCGATGTTTTGAGTGCGGAACGGAAGGACACATTGCCCGGCAGTGTCCGTACATGAGTAGGAACAGAGACATAGGCAGAGGAGAGCCCATGCAAGTTAATGCTCAAAGAGTGTGGAGGAATCCCAGATCCACATCGGATTCAGCACATTCTACGGACTCATCGGAGACGGAGGAGGACAGGAGCGAACCAGGAGACAGCAGAGGGGAAAACGTAAGGAGCGTGAGGAGGAGTGAAGTACGTCGAGGAGCAGCCGGGAGCAGAAGACGACTGAGGTGAGTGTGGGCAGAGAGGCAACCGCGCAGTAGTAAATAACATTAGAGGGTTGTGCGGTAGGTTGCCTATAATAAGGGTCGCAAGGGGAGTGTGGTGTTTGGTGGACACAGGTAGCTCCCATACAGTAATGTCCAAGAAAATTGTAGAGTTATTGTGTAAAGAAAAGAGGATACCGAAGGATTGCCAATGTAGATTAATTACGCTGGGCGGCCCATGTAGAGTGGAAGGGGAAGTAGAGGTCGAACTCAGTCGGTGGGGAATAGAGAGTGAGAAATTGGTAGTCCATGTGGTAGAGAGTATGCCGCGTGAGTATGGAGGGATCGTTGGCTGTGATTTGTTGGAGAAATTGGGAACTAGGATAAGAAATAAGGGCGGCCGATGGATTATCAGGATAGGGAGCAAGTCCTACAAGGGTAAAAGGGCACAGAGGGATGGGTTAGGCCAAATAGGCGCAATAAACCAGGCGGAGGATTGGAGGAAAACCCTTTACCGGGAATATAGGGATATCTTCTTCCAGGAGGGGGGTATATTGGGGGTCACCGGGAAAACAGCCCACGAAATCCCATTGAAACAGGAGCGGGTGACCTACGTCAAAGAACGTCGATATCCGCAAGCATTGCGTCGACACATACGGGCAGAATTGGATGCGCTCAAACGTCAGGGCATAATCGTCGACAGTACGTCCCCTTATAACAGTCCTCTCTGGGCAGTCAAGAAGAAGAGCGCAGGCGACGGGGGGCCGGAGAAATATAGGGTTGTTGTTGACTTCAGGAAACTAAACGAAAACACCGTCGATGAGAAGTATCCCATACCGCGGTTTGAGGACATTCTGGACCGTCTCAGTGGGGCAAAGGTGTTTAGTACTTTAGACTTGAAGGCCGGATACCACCAAATTCAAATGCACCCTAGAGACCAACATAAGACGGCATTTTCATTCGAGCGCGGGCATTACGAGTTCACGCGGATGCCGTTCGGTTTGAAAAACGCACCCATCACATTTCAACGTCTGATGAACGAGTTTCTTAGGGGGATTGACGAGGCTGTTTGCCAGGTCTATATGGACGATCTCCTGATCTTCAGTAGATCCGAAGAAGAACATATAGATCATCTCCGCAGCGTGTTCGATCGTATTAGGCAATTTGGGCTCAAGCTTTCGGGGGAAAAGTCGCTGTTGGGTCAGACGGAGATAATTTTTTTAGGCCACACTATATCTCGGGAGGGCGTGAAACCGGATGTGCAGAAGGTGGCGGCCATCAGGAACATGGCGATCCCGCGGGATGTTAAGGGGGTTCGTCGGTTGCTAGGGACTCTCAACTACTATAGACGGTTCGTTCCGGATATGGTGCCATATTTAGTTCCTCTTAATAATCTTCTCAAGAAGGGTCAGACCGTTGTGGGGACACCGGCTATGGAGGAGAACATTCGCCAGTGCATGGCGCGGTTGCAGGAGGAACCTATCCTGGCATTTCCCGATTTTACCCGGCCGTTTTCCATCACCACCGACGCGAGTGAGTATGCGCTGGGGGCGGTTCTGTCCCAGGAGGGCCCAGAAGGGGAACGTCCCGTAGCATATGCGAGTAGGCGTCTAACCGAGGTCGAGAGCAGGTACAGCGCGTTGGAGCGAGAACTCCTTGGTATCGTCTGGGCTATTGAACATTTTCGTCCTTACGTGTTTGGGCGCAAATTTAAAGTACACACGGACCATAGGCCTCTGCAATGGGTCGGTACCCTTAAAGAATCCTCGGCGCGCGTGACCCGGTGGAAGGAGTTCCTCAGCCAATACAGCATGGAGGATGTGTATAAGCCGGGCCGAGAAAACGTCGTTGCGGACTGGCTGTCGCGGGCGCTGGTGGTTAACGCGATCGAGGATGAGGAGGGCGAGCCACCCGGGGGTGTTCGACAGTTCCTTCGTGAGTGGACGCCTGAGGGCGAAGGTACTTTTGGTGGGGTATGCGCCATACCATCGTGGAGGTTGTCGGGGCATGCGAGGTTTGTCAGGTCACGAAATATGATCGCCATCCACCGCGAGGTTTACAGGAGGTTACGCCCACCTCCGATACGTCATTGTGCGATTTGCAGGTGGATACGTTTACGTGGCGGGGACACAAATGAGTTACCGTGTTAGACCTTTTTAGCAAGGTTGCCATGGCTTCTCTCGTGCCGGACCGATCTTCGGAGGCAATTCTTGGGGCCCTCCGCTCGTGGTTCCAGTTTTATGGTGTGCCGGATCGGATATCCTCAGACGGAGGTCGGGAGTTCGACAATGGTCAGGTTCGGGCGGCAATGAAGGCGCTAGATATCACGTGGCATATTAATACCCCGGGGCATCCTAAGAGTCGGGGTGGCATCGAGAGGCTGCACAGTACTCTCGGAGATCATCTTCGTGTGTATCAGGTAGACCAGGGTTTAGAACCACACGTCGCAATGCCTCGGGCGGTGGCGGCGTATAACCACTCCATCCATGCGGCGACGGGATTCTCGCCGTTTGAAATCCTCTTCGGATTGCGGAACAGGCGCAGGGATTACGGAGACACAGCGGCGGAGGGAGCCTTATCCGACGTGCTGGTGAGTAACCGCGCGGCTCTGGTCAAGGTTTGGGGGAAGGTGCGCGGGAAGTTGGTGGCGGAGAAGAGTCGTCGTGTAACCAAGGGCAACCTTCGCGTTCGTGATCAGATGGAGGATCTTCGCATCGGGTCTATTGTATACCGGAGGATCGGTTCGAATAGGAGTAAGGAAGTTGCTCGGTATGAGGGTCCGTTTCGGGTGGTGGTTATTCGTGAACATAATGTTGTCACGCTTCAGAGCTTAGCGGATCCACGGAAGCGGCGGACGGTGCATATCGAACAGTTGTAACTTCCGGTGAGGGAAGACCCTTTGGCCGTTGATCGCACCTAGGTTTCCTCTGTTTCTGTTGGCCACTCCCAGGGGAGTAGGTTGTATATTTTTTGGGTTGTTGATTGCAGCATTTTGTATGTTTTTCTTGCGAGTACTTTTATTTTTGTTTTTCAGGACCTCCAGTGAGTGTTTTATTTGTTTTCAGTTTTCAAGTGTGTTATATTTTCTGTTTTAGATTTTCTCTAGTTTGTAAATTTACTATGTGTAAGATTTCTAGTTTGTAAGATCACAGTAATGTCAAGTATGAGCTTTTGTTTTCTTTTTGTAGTTTTTCTTGTTATTTGATGTTTTCCCCTTGTAGAGTTTACGAGCAGTGTTCGTAAACTGGCAGGGGAGAGTTAAGTTGAGATGACGACTAATATAGATCTAATCCTATTTTCTGTAAACATAAACATATGATAATGTATAAATAGAGGATTAAAAGAAAGAATAAATCAGTTGTTATATAGCAAGCGTGCGTGTCATTTCTCCTCCCAATTTCCTTTTTTTTAGTCTATTTCTTCCGGCTGAATTTAAGTTATATATATATATATATATATATATATATATATATATATATATATATATATATATATATATATATACACTCAAATGGGCGATTAAAGTTGTTGGGCTCGGTGAGGAGCGGATTCCGAGAAAGTTGGTATTCGCTGATCCGACTGGTAGGCTTCCGAGAGGTAGGCCGAAGCGTCGATGGGAGGATTGCGTTAAGGCTGATCTCGGGGGCTTACGGTGAACATTAGACGAGTCTGTGTAAGCGGAATTTGGTGGTATCGGCATCGAACCTTCGGGTTCGGTAAGCCTATTATTATTATTTTTTATTACAAATTTTCTTGGTTTTACCAGAATATTTACCTACCCGGACCAAAGTCAAGGGCTAGGCAAAAAATACTATACTATATTTAAGAATTTCCTGATGATACTGGCTGTACCGAGGAGAACTGCTTTACGTCCTTCTTCCAGAACCTTTTCGGGCAGTTTTAAGTTTTTAGTTGCTAAAATGGTGTCATCTGGAATGAGACCGTTGCATGAGATAATTATCGGATATACCTTGATTTGTTCTAGCTTATAGACTTGACGTAGTTCCTGACACAAATCTTAATATTTTCGTATTTTCTCAGCAATAGTTTTGTCGATTTTGTCATCATTCGGGATAGCAATATCGATGACATAGCCGCATTTTACATTTTTTTTTCCATAACCACTATGTCCGGCTTGTTGTTTAATATCATGTGATCGGTAATAATGGAACGATCCCAGTATATTGTTTTGTTTTTTTCACCTGAGAGTACCTGTTTTGGTTCATATCGGTAATAAGGAACCTCGCCTGCTATCATTTGGTATGATAATCCCAGCGATTGGTGAATAATTTTTGCCAAATTATTATGACTCATAAGGTATTCTCTCCCTGCCAATGCCTGACACCCAGATGATATATGTTGGATAGACTCTATAGCCGTTTTACAAAGACGACATCGTTCACTTATATTCTCTCCACAAATGTATTTCCTATACGCATTGATTGAAATCACTTGATCTTGTATGGCCAAAATAAATCCTTCCGTTTCGGGAAACAAGTGACCTTTTTTAAGCCAGAAGGTAGAAGCTTCCAAATTTACTCGGTGAAATCTAGCATGTAGTGATTTATTTTTCCAATTTTCAATTAGAGTTTCTTTAATAGGTCCTTCTTTATGGTCTTCTGAATTGAGGTTTAGAGCTGTGTATCTAATGTCTAACGCTTTTATTGCAGACCATATTGGAGAATCATTATCTAGGAAACTACGTCTTAAATTATTTTCTTGCTCTCTGCAACTTCTCAAAAAACAAACGAATCCCCTTCCACCTTGCTTACGTGGTAAGTACATTCTTTCTGTTGATGATTTGGGATGTCGTTTTCTTTCTGACGTAAACAGGACTCTAACTAAACGATTCATTTCTTCAAGTTCCGTATTGGACCATTTTAAAACTTCAAAAGTGTAAGTCAGTACTGGAATAGCCCATGCATTTATTGCTTTTACTAGATTTCCAGCTGACAAATACGTTCTGAGAATTTTTTTTACTCGCATTTTGCACTCATCTTTAAAATGATCTTTATTATTCTGCGTGAATTTCAAAATTTGGCCAAATCCTAAGTATTTATAACAGTCCGAATCGCTTAGTTGTTTTAAGCTCCACGTATGCTTTGTTTGTCACCACTCCTCTTTTTACATTAATTGCAGCACACTTCTCTATTCCGAAAGTCATACCAATTTCATTACTAAATGACTCAACCATATGAATCATGTTTTTAGCTCTTTGTCACCTTTTGCGTACAATTTGAAATCATCCATGTAAAGAGCATGAGACATTAAAGTTCCACTATTATTAAGTTTGTAACTTATTCCAGAATCATTCAATAATTCACTAAGAGGATTTAAAGCCAGACAGAACAACAGCGGACTTAACGAGTCACCTTGAAATATTCCTCTGTTTATTGGTATGCACAATTTGGAACTTCTAAGGTTAGGTAGGTGCAAGTTCACCTCCCACGTTTTCATTAGACGCTCTAATAAATCTATAATGTTACGATCTACTTTATAGATGTTTAATACTTCTATTAGCCATCCATGTGGGACAGAGTCATACGCCTTTTGATAATCTATCCAGGCTATAGATGCGTTTTGTTCTTTCTTTGCTATTTGGGATGTTATGAAAGAGCCTATTACTAATAGTTCTTTGCATCCTTTGGCAATTTTCTTACAACCTAGTTGTTCCTTTGTGATGATATCATACACGTACTTGTCGATATGATATGATAATTTGCTACTGATCATAGATGATAGTAGTTTATAAACCCCATTCAGGCAGGTGATAGGTCGAATATCTTTAGAAGCAAGCTAATTCTTAGCCGATTTAGGGATTAAATAAGTTATACCTTTACAGAAGTCTTCTGGTGGAGTAATAGTATTGGCCAGCAGTTTTTGGTAATAGGAAGCTAATACTTTATGGGCACTAGTAAAGTATTTTAACCAATAATTATGAATCTTATCAGGGCCAGGTGATTTCCAATTTTTCATTCTTTTAACTGATTGTTGGATATCGCCTTCATTTATCGAAATTGCTTCTATTGGTGAAACTGAGCGCGCCTTTACCTTAATCTTATCTATCCAGCTCCCATTAAAGTTATTTTTCTTAGGATCTTCCCATATTTTCGACCAGAAATCTTCCAATTCATTCTCATTGAAATTTGAAGTCTCAGTGTTCTGTTGATGATTTAATGATTTATAGAAGACCTTCTGCTTCGATATAAACATAAAATTTTGCCTTCGTCTTTTTTCTGCCTCAGTATATCTGCTTAACCTGTTAGCATATACAGCCAATTTTGCTTTCTATCATCTAAATAAAGTTTTAATTTATCATTTAATTCAGATTCTTGAACAGCACCTTTTAAGCTCTTTGTCACCTTTTGCGTACAATTTGAAATCATCCATGTAAAGAGCATGAGACATTAAAGTTCCACTATTATTAAGTTTGTAACTTATTCCAGAATCATTCAATAATTCACTAAGAGGATTTAAAGCCAGACAGAACAACAGCGGACTTAACGAGTCACCTTGAAATATTCCTCTGTTTATTGGTATGCACAATTTGGAACTTCTAAGGTTAGGTAGGTGCAAGTTCACCTCCCACGTTTTCATTAGACGCTCTAATAAATCTATAATGTTACGATCTACTTTATAGATGTTTAATACTTCTATTAGCCATCCATGTGGGACAGAGTCATACGCCTTTTGATAATCTATCCAGGCTATAGATGCGTTTTGTTCTTTCTTTGCTATTTGGGATGTTATGAAAGAGCCTATTACTAATAGTTCTTTGCATCCTTTAAGCTATCAGGATTAAATAAGTTATACCTTTACAGAAGTCTTCTGGTGGAGTAATAGTATTGGCCAGCAGTTTTTGGTAATAGGAAGCTAATACTTTATGGGCACTAGTAAAGTATTTTAACCAATAATTATGAATCTTATCAGGGCCAGGTGATTTCCAATTTTTCATTCTTTTAACTGATTGTTGGATATCGCCTTCATTTATCGAAATTGCTTCTATTGGTGAAACTGAGCGCGCCTTTACCTTAATCTTATCTATCCAGCTCCCATTAAAGTTATTTTTCTTAGGATCTTCCCATATTTTCGACCAGAAATCTTCCAATTCATTCTCATTGAAATTTGAAGTCTCAGTGTTCTGTTGATGATTTAATGATTTATAGAAGACCTTCTGCTTCGATATAAACATAAAATTTTGCCTTCGTCTTTTTTCTGCCTCAGTATATCTGCTTAACCTGTTAGCATATACAGCCAATTTTGCTTTCTATCATCTAAATAAAGTTTTAATTTATCATTTAATTCAGATTCTTGAACAGCACCTTTTTAGCTCTTTGTCACCTTTTGCGTACAATTTGAAATCATCCATGTAAAGAGCATGAGACATTAAAGTTCCACTATTATTAAGTTTGTAACTTATTCCAGAATCATTCAATAATTCACTAAGAGGATTTAAAGCCAGACAGAACAACAGCGGACTTAACGAGTCACCTTGAAATATTCCTCTGTTTATTGGTATGCACAATTTGGAACTTCTAAGGTTAGGTAGGTGCAAGTTCACCTCCCACGTTTTCATTAGACGCTCTAATAAATCTATAATGTTACGATCTACTTTATAGATGTTTAATACTTCTATTAGCCATCCATGTGGGACAGAGTCATACGCCTTTTGATAATCTATCCAGGCTATAGATGCGTTTTGTTCTTTCTTTGCTATTTGGGATGTTATGAAAGAGCCTATTACTAATAGTTCTTTGCATCCTTTGGCAATTTTCTTACAACCTAGTTGTTCCTTTGTGATGATATCATACACGTACTTGTCGATATGATATGATAATTTGCTACTGATCATAGATGATAGTAGTTTATAAACCCCATTCAGGCAGGTGATAGGTCGAATATCTTTAGAAGCAAGCTAATTCTTAGCCGATTTAGGGATTAAATAAGTTATACCTTTACAGAAGTCTTCTGGTGGAGTAATAGTATTGGCCAGCAGTTTTTGGTAATAGGAAGCTAATACTTTATGGGCACTAGTAAAGTATTTTAACCAATAATTATGAATCTTATCAGGGCCAGGTGATTTCCAATTTTTCATTCTTTTAACTGATTGTTGGATATCGCCTTCATTTATCGAAATTGCTTCTATTGGTGAAACTGAGCGCGCCTTTACCTTAATCTTATCTATCCAGCTCCCATTAAAGTTATTTTTCTTAGGATCTTCCCATATTTTCGACCAGAAATCTTCCAATTCATTCTCATTGAAATTTGAAGTCTCAGTGTTCTGTTGATGATTTAATGATTTATAGAAGACCTTCTGCTTCGATATAAACATAAAATTTTGCCTTCGTCTTTTTTCTGCCTCAGTATATCTGCTTAACCTGTTAGCATATACAGCCAATTTTGCTTTCTATCATCTAAATAAAGTTTTAATTTATCATTTAATTCAGATTCTTGAACAGCACCTATATGTAAAACTACGATTTCTTCCACTTTTTCCTTAGTTTAAATGTTGCTGTGCTGGGGTTCCTTAGGTAATTTGTCAAGATTCCTATATCTTTGCGGATCCCATCGATTTTATTCTTTAGTCTTCTTTTCCAGGATGCTAATTTACCATTATCTTTTATTTTATTTTCTTCAGTAGTTGAATGAATTGATGATTGATCCTTCTTAATTAGACCTAAGTTGCTAGCCACTGATTTCGCTCCAACATATATCCAATGGCGAATTTCATTTATATCTGAATCAGGTGCTATGTATTCTGACAAAAGCAGATCAACTGCTCGAACAATGTCTACTGTTTTCTTAGCGTATGGTACCTTTGAAATTATTGGCCTATTTTCTAACGAGATACCTTCAAATTTCATATGCTCTGCTAGCAATAGCGCTCTTATATCTTCAATGCTATTGTACACTTCTTTTTGGTCTATGTTAACTACTGCTTCTTGTGAGTTATTGGAAACCCTCACATCAATCAGCTGGGTTACTAACTCTTGGTTAAGTACCTGATTACTGCCGAGTTCTCGTTTTAAATCACATAATTCAGCATCTGAGAGAAAATTGCGTTCAATATATTTGCTTTACCTGATCTGCCAGTCTTTGTGCCGTTACAGAGATCTGAGGGAAAACCTCATTCCAATATACAACAATCTTGCTACGGTAGCCAGTTTTATTAGTTTCTATGTCTATTGCCAGAAAGCAAGCACGGATGTCTGCTCTATTCATTTCAGTGGTCCATCTCAAACGTCGGTGCTCAACTCTCTGCCGATTTGGACCACTACTTCGTGCGGGAGACAAAATAGCTTCCAAGCTCGAAACAGAGTTAGTTATATGTCCTTGACGATCCGGTCTTACGTTTCCGTTCGACATCGGGACGCTGCTTGCACCGTTTACCCATGAAGTGGGCTGTCGATCCAAACCCTCTAGAGTAGCCCTTTCTCTAGATTCGTCCGAGGCAATTTTGCGACTTCTTAACTCCATTTTACTGGGTGTTTTGCATTTTATACCTTCTGCCAGGTCTTCTAAGGGAAGGTAATCCTTAGGTGAGTACTGTAAATGTGCTTGTGTCAGAGTTGATGTGCAGTGTCCTGTTGTGGTGAGGAGGATCAGTGTATTAAACATCAGGAACCGGGGGATCGTTAAGCCCCAGCAGTTACGCACTTCACTGCCCCTTGCGGTTTTATTATTATTATTAGTTATATATATAAAATAAGGGCTGGAACCCGGCAGTAGCAGTCTTAATACCAGTTGAGAATGTAAACAACCTCCAAAAGGTATTTAAGGAGGTTGTATCTCTGAATAAATTAGTATTATTTCTGGAACCATATGGGTAGTTTACTTATAACCTTTACTTTTTTAAAATTATCTTTTGCCACTTCACATATCTTATATATATATATTTAAAACGGAATAAATAGATGTTTACAATAAAACGCAAAGTATTTTTAAGAGACTATCAAATAGTATTTGTGTTGCAGGTGACCCTAAAATAATATTGCGATAAATTCTGCCTGAAAAAACGCCAAGTCAAAAAGCGTGAGTCAGTAGCTCCAAACTCAGATATAGTCTAATTTGAGCTGACTAGAAAGCCTAACCGATACTCAGTCCAAGCTCACTGACTCAGAACTCTCGGAATCTACTAGAAGGAAGGGGACAAATATAGGTACCGCATTTTCTCTAGCTTGGGTATTTGCGGTAGTTCGCTTCTTAGCCAAACTTCAACTCATCTATTTATGCGATACTGACAAAGAATCGGTAAACATGAAAAATCTTATCATCCCCTCTTTGCCACATCTCTTTTGACTTTCACTTACCTATATATGATATATATATTAAGGGAAAGTATTGCGATTACGAAAATTTTAGAATTCCAGTTTTCGATGGAAATACACGTTTTAGGTCTCCTGACTCTAAATGACCAAGTCCCGAAAAAAGATCTGCGTGTGTGTGTGGTAACTCCAGCTCGAAAACAAAAAGTCGTACTAAACTGAAATTTCATACTTAAGACAACTATACTTCCAAGATGTTACAGAACCTTTTTCATCAAAATCGGCTAACCAGAAAAGCCATTTATACTATGCATTTTGTACCTTTTTACGATTTTATCAAACATTTTTGATATATGATTTTGATTAAACTCGCTGTATGTAAAATTTAATAGGCTTTAATATCATGTAGGTTCCATTCTGATTGCTGTAGTCTGACAGGGCAATTTTAAGACGCATCCGACTAACAGAAACCTATCATTAATGAAATGACGGATTATTTCGATTTAGTGAACGCGATCAAAATAAATTGTTCAAGATAACCCAAAATTGTATATGCAGGAGTCAACAGGCTCAAATAACCGACCAATTCTGCGAAATATCGTTCTCATTGGATTATTAAAATTTATAAATCCGCTGGTTCTGACTAGTGATGCGGCTAAGAGGGAGGCGCTGGGATCCCCCGAATTCTGCTTGTCCTTCCACAAGTGGGAGGGAAGGCGGACTCCTTCCGGAGTTCCCCAGCAAATTGTAAATTTTGTATATAAGTATGAGTTTGTTTATTTATTTGTTAACTGTAATATTTATTTAATTTATTAATTTTGTTATTATATACCTTTATTTATTGTAGTTACATTTTATGTAATTTGACTTTTCTTTTGTATGTATTTATTGTAAATATTGCATGAATGTAATCTTATAGCAATATTATTATTGTCCATTGTGACAGATTGTAATGTATCCGAATAAATAAATATTTTCAATTACAAAATTAATTTTCTGGATTAAAAAATTATCCCGCACTAGTTTGTAATATATGTTGGTATGGTATCATTACTATAAGCTATCTACCATGTATTGCAAGGAAAATGGAAGCTACAGCATTCGGATTCTGCAAACTAATTGAAAGCTGAATTTTGTTAATGGGAGTGGGCTGACTCTTAGCGATTATCAATGAAAAATTGGATTAGGCAATGTTTTGTGCGATATTGTGTACATAAAAAGATCTTCTAGTATTTAATCCTAGGCCCAGTTTTGGTGGAATCATTCTCCTATTTCTATAACGATGACATTTGACATGAAGCAAGTGATCCATATCATCTCCCCCCCCCCAAAAAAAAAGAAGGAAAAAAAAAGAGTTTCGTGGAGAGAGTTTAATAAAGAAACGAAAATATGGCTTATATAAGAGTGAGGAACTGAACACAGCATTAGTTGTTGCTACGATATAGAAACGCCCCACAAAAACTAATGGTTCAGCCTCATCTCCAATTTTTTATCGAAAGAAAACTCGCAAAACTGATAGACAAGGTTGCAGAGAAGAAGTGGAAAATCAAATATAGCGGCTATTGCAGTATCAGTAGAATATCCTTAGTGGTACGAGACGTTAAGGGAAAGAGAGATTCGGAGTTCTAGGAGCTAGAGTTGAGGGACACATGGTATGCACGAATCACGAAGGAGAAGTAGACCATTTACGCCAACCATTTTTTATTTATTTTACTTTAAAAAACATACAGAGCTTTATTAGTCGTTTTAATCAAAATTTTGATGATTAGTGTGGGTAGGAGTGTAATGTAGGATTAATCATTATTGTCATTACTTCTCTATTATATTTAATTAATCCATATTTGGTATATTTTAAGGCAAAAGGGCAGGTTGGCTCAGTATATAGGGTACTGTAATGGTAATTTCCCTATCCCAGACCACCAGTCACACATAATTATTTATTTTTTAAATTGTTTTATTTAGAAATAATACTATCAGCCACAATATTGGGCAATGAGTATTAATGCTATAAAAATAATAAGCCTAAATAAATTATAATAATCTTGGCCACATTCATACATATATACAATATTTACATACTGCCCCTGGGAACTCCGAATCAAACCCCGGCGCCAGGAGATCCCAGCGCCTCTCAGTCAGTCGCGTCGCCGGTCTAATAAGCCAGTATTCATTATTATCTGGCGTGTACCTACCGTTATAGTCTGATCATCTTTAGAAACAACACACTCCCCACCAGGCAACGAACTCATCACCCTGCATGGGCCTGTGTTGCCTTCCCCCGACATACAAAACTCTTAAAAGATCTTATTTTGTCTATGCTTTATTTAGTGATCAAACATGTCCAGGATTTCCGATATTTTTTACCCTAAGGCATAGATCAAGATAAACTCTATTGAATATACTGACAAAGGTAATGAATGGTATTCTTGATTCCCACAGACTAAAAAAGTCATCTATTTAAATCGGTAGGAGGGATTCTTTTGGATCGGCTGATTCAGCGATCCACTGTCCACTATTTTTAAGACGCGAACCATGGAGTGGCCGATGAATTTGCCCTTGACACAGAGCTAGGCTATGATTCCCTCCTATTATTATAATACGGCTTGCTAATATGGAATGAGCGAGAACTGAAATGTCTTGGCTGGCTCGTCTCCAAACAGCTGGAAAGATTTGGTACGGCTTTTCTATTCTTAAACATTTATTTCTGCAATACGACCGACGCCAGCCGCCCTCAAGTCTACTAGAATCACTCATTTGTTTAAGAATGATTTATTTTTCATCTGTTATCTTGTTCATTTTGTGTATATAGTATGGATGGACGTTTGCAGCATTAATATTGCTCTTGGGTGTGGCAAGTTGTATTATTGTTCAATAAAAATAAATTGTCAAAACGTCGTTAAAATATAGTTGTCAATTATTTATTTAACCTCAAGACCCGTAAATATATTTATGCATGTACGCATGTATGTATGCATCTTTTATGTACATCTAATAATGTCATGTACTCTCGAACTTATACATTAATTAAATTTAGAAAATGATAAATTGCTATATGATAAAGACTCCTATATACTCCATATTTTGATTTTTTTTGTAAACTTAGTTTTAGTAGTTTAGTAGTGTAGTTCAACCCGAAGGACATAGCAAGACTTGGAACATAAATAAACACTACAATCTTTTCAATATCTTTAATTGGTTATATTTTTAAAATAATGTTTTGTATAAATATCATTAAATGGTTTAAAATATATATAATTGATAGGTGCTTTCAATAATTCGTTAGCATTGAGTTTAGTTTACTCTTAAAACTGTAGTTGAAGGTGAAATTTATTTTTCGTGGATGATAGTCGATTTGTATTAACCTATTTAGAAAGTATGTACGGTGGATGCTAAGATAGCCCCAAGTGGTGCCAACTACCAGCCGTATCAATCCGCTATCCTCAAAGCAGTGCCAGAAGCCGACAACAACCCTACGCTCGCCTTCATTATAATGAAAATAAATAATGTCCTTTTCTGTTTTTTTTTTCTTGTTCTTTTTTTTTTCATTTGTCGGGCTATGAAAAGACTTTGCCTGACTGAACGCCCTTATTTTAGAATGATCTAATATTAAACTTACGATGTAAACACAAAAGTCTAATATCAGAGCCAATGAAATCATTCATTAACTCGTTATCATATTACTTTCTCGGTGCTCTAACCCAACTACCATGAACGGATTATTTAAAATAAGTTCGTTTCTCCAAGCCCGTTATTCGGCATTTCTATCGTTTTCTTCCAACACTTAAGACACCGCGCTAAAGGGGAGCCAACATCTTTAATCTAAAATGAGGCGGAAGTGACTAATATTTTGAGTGAGGTTGTACAAGACATCCATAAATGCTCCAGCAGGTTGGCACGAAATTAGACCATGCCCCCAAATATTTATCAGGGTTTGAATGAATAAGAATAATTTTTCTCGAAAAATAAAAACTTAAACACATTTTCAAAGTAAGTAAAAAACATTTGTAGAAATGGGAAAAGCTGTCTGTCAGAGTTGACTATATAAATACAGCGAGTGTCAAAAGTATTCGGAACCCACTATCATCCTGTAATTTACTTACTTTTAACTTATTTTTTATGTTTTTAAATAGTTGTAGAAACTTTATAATGTTAGAAAGAAGGTATACAATAGCTAAATATGTATTGATATGCCTTTATAAGATTAGGGCGGCAAATGTTCAAAAGGTGTTTACCCAGCCCCCTAGATTTCCCATCGGTATGGGCCCCCCAGCGGTATCAGAGACCCCTGGTGGTTTCTCCCAGCGGCGGCGATTCAAGTTTCATCCTCAAGAAGAGTAAGTCGGGTTCCATCTACAAGAAGAGGAGGTGGCCGTCGGGGTTCTGAGAGCAGCTGGAGGATGGAGAAGAGAATGGACGTCTTAAGATGATTCCACCTTCGTCAGCCGACAGTGTTTTAAAGGTATCTCGTTATTTGTAATATTTTATGGCAAACGTAGTAGTGAAAATGTCCCTCAGTATTCTCAATCAAAGTTCTAGGCAATGTATTAATATAATTTATATATGTACGTTAATAATTATAATAACGTATTGATTGAATCTTGTTTAATCTTACCTGCATGCCACCTCTTGGATTGGTAAACACGATACCTTTGGAAAGGAAATCCAATGGTATCATTAAATATAGTATATATATATATATAGATTAAATATATTAAGTAAGCTAGTTTTTAAAGGTACCGCTGCCTTAGAAAAGCAGGAGGGCAAAAACATAGCATTTAAATGGCATCCGATTGTGGGGACGTACTTACCAATCCACTATACTTAATATTACATAGCTGAATTAACAATAATATTAATTTTATCAAATTTAATTGATTAGGTGGCATTAGGGTTATTAGATGATTTTGATTATATATTAGATCATCATAAAATGTCAAAGTAGTATCCATTTAGATTTAATTTACAGAAACTTGACCTTTCTTCTTAATTATTGTTTTTGTTATGCCTCTGTATTAATATTCTCCTACTGTTCACGTATCATATTAAAGTGGCTATTTTTTGTTTATGTTATTGCTTGAGTATATTTCATAATGATTAGGGCAACCAAAAGGAGGTCTGTTGATGAATATCGATAGAAAAGAAGAGAAGCATTTACAGCGGAAGAAGAAACGACAGAAAGAGAGCGAGGAACTGAAAACAATTGAAATGCTCCACTACAGCGAAGAAAGTAGGGATTTCTTCAGATTGGTCTATAAGGGAAGAAAGCAATACCTTAGTAAAGTGATGTCTTGTAAGGATAAACATGGAAACTTGTTGACCAACAAGTCTGAAGTTCTTGACGAATGGAGGGATTATTTCAATGACCTTCTCAATCCAAGAGAACTAGACTCTCATGATGAACTAGACAATCAAGAGGCAGAAGAAATCAACAGAATACAAGCGGGAGAACAAGGGATAGATATTGAACCTCCTGATGAAGAAGAGGTTATAGATTTCAAAGCAGCGTATGACAGCATAATACGAGAAGAGCTGTACATTGCCCTCAGAGAATTTAATATACCTGAGAAACTTATACGCTTGATAAAGCTTACCATGAAGGAAGTGAGATGTATGGTGAGAGTAAATGGTGACAGGTCCAAGGAATTTCGTGCGGATAAAGGACTCCGACAAGGGGATGCACTAGCCTGTTTGCTGTTTAATCTAGGACTTGAGGAGGCCGTAAGAGATGCTGGTTTACGCGGAAGAGAAGGAAATATATTTACTAGAGTTGTCCAGCTGTTCGCTTACGCAGACGACATAGACATTGTGGGACGCTCTCTACAGTCCGTGACGGATGCCTTTCTGGCTCTGATGGGTCCTGCCAGCAGACTTGGACTGAACGTTAATGAGTCCAAAACAAAATATATGGTAGCGGAAGAAATCCCAATGCTAGGCGAGACAGTCACTATCGGGGTTCATAAGTTTGAGAAGGTCTCAGAGTTCACCAACCTGGGATCAGTGGTCACGCAAGATAATAATCCCGATATTGAGATAAGAAGAAGAATAACTGCAGCTAACAAATGCTACTTTGGGTTAGGCAAGCAGCTAACCAGGTGGATACTCTCCAGACAGACCAAGCTCCACCTCTATAAGACATTGGTGCGTCCCGCACTGCTATATGGATCAGAGTGTTGGGCGACTTCAAAGGCGACCGAGAAGGAACTCCTAATTTTTGAAAGGAAAGTTCTCCGCCTTATTTTTGGAGGAGTGAAAGTTGGAGAGGAGTGGAAGCGGCGCACAAATCAGGACCTCTACAATGCTTTTGGAGAAGGTGATGTGGTCCGAGCAATGCAGTTAAGACGCCTAAGATACGCAGGGCATATTGCCAGAATGGAAAATGGAGAAATGCCCAAAATATTGCTCACTCAGCCGATCCATGGGATAAGAAGAAGAGGAAGACCAAGGTTGAGATGGTCGGATGGTGTGGCAGCGGACGCTCGCGTGTTGCTGGGAGTTAGGAGCTGGATGGCATCGGCTCAAGAACGTGATGATTGGAGGAGGCGGTTGGAGGAGACCAAGACCCGTGACCGGGTTGTAGCGTCGTGAAATAATAATAATAATATTTTTTTCGTTTATTTTATTTGTTGTGTTAGCGTTTAAACCCACCATTAAGATTTTTTAAATATTTTATTATACGGGGTATTTTCTTCCGCACACAATTTTCAATTATGGCTTCAAGAGTCGAAAACGAGGAACGGAGCTTCATAATGAAAATGCTCCAAGCAATTAAGGATCAATTAGAGGAAAACATAAAGGAAGAAAAACAGATGTTTAAAAATTTTGAAGAGAGTCTCAATAAAGTGACAGAGAGGTTTCGCCCGACTGTAGCCACAGCCTGCTCTACAGACGTTGACCTCCAAATTCAGAAGACAGCCTCCAAGGAAGATAAAGAAGAAATTAATAATAACACCGAACCTAGTGAAGTGCTCAAGACAGAAAATCAACCTCGTATTAGCATAAGTGAAGAGGTAGAAATAGAAACGAAGCCTGAAGTCAGAAAGAGTGAAGAATTCGAAGAAAGAACGGAAACGGAACCCCCTATTAGCCCAGAAGAGAAACCTATACCCGCGACTCCATCTAGTAATTCTACAATCGAAGAGGCTCAGGACAAGACCCTTATAATTGTTTCTCGTGATGCTAAGGATAGTGTGAATTTCATAAAAGTTCGCGAGGTACAACCCAGAAAGTGCTTGACGTTCCGGATATTAATAACCTCTTCAATCTCCTTTAGTAGGCCCCAGCCGGTAGACTATAGGTTAGAAACTTTAAATCATCCGAAAATATATTTCCCCGTCTTTAATAAAGACTTGTTAACAAAAATAAGTATACTTAATTATGACAGGGATATTCAAACCGAATCTGTTGTCATTGTAATTTTAAAATATGATTTGTATAAGGGTTATTGGTCTTGGACCATGTTAGTAGAGAACGCATACCATATTATGGTAGTTCACGGCAGTCTTTATCCTTTTCCAGGGGATAAAAAGGGGAAATTAGCGTTCCCTCCGTCAGACGAGCTAAAACTGGCCAGTCTGAGCCATGCTCAGGCTGAACCAAAAACTGGAAGTTTTAAATAATTTGTATATATGGTATACATACTAGAATTAGCTTTAATAGGTAAATAATAGGAATTGTTTTAATATTAATGTTAGGTTTTTGTTTAACTTATTATCAGCATTTATGAATAGAATTTTAGTAATGGTTCATATATAAGTTTCAGACCTCGATAATAACTTTTAAATGTAAAATGGATCTCAGGAATAATTATTGGTTAACTTTTGTTAGGATGGTAATATCTAAATAATCATATAATATCCAAGACAATTGCAAGGATTGATAATTAAAATAAAAGAGATAATTTATTTTAATTTTTAATAGTAGTAACCGATCTTAGTCTGGATTTTTCAATAAAATATTTTTGTTTTCTTTATTATCCTTTAGTAATAACTTAGCAGAAATGAGCATCCCTTCATGAGCATAAATTACGTTAAGCGTTGGATCTATATTTTTTTTATTATTTATTTTTTATATTCAGGTGTGGAATTTTTATGATAATTTATCTTTTAATTGGTGTAGACATGGGTCCTCCTTACCGTCTCTAAAATGATATTATTACCCTTTAATAGGTTTGATGAAAGGAAAGAACCCTTAATTTGGAGTAGCGACAGTGCCTCCGTTATCCCGCAGGAGGGATTAACATTTTTATTTTTATTTTGGGAAGATAGAGGAATCATCGTTGTCCACTTAGAGTGCTGAGGTTGTATTCTTTAATGATCCACTGTTAATATTTAAAATCATACTAACTTAATAGGGCTCAATTAATTATTATGTGTAAAATGGTTCTTAGTAGTCGATTATATCGATTGCATATGTTAGGTTATTGTTGTATTAATTAAATTTTTGTATTCTAGTAAGTCATTGAGTAATACATTTTTAGATGTATACAATTAATAATTACCTGAGAATCATCCCATTCCTGTACCCAATTTGTAACTTTACAATCAAGATAAATTTGACGAATTTATGTTTGTAAACTGAGATAGGTACTTGCTTAAGCATAATAAAAATCTGGTGCGGGCAACACACGACTTTCACTTACCTCCATTTTTAAAATCAATGAAAGAATTTTCAAATACAGCTAGAGATAAAAATACGTGAAATTATTAAGGAATTTATCAAATTGAATTTATATAGAAACGTGTGTTTTATTAAAAAATCAATTATATTATTATCTTAAATAATCAGTTAGTTTTATCTTCTTTTCATCACTCTCCAATAACTTTTAAAAGCTTGTGTATGAGATGATAATTTTTCTAAAATCTTTAGCTTTCCAACGGTATATCATACATGTATATTACTGCTGTTATGTTCAAAAACGAAAAATTGCATTAAAAAAATATTTTTTCTGTTTTCTCCTTTAGTTGGGTATCGAATTTATTCAATTTATATATTTACCAGTTTTTCATCAGCGTTAACAAGATAATCTAGTTATTATTATTGAATATACAAAATTAAAGGTACTTTAGAGAAAGAAAATATAAAATATCGGCATTTAAGCCGTGTCAGACCATTTTTATCTAAATAAAACCTACATGAAATTAAAGCCCATTAAATTTTACATCGATATAGCGAGTTTAATCAAAATCGTCGGAACCGTTTTTGAGAAAATCGAAAAAAGGTGCAAAATGCATGATATAAAGTGCCTCTTCTGGTAGGCTCATTTTGATGAAAAAAGTTTTGTCACGTCTCGGGCGTATAGTTGTCTTAAATATGAAATTTCAGTTTCATAGGACTTACCGTTTCCGCCCGGGAGTTACCACACACACACACACACACACACACACAGACACACACACACACAAAGACCTTTTTGCGGGACTTGGTTATTTGGACTCAGGGGACCCTAAAACGTGTATTTCCGTTGAAAACTGGAATTCGAAAATTTTCACGATCGCAATACTTTCCTTACTATATATAGTAAGTGAAAGTAAAAATAATTTTTTTCTGTTTTCTCCTTTAGTTGGGTATCGAATTTATTCAATTTATATATTTACCTGTTTTTCATCAGCGCTAACAAGATAATCTAGTTATTATTATTGAATCTAAAAAATTAAAGGTACTTTAGAGAAAGAAAATTTAAAATATCGGCATTTAAGCCCTGTCAGACCATTTTTATCCAAATAAAACCTACATGATATTAAAGCCCATTTAATTTTACATCGATATAGCGAGTTTAATCAAAATCGTCGGAACCGTTTTTGAGAAAATCGAAAAAAGGTGCAAAATGCATGGTATAAAGTGCCTCTTCTGGTAAGCTCATTTTGATGAAAAAAGTTTTGTCACGTCTCGGGCGTATAGTTGTCTTAAATATGAAATTTCAGTTTCATAGGACTTACCGTTTCCGCCTGGGAGTTACCACAGACACACACACACACAGACACACAGACCTTTTTGCGGGACTTGGTTATTTGGACTCAGGGGACCCTAAAACGTGTATTTCCGTTGAAAATTTTCACGATCGCAATACTTTCCTTACTATATATAGTAAGTGAAAGTAAAAAGTTGTATGAAAGAGAATACTAAAGTGATATAATATGTTGTTATTATTATTACTATTATTATTTTTATTTTTAAAGATATTGAAGCCTAGTACAGTAGAATCAGTTTAGTTGATTTTTAACAGCTTGCCACACAATAAAAAAAAAAAAAAGTATTGGTGAAAATTATTTATTGTATTTTTGTGAATTAGATAACCCGACAGATTACCTAAAACTATGTAGAATAGACGGAACTTATATTTGATTTCAAATGATATTTCAGGAATTATGGACAAAACGTAAATGTAAACAGTTAATTGTGAATGAGTAGAATATGTTTATAAAAGAATTATTGTACCTACTGAATAGTTTATTGAAAGAATATACTATTATAAATTATTTCATTGTCGATTTAAGTAATTGATTTGGTTATTAATAAAATTCTCAAATATTAGAAGTTATTTTTGTAAATATGAATTTTGTAAATAATATTAAATAGGAATACTTAGTTAAATGTAACATAAATTAAGCCCAGAGTCATATCAAGACAATATGCCTTTATAAGATTAGGGCGGCAAATGATCAAAAGGTGTTTACCTATCCCTCTAGATTTCCCATCGGTATGGGTCCCCCAACGGTATCAGAGGCCCCTGGTAGTTTCTCCCAGCGGCGGCCAACAAGAATATTAAGGAGAGAGTGGTGAAAAGATAAGAATAAGAGCACAAAGGCTATACCGCCAACCGGGGCACTTCCCATATCGGCCCACCCGAGGTGACGTTTATGAGATAGAAGATCCGAAGAGTTAGTCTTAGTCCAGTCACGGGGAGTCAAGTTTTATCCTCAAGAAGAGTAAGTCGGGTTCCATCTACAAGAAGAGGAGGTGGCCGTCGGGGTTCTGAGAGCAGCTGGAGGATGGAGAAGAGAATGGACGTCTTAAGATGATTCCACCTTCGTCAGCCGACAGTGTTTTAAAGGTATCTCGTTATTTGTAATATTTTATGGCAAACGTAGTAGTGAAAATATCCCTCAGTATTCTCAATCAAAGTTCTAGGCAATGTATTAATATAATTTATATATGTATGTTAATAATTATAATAACGTATTAATTGAATCTTGTTTACTTTAATCTTACCCTGCATGCCACCTCTTGGATTGGTAAACACGATACCTTTGGAAAGGAAATCCAATGGTATCATTAAATATAGTATATATATATATAGATTAAATATATTAAGTAAGCTAGTTTTTAAAGGTACCGCTGCCTTAGAAAAGCAGGAGGGCAAAAACATAGCAATATATATATATATATATATATATTTTTATATATATTATAATTATTTAATATTTAATTATTATTTATATCATATATATACTATATATTTATATTTTTAAACACACACACATACACGATATTATTACGATGAAACAGTTTACTATTTATGAAATGGTTTAATATATAGAAATGCCATACATGTTTAACATTGCCGTCTCAGCTTCTCTTGTTCCTAATAAAATGTACTCTAATAGATAGGATTACCAATAATTTTTAAAATTTATATTGGAAAAAAAACCTGTACCTCTACAAAGCATGAAGGGTCTTAAGCTGAGTACATATAGATATTTGCACTGTTTCTAGACCAAAAGTGGTGTGCAATGAGATGATTAGGCCGAGATCACGCTCATTCGCCGGGTTTTCCCCTATTCGGGTATTCACTTTATAAAGGCTGGGTGTGCCCCCGGAGGGCCTCTATATCCTAGGGTAGCCCCACCACTAAAATAACAGAATAGATTATTCTGCCACAGCCGGGATTCGAACCTGGGACCTGGAGAACAGTAGTGCTTTATGCACCTGTCCACACTACTCCTTAATTTATATTTGAAAAAATATATAATATATTTTGTTCATTTAAAAAAATCCTACCTGGCTGATTATTCTGTTGTAAATAAATATTATTTTTGTTTATAATTGAGATTAGATAAGTTTAGAAAGACGTGGTGATTTATATTTTATATATAAAAAATCTGGTGCGGGCAACACACGACTTTCACTTACCTCCATTTTTAAAATCAATGAAAGAATTTTCAAATACAGTTAAAGATAAAAATACGTGAAACTATTAAGGAATTAATCAAATTGAATTTATATAGAAACATGTGTTTCATTAAAAAATCTATTATATTATTATCTAAAATAATCAGTTAGTTTTATCTTCTTTTCATCACTCTCCATTAACTTATAAAAGCTTGTGTATGAGATGATATTTTTTCTAAAATCTTTAGCTTTCCAACGGTATATCATACGTGTATATTATTAAGTTCTTATGTTCAAAAACGAAAAATTGCATTTAAAAAATATAGTTTCTGTTTTCTCCCTTCATTGTGTATCGAATTCATTCAATTTATATATTTAACTGTTTTTTATCAGCGTCAACAAGATAATCTAGTTATTATTATTGAATCTACAAAATTAAAGGTACTTTAGGGGAAGAAAATTTAAAATATCGGCATTTAAGCCCTGTCAGACCATTTTTATCTTAATAAAACCTGCATGATATTAAAGCCCATTAAATTTTACATCGATATAGCGAGTTTAATCAAAATCGTCGGAACCGTTTTTGAGAAAATCGAAAAAAGGTGAAAAATGCATGATATAAAGTGCCTCTTCTGGTAGGCTCATTTTGATGAAAAAAGTTTTGTCACGTCTCGGGCGTATAGTTGTCTTAAATATGAAATTTCAGTTTCATAGGACTTACCGTTTCCGCCCGGGAGTTACCACATACACACACACACACACACACACACACACACAGACCTTTTTGCGGGACTTGGTTATTTGGACTCAGGGGACCCTAAAACGTGTATTTCCGTTGAAAACTGGAATTCGAAAATTTTCACGATCGCAATACTTCCCCTTACTATATATAGTAAGTGAAAGTAAAAAGTGTCGTCTAATTATAAATATAAAATTTTAGTTTTGTTTTCAGTTTATATTAGGAAAAAAAGAGTATTTATAAAGCGTTAATTTTTACTATTTTTATAAAGGATACAGTCTTCTAAGAATAATAATCAATGTCCAACATTATTAACATATGCATTGAATTGCATCCCTGTGTATTCCGCATGGCCAGGAATCCTTTCTTCTTCAATCTAAACCTTAACGTCCTGTTTCCGGTGGAAAGATTTCGTTCCGCATTTCTTTATATCCTCTTTGGGCTTTGGTTTTAACTGGATTGTTACCAATGAAATCTAAAATGTATTTATAGAACATTAATAGTAAAGTGTTCCTCTAAAGCTTTTGAGAATGTTACTTCAATGTTAGACAATGTCACCTCAATGAAAGCATCTTCTGGTCCGAACCTTGCTTCTAAATTATTTATAAATTATAATAGATAACTTCTGAAGTAAATAGCATTTGAGACAAATAATACCGAGAAGGCAAAACATTGCTAATTCATAATATATATATATATATATATATATTTGTGTATGTATGTATGTATGTATATATGTATGTATGTATGTATGTATGTATGTATGTATGTATGTATGTATATATATATATATATATATATATATATATATATATATATATATATATATATATATAAAAATATGTATAATATATATATAATGCGATTGCCAAATAATCGTATATTTATTTTAAAAAAATCAAAATTTCACTCTGACAAGGAAAAACAATATCTATCTACAGTGAGTGTCAAAAGTCTTTGGAATTCATATTTCTTTTTATTTAATAAGTATATTTCACAACTATGAATTTATATAATTCTTTTTCACTCAGAAATCTTTAAAAGAATCTCCCATAAAAAAAAACTCACTGACCAGATAACCGAAAAGTATACTAAAGTGAAGTATACCTACACGCCAGTTGTGTTTATTTAATAATTATATTTGTCTTTACGTTGTCTATATTTTATTTTTATAGGAAATTTTTTTACTTGTTTTTAGATCCTTTCTTGTGTATAATTTAACACTTTAAGTAATGCTGGTACTACGCATATAATATCGCCCTTATATATAATGGTTTTGAACGCTAAACGAGTGGAATCTAATAAAAACAAAATTAAATCCATCAAACATTGTAATAATGAAACAAATTATCATGACAATTCGGATGCTCAAGGGATGATGGATAGAACTGTGTTGCAGTCTCAATCGATAACAAATCTAACTAACGGTGCAATTTGGCAGTTCACATTGAAAGCAGTCGAGAATATTTTTACTCACAACACTAATGCCACGATTTGCTGCTACAAAATGCAAAGAAATGACTTAGAATATAAGTTCAACAAGTCATTTTAAAATAGCAACTTGTCTTGGAAGGGTATTACGGCTTGGCAAGAGCGCAAACTATGAGTAGAGAGTAAATTTTGAAAGTATGTTTTCCTGTTAAAGGAGAAGGAAAAGGCCGATAGACTACAGTGTTCTTGGACATTTGCTCATGTGTTTATCTGCTCTTTATATCTGGATTTGTTTTTTTATTAAAGTACAGTGAGGATATATTCCATTGATGATACTTGTGTGTTATTAGTCAATACTGATCCGACTATTGCCTCTCAAACTCTCTAATCCCACCTCAGAGACCTTGAGGTATGGTGTCAGAATTAGAGAATTAAAGTTAATGTCAACCAATCCAACCAAATTACCTTTACTCTTTACCTTTACCTAGTATCCTTCAATAACACTCCCCTTGTCCCATTTGAACAGATCCGATACCTAGGACTGCACCGGGAAAAACGTACTTGGAACCCTCACACAAAACTGAATAGACAAGAAACTGCCCGACGTTTTCGACTACTTCAACACTTATTATGACAAACGCTCTAACCTTACACTTAAGTACAAAAGGCTTATCTACATCTACATGACTATCATAAGGCCGATATGGACTTACGGAGAAGAGCTTTGGGGCTCTACTAAACCATCGAATTCTTCCCGTATCCAATCCCTACAATCCAAAATCCTTCGTAAAATCATCAAAGGCTCCTTAATTTGTCACGAACAAACTGATCCATAAAGACCTAAGTGTTCCGTATGTTGCGGATTTGGCCCGATCTAGATACCATTCCTTTCAGGACAAACTCCATTCCCACCCTAACCCTCATTTTTTATTCCTTTCTTTCTCTTCAATTTAGGATAGTCAGCCTCCGAGGCGTCTCAAAAGAAGATGGCCGCGAGACCTTCTAGTTTAGGATATATTTAGAGTGCTTCCATTGGGAAGCTTCTCTACAAGTGTTTCATGCTTTTTTATATTCCACTCAAATTTACTTGTATTCCATTATACAGTTGTAAATTTCAATAAAATAAATAAATTATTACGATTAGCTAGTAGTTACATTTCAGTAAGTGATTCTAGAGAAAAAGGAGAAACAATTAGGTCACTTCTTACATTGATGGTATTTTACTATATCTTTATAATTTACTTCAATGCAGAGGCGAGCAGTGCTTTTTATTTAAATTTTTGACTCATCAAATATAATTTTTAAAAAATTGGGTTTCATGAAATATGAACCCCACTTTGATGTGGGTAAATATTGTTGTTGTCTATTAATATTTAAATTAGATATAATAATAATAATTCTTTATTTATTCTGGGACAAGTCCCTTTAGAATAATACAGCAGGAAACATAAAGTGGACTTAAGAATATAATCTTAGAGTATAATAATTGAAAACAATAGAATTGAACAAATAACCTGAACAAAGAAGATAACATAAAAGATAAATTTTAATAAAAATGCACAAACAAGAGAAATAAATGTATGTTAACATGACAACAATAAAAAAAAAATAAAACTGATTTTTTTATATTTTAAAATAAAATATAAACAGAAAATAAGTTACAATTCTTCAATGTATGTTAACGTAAGAACAAAAAAAGATATAATAAGATTTAAAAAGAACACAAAAAAAAAAAGAGAGAGAGAGTTTTAAAATGAAATATAAAAAGAAAAGAAATTAACAATTCTTCAATGTATGCAAACATAAGAACAAAAAAAAATATGTTTACAGTTTTAAATTAAATTAAAAAAAAAGAAAAAAAATTAAAAATCTTCTGAGTGTTTGTAAAATAATAAATAATTTTATCTTACGTCATTGAAAAGATTAAAAGAAAAACTCTAAATAATATTTGCTGTCAATGGAAACGAGAAAACGAAAATTGAATAAATAAATAAATGTATCTGTCTGCTTCATCTCTTGATATTCCCTGAAATTAGCATTTACTTGGGATTGTTTGGGAATTGTATTGATAGGAAATGGCTAAATAGACGGGGTTTAAATATTGAGGGAGTTTGAAAGTTCCGGGTATTAGAAGGAATGGAGTTAGTTAGGAATGATCTATCGAAAGCTGTGGATCGATGGGACGTTATATACAGATCAAAAGGCCGCGAGCGGGTGTCACGGGAACGAAAAGAGGATTTGAATTTAAGGAGATCAAAGATGTAAGACGGACACTGGGATTGGATAACCTGGTTGAGGAAGGATGCTAGGAAATACTTACCTGCTGAAGGAACGGTAAAGCCACATCAACCCTTCGTAAAATCGGGTGATAGAGGTGTCTCTGAATATCCCAAAGATGAAACGTATAAAGCAATTAAACATTCGTTTTATTTTGGCTTATCTCAGTCTGGCCAGTGACGGCATCAAGGCAACATATAGAGCTCCCACAGTTTTTTCTTTGTCAACCGTAATTATTTTTCCAAATTTTTTTTTTCTTTTTCACAACTTTTTAAAGTGTACACTAGGTGAACTAAGTGTCTCACTTTTTCACTCAAAAACAAAATCTAGCGTGATTATACTAGAATAAAGTTCGTTGTTTACTGGGATATACATAGAAGAGAATCAGTTAATCCCTAAACCTTTTAAGGATTTAGTTGCAACAACTCTACGTAAACATCGTCACAGTGAGTAAACAATATAAATAAATATAAATTGTTGATAATTAAAAAAAATGGTGCTGTGTTTGGTCTGTGAAAACGCTATCACACGAGATGACAGGAGCAATTTAAGTTGTAACAAATGCCGCGTAATTTACCACGGCAAATGTTGCAATTTGAACGATAAAGAGATTGAGGTTATAAAGTCTCAAAAAAAGAGCTGGGTATGTAAAACGTGCGACCAGGGACGAAAGACCTATCAGGGTAAAGATAAATCGTTTAGCCCGCCCAGAAGCTCGCCTAAGATCGACGAACCGTCATCAGCAGATATACTCGCCGCCGTGAATCGACTTAGTACCGACATCAATGAAGACATAAAAAGTATTAAATCTTCTTTGGAAAAATACGGGGAACTAAGTTTTCAGTTAAATGACCGTCTAACGAAAATAGAACAACATCTTGAGGGTCAGAATAAACACCTAGAGGAAGTCACGACGGAAAATAAAATGCTAAAATCCCGAGTGAGCGAACTGGAGGTCCGCCTCAATAAGGCCGAGCAGGGTCTACTCTGCAGGTCTATTGAAATTCGCGGCATTCCGGTACGTCCGGGGGAAACACCAGCGGCCCTTGTGACCAGTGTAGCGGCAGGCCTGGGGATGGTCGAGCGACGCAGGCCGAAAAAAGATGACCACCAACCGCCTTCTGTCATCGCGCGGTTCGTACAGTTATAGAATGAGACTTAACTTATAAATAATATACAGTAATTATTAATAACTTCCTTTTCTATACCTGAGGGTGTCACCCATAAACCTAGAAAGGACAGACCAAGTACCGACAAAGAACACATACCTGTACTTAGGACCCAACCATCTGGAAGCACTTGCTTTGAGGTACCCATGCCGAATCCTTATTCCCTCTACAATCCCTTGCTATATATACCCTTTGATCCTCAAAACTCATTACTCTAGTTGTAACATTTACTTGTGTCACACTCATAGAAGGAGACCTCGTAATGTACACTTGTAGTCACCCTAACTCCTCAGCACAGTTTATTGTATTCTGAATATATATTGTATTCTGATAATAAAAGCAGTATTTTAATATCTTCACTGTGTGTGATTCATTAACTGGCGCCCGAGACAGGCACTGCAAGCATCAAATTAGATTTTGAATGCCTTCGCAGTTTCCGAGAGGACGAAGATACTTCTGAAGAAGGATCTACAAGAAGATAGACACCAAGTAAGAAGATCATCTCGCACCCTCCTTCAGTCAAGACAATACTCACCCGAGATGTCCTGCTGAACCTCACTGGACTTCACTGCTCAACAGGTATCCAGGAGGAATGTTAAGAACTAACGCAGTAAGATTTTTAAATTATTTATTTTATATGTTTGTTTATGTGCTGTTTAATTGTGATAACATTTAAAATGTATGACATTTTATTAATACTAATATAAGCTGTATAAAAATCACATCAAATTTTTTTTTATATAATCAGATAATGATTGTTACTGAGCACAATTTAAGTAAAATTTAAATTATAGTAGACATAAGTAAGATTTTAATATCTAAAAAAATAAAAAAAATAAAAAATATGGAATCGTTACTTTTTCGAAACTCAGACTTTGAGCATATGCCTATGTCGTACTTTGATGGTAAACCGCATACTTTGTTTAAATTCATAAATAACGTAAAAGAAATTAAAGACACTTTTTGTGCAGAAAATAATCCATTTGAATCGTTAATGAATTCAGGATATGTAAGATGGCCAAATGTCACCTTTCTAAAACAGTCGCGGATAAAATTAAGTTTTATGATTTAAACAATATTGACGATTTGTTAAATATTCTAATACGTAAATTTAAAGATCATAACCCAACCGAGACAAATTTTAATAAACCTTTTCCACCCGAACATTTTTTGTCAAAAGACGCTGACGAACAGCCAAAAATAAAATCCGTAATTCCAAATAATAAATTTGAACAATTACCTAAAATTAACATTCAAGAAAAGAAAATAGACTCTGAAACATTACCGCTAAAACAAGATAGAGACAAAACCGGGAAAACATTTAGTTTAGATCCAGAAATAAATAAGAGAGAAAATTCAAAGTGGGATAATTTAAATAACATTGTGAACATCGAAAAAGAAAACTCAACAAAACAAAAATCACATCGGTCGAAAACGAAAAAGAAAAATGTCAAAATATCCAAAAAAATAAAAACATATTCTATACATCGTATTAAATTTACTAAAGGAAAAAAAAGGAATTCGAAAAAATATATCAAAAAAGTAAATCAATTTGGTGCTAAATCGAAAGTTAAATTAAACAAATTGTCAAATCAAAACTTTAAACATAACAAACAATCTATGTATGATGACAGGACAAGCCAGTCTAAGGAGCCTCCGGCTATCCATAAAGATAAATTAAAATTTAAAAATAATAAATCGCTCGACTATAATAATAAAATATCAACTTATAATGCGAGTTTACATAAACAGAATGTTATAATTAAAACGAAAGAGGTAATGAAACCCCCTCAATTAAATAAGAATTCCAGAAAAAAGGTTTCCTCAGGAAATATTCCCAAAATGGTAAAATCCATTAGAAAAGATTTAATATATCTCTGGACGTTGAAGCCAGATGAAAATCTCAACAGTGATAGCGGTCCGAGATGTATGTAGTTTTAAAATTGATAGAAAAAAAAAAAAAAAAAAAAAAAACAAGAAATAAAAATATTTATAATAGTGTATTGTTTATTATATGGTTGCACTTAATGTTAATATTCATTGTCAATTGTTTACACTAATTTGAAATGTTATTTTTAGAACTATATATAGGTAATAATAACTTTATAAGATAAATAGAAAAAAAGAAAAAAAAAATGTTTATATAAAAATTGAGAAAACGTTTTATAGATTGTAATAAAAAACAACATAGTTCATGCTTTTGTTTAATTTAGTGTTATGGTTATGTTTTTAATTATTTATAGATAATAATGAGAAATTTTAGTTTTATATAATTGTACTTATAAGTTTCAAGACTATTAACAATGTATAAATTTTTATAGGAATAATATAATGACGATTGGTAAAACTAATTAATTATTGTATGTAACATCAATTATTGTAATTAAGTTTTTTTTAAAAAGTTTTGATTGTATACATTTATATTCTTAAGAATTATTGTAAACTTTGGAAAAATGTCACTGTTCCCATTCCTGTAGAATCCTTTCCTACAATACACTTTCCTATCCAGAACCTCCGGCTGAAGGACTACTTTATTATAACAATATTAACTGACAAACTTAAACATTGCACTCAAGGGGCTTCGTGCTTAAGGGGGAGAGTAGTTATAGAATGAGACTTAACTTATAAATAATATACAGTAATTATTAATAACTTCCTTTTCTATACCTGAGGGTGTCACCCATAAACCTAGAAAGGACAGACCAAGTACCGACAAAGAACACATACCTGTACTTAGGACCCAACCATCTGGAAGCACTTGCTTTGAGGTACCCATGCCGAATCCTTATTCCCTCTACAATCCCTTGCTATATATACCCTTTGATCCTCAAAACTCATTACTCTAGTTGTAACATTTACTTGTGTCACACTCATAGAAGGAGACCTCGTAATGTACACTTGTAGTCACCCTAACTCCTCAGCACAGTTTATTGTATTCTGAATATATATTGTATTCTGATAATAAAAGCAGTATTTTAATATCTTCACTGTGTGTGATTCATTAACTGTACGACAAACAACGCGTGACGAGTTAGTGATGAATAGGAAAGTAAAGAGAGACTTCTCGACGCGGGACATCGGATGGCAAGAGAATGACTCTCACCGAATATATCTTAGCGAAGAGATGTCTCCAATGAACAAGCGTCTATACTGGCTCGCCAGGCAGAAGAGATTAGAGAAAAAATTAAGTACATGTGGTTTGCTTCCGGCAGAGTGCGTTGCCGTAAAGATGGCAACCCTGTCGTCTTCATCGACAAAGCTCAGGACCTAGACGTGTTTGGCTGACTTGTGGGCACCCGTCTACCCAACGGCTGTGAACCAGAAATGACCACTGGATCTACGGAAATACTTTGTTTTTTAAGACTTATTTTTTTGAATTTTATGTTTCTTATTCAATTATTTTGTTTTTTTAACAGATGATATATTATTATTTTCAATTGTTTCACTACAAAGGCTTTCTTTATTATTTTCAGTATATATGCAGTTGATTGTTTATCATATTATTGCTCGAGCGTCTTCCCTTTGAATCTGTTTACTTTTCCCCCACCTTTCCCGTATGTCTAATGCCCTAATCACCTGTCATGTTAACGCCCAGTCCTTACCCGCCCATTTTGACGAATTTTTCCAATACTTTACCGATAACTTCTACCACATAATAGCAGTTTCCGAAACCTGGTTAAAACCTTACATCCCTTCCTCTTCCATTTCCCTTCCTGATCATTCCCTAATTCGCCATGACCGGGTTGGCCGGACTGGCGGTGGTGTAGGTCTTTATGTCCACAATAGCCTAAAATCCAATGTCTTAGAGATCTCTTCTGCTTCCGAATATCCTCATATTGAATTCCTTTTCGTCGAAATCTCCTACAATGCAAACCCTCTCCTCTATGCTGTGGTGTACCGACCCCCTTTAGTACCTTTTGACCCATCCTTTGAATCTGTCCTTTACAAATACATCCCTCTGTATAATAATATCATAATATGCGGTGATTTTAACACCAACCTCCTTTCTGACTCCTATGATAGACATTACCTTGATAACCTCTTCTCTCTTCATCTGTTCATCGTTCCATATGCTCCAACTCATCACACTCTTCATTCCGACACTTGGCTTGACCTAAATATCATAGATTCCGAGCGAAATCTTCTTTCCGCTTCTCAAGTGCCTGTTCCCTTCCTATCATCTCACGATCAGTCTGGCTTGAGCCTTTGTGCTGTCAACATCTTCTAATACCCACGTTATTTTGTTCTCCTACGGTCTACAATTCTTAGTTGTTATATTCTGTAACTGTGAGAATTATTTTCATTTAATATTAAAGTGCATAATAACCACTTTGGTGATTGAATAAACAGATTGCTCTACTTTAAAGAATATTTAAAGAGGACTGAGTAGATAATAGTCAAGGAGTATAAACTCGGCAGTGTTTACGCGGCGAGAGTATTATAGTAATACTGTCGCACTCATCCCCACCACACCTTCTCCCACTACTACTCATTGGCAGTGTTACCACCCCACTCGTTATGGCAGTGTGTCCCATCTGTAAAATAAATATCTCCCGAGAGGACAAGACGACGCTCTCGTGCTTTATATGCAAAATTATATACCACATTAAATGCACAAATATTCAAGAACCAGATCTCGCGCAAGCGAAAAAGAAGTGGTTATGTGGTAACTGTGAGCTGTCGGGAAAGTCCCAAGTAACAAAAACATACACTGTTACAGCAAGCAAAAATATTGAGGAAAATATTTTAGCCATATTAGGGGAGGTGAGTAGATTGAATGATGATATGAAGGAGATAAAAGAAAATATGAGTAAACAAGCTGATATGAGCTTTGAAAACCACGATAGACTAAAAAAGATGGAGGAAAGAACCATAAAACAAGACGAACTAATTGAAAAATTATTAAACGAAAATAATTGCCTAAAAAATCAATTAAAAATCATGGAGGTCAGACTTAACCATGCTGAGCAATCCCAACTCTCCCACTCTATAGAAATCAGAGGGATCCCAGTAAAATCTGGAGAGTCTCCCGAGTGAGTCGTTTGCTCTATCGGAGCCGCTCTGGGCGTACGAATCTCGGCCGAGGACCTGGATAAGGTGGAGAGGAAAAGGACGAGAGGAGAGGATCCCCGACCACCGGCGATAGTCGCGCGCTTCGTTCGCCAGACAGTCCGGGACGAGGTGATTCGCCTTCGAAAAGTTAAAAGGGACTTCACCACTAGGCACCTTGGCTGGGACAACGACGACCGGATCTATATCGCGGAGGAGATGTCTGCTTCTAATCGGCACCTATACTGGTTGGCGAGGCAGAAGAAGGCCGCTGCCAGGATAAAATACGTGTGGTTTGCCGGAGGACGTGTGCGTTGTAGACGAGATGACGGACAGCCAGCAATCATCATCAACAAAGCCGAGGACTTGGACATATTTCAATGAAATAAACTCACCGTTCCCATTAATACTGTAAAATTTTTTTTCTTCTTATTTTTTAAAATAATGTTTTTTTTTCTTATTAAAAAAAACTTTTCTTTTCTTTTTCATATTAAGATAAATTCTTTTTTTTTAGAGGCCTTTTTTTTTCTTTCATTTTTCAAGACAATTTTATTTTATAGCTACTCCGATAGTGAATATTTTATTTTTTTCTGAATTTATTTTTATTATTGTATTCATAATTTCTGAATATCTAGAAATAAGCATATTATTACCTATTTTATATTATTATTGTTACTATTGTTCCTTTTCTTCCCAAACCTTAAATAATACAAACCCTTTTCTTTCCATAAATGCCTAATATCCTATTATCCTGCCATGTTAACTCCCAATCCCTTCAGGCGCACTATGACGAATTTCTCGACTATTTCCTTCACAATTTCTACCATATTATTGCTGTTTCTGAAACTTGGTTAAAACCTTTTATCCCAACGTCCTCTGTATCCATTCCTAATTATACCCTCATTCGTCATGATCGAGAGGACAGAACTGGAGGAGGGGTCTGTGCTTTCGTTCATGATAGTTTGAGAGTCAAAACCCTCCTAAAATCTCCCTCTCCTAACACTCCTCATATCGAATAACTATTCCTAGAAATTTTTCAAGATACCTTTACTCTCCTATTCATCGTCATATATCGTCCTCCTCAAATCCGATATGAATCCACCTTCGAATCCTCCCTATTTACCTATATACCAATGTACAACCATGTTATAATAACCGGTGATCTCAATACCAATCTTATCTCCGATTCACCAGATAAATCATATCTGACAAACCTCTTTCATTTCCTAGACCTTTTTATTGTTCCTTTTCAACCCACTCATCACACGCAATTTTCCAGCACATGGCTTGATCTCTTTATCATTGACTCCTCTCATAAATTAGCATCCTCAGCTTCCTTTGCCTTTTCTTTCGCATCACGATCTCATCAATATCTCCTATAATATTCCAACTCCACAAATATTCCCTAAGAAAACCACTTGGCGCGATCTAGACTCCTTAACAGCAGAAAAGATAAATCCATACCTTGACCCTTTATCCCAATCCTTGGAACCTATTTATTCCTTAACATCCATTGATGAAATGGTGGAATGCCTATCCTCAAATCTATTTACTTTCCTTGACAATCATGCTCCGCTCAAGACTTCTGCCATCAAGCGCCTCCCAGCACCGTGGATTAATCAAGAGATAAGAGATTTGATGAGGCAAAGAGATGCTGCCAGAAGAAAGTTTAAACGCACAAAAATTAGTAATGATTACTCCACCTTCAAATCCCTCAGAAACCTCACCCAATCTTCTATACGCCGGGCTAAAGCTAAGTTTTTCCATGATTCCCTTTCACAAGCTCCTGATTCCAAATCCAAATGGAAAATCCTTAAAAAATTATCCGTGATAAATTCAAAATCCAATTCCATCCATCCCGTAACTCCCGACGAACTGAATAAGCATTTTGCTGATCCTCTTCTTATGCCTACCCGACCCAAATCTGCTTTCCTCAACGCACCTTTGATTCAGAAAACTTCTATTTCCAGAACATCTCACCCGACGACCTCCTATACTCTATCCTTAAATCCAAAACCAATGATTACGGCCCTGATCAAATCCCAGTGAAAATTATAAAACTGTGCCTCCCAGCCATCTTTCCCGCTCTCCTACATATCTATAACTTCTCTCTCCAATAGCCTGGAAAAAGGTTATAGTTCGTCCTTTAAATAAAGTTCCTAACCCTTCCTTAGCATCGGACTTCAGACCTATATCGATCCTATCCAACCTCTCAAAACCGCTTGAAAGAATAGTCCACTCCCAATTCTATAACTTCCTTGAACAAAAATCTCTACTTGTTCCCTTCCAGTCTGGCTTTAGATCCTAATATTCCACACAATCAGCTCTCCTAAAAATTACCCAATACCTTCAATCCTCCATAGACAAAAAGAAAATATCAATCCTAGTTCTCTTTGACTTCTCCAAAGCCTTTGATATGGTAAATCATGAAATCCTTCTTTCTAAACTCCGAAACCTCTCAGTATCTGATAGTGTCTTAAACTGGTTCCTCTCCTTTCTATCTGCCCGAACTCAAACTGTGATAATCCCAAATAAACCTCCTTCCTCACCGATCCTGTTAACACATGGAGTTCCTCAGGGATCATCACTTTCACCTATCCTTTTCTCGATCTATATTAATGACCTACCCAATTCCATACATCACTCTAAATACCACCTATATGCCGATGATCTCCAAATCTACCTTTCCTTCCATCCCACCGAAATGCCTGAGATGGTCCAAAAATTACAAGAAGACATCGACAGCATCAATTTATGGGCCATCAATAATGGCCTAAAGCTTAATATCGATAAAACCGAAGCCATCCTCATTGGTTCCAAACATTTCCTCAACTCCCTCACCTGTCACCCTTTACTCTACCTCAACCATAGACCCATTATCTTCCATACGTCCGTTAGAAACCTAGGTGTATTCCTCGACCAAAACCTTTCCTGGAATAATCACATTTTCCAAATTTCTAGAAAATCCATAGCTATCCTTAAACAGTTCCTCCGATTACGCAAACTTATACCCCTTAAAACCCGCCAACTCCTAGTATCCTCTCTTGTGGGGGAAGACACTTGATTATGGCTGCCTGTGTTTGGAGGACTGTCCGAGACGCTTGAGATGAGGCTGAAGAGACTGATGAACTGTTTCATTAGATTCATCTTCGGAATTCCCAGGCGCTCTCATGTCTCCACCTGGTATGCAGAGTTGAAGTGGCTTTACCCAAAATTCCGACGACAATACTTCTTAGGAACTTACCTTTACCAATCCTTTAGAACCAAAAAAACCCATTTATATCTACAATATGTTCACCCCCCTATCCTCTGTCCACTCTATCAACACAAGATCCCAGCCCTCGAACTTGCTCATTCCATCCCACAGAACTGCTTCCTTTAAGAGATCCTTTGTCATACGTGCATCTTCATTTTGGAATTCCTTTGGAATTCGTACATGCCAATCCTTAGCCTCCTTCAAACATCACCTATTTATCCATCTCCTCGAACATCAATCTTCCGTGCCTTTATAAACTTAATCGTTTGGCCTCTTTATTTTTATCTTAATTTTCACTATATTTTGTTTTAATATCTGTATTTCTTTGAAGTAATATGACCTTGTATATGTATATATATGTGTTTGTGTTTGTGAATGTATGTATAAATATGTAGGTATATAAATGAATGTTATGTGTGTATATATGTGTGTATGTCTGTGTGTGTGCATGCATGTATATACCATATGCTATATAATTTGATACCATGTTGTTAAAATTTATATAGCCAGAATTTAAATATTTTATTGTACATTTATATTATTCTTAGGGGACTAGATGTCCCAGAATAAAATTTATTTTCATTTCATTTTCATTTCATTTAATCTTATCCAAATTTCATACAATTTCCAAACTTCAGCGTTCCTTCCTAAAACATCAACTTTCCGAAACCTAGATAATCTCACCCGAGACAATATTTTACTCAACCTAGAATCCATGAATTGGAATACAATTTATACCTGTTCAACTATTGACCCAATGGTTGACATTCTCACTTCCAATCTCCTCAGTATCCTAGAAAAACATGCTCCTCTCGAAACCTGTACCTTCCGTCGCCGTCCCGCTCCGTGGATGAATCCAGAAATAAAAGACTTACAAAAGAGGCGTGAGGCAGCCCGCAGACGCTTTAGACGTACAAGACTAACAGAGGACTATCAGGCGTACAGGGCACTCCGCAATCTTACTCAGGCAACAATCAGACAGGCAAAAACAAATTACTTTCACACAGCCTTCTCCTCTACTCCTGATTCCAAGTCAAAATGGCAACTCCTCCGCAAACTCTCACTCTGCAAATCATCTTCTTTACCAGTCTCTCAAGTCTCACCCAATGAATTAAATTCTTACTTCTCATCCATCTCCTCTGATACTTCTACACTATCTCCTCCCGAGTTTTCAACAATCCCATCATTTAATCCTGATAATTTTTATTTTTCCGATATCTCACCAACTGACCTTATATCCTCTATTATGAAATCCCATACCAACTCAATAGGATTTTATGGAATACCTGTAAAGTTACTAAAATTATGCCTTCCCGACATCCTACCAGTTCTTCTCGTCATATATAATTTTTCCCTTAAAAATTCCGTATATCCTACGACTTGGAAAAAAGCAATAGTTCATCCTATAAATAAAACCTCTAACCCTATATCCCCTAAAGACTATCGCCCAATTTCCCTCCTATCTAACCTTTCCAAACCTTTAGAAAGAATAGTCTAATCACAATTGTCTAACTTCCTTGAAAAATCCAAACTTCTTGATCCTCTCCAATCTGGTTTCCGACCCGGCTTTTCCACACAATCCGCCCTCCTCAAAATCACTAGTGACATACATACTGCCATAGACGAAAAGAAACTGACAGTACTAATACTTCTAGACTTCTCAAAAGCTTTTGACTCACTTGATCACTCTATCCTTATTTCCAAGCTACAGTCTCTATCCTTCTCCAACAGCACGATAAATTGGTTTAAATCATTTCTCTCTAATAGGACTTCCTAACCATCCTCTATCTTCCTTCCTTGGTCTCTCGGCAGGTGTGGCCCAGGTTCAAGCATATCTCCTCTCCTTTTTAATTCCTATATCAATGATCTTCCCAATTCCGTCCATCACTGCTCCCACCACTTATACGCTGACGATTTCCAGATCTACTTATCCTTCTCTCCCTCCGAGTGTCTAGTAGCATTTGCCAATATTCAGGAAGATCTAGATAGAATCTGTGCCTGGGCAACTCTAAATAAATTAAGGCTAAATGCTATGAAAACTCAAGCCATTGTTATAGGTTCCAATTCCCTCCTCAGATCCCATACTACATTTCCAACTCTAACCCTAAATGACCACCCAATCACCTTCACTTCCTCTGTCAAAAACCTGGGATTACCATTGACATAACCCTCTCCTGGAAACCCCATATTGCCCAAATATCCCGTAGAACAATAAGTACCCTTAAATTTTTTCTTCGCTCCCGCCATCTTCTTCCGCGATCCACCCGTAAGCTCCTTGTCTCCTCACTTATTTTCCCCCACTTTGACTACTGCTGCGGGGTATATGGTGGACTCTCGATTGCGCTCGAGGACAGGCTTAAGCGAATTATGAACATATTTTTAAGATTTGTCCTCGGC